>PUFA01000034.1:1200000-1800000 GCA_003508835.1 Eonycteris spelaea | reverse complement strand
AGTCTTTTAACTTTTGATCAAGGTTATGAGAAAGAGAACAGGTCAGGAACCTTGCTCACAGTGGTCACGTCTTCTCAGAGGCCAGCCCTGACCTGGGGCTTTTATGAAGGTGGCTCTGTCCCCTTTAGCCACTGCAGCCCACATCCGGCTCCTGTCAGCAAAGTCCTCCTTGTCCATAGGTGAGCAAACCGCTTTTACCATAGCCTGTCCCCAGAAGAATCTAAGAATTGGATACGTGTTCTCTGTGTAAATATCCATTGGATTCTGCCTAGTGAGCTGCTTTTAGTTTGAGTTCGTGTCTGAAACCCCACCAGCCCCAGCCTGTGGTAAATTGGTGGTTGAAAACACTCATGTTCTGTCACAGGATCCTGTGGCTGCCATTAGCAGGCGTGATTTCAAACGCACGCTGGCTGCTCCTGCCATGTCTTCTCTTGAGGGAGGTGTGTGGGAGGTGTGTGTGCCTTCGGTGCCTGTGGAATGCGTGCCCGCTGAGGGGGCTGGCAGCTGGCCGAGGGGCTGTAGATCTCTGGTTCTGGGGTACATTTTACTTCCTTCAGCGGAGCTACATGGCCCCGTTAGTGTGACATCAGTAAAGTGAAGAGCCGAGTTAGGGGGCGTGGAGTCAAGACAGAGGGCTTATGTGTAGTTAGAGTTGTGTAGGCCGAGTCCCACGCCCACCCTGGCTGCTGGCGTCAGCTGCTGAGAGCTGCCTTCGCGTGTGCAGGTGGAGCGTCATGGCCTATGAGACCAAACCGCCCCGACTGGCCTCCTCTTCCACCATCGTCCCCGAGGACTTCAGCGAGGGTTCCGAGGTACTTCCGGTCGCCCCCTGCCTGCCCTCACCACCTGCCCTAGGTTGGACCTGAAGGGGTGCAGTGTCAGCCCAAGGTTGAGCTGCAGCTGTTTGGACTCTGACACCAACCCTTCCCCCTGGCTTCGAGGTCACCTGGGGGCTTCCGGGCTGTCACCAAGATTTGGTCCTTTGTGCTGGTGGTCTCCTAGGACTTCTCCCTCTTCCGGTGCACTCTGTGGCTGGCTCCTCAGTGCCCCGGCACCTGCTGCTGCCCCACCGTCCTCCTTGTCGCTCCCCTTTGCAGTCAGCCTGTGCTCGTTCAGCGCTGCCCTTTTCCTTTCACGAGTAGTTCTGTAAGGGCCTGAGCTTTGCCTTTTGCCTTCTTCGTTTTATCCTGCACTAGCACAGTACTGGGCACATAGCTGTCCTCATCCCCACTGGGCGAGCTGGCTGCTGGTTGAGCAGGAGACAGAGCTCTGCCAAGGCCTGGCTGCCTGTCAGGAGGGTCAAGGACAGTGGGCTAGGGCAGCAGTCAGTAGACTGGCCCCTAGGCCAGATCTGCCCGGGCCAGCTTTGACGTGGCTGGTGAGCAGAGCATGATCTGTGCCTGTTAAGATAAGAAGAATATGTGTGCAAAGCCTCAGGTGTTCACTGTACAACCCGTAGTGAAGTTTGCTGAGCCCTGGGCGGAGCCTGGAGAGGCGCCCATCGCAACAGGTGGCAGTGCCCAGCTTGAGAGAAGGGGAGGGGCTGGGCCAGTCCCACCCCGGTACAGAGATGCGGTGTTTGCTGTGAAGGGGCCCTAAGTTAAGGAGTCCTGCCTGTGGACTCAGGGTAAAGGTGACAGTCCCCAGCGCAGGCTGCACACTAAAGAAGCATGAGCTGTTTGTAAGTTGATTTTGACATTGTTTTTGTTAAGATCCATCTGTCCACATCTTGCTGAAGCCTTTGAAATCTTTCAGATGGCTCTGTGGGTCTCAGATGGGCGAGTGCAGTGAGCCGAGGCGGGGCCAGAGGGGCGTGGCGAGGGCTTCACGGGTGAGGACTGACCACTTTGGGTAATTGTAGGCACAGCAGATTCTCTTCTATGAAGACTCTGTCGCGGCCCATCTTTCTAAAATCCTGACCTCTGACCAGCACTCGGTGGTGATCTCATCGCGAAGTGAGTGCCAGTGGCCTTGGGGGAGCTGGGGTCTACCACGCAGGGTGCCGGGTTCCTGGCAGAAGTGTCTAGAAGTGTCTCCGCGTTTGCTCCCGCAGAGTGCTCTGTGAGACGGTGAAGGACTTCGTGGCGCGAGTGGGGAAGGCCTATGAGAAGACAACTGAGGGCTCGGAGGAGTCGGAGGTCATGGCCAAGAAGGTTTGTCTCAGGGCACCCGAGCGGAGGCCATGAGGACAGGGAGGCACCCATCTCCTTCTGTGCGTTTCTCGTTTAGTGCTCTGTCCTGAAAGAGAAGCTGGACTCTCTCCTCAAGACCTTGGACGACGAGTCCCAGGCCTCGTCCTCTCTGCCCACCCCACCGCCCACCATTGCTGAAGAGGCGGAAGACGGGGACGGGCCGGGCAGCGGCTTTGGCTCCACCGTGGACCGCTCGCTGGGGTCGGCGTGCCCAGCCCGGCCAGATATTCCGGCCTCGGGAACAACTCATGCTACGAGCCAACAGCCTGAAGAAGGCGATTCGTCAGATCATAGAACACACAGAAAAAGGTGGCTGGTCTCTTGGTAACGCAGGGAGCTGTATCCGGCGGGCACAGGGGCACGCCCTTCTTCCCAGCGTGGTGATAGGGACCACGTGTAGGCCAAGGTGCCGGCCACTCCCAGGCTGTCCGGTTTACCTCTGGACTGCGCGGCGTGTGGCAGCTCCTTCCACCTAAGAGCGGGCTGGGGACATTGCTCCCTGTTCACCTGCTTGTGTCTGATGTAAAGATGCTGCCGACGAGCAGCACCCCGGGGCTCTGGAAAGGAGGCAGCAAAGCCGGTGGGACCTTCCCAGCTGATGTGAAGGTGCCTTGCGTGGGCTCCCACGGGGAGCGGGTGAAGAAACTGATGCCTGGACAGGGGCCCACTCCCCGGAAGGGCCCTAACGTGCGGTGACCCTGCCACACAGCTGGGAGATAGGGAGGGGAGTCTGTTCTGCAGGGACCGCGTCAGCCCAGCCCTGTCTGCGGTGGCAGCCACGGCCGAGCCACAAACGCTCTCTCTTCCCACAGCTGTCGATGAGCAGAACGCCCAGACCCAAGAACAGGAGCAGATTGTCTTGGGGCTCTCCGAGTCGGAGGGGAAAAAAGACCTGAAACCGGACGACAGAGTGTGCCACAGCGGCAGCTGCGGGGCGGCCAAGTGCAGGAGCCTCCGCAAAGGTACCGTGCGGCTGGCGCGTGGCCCTCAGCCGCCATCGGGCCTCGTCGCCACTCAGCTTGCCGAGGGAGAGGTTGCAGGGTGCTTCCTCGTCACTGCTTTGGTCACTTGGCAGTGTGGAAGTCAGGGCACATGACCTTTCCTTTGCTCCACCCACTCTGCCCGCTGTATGCAGCTTGTCTGATGGCAGGTGGGAGGTTTGGGGGGCGGGGGGAGTCTTGCTGCCTCGGACCGTGCTCTCCCCAGGACCTGTCTGCGCACCCTAGACCCAGAAGGGCCCAGGACCTATGTGTCTTCTCTGTGCCCTGCGGGTCCTAGTTCAGGGCTCAGGGCCCTCCGGCTGCCACCAGCCAGGTGCTTGCATGTGAAACTACCTGCGGCCAGAGCCGGCCTCGCTGGGCGCTTCGGCCGGACAGCACCCAGCCCCATGGGCCGTCCGCCGGGGACAGTTGCCCCCTCCACGGGCCCTCTGTGGCCTCCTCCTTTGGAGCTTGGAGAAGCCACTGGAAGTGTCTCCCTGAGTCTACTCCATGGTCATTGCTACGCAGAGCTGCACTCGGAGTGACTAGGACTTAGGCCCTCCACGCCTGCCCAGCCTTCCCTTTGGTGGCCTTTGTTTAGATTAGCGGTCCCCAACCTGTGTGGCACCAGGGACCGCTGTTCCTCTGAGAATCTTAATGCCTGTCGACCTGAGGCGGAGCTGAGGTAGTGATGCTGGCGCTGGGGAGCGGCTTACAGACAAAGCTTTGCTCACTAGCCTGCTGTGGCCCAGTTCCTAATAGGCCACGGACCAGTACCAGTCCATGGCCCCGGGGTTGGGGACCCCGCTCTAGAGGGTATCCAGACCCACTTGCCTCTCTGTCTCTCTCTGGGCCTCTTTCTCTGTCTCGCGCCACCTTACCAGGGGCTGGCCAGTGGCGCGTAGCCGTTCTTCACTGCCCTCGGCCCTTCTACCTGGCATTTTTCTGAGAATCAGTCGTGTTCTATTTTGGGTTGTCTTATCGTTTTCTCTTGCTTTGATAGTGCCCAGATCACCATGTGAGAAGTTGATAAGCAAAGGAAGTTTGTCCCTGGGCAGTTCTGCGTCTCTTCCTCCCCAGTCAGGAAATCGGGACGGCCTGCCAGCACTGAACACGAAGATCCTGTTTCCAAGTGAGTGTCCCCACCCCTAGGTGGGCCAGGGTTGATTGTGGCCGAGCGTGTCTGCGACAGGGTGTCAAGGCCCTAACCTGCAGACCAGTGAGGTCCGGGGCCTGTCCATTTGCCTGGTACTGGGTCTGTGAGAATGAACGAGACTGGGTCCCTGTCCTCCAAGAGCTATAGGGTGGGAACTAGACAGAATTGTAAAGTTAGCCTATGGTGTGGAAAGTATCCTTGTTTATGACAAAGGGCAGACAGCACCCAGATCACCACCTAGGGCTCCGTGAGGGTGGCATGGAGCAGGCGACACTTGAGCTGGGTGCTGAAGGATAAACAGGAGTTCCCTTGAGTGGAAAGTGGGGGACAGGCCGGTGGTGACAGGGACTGTGGGGTCATCTTGTCATTTTCGGCATGGTCGCAGGAGGAGCACAGCTAGCTGCCAAGACAGCTGAGCCCAGTCCACTTTCCTTTCCCTGCTGGATGGGGTGGAGGCAGCTCCTGTCGTTTCTTCCCCTTGCTCAGGGGTTGGGGGGGAGGGACGGTGACAGTACTGTGTGTCTTCAGGACTGGTATAGGGGTTGACATTGCCAGTGAGACTCCCCTGACCAGCTTCAGGTAGGTCCTGAGGCCCCGTAGCCACACCTCTGCTCCTGTCAGTGGTTTGGCAAGTGCCAGTGAATCTCAACTGAGAAGAAAGAAAATTCTAGAAGCTCTTTGGAAGTGAGGCTAATGAGAAAGCTGTGGTTAATTAGTGAAAAAGATGTTACTGGAAAGGATGGATTGGCAGAAGGATCAGAAGTAGAGCTACGTTTCTGCCTTGTGTTTGGTTTAAAAATTTTAAACCCGATCTGCCCACATGAGTCTTCCTTACTGGTTTATTTCTCATGGATTTCGCCATCCAAAACCGCAAGGCTGGACTCTCGACTGGTTGTGCAAAGAAGTCGTTTTGATGAAGTTTCTTATGTTTAAAGGGAACTGTTTTGTTTTTGTTTTTTACGTGTTTCATAGGCGTTGATTTCTACCACTCTGCATGTTTATTTCTGTCCCATGAATATGTATCGATGATAGTGATTTTCACCCCGAGACTGTTAATTGTGAACATTCAGATGTGTGTGTATGTCGTTTTGGAAACCTCTGCTGGGAGTGTCCTGAGGGTTGTGTCTGTCGGCCTCAGAGACGTGAGCTGCTCTCAGCTCGGCTCCTGACAGTGCGTGTCCTCTGTTGTCTCCCTCACAGATGTTCGGGCTGGGATGTCCGGTTCCTTGCCTGGAGGATCTGTCATCAGTCGCTTATTAATTAATGCCGATCCCTTCAACTCTGAACCAGAAAACCTGTGAGTATGAGGAGGTGCACCGAGAGGGCACATCGTTAAAAAAAAAAAAGCCAGAGTGTAGAAAACTGATTCAAATTAGAGAAAGTCCTGAGCCGTTGGCTAGGCGATGCCAGCCGACAGGGAGAGCCTCGGGGCTGTGGAGCCACGGCTGACGAGTGTGGCCAGAGGCTCCCTGCGAGGGGCCCGGCCGGTCCCGGCTCATCCCCAGGGCCCTGCAGCTGCCACGAGTCAGCGAGTCAGCGTCTGCTGAGCAGACTTCACGTTCTGAGGTTTCAGGAGGTTCAGAAACTCCCACTGGGAACTGACTTTGCAGTTTCTTCATTGTCACCTCTGAATTAATTGTTCTGCAGTAATCTTGGCCGGCCCCATGTTGGCGCCTCTTCCTGAACCTTCCCTCTCGCTTTGCCACCTGCTGCTTCCCCGTGCGGTCCGCGCCCCCATTGGTGCCGCGGAGCCGCGGGTTCCTGGGCTGGCAGCTCCTGCTTGCGGTCCCAGGCCGACACTCAGAGGTTTAGACGAGCGGGGCGGGACGTGCCGGCGCGGTGCCGAGGCGTGTGGGGCTGCTCTGCAGGCGTGCTGCGGGGCCTCGTGTGCACAGAGGCCATGCGGACACGTGCGGTTTCGAAAACCCAGTCTTCTAGGTTTTCCGTCTGCTGTCTGATGGCAAGTCCTGGGCAGCCAGTGCCTGGTGGCAGTTGGTTAGAAGTTGCCAACCACATGTCTGGCGTGGGGCAGGGTCACAGTGAGAAGCGTGCTGTTTACAGAAACTGGGTTTTGGGGAAGCGGAGTGAAATTCTGAGATGCGGCCACGCTGCTGGGCCGGTTTGCCAGCGGGCGGCCTCGTTCCAGACAGGCCGGCCAGCACCTCGGCGTCCCCTCCATGACCTGACACTACTGCCTGCCAGGCTGCTCCCCACCCCTCCCGAGGTGGTTTCCTCAGAAAGGCCAGAGCCGCGCCCTGCCATGAGCTGCGCCCGCCGGGCCCTGAGCGCGCCGTTTTGTCTGCTCCCTTCGCCCGAGACCACGGGGGCTCCGTGTCTGCACTCGTGGCTCTCGGTCTCTTTTCCTCTCCTCCGCTTCAGACAGCGCAAACTTCTGCACTTGGGGGGACAAAAGCTGCCCTCTCGCCTTCACCCAGGGGGGCGTGCTGGGGCTCTCACCTGGCTCCTCCCCACCTTTGCCTGCCCGTCTGCCACTGCCCAGGCCCCGCCCACCGCCTCCAGGGCCCCTGCCTGGCCTCTCCTCCCTCTGTCCTCGTGCCGTTTCCTGGCTTGGATTTCTCCCTTTCCCCATAAGCTGTAAGTACTGGACAGCACGTCGACCTCAGCCCAGAAAATAGTTTTGTCCCAGAGCTTTGCTGTCACCCAGCTCATAGGAGCTCGGATTAGATGTGCTGTAGAAGTGTGCACGTGGTGATCACTTCTCAGTTCAGGCTGCAGGAGCCTGCTCACCTAAAGTGTGGTGGGGTTCTGGGCCAAGCCGGAGCCCCACACCCCCACCCTGTTGAGCTTCTGTGGGAACTTCCACTGGGAGCAGCAGGAACACACTTTCTCCTTGCTCTTCCCTTCGCCCACCTGCTCTGAGGGGAACCAGGGTTCGCAGAGCCCCAGCTGTGACCCTTGTGGCCATGACAGTGGGCATTTGGCTCCACAGCAGGAGTGGGGAGGGGCGAGGCTGGGTGTAGCTGCAGAAGCCTCCTGCTGGCTGGCTGGGGCGAGAAGCTGGAATGAAATGAGTCTTACAGCAGGGGACACAGAGAGGCGACTGGGATCACTGTGGGGCTTGGAGGGGCGTTTTCCAGTTTTGAGGCTGCTTCGTTGGGTCTAAGGATGTTCGAGGGTCGTTTTGAGATTGAGTTCAGGTCTCCGTGAGTATGGGCCATGGAGTCATCAGGTTGCTGGTGCTGGTGGGAGCGTGAGACAGCAGCACTGTGGGCCACAGCCTGGCAGGTCCTCAGACCGACCACAAGTGCCCACATGGCCCAGCAGCTCCACTCCTGGGATGTGCCCAAGAGAAGCAAAACACATGTTCACACTAAAGTGTGTGTATGAATGTTAACGATGATGGACCAGATGTCCACCTGACGAATGGATAGAGTGGGGTACCCCCACACTGGGGCGAAGTGCTGAACACAGATGAACCTCGAAAGCCTGTGCTCAGTGAAGGGGACCGGCACAAAGGCCCCGCAGCGTGACTCCGTTTCTGCAATGCCCAGAAGAGGCAGAGCCATAGAGGGAAGTGGGTTAGTGGTTGCCAGGCCCTGGGGAGGGGTTGGGGCTGACAGCTAAAAGCTTTCTTTTGGGGATGATGAAATGTTTTTAAATTGATTGTAGTGATGGTTCTGTGACTCTGTGAATGCATTACGTATCGTCACATGGTACATTTTGAGTGGGTAATTTATATGACATGCTAATTAAGTTTCAGTAAAGCTGTTACCAAAAAGGAAAACAAACCCTAAATTAGTGATGAGTTTTGCCCTCAGGAAGGAGTGCTTAGAGGTTGGGAGGCTGTGAGGTTAGAGGGCCAAGCAGGGGGTTTTAATTGCTCTGAACCCCCTTTGCAGAGAGTACTACACAGAGAAGTGTGTCATGAACAATTACTTTGGCATCGGCCTGGATGCGAAGATATCCCTGGATTTCAACAACAAGCGTGACGAACACCCGGAGAAGTGCAGGTGGGTGACGCCTGTGAGCACACCTGTCCTCCGCATCTCTCTCGTTTCTCCTCTGGCGGGTAAGGTACCTTCTGGAGTCTGGGTGAAGGGTACGTGCAGTGCTGAGGCAGAGAGAGACAAGCCTGAGTGCTTTGTGTCAGAAGGCAGAGGCGCCTCCACAGATGTTGGGGGAGCGGGCGGAAGGCCAAGAGGCCAGCCTGGAGGAGGGGTCTCCTAGTGTCGATCAGTGTGGGGCGAATTCAGTGAGAAAACGAGCGCCTGGTCGATTGGAGAGCCTCCTAGGTGGTTGCAGGTCTGTGATGACGCTGAGGGGGCAGGTGACGTGAAGTGTGCTGTTCCTGTGGCAGAGTCTCCAGTGTTGTCGGCGGGCAAGTGTGTGTGCTCCCCTCACAGCTGTCTCCTCCAGCGGGGTCAGGGCCCGTGGGTTTCCCGCTCCACAGGAAGGTGTGCATGTGGGGTCCTGCAGGCTTTCCCTGGGGTCAGGGCCCACGGGTTTCCTGCTCCACAGGAGGGTGTCCACGTGCGGTCCTGCAGGCTTTCCCTGGGGTCAGGGCCCGTGGGTTTCCCGCTCCACAGGAAGGTGTCCACGTGCGGTCCTGCAGGCTTTCCCTGGGGTCAGGGCCCACGGGTTTCCCGCTCCACAGGAAGGTGTGCATGTGGGGTCCTGCAGGCTTTCCCTGGGGTCAGGGCCCACGGGTTTCCCGCTCCACAGGAGGGTGTCCACGTGCGGTCCTGCAGGCTTTCCCTGGGATGTGCAGGTTCTTCCCTGAGTTACCATCGCTGCTCCCCCTGGCCTGGGCACAGGAAGGAGGAAACGAGGAGCTTTCCTCCTGGCTGAAGTAGAAACCCCCGTCCTCTGTGGGAGCAGGGCAGGTGTGCCCGCCTCCTACCCTGCAGCCGCCACCCGGAGGAAGAGCCTGTTGGGCCTTGACCTTCTGGGAGAGGGGATGGGAGCTGTGTGCAGTTTGGGCAGAGAAGAGCTGTCGATGCCGGGGTCAGGGCGCCTGGCCGGAGAGCCCACAGACCTGCCGCGTGCCCTGCGTGGGAGGGAGTCGCACAGCCAGACAAGGAGTCACCCACGTTTTGTGTAGTTGGACGTTTGTGGGAAAACAAAACCATGCTCAAGAAGTCAAACACCTCTGCTCTCTGGGGCTTTGTGTGACGGGGGACAGCACGGAGGCGTCCCAGGACATCCTGGCACACAGCACGTGGCTCTTGGTGTAACCTCTGAGTTTGCATCGAGAACTTTGGAAAGCCTGCCTAGAAGAATTCCCTTTCTACAGGTCTGTCCCAAAGGGGTGATTGGGAACGTTGGCCAGGGGGTCAGTGCAGTGTAATTTATAAACCTCAGCGTGGGAACAAGCCACAAGTGGCAACAAGCCACGTCCGGTCAAAGAGATGAACTTCATTAAGTGACGTAGGGAAAGACCCGCCAGGCAGCTGCTCCGTGTGGGGCACAGTAGACAGTGCGGGTCAGACTGTAGGCTGGTTGTTTCACCCGAAAGTCGGAGAGAGTCATGACTGGAGAAACTGTGGTGGGGTTCTGTAAGTCTTTTTTCAGGGCATGATTACTTGGGAAATGTCACTTTCTAGCAGAATTTCCTGTCGGTAGATCGGTTTCTGCATGTCGTGCGCAGATGCACACAGGAGCACGTCCTTCCTGGCGGTGCCCCTGCTGCAGGAGCCGCAGAGTCGGCCCATCTGACCAGACGCCGTGCCCACACTCGGCAGCAGCAGCCGCAGAGCCGCAGCCCACGTCAGTTCTTTGCTTTCCGTCTCTAGGAGCCGAACCAAGAACATGATGTGGTATGGGGTTCTCGGAACTAAGGAGCTGCTGCACAGAACCTACAAGAACCTGGAGCAGAAGGTCCTGCTGGAGGTGAGCAGGACGGCCAGCGGTCAGGGGTGCCTCTGGTCTCCTGCTAGTCCTTCTCCCGGGGGCTGCCCGGCCTTTTGGTCCCTCGGCGGGAGCCCAGCCGCGGGCCGGGGCTGCCTCAGCTCTGGCGGAGAAGGACCGGTTGACGCGCTGCCTCTCTCTCCTCTTCCCTTGTCTCTGCTGCGCAGTGCGACGGGCGGCCCATCCCACTCCCCAGTCTCCAGGGAATTGCTGTCCTCAACATTCCCAGCTATGCCGGAGGGACCAACTTCTGGGGGGCACCAAAGAAGATGATGTATGTATGGGGGTGCTGGGTGACGTGGGCCTGGGGGTGCTGGGTGAGGAGGGGGGTAGAGAGGCGGCCACGACAAGGGCTGTCAGCCACTTTGGCCCCGATGGGGCATCGACACTCGGGGTGCTCTGTTAGTGATGCAGAGGGATGGAGGGACACCCCCTTGTGCTGGCACCAGGGGTACAGCGGAGAACAAGACAGGTGGGTTTCCTGTTCATGAGAAGGGAGGCCAGGCTGAACAGATGTGGTCAGAGGCACAGGCGTGACGCGGAGGCTGTGCCCCACCCCGACTCGGGGTGATCTGGGAAGGCTTCTAGGAGGAGGGGACATCTATGTTGAGACCTAAAGGATGACCAGGGTTGGCCAAGTCAGGTGGAATATGGGGGTGGTAGGGTGGGAGAGGCTGTTCCAGGCAGGGGGAGCTGTGGCCGGGAGGCTTAGCGGCCAGACGGCGTGGTGTGGGGGGACGGTCCCCCTAGCAGGCGGTGTGCAGAGAGTAGGGTGTGGAGAACATGGGGCTCTCTTGTGGCCGTGTCAGCCAGGGGAGCTTCAGACGTGTGCTGAGAACTGTGGGAGGCACTGGTAGGTGTTAACCAGGGCCGTGGCATCTTTTGTACATAGGAGCTAGTAAAAGTGGTTGATGGTGACTGCACACCTACTGTGTGCCAGCTGCTGTTCTGCGTCTGCGCTCGCACTAACAGTCCTCGTAACAAACAGCCCCTTGGGGATCATACCCGCGTTACACCTTTTTACGGATGAGGAAACCGAGGGTCAGGGAGGTTAAGTAACCAGCCCAAGGGCACATAGCTCGTAAGTGGCGCATATGGGGTTTGACCCCAGGCTGCTGGCTTCGGGATCTCGGTAACGGGGTTTACCACCGTAGCTCCTGCTCCAGTTAGAACGGGTCACCGTGTAGTGGGCCATCTGGCCTTCACCAGCAGGTGGCGCCAAGCGAGTGGGGGATGCTCAGGGACGTGGCCACGTCAGCTCTGACACTGGCCCCTTCAGACTTTTGCAGCTCCCTCGTTCGATGATAAGATCTTGGAGGTGGTGGCCGTGTTCGGCAGTATGCAGATGGCTGTCTCTCGGGTCATTAAGCTGCAGCATCACCGGATTGCCCAGGTACTGGAGAGGGGCAGGACCCGGGACAGTCTGGCTTACGCAGTTTAGAGCTGCGGGGCCAGCCAGAGTCAGCCTCGAGACTTCGCCTTCCCCCAACCCCTGACAAATGCACTCTGGTACATGGGCCCCAGGAGACTGGGCACGCCACCAGGCTGCCGGCCCGGCCTCTGAGTTGATCCAGAGCCCCTTCACATCTGCTTGTTTGACAGTTTAAAATACGTTCAAAACTGGGGCCAACTTGTACCCTGCCTGAGCCCCCTGCCCCAACTTTCTCTGTGGGTGCCACCCGTGCCCTTGCACCCTCTTGTTGGGGTGGGGTGCGGTGAGACCAGCCTGGCCTCAGCCCGTGCCTGAGCTTAGAGACGGAGGCTGAGCGTGTGTGGCCTGTGGAGGAGGTGTGGGAGGGAGCTCCCTTCCTTCCTTCTGGTGACGGGTCAGGAGTGGGTGTCTGTGTGTGGGGCTGGGGAGGGCAGCACCGTTAGCACACAGACCTGAGGAGGGGCTGACGCGCCAGCTGACCCAAACCTCGGGCCGTGTTGTTCAGTCCTTGCCACACTAGTCTGTCCCCACAGTAGACTGCTTGAATTTCAACTTTAACTGTCAGCATTTTTTTTTGTTGAAAAGAAGAGCGCCCGACATTAACCACTCAGTGGTCGTTTGTTCTGGGCGTGTTTACATGTGCCCTGGGACCCAGCAGCTCTTGGAAGCCGCGAGTCCCCAGCATGGGCTTGGCACTCGCGTCTGATCACCTCTTCCTCCTCCCTGTGATCACAGATGCAGTGCCAGGCGAGGGGCCATTGGGGGTGGGGGAAGCTGGACAGGGTGCTCTGACTGCCGGGTCTGCCGGGGGTGGCGCCGCCCCTGAGGTCAGTCGGTGTTGCTGGGGTGCGTAGGACAGGAAGGCCACAGTGCTGAGGCAGTGCCATGCAGCTCAGCTCGGTGCACAAGTAATAGCCTGCTGTTTGCTCAGTGTCGCACAGTGAAGATTTCCATCCTGGGGGACGAGGGCGTGCCGGTGCAGGTGGACGGCGAGGCCTGGGTCCAGCCCCCGGGGTACATTCGGATCATTCACAAGAACCGGCGCAGATGCTCACCAGAGACAGAGTAAGAGGAAGCCGGCTCCCCTCACTCCCTGAGACCTTGAGTTTTTAATGTTACCTTCTAGGAACTACATTTTTTTAGACACAAGGATTAAGCTGATGGGCTGTAATTCCTGGGCCCATCCCCCTCCCCAGGGCAGGGAAGAGTCATGTCCCCCTTCCCAGCTGTCAGCCTGCCGGTGCCCGGTCTGGGCAGTTGCCGTCAGCCTTGCTCCTCCCGAGAGCGGCGGACGTGCAGCCCCTGCTCTGCGCCCTAGGCGTTCGAGAGCACCCTGAAGTCCTGGGAGGACAAGCAGAAGTGCGAGCTGCCCCGCCCGCCGTCCTTCTCGCTGCACGCGGAGACCCTGTCCGAGGAGGAGGCCGCCCAGATGGACCAGTTTGGGCAGGCGGCGGGAGCCCTCATCCACAGGTGAGCTCTGGCCTCCCTCCGGCAGTCAGTGCCCCCGGACCTCAGTGCCGGTCGGCCCGCCCGCACGAGGCCACGCGGGCTTCCCGCTCGCCGTGGCTCTGGTGCGTTCCCACTGGCCATCGAGGGCCTGCTCGGAGTTTATGTAGATGGGAGCTTAAAACCCACAGGCATCTTCAGAGCCAGCTCCTGGACCCGGACACTGACCCCGAGTTCCTCGGGACGGTCCCCTACCTGCTCCATGCTGTTCCCAAGAGGCAGCGCCGAAGGCGTCTCCTTTCCTTCAGCCTCTGAGGAGCGGCTCCTGGAGCCGCTGTGGCCCTCCAGCGCAGTGGTCACCACTTGGTCCCCTGTCCATTCTCCACACCCACCCGGTGCGTCTGCCGTGTGCCTCACGCTGGCAAGGTCGCCTCAGCCTGGTGACCTGTGCCCTTTGAGTCGCCTCATCTGGTGACTCTGCAGCCACTGTCTGGGTCTGTCTGTCACCTGCACTTCACCTCCCTGCGTCACTGCCCGCTGACGGTCCATGCTGGCCCAGTGCTCCTGACCCCCTCCGTGCTGCTGTCACCCTGTGTCCTCCGCCCTTGCCAGGAGCACTGCCGGCCCTTCCCATGCCCTCTCCCCGGGCGTCAGCTGTCCTGGGTCCCCCACGGGCATTTCTGGCTCAGCGTGTCCCTTCTGGCTCTGGGTCCTTCCTGGTGGCGTGTCCCGTGCTCTGTGTTCTCCATCTCAGGTATCTGGTGCCACCCCTGCCCCCCGGGCCTCCAGCCGGATCTTCCCCCATTACCCGGCGTCGTAAACAGCTGCCCAGATCCCTGCCGTGCAGCGGGCTCTGCCCGCTGAATTCACGCCTGTCCCGAGAGCCTGCGGCAGCCCCGGGGGTCTGCTGGGAAGGCGGACTTGCCACGCATCACTTTGTTTAAAGTCTGTCAACAGCCCCCCGTTTTCCCGAGACTCAGGACAAGTTCTCTACACTGGCTTGGCCCACTGCACTCCCCTGACTTGTGCTCGCCCTCTGCCCCAGGGTGTCCGTCAGGCACGGGCTGCTGCCTGGGGCTGTGTCCCGGGGTCTGAGCCGTTTGTAACCAGGATTGTCCCCCTCAGAGGCAGGTTCTCTCATCCCTCTTACAGAGCAGGGCAGGCACTGTCCCTTCGCGGGAAGGGTCAGGGGTCTCCCCGTGCAGACCTGCAAACCGTGCTGACCAGTTGCCGTTTCACAGGGTATCTCGTTTGGGGCATTTTCTTCCCTGGTTTAGTTCCTGGAGAGACCTGGATTTGGACGTCAGCTTTCTCGTGTGAGGCCTCTGTCTACCACTCGTCAGGAAGTGATGGGCGAGGTGGTTCTGTGCTGGCCAGGCCGGGGCCCTGGGGGCCTCTGGCCAGACCCTGAACTTGCGTGTCCACAAGGTGCCGCTGCAGCGCCTGCCCTCGGCCCTCATGGGCGCCGTGTTTGTCCCCTCTGCAGCATCCGGGAGATCGCGCAGTCCCACCGGGACATGGAGCAGGAGCTCGCCCACGCCGTCAACGCCAGCTCCAAGGCCATGGACCGCGTGTACAGCAAGCCCAGGACCGCCGAGGTGCCTGCGCCCTTCCGGCCCCGCCCTCCGCGCCGGAGCCCGCGGGCCTGCTACAGGGTGTCTGTTCTGGTTCCCGCAGGGGCTGACCGGCAGCGGTGTCCTGGACATGGTCAACAACTTCAGAGCTCTGCGCAGCGAGACGGAGCTGCTGCTGGCCGGGAGGGTGGCCCTGGTGAGCTGGGCGCGGGCTCCCGCGGTGGGCGACGGGGCGCAGAGGGCGGGGCGCCCTGGCCCAGAGTGCCGGCCTCAGGAAGCCCGGCCCACTGTGGGCGGGGCCTCGGGGCACGTGACCGGGCCACGTGGCGACCATAGCGCCTGCAGCGCTTTGGAGTCCTGTGGACACGAACGCGTCTGTCACTGCAGACAGAGC
This sequence comes from Eonycteris spelaea, assembly GCA_003508835.1. NCBI lineage: Eukaryota > Metazoa > Chordata > Mammalia > Chiroptera > Pteropodidae > Eonycteris > Eonycteris spelaea. Next base: position 1,784,958 of record PUFA01000034.1, on the reverse strand, counting down.
CCCGTAGACGTCGCAGTGGGGCGCCGGCGGCCTGTGGCCTCGTTCACAGGCGACCCTGCCAGCCTGGCTGAATTGGCGGCCCCGGGGAGGCACGGCGGGCCCGAATCACGGCAGTTAGCCCGGAGAGGCCCAGGGCCCGGCCCCCTTCTCGTGTTAAAAAATGACGTGGAGGGCCGCAGAGGCGGAGCGACAAGCTGAAAACCACAGCCGGGAACTCGCCCGGAGGCTCGCCCTCATGCCCTCTCCTCCTCCTCCCAAACACCGTGCCGCTCTGAAGCGGTACAGCTGCTGTCGTGGCCCCTGACAGCACCTCCTGCGCGTGGTGCCTGCGGCGGGGCTGCCCCCCTCCAGCCGGGGTCCCAAGGAAGCAGGCGAAGTGTCAGGCTCCCGGTGGGATTTTCAGGCAGGCTTGGTCTGCTCCATAATTTATGACAGGAGGGTTGAGTTCTGTCACCTGATGCTACTTAGACGGGCCCCTTTGCCAGTGCTCTGTGACTCCGTTTCCTGGGAGGTTTGCATAAGCACTCCCCTGGGGCAGACCTCACGCCGGCGGGGCTGAGCTGTCCCCCGGCTCCTCCCTCTTGTGACCAGCGTCCCTCTTTCCTCCTGTGGGAGCAGCAGCTGGACCCCCCTCAGAAGGAGCGGCTGGGGGCCGCTCTCGCCGAGATGGACCAGCAGCTCAGGAGGCTGGCGGGTGCTCCCTGGCTGTGCCAGCCCACGGAGCCCAGTGACGAAGAGGTACGTGGGTCACGGGCTTCAGGTGGGCGTCCCTGCGCTCAGTGGCTCTCCCTTCAGTGTGCTGGGTGCGGCTGTGGGTTAGGATGTGCGGGCCTTGCAGCCCCAGTAGGGCTTCTCCGGGCTTGTCTGTCAAAACGTCTTCCAGGCGGGAGAGGCTGGCAGGAGGACGGAGTTGGGAGTTAGTGTCAGGAACACCCTTGCCTGTTGCCCTTGGAGACAGAACTGCCGGCTAACCAGGAAATGGATAGAAGGCTCCCCCCCCCATCCTGAGCCCCACCGTGGGGACACTGGTCAGATAAACGGCAGCTTCTTGGAGGTTCAGTTTTGACAGGGACAGTCGGCGTGTTTGACTCACAGTCACGCTTTTCCTTGACACGTGTTTAGAGACCTCAGTTTGCCGCAGGTGCTGAGCACAGATAGGAGCCGGGCACACGCTCCCCTGCGGCAGCAGGAGGGCAGGCGGGCGGGGCCCGGGACAGGTGCTCGTCACGCGCTTGGTTTTCATGGGCAGCCTGGGCGAAGGCGAGCCCTAGTCTGCCTTTCTCTCAGGAATGGAGCAGAGCGAGCCAGGAGAAACATTCACCTTAGGGTGACACACCTCACAAGATGAACTCCGAGACCCTGAAGGTTGGGTGCCCCTGCCGCCAGCTTGGTGTGTGAGAGAGAATGTGTTGGCGGTGATAGGGTGAGGGGCCGCTCTGAGTGTGCAGCCCGCCAGGCAGCAGCGCTCAGCGACCTGAGAATGAGGGCGTTTTGGTACAAAAGGCAAAGCTCGTTACAGTTGGTTAAATAGTTAATTATAAATATGATAATACTTTGATTTAAAAGAAAATTGCTAAAATAACATATAAAACACTTGACAGATGCAACAGTAACGTAGCCCCGTAATTCCTGATGAAATTTTCAAAGCCTAGGAGGTGGACAGTGAGCTCTGAAGAGACAATAAGGACAGAAAAATGAAGGCCATTAAATTCCTCCTCTGAGAGTGGACGTAGGCAAACGAACAAACAAACTTAAAGGTAGTGTCTGGTAATTGAAAGGATTTATGTCTTTCCAAATCAGTACAAAAGACAGAAACAAAAATTATATTGTAAAAGAACATAAGGGACTAGTGAAGATGTAGCTAACAGCATGAAAATAACAAGAAATATGCAGATTCTTCTCTTAAAAACAAGTTCTCAGATTGTATTAAAAAAGAGCCCAGTTTTCTCTTCCATATCCCCAATAAAAACTTAAGACACAGAAAGATTAAAAATGAACCATTTCAAGAAAACAGTAAATTCCAAAGTAACAGTATCATGAAATTACATAGTTAATACAATAAATGATAAAAAGTGAATCACTTTATATTGGTAAAATAATATTTTTTGTCATCTTTAGCAGTTATTTTTGAACTCTTCGGCTGTGAATATAGATGTCTCAGTTTATCTTTGTGATTTTGTCTATCTTTGCTTTTTGTATTTTGAGGCTAAGTTATTGGGCGCATATAGGTTTTATCATCATGTAAAGCCCTTTAGTAGTTCTTTTTTTTTCCACTTATTTGGTGTGTGTTTTTCATGTGTTTACTTTCAAGCCTTATTTGGAGTGTCTCTTATCAATAGCATATTGCTAAATGCTGGATTTTTATCCAGTTCGGCACTGCATTTTCATTGGAGAGTTCAGTCTATTTACATTTGTTTACATTATCAGTGATTACCGATACATTTAGACATTTTTATCATAGTTTGTGCTTTCTATTTGTCCCACTTTTTACTTCTTTTAATTTCTCTGTTTTGATTGATGAGTCTGCTTCTTTCCACACAATTCTCTCCCCTGGAGTAGTTTGGGGATATTTACTTTTTGACTATTCTTTTAGTAATTACCCCCAAATTTTAATTTGCATTTACATGCATGAAATGTTTAAAGCAAAAGCTTCTTTAAATGAAAGTGTCAGAAACCAAATTGTCCTGCGAGCCATCACCAGTGGTCCGCCATTAATCAAGTAAAGCAGCCGTGAAACAGCATCTGAACAAAAGGAAGTGAGAGAGAGAGAGAGAGAGAGAGAGAGAGAGAGAGAGAGAGTGAGAGAGTGTGTGTGTGTGTGTGGAGGGGGATGTTCCTCCGTTCTCCCTAGTTCCTCTGTAGGGAGAATGTTTATTCTCTGTAAAGAGAACGTGCTTGCTTTCGTGTTGCCCGTGGGACCGTCTCACAATGCGGTCGTGTCCTAGACCTGCACTCCTGATAGGAAGCTCCTCACTGTAGAAGCGGAGAGGAGGCGTGTAGAAACTTGTAAGCAATTGGCAGTTTGTATTTCGGTTTCACTTTTCTAGTAAGTTATTGTGTTTCATTAAAATCCCGGTCCACTGTGGACTCTGAGCTTTTGAGGCTGGTTCTTCTCCAGGGGCAGTTTGAGCAGCACATTTCTGAGGCTCAGGGAAACCTCAGACGCTGACTCACAGCGGGAATCGTGCCTGTGGTCAGCGGCGGCCCTGGGCCATCCATGCCTGCCGGGGCCGCCCTTCCTCCACCCGCGGAGGGCGGCGTTTGCTGCGGTTGATGGGCAGCGTAGCAGCCGCTGCTGTGGGAGGCTCACAGCCTGGTGCCTGGTGACAGGGCGACCAACTGACCCAGTTTGTTTGGGACTGTCGGATCCCCTTGTCACAGGGATCATGGCTCCAATGCTTTAAACCTAAAAATCTCTCAAAACAAATATCACCAGAAGCCATACAGGCCGCATGGAAACACGCACATAGCGATAGGAGGTGGGGAGTAGAACAGGGGTGCTGAGGGCAGGTTCGGCTTCAAAGTCAGAAACCGGAAGACACTGGGGCACTGTTTCCACCCGGTAGAGCCCGATGCCGGAAATGGCAGCCGGTATCCCTGCAGGTGAGGGGACACCAGGCTTTCTGCTGGCCACCTCGCCACCTTGCAGTCTCCCCCTGGGGGCGGGGGGTGAAGTGCAAAGGGCGAACGGAAGTGCGGACGGGACAGGGCGCATTTCTACTCGCGTGAAAATAGGAAACTCATTTTTTGGAAGCAAAAAAAAAAAAAGGCAAATCTATGAGCTGGTTTTTGGAAAGTAAAGAAAAAAGTGGAAATGAAATGATAAAGGGGATGTAACAAGAAAATTTTGTATTCAGAAATGCTAATACATTTTAAAATGTTGACGAAACTTGATTTTTTGCAGGAAAAACAAATTATGCAAATTGGAATCTGAGGGCATTTAAAAAAGAACAGCCACCTAACAGCTTAAAAAAATATTACCTCCAATGAAAACATGTCAAGGACTAGATAGAAGGAACCGTACCAAAGTTAGAAGAAGGTGGACATTGTCCCAGTTCAGCCTTTTAAATTGTGGTAAAACACGAGAGATTTACCGCCGTCGTCGGGTCAGGCTAAGCAGATCTCCAGAACGCACACAGTTCATTTGTTGAAAGTCGAGCACTGATTCCAGAATTTAGTATTATCAGTAGGTTCACACAAATCGTTTCTTTAAATGAAATAGTTGACGAAAGAAATTCTTTTTAAGAGGACTTCAGCGGGAAAGTACAGAGGGTTAAAAGGCTATTTCACATCCGTTGGAAACACCGGCTTTAGGTGGGAGGGCGATGGATGGGAACAGCTAGCCTAGCGGGGAGGGGTGGGCTCCTCCAGGGACATCCTCCTGCCTACCTGTCCCTGTCCCCAGCCTGGGCAGCTCCAGAGCAGGGAGGGGGCAAGAAAGAAGGAGGGTGGGGCCAGCTGCACCGCAGGGAGCCAGGAGGCCAGCTTTCCACAGGACAGCTGCTTTCTCTACAGGGGAGACTGAGCCACAGAAGCCGAGTTGTCACTTGTGGACCTCGACAGGGTCCTGAGTCAAACAAACCAGCTGTGAGGCTGAACCCGGACAGCCGTCGGAGAGGTCGCACACAAATGAGTTGTCTAGACGTAATGGACTCTTAGTGGCGTCGCTGTGATCACAGTGCTGCGATTATGTTCTAGAAAGAGTGCTCTTTCAGAGCTGCTGACTGCAGTGTTTATGTCTGAAACCTATTCGTTGTATAAGGCCGGGGGACAACGCAAGGTGTCATGGCCATCGCCCTCCTTGTGCTAGCCCCCGTCTTATGATTGGTTGGAAACGCCCAGAGTAAAAGTTGGCAGTCTAGTGCTCATGGGCGCGTTAAAAAAAATACATCGTGAGTCCGGAGTAGGTTCTGTCTGGATTAACAGGATTCCGCCTCCCCCGGCGGCCACCCCCTCCTGCGGGAAGTGCCCAGGGGCGAGGGGACAGGTGGCTGTGGTGGTCACCTGGAGCTCCGGGTCTTTAACAGACCAGCTGTTAGAACCGATGATTGATAATTTCACCAAATATAAGAAGTCCGTAAAAATGTTTCTTGAGTACTGACAGTGATGGATGGGGAAATGTTGCCAGAGGTCACTTTCCTGGTGGAAACCTTAAAAAACGTAAAGTCCGTGATAAGGCCAGGGAGGCGCCCGTGAGGGACACGAGGGGACACGGGTGGCGTGGCAGCATGGCTCCCTGGGGAGCGCTTTTCCAGTGCACCCGGGTGTCCCTGTCAGACCTGGAGGCGTGTGTCAAAGCCACAGGTTGGTGTGGGGATGTCGGGAGACGAGACCCTGGGGCAGGAAGAACTCGGCACACCTGGGAAATAAGGAAACTCGGCTTATCTGTGACCACGGCACGGTGCCGCACGGACACAGGCAGGGGCCCCGTCCAGTCAGAACAGTCCGGGTGACACTGGGGCAGCGGTGGCTCTGCCAGGCCCCTGGAGGTCTCTGTGGGGGGATGCCACCCTGGGATGGTGTCCCCATGCCAGCCATGTGCCCTTCCTCAGAGGTTCTGCTCGGGGACTGCATCCGAGGCAAGTGCCAGGCGCAGGGAAAGCTCATTCGGAAAGATGCGTGTTACGCTGGTGCCAGAGGCGGCACGTGTGACACCAGCAGTGTTGGCTGCAAAATTTAATCGTGTTCCTCCAACGGCACCGACAGTTAACTGTTCACAAAGCTCTTCAGTTACATGAGACACGCACGTTATGAAATGAAAATACGCTCCGATCACTGCAAACCCTGTTAAAAGGCATTAAATGTAGATACGAGACTGAAAATTGAGGGAAAACAAGTAAATCTGGAGCAAAGCGTGTTTTCCCAAGCCCCCAGCCACCTCTCCGACAGAGGTGACTCAGGCCCTGGTGACTTGGGGTCTGATCCTCGTGTTTCTCGCCTTCCACCACAGAATGTGACATTGGATCTTTCCAAACGCAGCCGCAGCGGGAAATTCCGCCTGGTGACCAAGTTCAAGAAGGAGAAAAACAACAAGAACAGAGAAGCTCACGGCAGCCTGGGAGCCCCGGGTACCACCTCCCCGACCTTTGCCCTCTCCCCTGGGTCTCGTGGCGGCGACCCCGGTTGTGGCCTGCGCTGAGCCGGCCATCTGTAGCCGCAGCGCCGAGCCTCGCCCTCCTGCTCTGCGCAGGCTGCTGACCGTTGTCACTCCTGACCCTGAACTTACTCCACATGCGGACTCTGGGTGACGGGCCACAGAGCCGCCTGCCTGCCCTAGACTGGGGGAGCGCGGTGGGGAGGAGGACAGCGGAGGCGGCAGGGCCGAGGCACGGAGCGCGCTCAGGCCGCCTCCGAGGGGCTGCGGGTTCCGGTGTAATCGGTTCGTTGATCAAGGCCCTCGGAACCTGGGCCACCAGCTGTTGTGGGTGGTGAAATCGGTAGAAAATGGCCCTAAAGGGGTGTTTTGCCTTTGGGTCATCGCATTGGGGCTGAAAACTTCTATCCGAATGGTTGGTCCTGAGCACAGGTGTCCCTAGCCCTTGGTGCCGGGCGATCCTCTGGGGATGTCGGCTGCTATTCAGGGGAGCTCCTTTTGATTTTTCTTCTGTTTGTCTAGAAATTGGGATTTTTTTCAGTGGCGGTGGCTCTGACCACATGAAATGACTGTGTCTCCCTTCCTGCTGTGGCCCACAGGGCCGTGAACCCTCTGTGAGGAGGAGGGGAGCCGGCCTCAGCCGCACAGTCCGCTCCGCCCCCCTGGGTCTGTGGCTCCGCAGCCTCCGGGGACACGGGGCGCGCCCTGCAGGCAGATGGCCGGCCCGGCCGCGTCCCGAACTGCTCGGGCAGGGCCTGTGGCTGGGTGGCGGGCGCCGGCTGCTGGGGCGTGCGGGGCGCGTTGGGGTGCTGGCTGCCGCCTGCCGGCCCTGGGCCCTGACGGCGCGCGCGTCTCCGTGTCCGACAGCGCACCTCTGGGGCACGGAGGAGGTCGCCGCCTGGCTGGAGCACCTCAGCCTCTGCGAGTACAAGGACGTCTTCGCGCGGCACGACATCCGAGGCTCCGAGCTCCTGCACCTGGAGCGCAGGGACCTTAAGGTGCTTCCACAGCCCCTCCCGGGGGCCCGCGCCTGGGCGTCCCCGGGGCTGCGGCTCTGTCCCCTGCCCCAGCCTGGCCGTGTCACAGCGTCCGGTTTCTCCACGGTTCTCAAACCTTTGTTCACGACCTGGGGTGACGTGTGACGGTGGCCGGGAGGCCGCCCCTCTGCCCGCAGCGACGTCTCCCCCGTCACAGCCAGAGGGGGCCGGGGCGCACGTGGGGGCCTCACTTTTCTCAGCCCGACGGGACAGCGAGCGGTTCGACGCACACGTGGGGGGCACGGCCGCACGCTGATACGGCAGACGGACGAGCGCCCCGAGGGTGCGGGGCCGGCCCACTGGGGTCTCCTGCGGTGCTGCTGGGCGCGCGGTGGCTGCTCTGGTGCAGTCCACGCCCTTGGTGGGCCAGCACCTCACGCCGCCGTGTGGGAGGGACAGGAGGCGGCAACACGCCTGGCTCTGGTGGCCGTGTCCCGGGCCCTGGCCCTCGGGGCCCTCGCCCACTTGGCGGCAGCCTGTGTGCGGCCTGCGTCTTGCCCAGTGCCCCCCCCCCGTCAGCGACGGCGCTCAGGAGGGACGCGGTGGGCGTCTGCGTGCCGTCGTGCCCTTCCCGCCGTTGCCACCTCCGTCTGTGTCCCGTGCCGCTCGGCCCGGCGTCAGGCGGCTGTGTTCTCGTTGCAGGACCTCGGCGTGACCAAGGTGGGTCACATGAAGAGGATCCTGTGTGGCATCAAGGAGCTGAGCCGGAGCCCCCCTGCCGCCGAGGCCTAGCCTGGGCCCTCGCGGCCTGTGGCCTCCGCGGCCCACGTGGCTGAGGCCGGGGGCCCGCGGCGCGCGCCCCGTCTCATGGTGCTACCCCCTCTGCCGGCGACAGGAAGCCTCAGACGCCGTTCCGGGCGGCCGCGGGGTCTGGAGCTGCCAGCGCAGCTGCCTGGGGGCGCCCGGCGTCGTGGGACACGAACTGGCCGCCCTCGGCGCCCGCTGACTGGCGTCCCGGGCCAGGCTGCCTGCTGTCTGCGTGCTCTGACAGTGCGTCGCGTGGCCCGCCTCCCGGGCGCCCGTCCGGCCCAGCCGGGGACAAGCCGCTCCGCGGTGCGCCACCGCAGCCCTGCGAGGCCGCCCACGGCCGGGGGGGCCCGCCCTGGCCTGGCCGCGGCATGGGTGCCTTTCCAGTCCTGTCCACTTTAATTCGATGGAAGAGAAAGGAAAACTGTTTCTCCTGAAGCCGGTCAGCAGGTCTCTGTGTACTTGGCTGATGAGCCCCCTCCCCGCTCGCCTCAGGCCTCTGCTGAGCCGGGGCGCCCCAGGCTGCTGCCCCGTCTGGGGGAGTGTCTGTGTGCACAGGAGTGTCATTTGCTGTGGAGGGGCGTGTCCTGGGCACCATCCAGTGGGGTGACAAGCTGTTGCCAGGCGAGTGGCCCTGGTGGCAGTCTGGGGTCACCCCACACAAAGCCTCTGACCCTGTAGGTGCCTCATCTCCGGCTTCCGGTCCCCATGCTGCTGGAGCTGTGAGCAGCCCGTGCGGCTTGAGCCCGCAGCCCCCGGGGGCTCTTCGCCGAACAGCTCTGACCTGCCACGCGCTGTGCAGCCCCCCTGGTGGTCCTGGGTGCTGGGCCGGGCCGAGGCCCTCCCCAGCGCTCTGCGACTCTCCCCTGGGCCTGCCTGTGGCGTGGCAGCGTGGGGTCTGGGGCGAGAGCCCCACCTGCTCTGTGCGTCCCTTTAGCCACCCCGTTGGAGGTGACACTGGGCAGGTGTGCATTTTTCTCACCCTGTGAAGGTGAAGAAAATCTGAGCACCAAAAGTCACTCGAATTCAAAGTGCAGATCATGGGGCGTGGGGACCCGTGCCAGTGGCCCCAAGGCCGGGGCTGCCCTGTCGGTTGAGGCGGGAGTCTGAGGTCCCCAGGCTCGTGGGGCGGACGCGGGCAGCAGCACAGCCCCACGCCGGCACGCCCTCCCGTGGGAAAGCTTGGGTTGGGACCGAGCGTGGTGTGTAAACGGCGCCAGTGAGTAAGCAACGCTGTTTTCTGTAAAAGCCATTTTCCTGACTCCAGTGAGTGGGCATGAGAGGCGCAGCCCTGAGTGTCGCATGAAGCTGCCGTGGAGGGCGCATCTCCTGCCTTGTGGCGTCTCTGCCGCTGCCTGTGGGGCTGCCCCTGCCCGCCCCAGACCTCGCCGTGTGGTGGTCCCTCGAGCTCCCTGGGGTCTCCTGGTCCTGTCAGTGGGGAGGGAGGGGGGGTCCCTGAACAGTCTTGGAGTAAAGGTTTTGTGTCCTCGGGTGGGGCTTGCCCTCGTATTTATAATTTAATTTATACAGTGCCCACCGTGGGAGCAAATGCCTCCTGTATTGCTGTGTACATAGTCCACATCCAGGGGTGTAAATAAGTCGTTCTGTGTGTAAGTAAAACAAGCCTGTTTTTTGATCCTCCTTTGTCAGATTTGTTATTTCTTGTGCTTCGACATATCAGTCGCCACAATCCTTCCAAACTGGATTCAGAGTTAATTTTCCAGCTGCTGTAAAAATGAGTTGAGTTGGTGGTAGGTGGGACCATGAACTAGACGCCATTGCCTTTTAGGGCGCGGGTTCAAGGACCTGTCAGATTAGAAGCCGGCGGGGAGATGAGGCACTGGGTGGAGCGAGGTCCTCCTCTGTGACCCCCCGTGGCCTCACCTGGGATCTGGACGTAGATAGGATGGGTCATGGTAGGTAACGTGCCGACCTCCCAAACCTTCTGCATGTCGCTAGACAGGCAGCTCTCCTGCCTCTGTTGAGTCATGGGACCTTTATTCCAAGGGAGCTGCCTCTTCAAGTTCAAGGTCACTTTAATTGTGCCCCCCCCCTCTTGGGGTGAGGGGGGGGCCTGGGATCATGGAATTGGAAATCAGGCCGGCAGGGAGCGAGAGCGAGAGGGCTGTGTGGGTTTCCTGCTGGAGGTCACCTCCCCAGCATCTCGTCCCTCCTTGCTTACAAAGCCTGTTTGTCCTGCTGTGCACCTTCCTCCCAGTGACCGGCCAGGGCCAGGCCTCATGGTTGCAGTATGGCTGCCACCACTCCAGGCATCACGTGTCTGGTATGAGGTGTGAGCGGGTGGTTGTCTCTCCTGTGTCTCTTTTTAAGGTTTTACCTATTTGGGAGCAGACCTCCCCTAAGGCCACACACTCGGGAGTAAGTCAGTGCACAGGGAACGTGGGCCACGCCAGTGATGAGAGTGCTTCACACACGTCGCCTCACCTGCTCCTCGTGGCAGCCCTGCCAGGTGGGTGTCTGCATTTTCACGCATGAGGAAAGGTTCGGAGAGGTTCACAGCGTGTCCCACGTCCTGCAGCCGGCATGTGGCAGAGACGGGCGTCATGGTGTAGCTGGGCGCCAGGTCATACATCGAGCGCTGTGACCCTGACCTGACACCAAGCCCGGCCCACGTGACGGGACATAGGGCCCAGGTCACACGCAGGCGTCCTGGCCCCGAAGGCTGGGCTCCTGCTGCCTGGAAGCTCCTGGGCGACTGGGCAGGAGCAGCCCTGGGGAGGCCGGTGCGGGGACGGCCAGCCGCCAGCCGCCAGCCGCCACTCCAGCACCGCCGTGGCCCACCGGGCGCGGGGCTTGGCTCCATCATGGCGGCGGGCAGGAGGCTGCTCCAGGGCCAGATGCCAGCCCAGGGGAGAGGAGGTTCAAGCGCAGGGCCATTGAGCCTGACAGTACAGTGTCCTGTTAGGGATGCAGAAGCCACAAAAAGCGGCGTTCTGCCCAGCAAACTTGCTCTGCTGCAGTGACGCGGGTCGTCAGTGGGGCCAGGCTACGCTGCTTTAAGCGTGAACCCCAAATGGCACAGCTCTCACAGAACAAAGTTCACTTTTCCCTCAGGATAGTCAGGCACTCATGAATCTGCCCTGTGGCCACTGTCCTCAGGTCACCCCTCCCTGCCGGGGTCGGGAGCATGGCAGGCTCTCAGGAGGGCTCCTGGGCCCGACCGGAGGTAGCAGGGCTGGAAATGGAAACTCACCCGAGGGACCTGGCCGTGTCCAGCTACAGAGGCAGCTGGGAAGTGCCTTCGGGCCCTGCAGCGAGCACAGGTCCCGGGCCGTGCTCATCAGCCAGCTGGCCCTGCCGTCCTCCCCTCGGGGTTTAAAGTCTCCTGAGGAAAACAAGTCCCCCAGGTGACGACGGATGGTCTTCAGGTGTTTGGAAGGAGAGACTCCTGTGTCTCTGAGAGGAAGGGGTGGGAGTCCTTGAACCTGCAGCGGCCCCTCGGCACCGTGTGGTCGGCATGCCCGCCTGCCAACACGGCCTTGCCCGCCGGCTGGGACGCTCACCTGCGCCTGGGGACTGTCGTCTGACCCAGGGACTTCTGTGGCCTCAGGCGGTGGAGCCCTGGACTCTGCCTCTGCCACAGGCACTGAGTCTCTGTTTGCTCCTGCGCAGTGTCTGCACTGCATGGCGACTGGCGGTGGCTCGGGGAGGTTAACCTGGGGGCGCAGGCTGGACGGGAGGACAGGACACATCTGCCGGCTCGTTCTCCTCCTCCTCTGCGCACAGCACCGGGAGCCTCAGGTGACCCGCCCACCCCCTTCCCCTCCACTGTCATCTGAGTCTGAAGGAGGCAGCAGCACGGTGGGCAGGTCACCCCCTGGAGGCAGTGGGCATCAGGCCCAGGGGCCCTCCAAACAGGCACTGAGTGACAAGACGTGTGCCTGGAGCTGCTGGCGGCCCATCACCACCCGGAAAAGCCCCTGGGAGGTGGAACCGATGCCGGGAGAAAGGCCAGGGCCGCGAACGTCTGTCCGGTAGGTTTCGGGAGCCAGAGGAGACCCCGCTGTGCTGCAGGCAGCCCGCGGGCCAAGGTGGGAGGCCGCCTGGCACGGGCTGGCGCCACTCTCTCTCCCCGGGTGAGGGCAGAGGGAACTGGAGCAGCTGGAGGGAGCTGGACACGGCGCCTCCTCCTGACTCGTGTCAAACCCATCGCTTCACGGCCCCCTCTGGAGGGCAGTGGACCCGGAGAACACGCGCTGCGAGTTTGCTCCCCAGTGGGCGACCGCGTCACGGCTGGGCTTTGGCTGGGCCTTAACTGAGGGCAGGAGGAGAGACGAGCCGTTCGGTCCCCGTCCAGGGAGGGCGAAGGGCCCCAACGCTGGTCCCTCGGTGGGGCGTGTTCCACAGGGAAGCCCACGTCTGCGCAGCCATGATTTTACGTCATCAGGGAACCCTTGCGTGACCCCCACCTTCTGCCAGAAAAACGTCACAGTGGGGTAAGTTTTCTGCAATGCAACCCCCATTGCCAGTTCTCTAGAAGGCAAAGAACCAGACCACGTCCAGTCTCGTCCAGTACGACCTTTCCCAGGAGTCTGAATTTTTACTTAAACCCGAAAGATGCTTCCGTTATTTCTAAAGTGGTCCTGATAGTCTTTCTAAATATAAACCATGTTTATTTGGCGTCTGAAGTATGCTGGGGGGTGGGACCAAGCACACGAAGCGGGGAGTGGGAGCAAGACGCTGGCTGGATGTAGCCCCACTCCATCCCTGAATGGCGGGGAGGGCGGGGGGGGGCCAACCAGCAGAGACACCCAGGCGTTGGCGCCCCACCCACCCAGACATCAGGGCTGGTCCCCGGTCTCGGCCTGGTGTCACGTGCAACGAGGCCTCTGGCTTCTCAGTCATTACGTTAATATTTTATTACTTCGGCATGAAAGGAAGGGGCACAGCAAGGACACGTGTCAGCTGCAGTGAAAGGAACAGAGGAGCCGCTGGGGCTTGCGGATTTGGTTCCCTTGGGGCCACGGGCCCTGTGAAGGCCGGTCTGAGCCTCGTGTGTGACGCCCGCGATGGTTAGTGTCTGAGAACCTGGAGGCGGCTCGCTGGTCCAAGGCCAGCTGCTTCCAATGCAGCTGCTTCCACACGGATTCACGGATGCTCTGTGACAGACAGGCCAGGGCTGGAGGAGGACAGAGGGGAGAGGGAGTGGCGGGGCCACTGTCCCCCCCCAGAGGCAGCCTGGGGGTGATGCGGCCTTGACTTTGCCCACATTTCTAATCCTCCTCCATTTCTTCACACGTAAGTTCTACTTTAACAGCTGGTGATAAAAGGCTGAGGAGAAGCTGTGTGTGGTCTGTCTCAGCCAGGGGTGAGGGGTGGCGGTGACAAAGGGGCGGGACTTACAGTGTCTTCTCAGGACTGCTCTCCACCGAGTTCCAGTTTGAGAAAGGGAATTGTCCCAGGGTCCCAAGTCAGTGACATGTTGTGTTTGTCATAAATACCAATTAAATCGTTAAATCTGATAGCTGGCCATGCTGAAGCAAGAGGGAAAAAGACTTTAGCTCACATTTCCTTTTTCTGTTTTAATCAAGGCCACTCGACCCGCTCTGGGCCTGTCGGCTGGGACGCCCCAGCTGTGAGCATGCCTGACCCCAGACAGCAGGCGGGACGACACCTTGGGCTCCCTTCTCGGCAGCGTGTCCTAACGTCACGGGGTGTTCTGTCTGTCTCGTCGTGCTAGTGACAACTCGCGCTTCAGTCAGCTTTAACTCGAACCCAAGGGAGAACATGTGCTCTGTGGGGACCGGAAAGCACGCTACCTCTGTCACCACCGGGGCCTGGCCAGCCCCGCGGCGAGCTGAGCTGTGAGACCCTGGTTAACACAGATGCCGGGCGAGCGGCCCGAGCGGGGCAGAGGCGTGTGCTCTCGGCGCAGGCCGGCGGGGCCGCTCTACCCCTGCCTGCGGGTGACGGAGACCAGTGCCGTCCGATACAAGCGGCAGCTGGGGTCCCGTGTGGTGCGAGGCAGCATCGCGCGGCACCTGAGACGCGGCCAGGCCTGTGCCAGGCCCCTTGGGGCTCGCCGTGTGGCTGAGGGGTGAAGCGCACTTGCCTGCGGAGTGGCCAGCTGCTGGCTCGTGAGGAAGCCCGGGAGGACCGCGGGGCGCGTCCCCCGAGGCAGCAGCCCGGCAGCCTGCTCGAGGGAGCGTGAGCTGGTGGCGGGAGCGCAGAGGCCCGGCGCCCGCTGCCGACCGGACCGCGCCGGGCCAGCAGCTGCTTCGGTGCCAACACCAGCCGGGCGCGGCGTCCGCGGGGACACGGGGGCTGCCAGCGCTATCTGAAACTGCCGACGTGGATGGAGAGAGAAGCTTCTGGTCTCTGGGGCCGGCCAGGTGCCTCTGTGCTGGGGGGGACGCCGCTGCTCTGCACCCGAAGGGCTTCTTGGCTGCGGGAGACACAGAGGCTGTCGCGGGCACCGTCGCCGGCCCCGCTGCTCTACCAGGTCAGGGGGTTTGGAGTGACTACAAAATTCATTCCAGTGTTTAGGGGTCAAGCCAGAACAGGCCACAGAGATGCCCATCAGAGGACCAAGGCGTGTGGGACGGCGGGGGCCCCCACGGCCTGCCCACACAGCGGTCAGGAGGTGACAGTGTCTCCCGGCAGACATCTTTCCTTCTTCACCTTCTGAATCCAAGGACATAGTTCCCAGAGACACGAATCTTAAATGTCCAACTCCAGGAATCACCGCGAACACACACGCCTCGGAGCCACCACTTCCACCTCGGCCCTTCCTCGGACTGTCCACTCAGGCCCCGCTAGAGGCCCCTGGCCACTGTCGCACAATGCCTGGCACACGGGGGCCCAAACCATGGAAGGGCAGGAGGGGATGGAGACGAGGTGAGCAGGGGCTGGATCAGGCAGGCGACTCGCCCACCCCGCCAGGCGCAGTCAGCACGGGGAGGGGCCCCTGAGAAGGCAGAGCGAGACTGCGGAAGGGAGGGAGGGAGCAGACATGGACCGTGGTGGCCTGCGTGCGGGTGATGGCACATGCACAGTCGGGTTTGGCGGGATGTCCAGTGGGGCCTGGAGGCAGGCGACTGAACACAGGCGAGGGACAGCGACGGGGAGTGTGCAGGGTGAGGAGGGAGCCGGGGCGGCGAGAGGCCTGCAGGGGGCGCTTCGGCGCGTGCGGCAGGGCAGAGGGGGTGCAGCGGGGCCGAGGGACCAGCACCCAGGCTGGTGCTCGGAGGGAGCGAGGGAGGACGCGGCTGCAGCGGCGCGGGGCCTGCGCGCGCTTCTGTCTTCAGAGGCCTGAGGCCTGAGTGTGCCGGCGTCTGACGGGAGGACCCGGCAGTGCATGTGCGTGGGGCGGGCGGGCGCCCGGTGGAGGTGCCGTGCAGGACGGCGGGCCGGGCCCCTGACCAGCGGCGGCGCGCGGCGTTCCCAGCCCGTTCCCAGCCCTCCAGAGCTCTCGCGGGAGAGCGAGCGCGAGCCGTCGGGTTTCGGGGCCCCTGTCGCACGAGGACCCCGCGTTACCTTTTCTTTTTCCCCAGGGCGAGCTGCTTCTGCTTTTCCCTTCCAACGTCGTCTCTGACTGTACTGAAATCTCGTCGTCGTCCACCAGCAGGTTCTACGTTTCAAAAGAATGAACCACGTTTGCAGGTATCTTTTCAACCCACGAGAGTAATTTATGTAAATTTACAGAGATTCAGGTAATTTAGGTAAAAAGTTACCTGAACGGACATGAGGCAACATCCACACTTAAACGAGGCTAATAACGGACAAGGCTTGATGACAAGCTGTGCCCGCGGCAGGCGGGGCTTGAGGGCGCCCGGCTCAGCCCCTGACCTCTGCCCGCAACCACAAGGGCCCCACGGCCCGCAGAGGGGCGTCGCGCGGGGCGGGCAGTGGGGGGCCCCGCCGGGCCAGCAGCTCGGGCTGCTTCCCGCTTGGCCAGCGCCCCCGCCCCTCTGCGGGAAGGCCTGTGCCGCCCTTTCACTCCCTGGAATCTCCAGGAAGCTTCTGGCACATTCTCAACAAAGAGGCTCGATTTGTCCTTCTAAGGGGACAAGCCCTGCCTCCCAGGGCTCAGTCGGTCTGGCGAATGCCATTCACCGTAAGCACGGCTGCTCCCCTCGCTCCCCTCGGCTGCCCACAGCCACGGCTCCGTGTCAACTCGTCAAAATTAACCCTGGAAAAACATGACTCAGGAAACTGTGTCAGAACATTCTGAGGCTGGCCAGGGTGTGGGAAGGCTGCCCCGGAGCTGGCCTCGTCCCCAGGTGGCTGCGGGGCCCGCTGAGCCCGCACAGTGACTGGAAAACGCAGGCCCGTTGTGCCGCTTCTCCCTCTCGGGTGAGACAAATGTCACAAAAAATACGATCTCTAGTCCAAGAGACGGTGCAAGGTAAACGTTAATTTTTATTCCAGTAAGTTGGATGTGTGTTTTTTAAAAACTGTGAAACATTACAAAATAAGAGAAACTACAGCGAGAACAGGGCCGACCCCACGTCCCCAGGGGCGCGGAGGCGCGGCCCCACGGGCCCCTCAGGGGGCGGCCGCGTGCTGCATCCTCTCACGAGGGGAGCGGGGAAGCGTGTGCACGACGGTGCGCGGCGCGATGTCAGGGACGGCAGCTAACGTTTCTCCATTCTTCTACAGCGTTCTTCAAGCAGCAGGCTGCTGCCGGTGTCCCTCCCCGAGAGGTGAGCTCTGAGTCTGGAGCGCCCGCTCCCATCCCCACTTGCATTCTGTCCCAGTCGGAGATCCTCAGCATGTGCATCATGTGCACAAATGACCGGTCTGTGACCTGGCTTCCTGATCGACACTCAGTGCCTGGGCGCCCGTGGCTCTGGTGTTCACGTCAGCCGCTGTGTCCTACACCCCTGTATTCCCCCCGTTTTCTCTCTCCTGCTTCTGAGGGTCGTTCAGGTTCTTTCCAGTCACAAACGACACGCTCCAGTGCACCTTCCGTGCGTCTCACATGAGCTGGCCGGTCTACAGTGACGTAGGGGTGGGGGTTGCTGGGTGTCGCTATGGCCTCTCTCGCTAAGTAACTGCCTAGCGGCCTCCAGCCGCTGGGCCAGTGTGACTCCTGCGGGCAGCGCCCGGGTTCTGCGGGTCCGGCTGTGGGCGGCGCGTTCTGCTCCGACCCGCTGCCCGGTACCAGGAGGCCATCTTTTCATCCGCTTGTTGGCCGCTTCTTTTGCCTTAGAACTGCTGGTGTTAGGCCCTGCCCTCTCCCTCTGCTGGTGGGTTGCCGTTTCATAACGGACTTGTAGAAGCACTTTACATATTCTGGATAATAATTCTTGTTGATTACATTGCTGCATCTATCTTTTCCTGGTCGAGGCATGCTTTTCACCTTTTATGGTTTCCTTTGATGAACAAAAGTTTTTCCTTTTAATGTACTCAGATTTACCAATCCTATTCTTTTATGGTTTGTACAGTTTCTTATTTTGAGAAACCCTTCTTAACCTAAGTCAAAGATTTTCATATCTTCTAAAGATTGAAAATCACTGCTTTTCACATGTAACTCTGTGTGTATGTGGTGTGAGCAGAGGTGCATGCAGGTCTTATGAAACTTACATAAATTTGAGGTTTCTCTTTATGAAAGTTATGACTGCATTTTCCCTATATGGATAACTAATTCTCCCAGACCCATTTACTGAATAATCCACTGTTAACACTGACTGCAACACCTGCCAAATGTCCTTGTCTGTGTGACTCTGTCGTGGGGCTCTCTGTCCCAGTCCTAGCAGTCCACCCTGGCCCCGAAGCCAGTCAGTCAGTCTTAACAGCTGGTAAGACCAGGCCCCCTGACCTTGCTCATCTGTGAAACGCTCTCAGCTCTCTGGCCCTTTTCTCTTCGGCATGGGCTTACTCCTTTAAGCTACAGGTCTTCTCTGGGATGACCTGACTCCGAGGTGGGAAGAACTGACTCTGTGACTGTGGTGAGGCCAACACCTAGATGGCTCTGTGCCCGCTGAAGCTTCATGCTCTCAGCATTTTGCAATGGTCTCCAGCAAGGTCTCAGAACCTTCTGGTGGTGTGCTCATTACCGTGTGGTTTTACGCACACCAGTCGCGTAGTCTTTCGAACTCTCTTAATACACCTAATGTTTACCTGTGCAGTTATCCGAACCCCTCTGTAGAGAACTGCACTTAAGATCAGTTTTATATTTTCCTTTCAGAATTTTTTTGACCTTTTCTTTTAATTTCATTATTTTCACTGGTTTATTGACTCCAATTATAATTAAAGGAATGCATATTCCTTAACACAAAAATATTAAAGACTGAATTATCAGTAAATTAATAATTCTTAAATTAAGGATTAAAATTATTACCCCTGAACATAAAGTGTTACTACATGACAACAAAGTCGGTTTGTTCAAGGATGGATTGGTGTGACGAATACATTTATGTAATCACACTACACCAGATTAAAGAAGAAAAAGCACGTGCTAAGAGCACACTAGGAATGGGAGGAAGCGTCTTAACCCAACACAGGTGCCTACAGAAAACCTGGAGCAACACACTTCGTGGTAAAACTTCAAAAGCATTTTTATTCAGGTCAGACCCCAAACGAAGGTTTGGTATTGAAGTTCTACTGGCCTCATCAGATGGGCTGTCTGGCTTTCCCCGAGACAACTTGCATAAGACGGGGTTATCTGTGCCGCGAAGACCTGACGGCACTCTCACCAAAGCGATCGTGGTGTTTCGTCTAAGTGGTAAATTTGCTGTTCGACAGCTTACCTTAACACCAATCGTGTCTCCATCTTTCAAGTAATAAGGTGCCCCCTGCAAACTTTCTTGCTTTTTCTTCTTTTTCCTCTTGGTGATTTGCTGGTTCTATAGGAAAATCAAGCGTCTTGTGTAAAAAACCCAACCTTGAATTCACGAAGAAGCCCCATCTGACACACTGCAGCAGCCCTGTGCCCAGAAGGCCCAGTTTCTCGAGAAAGCCCCACAGACTCACCCAGCTCGACACAGGAAGCCACTCGAACTTCTCAGGAAAGTACTTGGCAACTTCGATCTTCTCCACGGGAAGGGAATAGAAATCGGCCACCCGCTGCCTCAGGGCGCCGGCAGTGCCGCCACGGGCAATGTCCCACACCAGGTCCTGGGGCAGGCCGTAGGCCCTCACGCCAGGGAGGCGCATCTGCGTCCGCAGCAGCACTTCCTGGGGGCTGCGCCAGAACACAGTCAAGGTCAGATTCCAAGCACAGTGAGAAATGTGTGGTGACCACGGGGTGTGATGGGTGAAGCTTCCCTCCTTTTCATTATATAAGGAGAGAGTTCCCTTAAAATGCTCTTTATTTTGATTTCTTTCCATCCTGACCCAAATGGAGGCAGAGCTCCTATTGTGAGCCCAGAGCAGAGTCCTCAGGGAGGCAGTGGGCACCGCTGAGGGTGGAGGAGGCCCCCTCCGTGGAAGGGGGCCGGGGCAGGGCCAAAGGGACAAGAGGGTCAACCTGACCAGGTTCCCAGCCACTGTGACTTCCTGGTAAATGATGATTTCAGCAGAAAAGCTGGCAGGAAAGAAAGGTATTTAGGCGCTAAAATCTGAATTGCTGGGGTAGCCAGGAAGAAGAAACCAGGGGTTTCAAGTTGGCAAGAGAGACGGGTGGAGAGGTGGATAAGGTAAGGGTGGCGATTAGAAGTCTTGGAGGAAAAGAATGATTCAGAAGGTGGGAGAAATAGGACACCAAGCAAAAACGACTGGTAAGAACTGAAAACTATTTTGTTTGTGTTTTCAGGATGAGATGATGAGTGATTTTAATGATGCATTTCTGCTATGTTGGTCTGTTTTCCAAAAGAAAGGGTGATGCAGTAGGAGGGAAGGAGTAACTCAGGGAGGATGCAGGCGAGCAAATGCGGAGATGGGCGTGCAAGGGGGAGATCGTGGTCGAGAAGGGCGGTTCGAGAGACGGACCCTCTCCTTGGGGTGCTGTTGTTGAATCGGGGAGCAGAGGTCCTGGCGCTGAGCCCAGTGGGGTCAGCGTGATGCTGGAGGTGACAGGCTGGGGTGAGGAGGAACCAGAGGCCTCACGAAGAGGGGCGGCGAGTGCAGAAGGGCGTGAAGGGCAGGACAGCGATGGGGCTGGGGGCTAAGTAGGCGCACAGCGCGGTCTTCAAACGGTTGGAAACAAACGCGGCCAGGGTCAATGTCACTGTTACGGGAAGAGCTCACGCGAGTTAGACCCCATTAAAACGCAGGCTAAACGATGAAATAATTCACACACAAAATACGACTGGCTTCTAAGCCTCTGAAAAAATGCCCAAAGTACTGAAACGAATGAGGAGATGACCGTTTATCAGTTTAGCGAGCACTTAGCGGCAGTGTTCAGTGCTGGCCTGCAGGTGGAGTGAACATGCGGAAACACCGTGGGGACAGAAATTGATATAATTTACCTGGAAAGGAATTTAACTATTTATTCTAAAAGGTTTAAAGTGTCCATACCATTTGATCCAGAAATTCCTCTCCAGGAAACTACTCCTGGTAATACCATTTGTGTAACAGTGAACTTTTACAATGACTCTAAATGAAGATTGACATGGTAGAGAGAGTTATGAGAATTATTATAAAGCAAGAAAGATATTCACATCTTACCATGTAGAAGGAATCTTACGAATTTTAATATTTAATGATACTAACAAAAACATCTTTTTTTCTACAGTGAAAAAAGATAAAGAAGAATTTGATTGTAGATAACTTTGGGGTGCTTCCTTATTCAATAAATAATTGACTATGACAAAGGCACTGTTCGAGATATTGGGGACACAGCTGTGACCAAAAAATAAAGTACTTGCTCTCACAAAGCTTACATCCTAGTAGTGGGAGACAGAGAATTTGTATAATATGTCGGCTTATAGTAGGATTAAAAAAAGCAAAATAAGGGGGCGGAGTGACAGGTGCTCCTACTCAAATGCCCTGATAAGACCGTCTTGCTTACACTTCAAGGTCACCATGGGATTACTAGGCATTTGGGACTTAGCAATTCTTGATTTTACGGAAAAATGAGTTCCAAGTTGTAGACCCCAGGCATACAAATACATTTCTAGAACACAATCTGTTTTAAGTTGCCAGACTACTTAGCAGCAGTGAAAAAAACTTTAAGTTGTTAGATTTTAAAGAAACCACCCACTGTGATAAGATGTGTGTATAATTTTGTATGTGCTGTAGGATGTCTTACCCTAAGTTTTCTTCTTTTTGAAGGGGCTCTAAGCAGATCTCAGTTCTTCTTCCCAGTTTATATTCCCTAATAATAAATGAAACAAAATAATATTGAGTGACATTAATTTTTTAAAAACATTTCTGCCATTTTTAAGCTCTTTCTTAAGCAAAACATTATACCATATATGAACACCCAAAATTTAAGACACTATGAATTACACTCCAACAGACTGGACAACTTAGAAGAAATGGACAAATTAATATGAACAGACGACTAAATCAGAAATCAAAAACCTAAAAAAACAGTCTAGGACCAGACAGTTTGCACTGATGAATTCTACCAAACATTTAAAAAATAACTAATACCCGTCCTTCTCAAATTCTTCTGCAAAACAGAAGAGGCAGGAACACTTCCAAACTTATTTTATGGGGTCAGCATCACCATGCTATCAATGCCAGATAAGGACACTGCAAGGAAAGAGAAGAACAGGCCGATATCCCTGGTGAACACAGATGCAAAAGTACTCACTAAAATACTGGCAAACTGAATTCAACAATGCATTAGAAAGGCCATACACCATAATCAATGGGATTTACGCCAGGGATGCAAATCAATTAGTGTGACACACCAGATAAACAGAATGAAGGATAAAAATCATATAATCACCTCAATAGCTAGAGAAAAAGCCTTTGACAAAATTCAGTATCTTTTATGTTAAAAGCTCAACAAACAGTATGGAGAGAATGTGCCTCAATGTGATAAAGGTCATATATTACAAGCCCACAGCTAACATCACAATCAACAGCAAAAACTGAAAACTTTTCCTCTAAGACCAAGAACAAGACAGGGTTGCCCACTCTTGCCTCTCTTACTCAGCAGTACTGGAAGTCCCAGTCAGCGCAATTCAGCAAGAGAAAGAAAAGGCACCTAAATCAGAAAAGAAGATGTACAATTGTTTCTATTTGCAAAGTGACATGATGTTTTATTTAGAAAACCTTAAAGACGCAACCAAAAAACTATTAAAATTAATAAATGAATTCGGTGAAGTGGCAGGATACAAAATCAATATATAAAAACCAGCTGCATTTTATACATTAACAACAAACTCAGAAAAACAAAGTAAGAAAACAATAATGGCATGCAAAAGGATAAAATACTTAGGAAAATATTTAACCAAGGAGGTAAAAGATCTGTACAATGAAAACTGTAAGACGTTGACGAAACTGACGAGGACACGAATAAGTGGAACGACGCTGTGCGTTCATGAATTAGAAGAAATTGTAAAATGTTCACACTACTACCCAAAGCCATCTACACACACAATGCAATTTCCATTTCAATGGCATTTTTCACAGAAATAGAAAAACCAATCCTAAAATTTGTATGGAGCCACAGAAAAGCCCTAATAGCCAAAGCAATCTTAAGAAACAACAAAGCTGGAGGCATTGTGCTCCCTGACTTCAAAGAGACTATGAAGCTACAGTAATCAAAACAGTATGGTATTGACATAAAAACAGACACATAGATCAACAGAACACAACAGAGACTCCAGAAATTAAACCATGCATATATGGTCAATGGACTTATGACAAAGCACCCCGAATATATGATGAGGAAAGGCAGTCTCTTCAATAAATGGTGCTGGCAAAACTGGATAGCCTCATGCAAAAGAATGAAACTGGACTGCTTTCTTACACCACACACAAAAATCATCTCACAATGATTAAAGCCTTGAACGTAAGACCCAACACAGTAAAATCCCTAGAAGAACAAGCGGGTGTGCCCCTAAGCTCCCTGACATTGGCTTTCACGATAATCTTCTGGGGTTTGACGATGAGAACAAAGGTGACAACAGCTAAAATAAATGAATGGGACAGCATCAAAGCTAAAAGCTTCTGCACAACGGAGGAAACCGACGAAAGGAAAAGGCAGCCCATGGACTGGGAGAATGTACGTGCAAGTCACATAGCCGATAAGGGGTTAACAGTCAAAGTTAGGAGGAACTCACAGAACTCATAGCAAAACCCCAAACAACCCATTAGAACATGAACAGAGGAGAAGACTAGACATTTTCCCAAAGAAGACATACGGATGGCCAACAGGTATACGAGGAGGTGCTCGACATCACTAATCAAATGGAACCACGCGTCCACATCACGCCTGTCAGAATGGTTACCATGAAAAAATACAAGGTAAGTGCTGGCGAGGACATAAAGGAAAGGGAACCCTCGGGAACTGCTGGTGGCAGTGTACGCTGTGCCACGATGGAAAACAATATGTGGTTCCTCCAAAAATTCAAGACAACGACCAGATGGCCCAGAAATCCCACTTCTGGGTCTTTATCCAAAGGAAATGAAAACAGGATCTCAAAGAACTGCCTGCCCTTCCGTGTCCACAGCAGCTAAGATATGGAAACAACCTAAGTGTGTCAGCGAATGAACGGATAAAGATGTGGTGTGTGCGCGCGCACACGCACGCACACGCGCACACACACAGCCTGAGAAGGGCGTTCTGCCATTTGCCACGACTTGGATGAAACTTGAGGGCATCACCAAAAGATAAAGTCAGACAAAGACAGATATTTCTTTATATGCAGAAAAGTCAAACTCTTAGCAACAGAGACAAGAATGGTGGTTACCAGGGGCCGGCTGGCAGCGGGGGGGATTTTGGTCAAAGGTTATAAACTTAGAGTAATACAATGAATAAGGTCTGGGGATCTAACGGATGGCATGGTGATTATAGCTAATAATAGTGTATTACATTCTTGAAAGTTGCTGAGAGAGTAGATCTTAAATGTTCTCACCACAAAAAAGAAATGGTAATTATGTGACATAACGCAGGTGTTAGCTAACACTCTGGTGGTAGTCATGTTGCTATATGTACTAAATCAACAGACTGTACGCCTTAAACTTATAAATGTTGTATCAATTATATCTCAATAAAACTAGAAAAAAAGAACAGAGTCTCTGGAGCACAGTAAAAATACATGAAGCTACACTTTATACTTAATGTTGGAAACTGAAGTTGTCTCAGAGTTCATGATAAAAAGCATCATCCAGTTGACAGGCTTCTGTTACTGAGTATTCAGCGAGAAACCTACCTGAGCTGCTGCTGGCCGATGCGTAACAGCCTGCCGGGGCGCCTACTTTCCACTGTCCAGGCTCTGAGGAAGGCTGGGGATGGGACGAGAAACTCCGAGAAGGCAGGCAAGGTCATGGCCTAGAAAAGAAATAGACATTTGTTCAAGGGTTTGTAAAAGCCCTCTTAAGAATATGTTGCTCTGGGAAATAAATGAAGCACTATGATATCTGGAGGAAAGAGTATCTTGAATAAGAAGATCTATAAAAAAAAATCATAGAATATCTCTTAAATCACATTTATCGTAATTTTTTATAATCCTACCGAAATCAGCTTGAGAGGTGTTTTCAATTTCTAAATTTGAGCCAAAAGCTTCTTTTTAATCATTATGTTTTAGAAAATGAAACTTTAAATTAACCTCTGCGTGAGTATAACTCCCAGGGTACAGGCCACTCCAATAAAAGCGAGAGACCTGCCTTCACCTGTCATTAGTAGTTCTTCAACGTGTGCCCTGCCAAGGAAATAACCTTTGATTCTGAAATATTTAAACATCTTTGGATCCAACTGCTAGGCCCAAACTGCTGCATTAATTTTGTAGTAGATAACTATTTATTTATATACTAATATATTTAGGCTACAGCATATAAAATGGCCAATGCTCATCCTTTTACCTAAAGACAGCAATTTTGTATATTTCAATCCAATACAAAAAAAGTCTCTTCCCACTTGATCTCATGAGAACAGGACCATTGGCTTTTTTTTTTGAGGAAGGTCACTTCAATCACTGAGGACAAACAGGCTAAACATCAGCGACTGGCATTCTCACCGTCCGCCCCTTTTCTCCTCTAAGAGGAAGAAGGGCCGCTCATCTCAGCCCCGCAACAGCGAGACGGCCCCTCAGCAGTCAGCGCTGTCTTCAAGCCCAGCTTTCCACGGGGACAAACACGCTATACTGATGCGTAAGAAACCATATGACAGACTCACCATCCCAACATAAAGCTCATGCTCTGACCTCCTGGGAAAGTGGCAACACATCTTTTGAACAATAGTTAACACATGGATCACACTGATACAACAACAATGTAAATAAAGGAGTGATGGAATGCTTTACGTGTGTTTTGGTAAATCATATTTACCTAAAAACTAAAAATACACGTAAGCCGCAGGTCACTGGGGATATGCTGACGTGAAAGCGCAGCGTGCCCGTCAGAGGAGGGGGAAACGAGCAGCAGGAGCACCTGGCAGGAAGAGCACCCGGAGCTGTCTGAGCCATGCGCGGGTCGCCTGGGTGCTGACCACTGCGATATGGCATGTAGCAGCTGCCAGGTCAGAACCGACTGTACTTGAGGGAAAAGGAAATAGGAGAACACACTGACATCTCCCGGGAAGAAACCAGATGGCCACAAGGTGCGCAGCGGCTAGCGCTCCTACCTGAGACTTCAGTTCCACCAAGGTGGCTTCTTCTGAGATGTCCACGTCTCCCAAGTAGCAGAGGGAAACTTCTGCGTGTGCGTCACCAGGAGCACCTACGAACGACAGAGCCGGAGTCTGAAAGGGCTCTAAACGCACTGATTTCATATTTCTGAAATGTATCCCATTAGGATGTTGTAAATTCTTTTCACGCCAATCCATTCAAGAAGCTCGGGTTCCCTGAACTCGCCCCTCCTGACTTTGGAGGGAAGAAGCCCTGCCTCGTACGTGGGCAGCCAGGGAGCACACTGGCCCATGACCTTGATTTTCTCACTGCCACGGGTTTGAGGGATTTTACACGTGTGCTGTCTACCTAGAATTTTCCACACTCTCTCCTTCCTTAAAGAGGGCTTTGTTGGTAGGCTACTCTGCCCTTATTCTTTATATTAGCTCGTTCTTCCTCTCATAATATTTCTCCCAACTTGTTTCTCTGTCGTGTTTTCTCGGGTGGATATATATTTATTTTATTCCCTAATCTGTCTCCCCAAAAGAATATGATTTTCAAGAAAGGACAAGGCTGTCATTCTTATCTGTCTGTCCAGTCCCTGGCATGGCAGATGCCACACAGTAAATGTTTATTTAAAGGACCCTCGACAATAAGGCCTTTCTACATTTGTTTTAAAAACTGAAAAACAAAATGTTCTCTCAACTGAAATTCTGGATATAAACGCTGGCAACGAAATTTAAAATTCAGAATACTTTCACTCATTTTTGCTTTAACTAAATGTCTTTGTTGATTGCTGGACACACTGCTAACTAACACTTAATAAAAATTATATTATAAATACATGAAGAGTAAAAGCTTCATGAGTGGTTCTTCTTGTGTCTTGAGGACACTATGAGCTATTAGGCACTTTGAGGAACTTCTCAGGAATGAAAAACACGTCCCGTATGTTGTAATAGGAAGGACTACCAAAAACCAACTTTCATGGAGAAACAGTGATTAAACATGATTTTAAGTCTGTAGCCAACTCTATATGAAATTATTATTGTATTGCCAAGGCTTTTTTAGAATTAGTTAACATATCTAATATAACCCAACCAAAAATTAACTTAATGCTAATTTCATAGCTAATTTAACATGAAAATACTTTATTGCTCTATACATATAAGCCTAACTTCAAAGAGTAGGGAGATAAGAATTTAATTCATTTATATAATTTCAGCACTGGGGTTTAAAAAAAAAAAGAAATGGAAGTATATACTACTTTAAGGCACTACAAAAGCTAACTAAGTAAAGCACGAGGGAAAGAAAAACGTAAAGAGATTAGCTACAGTTATAAAGGGGTTCCCTTGTGGTTCCTTTGTAACAGTATCCGGTCAAAGGGCGCTAGTGCCTCTTCGCTCACCGTGGTGTGTACGGACTTGTCTGGGGGGAGCCACGCAGAGGCAGACTGTGCGCTCGCACTCGGTTTCTCCCCAGGAGTCAGCGAGGCCGGGTGGAGCGCCCCGAGGCCGTTCCTAGGGTCTAGCAGAGGCAGCGCAGGAAAAGGGGGCTGCACAGGGTGTGGCTCTCTGCCCTTCTGCCCTTGGGGGCTGCGTGAAGTCACCGTGGGTGATTTAAGCCTCAAGAACCCAGTCTGCTGTCATAAATGAGGCCACTATTCATGCTGCCATGAGGCTCTTGAGGGTGATATAGAAAAATGCCTTGAAAAACTTTAATATATTGATATAATATAAAGATAATAACAGATTGTACCTTACGGAGGTTCCCAAGTGTCCTAAAATTAGGGTGGTGCGGTCGTTACTGAATGACTATGGAGTAAGCAGGTTTTGGTTTTCAACCTTACATTTTTACAAACAAGTCTTTCGGTTGCCTCTCAGGGCAGAAGCAGTGATTTCGCTTCTCTTCACAACACGCTGGCTGCTGTGGTTCTGCTGTGTTCTCACCTTGGGTGGAAGGAGGTCTCCAGACACCTGGAGAAGGGGTGCAGCTCGCCTGATCCGGGTGACTCTTCCACTGACCCGAGGCGCCCCGAGGCTGGTACCACCAGATGGGCACCTTCAGGAACCCCTGAGGAATGGAGCATTTCCTACAGCTGTGATGTACACAGACCGAGTGAACGTCCCCTCTCACACCCATACAGAAACATCTTGGTAACAGAAAACATTCCTGAATTTATTATTTTTCCTTTAGCTGTATAACTGACATCTATACCTGTTAGTTGTTTACACAATTAAAAGTTTAAGTCATAAAAATCAGAGTTTGGAATGCCTAGAACTAAAGGTTCTTTGCTTAGAAGTACCTTCGTAGCTATGCTAAGTAAAAAGTATGAGCAAAACATCTGACACACGGTGCACATACACATTGCCGTCCCTACGAGCCCCACTAGCACAGCGTGCCAGCTACGCGCCGTCTTTACCTTACAGAGAGCCAGCGACCTGTTGATCTAGGCTGGGCTCTGTGGACTCCATGAAAGTACACCCATTTCCTCAAACACATCCTGTAGTTTCAGTTTTACTAATCCAACTGGTTCTTCCCACCCCTTTTTATGAGTTAGAACTTTAAGTTATTAGGTATAAAAGATGTTGCTGTGCTCAATTTCCAACAGAAGATGAGAATGTGAAGAAAACCACATAAAATATCTTAAATATGTATTTCAAGAAATGCATATTAAAATGAGGCTATTTTTCTGTTTCTCATAAAGGTGGAGATTAACAAATACTCAACCTCCATTCAATTAAAGAAATGTAAATAAGAACAATAAAATTCCATCTTTTCACCTACCAGACTGTCAAAAACTAGAAAGTCTAATAATATTCTATATGTTGGTGAAAATATGGGTGAACACTGTCATATAAACAGGAATATAAACTGCTGCAAAGTTTCGGGGGGGGGGTGGTGGTAATTTCGGCGCTGTCAAAATCTAAGTGCCCAAACTCTGACCCAGCCATCCCACGGGTAAGGATTCACCTTCTGACACACCAGCCCTGCATACACAGCCGGAGATGCAAGGATACTGACTGCAAACTGTTCATGTATAGTAGCAAAACAGGGTAGTAGTTCTAGGAATTTATTCTGCAGATATACGCGTGCAAAATGGCGCATTTATGATGTGTTTGCCGTGCTATTTGTATAAACAAAAGATTGGAAACAACCTAAATCTTCGAAAAGAGACCAGTTAGATAAGTTATGGTGCCTCTATACAATGGAATGTTAGCTAGCCGTCAAATAGTGACGTAGCTTTAGGTGTGCTGACACGGCACCTGTATGGAGGTAAAATATTAATGAAAAAAGCTAGTTACAAAATCGGGAGTCTAGCAAGTAATCTTTTGTGTAAAGACGTGTACACACGAATGTGTGTTATGTGCTATGTACACGTGTGTGCATTAAAAAACATGCAGCTCTGTGTGAGGCCGCAGAGCAGTCTGCCCTGGAGGGAGGACACTGAGTGGCTGGGAATAAGATGGATAGTTATGTTTCCTGGCTCTGCCTTTTTTACACTTTGAATTTTGAATTACGAGTATTATCAATTCAAAAATTAACTTCAGAGCATGGGATAAGATACAACAGAATTCTATGAAGTCATGAAAAAGAGTAAGGCGGGTCTGTGTGTGCTGACAGCAGACCCGTGCGATACAGTAAGTAAATAGAAACAAACGAAAAGGGCAGGCGTGAAACAATGTATGGAATACAACCCCTTTATGGAAACTTCAGAAAGGATATGCCCATATTTACATTCAGCACACA
Organism: Eonycteris spelaea; assembly: GCA_003508835.1. NCBI lineage: Eukaryota > Metazoa > Chordata > Mammalia > Chiroptera > Pteropodidae > Eonycteris > Eonycteris spelaea. The sequence continues at coordinate 1,755,703 of PUFA01000034.1, read as the reverse complement.
AAAAGGCATCGTTTTTTTTTTCTTAGAAGGGTATACAAGGAAAAATAAGTTAATCGTGGCTCTTTCTGGAGAGAATAGATGTGGGAAGATGCTTGTTTTTCATTTAAAGCCTATGCTGTTAGATTTTCTAATCATAAGCAAGTGGTTATCTGCTAGAATTCTGGGTCCTTTTTTTGTTTCTATCTTGACACCTTTCCACATTAAAAAAAAAATTATGGTTTTAAAAAACAGTAACATGCAGTGTTTGTAAAAGGGCAGCGAAATGAGTCCTGACAGGACTGGAAATTTGGCAACTTCTATGTCATCGAGTCTTTAAAAAGTTCCTACCTTTTAACTTGTTAATTCCATCTTTAGAACTATCTTAAGAAATACTATTAAAAGAAAAGAAATTAATTAAAACAAGCTAAATTTCTAACAACAGGGATAAAGTGCATTAAACTGTGTTAAGTCATGCATTGGCTATGATTGTTTTTAGATTTTATGGTCAGGTTAAAAATTAAATATAAAAAGCAGAAACGAAGATTACATGTACACCTGCTTTTACAGGAAGATACTACACACATGTGGAGCGTGGCAGCGTCTCTGTGGCTTCGGGGTAAGTTCTTTACTCCCCTGGGACTGTCTGCACGCTCCCACTTTCCCATGGCACGAGTGCATCATCTTCGTACTCAGACGGCAGCACCTATTATTTACGAAATGCCTTTTTAGAAGCAAAATCTTACCGGAGGAGGAAGTTTCCCTTCGATTAAAAGCAACGTATCTCCAGAACGTATCGTTAGCTCTTTCAGTGCTGCTCCCTGGGAATACAGAAATTCTTTTTGTCACTTATGGCTTCTGTGAAAAACAAACTGGCAACAGACCTTTTCTAAAAACCTGATGTCTCTAATACTCTAATACTCTTTCCAAAACTAAATAAATGAATAATAAAGCAGATGTTGAAGAGTGGGAAATAAGCTAAGACTGTAAAAGAGTGTATCATATACTAAATCATGGGCTATGAATTCTAAGTCTCATAAAAGACTGGAGGAAAGAAGAGGGGCGCCATGGAAACGAGGAGAGGCAGGTGTACGGAAGGTGAAATTTCAGTGGAGCCTAAACAGATAGACGGGATTTGGAAAGCTGGAGGAAATGAGAAAAAGAGCACAGAGCAAAGTCAAGCTTAAGCCAAGAATAAGCTGGGCTGGTTTGGGGGATAAGCAGAGAGACTGGGCTGATTAGAGTGGAAAGCTGGAAAATAACAGAAAGGAAAACTGAATGGCAGGGGTAGTCACAGATTAAAGAGGGATGTGGAAGGGAAAAAAAAGTTTTCAGCTGTTTTGGAAAAAGCCCCTCAAGACTGCAGAGAAAGGGTTTTAAAAAATCAACGCGACATACTGAAGTGGGGACACCTGGGCTCGGGAAGCCAGGTGTCGTCATTCAGTAACTAGCGAAAGGGACCAAGCCAGAGGTCTGGGACACAAACAGGCCTGCAGGCTGGGCCCAGGCATGAAGGCAGGTGAGAATGGCAGGCCGCCTTTTGGGCTAAAAAAACCAGGACGGAGACAGACAGCAGACCTGGGACGAGGAGCCAGCTGGCAGAGTAATGAGTGCTCTCAACGACTTCTGAGCTGTTCGCTAGCAACGTGGGAACCACGGAGAGGAAAATGCAAAGCCATCTGACTAGATGCAGGCCCTCAACGTCTGAACTGTCTTAAAGGTTCTCTGAGGTTCACGTCTTACTCTGGGCAGCCAGATTCCTGGCCAAAATTCAAGAGGGGCCTCTCTCCATTAGAGTATCACAGGGTATGGCTCCAGGACACCTGCTTAAATCAACCTCTGTCAACACCAAGGCCACTGTCTACTACTGAGCAGAAAGCAGGCAGGTAAGGACTGGGGACAGGGTGGCTGACCACAACTGTCTGAGCTTTCTCACGAGCTTCATTTGGTCTGCTTCTTCGGCCATGAGTCTGGGAGGGAGATTCGACGCTCTTTGGAGCAACAGTAAAATTAATCCGACTCTACCTCCTATGATAAAATTGTACCCTACGACTTTTGCTGGATCCAGAGATGCAGTTTGGCTCGAGCCTACAAGACTGGTTGGTAAGATGAACTCTGCCATCAGCTTACAGAGAAACTGTGAGATTAAAATATTCAGGTTTCAAAATTCAGAGTGTATTTTCAAGTTTTCATTAGTTCAAATGCCTTTTATTCTCTGACTTTCTCTGCCTCCTAATGAAGAACTAGCATTCCTGGGGATATACTCTCTTAACAAAAGAAGACTTAACGGACATTAAAAACGCTCCCACTTGGGTGAGACTGTCCCTCTGTCACGCCAGCGACACACCACAGGAAGGAAAAAGTGAAAGTAGATCCATGTGTAGCTTTTGTGTCCTAAAAAAATTAAAGTTTTCTCTAGAATTTATTCACATGAGTGGGGTGGGTATCCTGTATGAAAATACCAATAAACAATCATTTTTATGAATGAAATGTATAGGAATCATCTTACTTCTTCACATAAAGGCTCCCCAGCTTCATAGCACCAATCCATTTTTCGTAAATGCCACCTGTCTCCTATGAAGGAATCGAAATCAGGATTAAAAAAAATTGAGGAAACTATGTTCTGAGAGTTTGTCAGGAATGACTCTCCTGGGTAAAATGAATGTCCAATGGGATTTGATCTAATAATTATTAATTTTTTAAAGTAAATTATCTCTTCTAGAGCATGAAACAAGTTGTTCCCCTATTATGATTAATTTTCTCTCTATTCTACCAAGAACAGATGCGTAATTGTATATAATGTATTTGCAAATAAAAATAACACTCTACTATTACACAATATATCATGCCTTTATCATTTACACGTACATATATCCATCACACGAGTACAGATGTATGCACATATACACATCAGTACAGAATCCCTTCTCAAATCATCATGAAGTTGTTCCATTTCACTGTCTTTGCCTAAAGCATGTGCTGACATCGCTCAGCAAGTGACAACATGTACAACGAAACTGTTCCTACCCACCCAGTTAGCCATTAGGCTAACAAAAAATAGTGCTTTTGGAATAGCATTTAATGAAGCTGGTATCAATGAACATTTATGCATGTTCAATAGTCTTTGGTTCGATTTGTCTTTCACATGCTTGCCACTCCGATGAGGTGGGAGGAGACCTTTCTGAGGAGGAGGAGGGGCTGAGCAGGGAGACGTCGGAAGTCTTGGGTACGAAAAACATGGCAATGTCTTAGAAACAGTCGCTCCTCTTCCCACCAAAAGGAACTTCACGCAAAGGAACACACACACATCTCACATCTGTTCTGCACGGGCCACAGGTTTTGAATCCCAACACTGTTCTTTGCAGACCATTGTTGTCATTAGTTCTAGTTTTAAATACAGTAAGAGTTATATCAATATTTAAGTATGTTTTTTGAAAAATGCCAGTGAGTTAAAAGTGAACAACACCATTACTTCATGGCACAGCATGGTGTAAAGAACTCGGGTTCTGAAATCAGGGACCTGGCCACTTGCTGTGTAACTCTGGGTAAGCCATTTAACCATTCTCAGCCTCTCACTCGTCACCTGTAAAATGGGAACAGGTGATAAGCCCCACATGGGAGGATGGCCGTCACGGTGAAAAGCAGCACTGCACGTAAAGCCCCTAGCAGAGACCCTACAGCCGGAGCATGCTGCCTGCCCGTCGGACAGTGGAGCCACCGCTTCCACTCGTATGGAGTCTGGGAACGGCGAAGCCGCAGCAAGCTCGCCAGTGTGACGCCCTGAGGAAGCGCTTCGCGACACCCTACGTTTAAGTCTCTCGTGTGCATTACATTCCCTAATCCATCCCACAAAAACACTGGCACGAAACACATGAAAAAGCTCCCCCGTTTTCTGGCACTGAAATTCTGAATCAGTGAGGTTAAAAAATAAACCAGTGGAAGACCTGGGTAATTCCAGCGGGTGTAAATCTTAACCTGATTTCTTCTGTGCCTTTGCTGGACCCTACCTAGGGTCTCCTTCCTCAGTGGGAGGCTAACACTGGTTTTCTTGTAGCTTGCAAACAAGAACCAGGAGAATTCATGGTTCTTGGATGGAAAGTGTAACTGACAAGCCTGGCCAAAAAAAAAAAAAAAGTTCGAGAAGTTTTCATCAGGCTCATACTATAAATAAAGGGTGCGGGTAAGATCATACACCATCACGGCCTGTAACTTACCTGGTAGGCCAGATTTCTCCAGCATTATCTTTAAGCACTGTAAAAAAAAAAAAAATGTTCATTAGTTTCCTATTTCTGAGTTATAGTACTGTGAGAAACCACCTTTTGGAACCTGGGCCAATTAAATCCAATGACACTTAATCCTCAGCAGATAGAGACATGCACAGTAGAGAAGACTCGGTAAGCTCTCCCTCCTGAGGACTGGGCAGGGCCAGCTCAGCGGGGAGAAAGTGGCCTGTGCTCCCACCCAGAACGCACTGCGAAGCTTTGTTCATCTGCTTCCAGGTCTGTAGTAGGACTGACTCCTTATATTGAGATTAATTGGGCTGATTTAACAGATGCACGTTAAACTTTTGTTAAGGATGGAAAATTTTCAAGTGAACCAACTTCTGCTTCTGTAATCTGCTTGCTTGTTTGATGTTATCCAGGGTGTGGTTCTAGGCTTTATAAACCGCCTCTTGTGGGAGCTCAGGGCTGATCTCCTCTAACCCTGCATGGTAGAGAGTCAGTCGCCGGCCGGCTATTAAAGGCTTATAATTCATCCCAATTGGCTCTGCGGGTCTTAGAATTGATCATGCCACAACATTTTGACTCCTATAAAAGGAGATTAGCCTGTAATTGGCACCCATGAAACACAACTGGTGACATGTAAACTAGCAAATAAAGAATTATGTAAGCTGCGATCCACGAAACAAATGAGATGCAACGAACAGCAGTTTAAATAAACAAAATACTTAAATACTCCCAACTCCCTGAGAGAAAAAACATTCTTAAATAAATCTAGGATAAAACAGTAACTAGCATTTGATTTATGCTGATCACTGCGTGGACGTGGAGTAAGCAAAAAGGCAAACAAAATATCCTTTAACATGGGAACATTTCAATAAACTATGAAAAGTCTTAAACCAATTAAAAGGATAAAGCAGATTGCTATGTACCAGTCTAAAGATCTTTAAAATAGTTTGAGTGGGAGAAAGTTCCAGCATAATACATGCAGCATGATCCCATTTTTATTTATTATCATTTACGCCTACAGCACCTGGTTTCCTAGATGGTCTCCCATCCAAGTACTGACCAGGCCCGACCCTGCTTAGGTTCCGCGATCGACACGGGGCTTGTGCAGGGCGGCGCGGCCGTGGACCATGGACTGTGCCCCCACTGGGGCATGAACCCAGGACCTTGTGTGTGTAAAGCAGACGTGCTCACCGCTGCGCTATGGAACCACATCCAGCATGATCCTAGTTATGATTTAACAGACCATAACAAACAGGTTAAGCTCCTCAATCTCTATGTGCACATGTGGTGGCTAAAAAATGACTGCTAGAAATTTATCATTTGCAGGGAAATTACTGCTTGGCTATTGCCCATGGGGACATGGCTCTGTCCATGGGAACACAGGCTGTCACCCATAGGAACATAACATTCTAACAATAAGCTTTCTGCTTCTGTACCCCCGCTTGCACACCCAACCTGTGCGTCGACAGGTAATGAATAGAAGAAAAATAGACCTTTGTGTTTAGACAGAACGAAGAATGGGATTTTGGGCTTAAAACCCCTGTACCTCTACATTTCGGGGCTGCGTAATTTGGGGTTTGCGTACCCCTGGCAGACCCAGTTGGCTGAATAAAAAGAGTGTTTCCTATAACTCACTGAGTTCTGGTGGGCCGTGTGTCTTTCGGGGGCTGGCGGTTGTAACACACACACACATATCCACATGTTGGTATCTGCATGGCAAAGGCACAGAGGGGTACATATTCTATTGGATTTGGATAAAATTATGTCATTCGATGACAATAGTGACTTCTGGAGAAGGGAACAGAATAGGGTGGTGAGCAAGGAGGAGTTTTTTAACCTCTCCCTAAAGTTTAAAAAATAAGAAAAAATCCACTATTACCTGTATGATTAAAAATAAAAAAAAATATTAAAATACTAAAGGTTATTTAGAAAATAATAGCAATGAGAACACAATACCATTAAAACATGGGGAATGGGGCCAAAGCTGTATTCAGAGAAAACCGCAGTCTTTAAAGGCTCCCATTATTTAACAAAAACATACAAGTGAGCATTCAACTTAACTGTGTTCCAGGCAGAGGAAACAGCCAAGGAAAAGGCCTGTTTGAGGAACAACACGAGGCTAATGCAGCTGGAGAGGAGTTAGTGAGAGGGGAGAGCAGTTGTTGTTATTGTTTGTTTGTTTGTTTGTTTTTTAAAAAAGGATACCAGAGGGCCAGAGAACACAGGCATCGTAAGGTCACTTGGGGATTTAGGCTCCTACCTCAGTAAGACGGGAAAGCACAGGAGGCTGTGAGTAGAGAAGGCACTGATGTGACTTACACCTTAGAGGCCACCCAGCTTCTCTGTAAAAACAGGTCCTAGGGGGTGCAGGGATGGAAGGAAGAAGCTGCTGGAACAACCCAGACAAGAGACGACCAGGGTGATAGCAGAGGAGGGAATGAGATTTGGTCAGCTCCTACATAAATCCTGACGACAGAACCCAAAGGGTTAAACTGGAAGTGAAGAAAGAATCAAGGATGATGCAAGGGTTTTGGCCTAAGCAAGCAGAAAATGGAGTCGCTGTGACGGAAGAGGAGGAAAACGTGAGTGAAGAACATCTGAGATGATCAGGAGTGCTGCCGTGGGGTGTTCTAATTGGGTTCTACAAGGCAACCATGCAGCAGCTGGGTGTATAGGTGTGGAGTCCTGGGGTGAGGTCCAGCCTAAGGAGTCAGCACGAAGCTGCTCATGGGCAGAGAGAAGGAGGGGCGAACTGAGCAGGGGGCAGGAAAACCCAGCCGTGCTCGTCTGGAAGCAAGCGGCCAGTGTCTCAAAGAGCCGGCATCGCGCGTGCCCAGAGCCGCTGAGAGCAACACGGAGACAGAGCTGCGCGTGGCCTCGGCATGCAGGCCGCTGCCGGCCGCCACGAGCGCGGCCTCGGCGCTGAGGGGGCACGGCTGCCCCGGCGGGCCTGAGAGAGGACAGAGAGTTGTACACGTCGCTCCTGAAGAGTTCTATGGTTTCCTTTCTTTAAAATTAAAAAAACACTAAAGTGAAAAGGCAAATGAAACGTGTGAAAACATTCACAGCAAATAACAAAGGGTTAAAAAATTCTGTAAAAATTGTTTTCTCATGGAAAATTTCATGCAGAGGACAGTAAAATGAACCCTCCAGTGTCCACCACCCAATCCTGTTTGCCAGTACCCAACCCACTGCTCTTGTCTTGACTTCCTCCCACCCCAATTCTCTTGAAGCAAATGTGACATAATATCATTTCATTGATTAATAACTGGTCTCATCTCTAAAAGATGACAATTCTTTAAAAAAAAAAAAAGACCCTAGAATAAATATAACATCTAAAACTATTGAATTCCTTAATAACAAATATCTAGTGTTCAAATTTCCCTACTTTCTCCTAAACTAGTACTAAAATCCTCTTGGTTTGACTCAACGGCCCAAGGAAGGCCACGCGCTGCGGCTGCTTGCCCCAACTCCTGAGTCCCGCTCAGCCACAGACCGCCTCGCTCACAGTGCAATCCACCCCCGAGCTAGGCTGACTCAGGCCTGTGGTGCCTTCAGCACATCTCTGCCCCCCGCACGTCTAATAAACCGGGCCTCACGCCTACAGGCTCAGTCAGACTCAGGTCCAGTTTGCAGTTTGTTTGTTTGTTTGTTTTTGGCAAGAAGAGCATGGATACTGTTTCGAATTTCTATGATGTCTGGGCGTTTCTCTTTTTGGGTTGATAGCAGTCTTTCAAGATCATTGTCTAGATCCATTAAATCATTTGGGATTGGAAATTGTGATAGTCTAAAATTCTTTGTTTTATTAGCTGGGGTATGTGCGCGCGTGCGCACACACACACACACACACACACACACACACACACCTTTTACTATCTACTACTTGGCTGCCCTGCAGTATAGTTTGCAAAACAAAAACAGGATGCTGGTTCTTTCATTTAAGGTTGCCAAACATCCATCTGGTTACTCATATGTAATCAATGAATAGGGTATTTTTTAGGGCTGTATGAACTCATGGATTTCATCAGTTTTCATTATTTTTCCCACTGAGATGCAAACCGTCTCATCTTAACCAGGGGGAGCCTCTTCACATTGGCTACTGAGTCTCTTGGACACCAGCAGTCTGCTGGCTTCACTGCCTTCCCTTCTGCCAAGATGCCCCGGGCTCGTCTTACACTTTGCTGACCTAGACACAGAACCAGCCATACTGCATGAAGCCCTGGTTCCTTCTAGTAGGAAATGGTGTTTAGCGACCACAATCTGGGTGTTTGGGTGCTCAGTACTGTCAGGTTGCTGTTGCTATTCTAGGCTATTTTGGGGGCAAGAACTACAAAAACATTTGTTTAAAGAAGAAACAAATTACATATTGTTTAAAGAAGAAAATACATCGAGTTCATTTGACTCTTCGGGAGTACAGTCTTAATTTAAGCACACTGATGTTACTCTGCCTCTCCATTTCCCAGTACAGAAAGTCCCAGTTCTTAGTCCCACCAACATAGTTATGTGTTTGCTTTATCACACATTCATACCTCTGTATGCAATTACATGTATATATAAAGTAAAAACACAAAGGAAATATGCCAAAATGTTAATATTAGTGGGATAAGATATGAGGGATTTTAATTTTTCCTTTTAATCTATTTCTACATAGCCCAAATTCCTACGATTCACAAGTATTAGTGATAATCAAAAAGGAAAATAATAAGAATCTAATTTAAAAAATTCCAGCGAGTTCACTAATTTTCAAACTATTCCTTCAGTAAGTACACAGAATTCTTTTAAAGTACATTCTGTAAACCCGAGTCTTAGGATCTCCAAGATCTAACACAGGTCACCACCAATGCCCACGCCAAACACTCACAGACTTCTTCACCCAAAATAAAGTAGTATTACTTACATCTCTTACAGATATGGTTTCTTCTACTATGATCTCCATCTCTGTCCCAGGTTGAATGTCACTTCCCACAGCAAAAAACAGGAATAGCTAAGGTCGAGACAGAGTATGAATGCAACTTAATCGAAATTTTAAAATCCTATAAATGTATTATTTACTTCCAAAAAAGAAAAGCCAATAGTCCATAAAACTTTAATAAAAATTTCAAATTATGTAAAAACAAGACTATATTTGGTAATTTAATGCTACAATTTAGACAATAATCTTAGCTTCCTAAAAATGCTAAGATGCTTCGTTACCAATGGCTTTACTCCTAGTAAACGTTTCTCAAGGGTATTACTTATTCTGCTACGGGCTCCACCTCTTTCGTGGTCACTCCTCAAAGGGGTCTGCAATGACTATACACTGCGAGTACTAATTGTGTTTTCTTCTGAGTCATCTGATCATGACCTTATTTTCTGTCCAGGGATCCTACCTAAAATTCCTAAGACTCCTTATGAAAAATGTAAATCTGATCTCTTGTCCACCCAGTTCCTTGTAGCCCTGCTTTTCTTTTCTAAGTCAAAGTTACTTGTCATGTCTCCCCCGTCACCTGTCGTGCACTACTTGCTAGAGTTCAGGGAAGAACAGATTAAAGGGAGGGACTTAGGAAACGAATAATGTGGATTCAGGAACCTTGGCGATCCTGGTATGAATCTAGCTAACTTGATACAGAGTCTTAACAGAAAGGACATAAGTGTGACCTTTGGACTGTAATAAAAGTTTACTAATTAGGTAGGGCTTCTGGCAAAGATTAACCAGATATATTTTATAGAAAAAAAGGAACACTGATAATGACAAAGTTGCTATGAGACTATGATAATAATGCAGAGAGTAATTAACTCCAAAATCAACATACTGTATTTCATTAAATCTAATATGCATGGTTATTGCTCATTATTTTCTGTACCACGAAGAAAACACAGTGTCAGCTACAACTGAAGGATGCCACTGATTTTAAGTGCAGCCTAATCTCGCAGGTGTTAAAATGTGAGGGAAAAACAAGCGCATTTTAGGATTTATGAAATGTGGCTGAAACTGGTAGCCACTCAACTTTAAAGATCCCCCTTAACCACAGAATTCTAACAGAAAAAGAATTTTATGAACATGCTTTGACATAATACTTTTCATTTAAACACAGAGAACTATATGGATGTACTCCTAAAATAAAAGGGGTAAAGAAAAGAAAACTTTTAAGAAAAACAATATGACTGCAGTATTTAAGGTATAAACGATCACATTAAGAACCTCTGACCATGGGAAGGTTGATTTTGTTCTGTCAGGAGACTTCGTGTTACCTGAGAGGAAGTTGGGGCTTTTCCAGGACACAATCCCAATGAACTCCCCATCTTCAATTCTGCTTCCTTCAAAGTGTAACTGTCTGGCACTATAAAGAATTTTGATGACATAATTAATGTTATTAATTTCTACCTGACTGGGCAAAATAATTTACTGAAATCAGTCTTTCTTTGAAAATCAAGAACATCAAGAAAGAAAAAAAAAGTTGCATTCATGCAAAAGGATTACATATACAGTAGTTATGTTCGATTTTCAATTTCCACACTCTAGAATATACTATTCTTGTTTTCTGGACAATAATGACAAGAAACAAGGGCTGTTGTTTACACAGATTAAAAGATACTCTGAACTGATTCACGACGGACTAGCTTCTTCTAAGTTTAAGGCTGCTATGGTAACTATCATCAATAATTAGACTAAATTAAGTCTGATAACAAGATGCGTGACAGAGGTGAGAACAAAACTATTTCGTGACAGGTATCTGAATAAAGTTAGCAAAACCAATAAAAAGCTGACAACAATCTAGAAAGACATAACTAGATCAAAACCATGACTATGATGAGGATCAGCTAATCAGAAGTCAGATGTTTTACTTTAGAAAACTGAAGGGTTTTAATATTTGGTTAAGATACTCTGTAATACGTGAGAACACTCGGATGATGACATGTTCTAGAAATCAGTTTCTAAAAGACAATTTGAGAATATTAGAAATTGGAAGCCAATTTTTAAAACAGAAATGTTAAGCAAGTTAGACGACATGAATCCGTGTCTGCTTTTGAAGGCTACCACAAGGGTTTACCTGGGCAGAGGAGCTTCCCATTTCTATCGAATGGTCTCAAACAGCTGTTCTCAGCTATGAATAAAAAGAACTTGGTCAGTGCACCGAGGAAAACTAAAGAGAGATTCTCTACGGTGTTAATTAGCAGGAAGCTACACTAAGCTCAAAAAACAAAAAGCAAATAAATTTTTAAAAACCCTACAATCAAAAAAACAAGTACAAGCAGTCTTCACTTTGCACAATGTGCAAGAATGTAAGAATGCCTGTGAAAGCTGAAATTGTGCACAATCTTAACAATGAGAAGCATTACAATTGTATGATCTTTAAAGATTTCTGTCAAAACATTTAAAACTGTCATTTATACATGTATAGTGAAATGAAAAAAAAACAGTAAAACTAATATTCACATTGTAATTTAAAACGCTGGAAACACAGAATTAAAATGTTTTCTTTGTAAAAAAAATATCAAAGAGTGTAAATAGGGCTTGCCTCCTTCTCATTGGATAGCTTATGATTCAGAGGGAGCATCTTTTCTATCTCCTAGTGAACTGTCATACTCTTTCTGAGCTCCGGTCAGCTTCTAATATTTTATATTTTGTGCTTTCAGTCGCATGAAACACCTGCAAGAACTCCTTTAATGCGAAGTGTTTTTTTGTTGTTTTTGGTTTTTTTTGCCAGTGTCACTCTTCCTGGGATTTATCCTTTCTGTCACTTTCCTCACTTTCCTAAGTTCATGTTCATTAAGCTCCTCCGTGCTTTCATCACTTTGCTGAACTTCCATCTTTGTTTGGCCAATTCGATTACCCATTCTTGTAACGTGTCATGTGGATTTACCACTGGGAGAAAAGGAGGCATTGAACTATACACACCTGGCCATCTGTGTGGTGGAATTGTGTAGTGGTCAATCACTGACAGATCTTAAGGAGTGAAGTAACTGGTCACTGATGACGATGCAATGTTATTTATGTAATCATTTGTAGACTAGAGCTAGTAACGTTTGTACTTTTTGCAATTACTCAGTTAATCAGTTAAATCCAATGGTAGCTGAAATTTGAACCAGTTGCTGAATAACTAATGTTATATATAACAAACTGTGATAACCGAAACTCATTGCATATTGGAACTTGCAGACAGAGACTGTTTGTATTTAAAATGTTAGCTGATTTTTATGCCTATTAAATGGATCAGGGCCGGTGTGTCCTTTCACGAGGATGCAAAGACTCCTGCTTTGTGGGAAGGAGCATGCCTGGTTTAGTACAAACAGAATTTACGAAGTTGGACATGGAGGGGCAGGTCGGGAGGGGGCAGAGCCTTCTAAGAGGACGAGAATGGCCTGGGATTTGAAGCTCTAACTTTATCAGACCCCAGCAGATTCCTGAGTCCTGTACCTTTGACTATGGTAATGTGAAGCTAGGGCACAATTCTCACACAAACTTCTTGACAACGGAATGGGCGTATGCAAAGAATTCTCCAATTTAAAAAATGCCCTTTTCCGTCCACTTTCATGCGGAACACACCGCGTCTTCTCCATGCGGGGCGTCGCAGCAGAAGCGACAGCGCCGCGCTCACGGCCCTCAGGCGCCCGTCAGGGCGGGAGGCGGGCGGTCACCGCGCAAGCGCGGCGAGAGGTCCAGGGGACGGAGAGTGAGGCAGAGAGGTGCCCGGTGCGGTCAGGGGTGACCGGACCAGCAACACTTCATTTATTCACCAAATGAATGAAGTTAGAGGAGGCAGAGAAGCGGGGAGCGAGACCACGGAGAGCTGACAGAACGGAGAGGTCTCAGGTGGGCGCGAGCCGCAGCGCCAGAAACAGCTGGCGTGGGAAGCACGCGCTGTCTGCGCAGGAGCCGGGAAGCCACGCGGCTGGGCAGGGCGTGGTCTTCAGGGTCTCACAGGCGGGGCTGGAAAGCGGCCCGTGCCCACGGACAAGTGCTGCGGGGCTCTGAGCTGAGGGGTGACAACACCTGAGTCACAGACACTGAAGACCACCTGCCATATGAAGACTGGCTTGAAGGTGGCAAGGGCAGGAAAGCTGTCACGCGGGAAGACAATAAACTATTCGTTTTAATAAACCATATACTTTAAGTCAACTTTTTTGAAGTGTGATTTACTTATAATAAAACACAGCCAGTTTAAGTGTACAATTCAAAGAGTGTGACATAAACACTTGGCGACCAGCAGCAAAACAGATAAATTTGCCTCACCCCGCAAAATTCCCTGGATTCACTTTGCAATCAATCCTCCATCCCTGAATTCTGACCTGCCTCTGTAACTAGAGCTTAGGTCCTCTTCTGCAAAGTTTTCACAGAAACAGAATTATACGAGCACATCTCACTGCACTGGCTGGGCACGACCTCTGAGACCCAGTCACGCTTTGTATGCGGTGGCGGTTCGCTGCGTTTACTGCAGGGAACGTCCCGCTGCACAATTTCTTCATTCACTCACCCACCATGGACATGTGGGCTGTTTCCAGTTTTTGGTTATGCACATTTACATAATTTGTAAGGATATATGTTTTAAATTTCCTTGGGTAAGACATCTAGGAGAATCGGCAAGTGAATGCTTATGGTCGTAAGAAACAGGCTAACTCTTAACCAGAGTGACTACCTTTATATGCTCCCATCAGCAATACGTGGTAGCTGCAATTGCCCTACATCTTCGCTGCCACTTGGTTTTGTCAGTATTTAAAATTTTAATCATTCTTGGGGTGTGTAGTGAGGTCTCGTTATGGTTTTAGCTTGATGGCTAATGCTACCAAGCATCTCTCCCTGCCTACTGCTCACTCACAGGGTCTTCTTTTGTAAAGGGTCCTCCCAATTTGGACTGCGTTTTTAGTCTTCTGATTAGATTACAAGTATTTTTTACATATCCTGATGTAAGTCTATTGTCAAATATGTTTTATAATTTTTCTCCCAGTTTGTGGCTTGCCTTTCTGAATTTTGATGGAGTCCAATTTATTAGTTTTCTCTTTCATGGTTTATACTTTTTGAGTCCTATCTAAAAAAATCTTTTCCTTACACTAAAAGTAACAAAAATTTTCTCATATTTACTCTCAGAAATTTTATAGTTTTACATTTTAACATTTAGGCCCATGACCCATTTTCAATCAGATTTTTACATGATGCGAGGCAAAGCCTGAGATTCATTTTTCCATCTGATTCAGCACTTGCGTTGAAAATACTCTTTCCCCACAGAAATGCCTTGGTGATTTTGTTGAAAGTCAACTGACTGAATATATTTCTGGATTCTCAGTGTAGTTCCACTGGACATATTTTAGGCTTAAAAACCAGTTATGATTTCTATTGCACATTCTTCTTCATAAAAGAGCCTTTTTAAAAATGTAAAAACTATCTTTAGCTAAGCTGCTGTACAGAAACCGGTTGAAGCCACAGCCTGCTGACCCATCTGTGCTAACTCTCATGCCAGTACACAGTCCTAACGACACCAGCTTTAGGGTAAGTCTTGAAATCAGGCAGTGCAGCTCTTCCAATTTCGCTCCCCACCAAACTGCATTTCCATTTAAATTAAAGAATACTTAAGTTCTCTGCATTTCCATTTAGATTAAAGAATGAGCCTCTCATTTTTCTCTAAAAAACAAAACAAAGTCAAACCGAACTGCAAAGACTCTGAGATTATACAGAAACTTTGAGAGAATTAGCCTCCTAACAACGTTGTGTCTTCCAATCCAAGAACACGGCACCTCGCTCTACTTAGTCAGCCTTTTCGTTTTCACGGCAATGTTTTCTAGTTTTCAGGGTACGGGTCTTGCACAGACGTCATTAATTTCATCCCCAAGTATTTTATGATATCTTAGTCTATTATAAGTGTTTTCTTAATTTCACTTTCCATTTGTTTTTGTTGCTAGTAGATAAACAGACAATAAATTTTTGTATATTGATTTCAATTCCTGTTAAATTTACTTATTAATTCTAGTAGCTTTTAGATAGAATCCTTAGGATATACAAATATACAACAAGCACATCGATAGTGCTCAGCGTCACTGCATAAGAAATACAATTAAACACGTGAATACACACAATCACAAGACTGGCATGGAGGTGGAGACGCTAACCCTGACACCCTGCTAGCGAGGAGGTCAGTGCCGCAGCCACTCTGGAAAACAGCAGTTTCTCATAAAGCGAAACACGCACTTGCCATTTGACCCATCAACTCCAATCCTGTATATCTACCCTGGGGGACTGACAACACATGTCCACACAAAGATAATGTTTAGAGCACCGCTATTCATAAGGGCCAAAAAGTGGAAACAATCAACTGGTGAATAAACAAAATGAGATATATGTATAATGAAATACTAGTTAGCAATAAAAAGGAACAAATTATTGATATATGCCAAATCATGGATGAACCCAAAAATGGAATGCTAAGTGAAAAGAAGCCAGACACACAGACTCTGTATTATATGGTTCTATGTACATGGAATGCCCAGAAAAGCAAGTCTGGAGAGAGAGAAAGCAGATGAGTGGTTGCTGGGGGCTCAGAACGCGAACAGGAATGAAGGATCTTTTGGGAGTGATGGAAATGTTCCAAAACTGGATTACAGTGATGCTTGTACAACTCCATACATTTACTAATTAATAATCGCTGAATTATACATGAATCAGGTGTTTGATGATATGTAAAGTATGCTTCAGTAAGGCTGTTCAAACCTAAAGCTGAGTGAACAGCGGGTCTGCAGAGTGTTTTGTTCAGTATGATAGAATTTATGTAAATATAAAAATACAATATACACATATGCATATATACAGAAGCATAACATACATAGTATACTATGAATACGCAGACTAGCTACACACCCAAATCTGATATACTGGTTGCTTATGTGGGGAGAGAGAGGGTAGGTCTGAGGAGGAGGACACAGAGGATTTTATTTGTAATGTTTCAAACGAAAACGAACACATGACACAATGTTCACATCTGTCCATTTTGGGTGGTAGGCGCATGAAATTTCCCTAAATTATTTTTTGTACTCTCCCATAATTTTTTCAATTAAAAGTCAAAACAAAACTTAATCGAACCAAAAAACCAAAAGCAAACATAAATGATTACCTAGTTCCTTCATTAATTTTAATTCCTTTATGGCTTTAATTCGAAT
This sequence comes from Eonycteris spelaea, assembly GCA_003508835.1. NCBI lineage: Eukaryota > Metazoa > Chordata > Mammalia > Chiroptera > Pteropodidae > Eonycteris > Eonycteris spelaea. Next base: position 1,739,372 of record PUFA01000034.1, on the reverse strand, counting down.
ATCAAACACCACCTAAAATAGAGAAATAAACTAATGACTGTGGATACGTTGAAACAATGGGAGGAGAGGAAAATGAAGACTGTGCGCATGTACAGACTGGGTCATGAAGTACCTGACATGTAGCAGTTGTTACCTACTTGAAATAATTGTTTTCCATCCCTGAAATTCATTTTCTCTCTTCTACAGAAGTCAAAAGCAAAAGCTGAGATCTTAATAGCTGAGGTTTTACAAACGGATGTTAACTGGAACAGAAAGGGCTCCTACAGAAAAGCAAAGAAGCCACCCCCGCTAGGAAGGCAAGCGCTGACAAGCCACGGTCTTTCTGACGGGAGCAAACAGGAGTGACTGCAGGTGACTGCGTTTCTTTGTGTTAAGAATGATGAGTTCAGGGCTGATAAGCATAAATAATACAAATATGTACACTATTAATCCAAGGGCGCTATTTAAAATGCCTATTTAAATTACTTCATCGTAGAACTCTTTGCTTTTTTTTAAGTTTTAGCTAATTGCCTCTAGGGCAAAACATCATAGAAAGGTAAAGGTAAGACCGAGGCTGGAGATCATCCACTCTCCCCTCCCACCAGGGGCCCAGCTTAGGGCTGGGGTGGCAGGTCTCCTGAGCTTTGGTTCCTTGGTCTTACACTGTCCCCTCGACTATGCCACCAAATAGTAATGTGCTTTAAAAATTATAATATTTATCAAAAAGACATTCTGTTAGAATGCTTCTTTTTAATGTTGTAGAAAAAAAAACTTAAGTGAACTGACACTATATAAATATAAAAAGATATTTCCTGAACTAACGTTTAAGGAAACCAGTATCACAGTCTTCAAATGGAAGACTGAAGGAATCCCTTTTAAAGAGAAGTTGGCTTTATAGAGAGCATAGGGTATAAGGTAGAGCAACTTCAGTTAAATTTAAAAAGACAAAACAACACAAAAGCAAAACATATATACCTGGTTTAAAAAATATTGAAAAGATCTTGAAAACAGTATTTCATAGTTGATATATTTTGAAAAATATGAACATATTTGTATTTTGATGCCACATTATATATATTTGGCAACAAAGCCAAAAAATTCCATATACTGATAGCTAACTCCCACATTTTAATTCTAGGCTTTGGAGGAAAAAAAGGCACATATTTTCTTGAGACATGCCAATGGCTAATAACAGGTAAACAAGCAATAATCAAATACTAAAAATAAAAAGTTGATTTCTTAAGATTTTGAAGTCTACTGAGAGTCTTCATAAACATTAAGATATCGCTTTTAAATAAAATTCAGTTAATCAACAAACTGCCAAGCTGACTGTTACTATCATCGACTCACTGTGTTCACAGTTGCTGGTATTCTCACTTGCTCCTCTTCAGATCCTGACTGGCATACATTTTTGACTTGGATCCAGTTGATCTCATTGCACCAGTGATCCATTTCCCTTGTTTGGTCAGCAAACTGTAGGTAAAAAGAGGTTTTAAAACAGCACTTTTATGGACCAGAAAGAATCAGGAAATCAAGACTTATCCTTAGGTGCCATGTCTAAAATTCTGCACATGTCCCTTCACGTGACGAAGTAAAGGTGACCACTGAGTAAAGGTGTGTACTGAGCTGGCTTCACAAAAGTGGTGTTAGGTAGTATCCTATGGAGTCTATCTCCGTTACTCCAGATGTTCTTTGACTTACACAAATAATTTGCTGCCTCACGTTCCAAAGAGAACTCCTGTCAGTGAACAGTCAGGTGCTGACTTCTGCCTGAACACTGGCATCGCCAGAGGGGCTTTAAAAACACCTGTGCCAGAAGCCCACCCACGGAGTCCAAACTTAGTGTAGAGTGAGCTGCGTAACAGTGTCACAGCTAAAGGGTATCCTTCACATCACATACATTGTATGTTTGTTATTTTATTGTAGAGTTTAATTTTATGATAGCAGACAGCAGTAGAGTGTCTTATTCTAACAAAATTTTCCTACAGATGGTAGTAAAGGGTCTTGGGGAAGGAATGACTGCTTTCTAATCCACAGGGAGGCACAGACAGGGCTAGCAGAGTCCTCTCTGGGAGTGTGTATCAGAGCCCTGAGGCACAATTCCACTCTTGATCTTGTTATTCCACTCTGGGACTCTTCCTTAAGTTAGCAATCCTCGACACAGTTAAATTTTAAAAACAAAGATGTTCCCTAAAGATCATATTAAAATAGTGAAAAACTGGATGATGACAATGATAATGATGCTACTAGCTAAAATATTTAGCACTCACTGTGTGCATACTTGGTAAACACTTAACTCTTTCACTCCTTACAACTCTATGGCATCCATACTAATTACTTTCCTGTTTTCCAGAGGAAGAAGCTGAGCAGAGGGAGGTGAAGTAACTTGCCCACAGTTACAGTGTCAGAAAGTGAGACGGCTGGAAACAAACCCAGGCGGCGGGCACCAGCGTCCTTGTCCTTCCCCATGCCCTGCGCTGCCTCCCCAGGAGCGCAGTTAGGGAACAGCAACACAGATTACCAGGTAGCCATGAAATGAGGTTTATGAAAAGTCTACAAGCAGGGGGTGGGAGGAAGCAGGATATAACTATCTACAAAATGCTTATTTTGTCTATAAAGAAAAAACCTTCAAAACAAAAAGCCAATGATCTGAGCTTAGGAAAAAAGGAATCCTAACGGTGCTGCTGTGACTCTCCCGTCTTCACCTCGGTATCTCCCCAGCCCTAATAAATGCATATTACTTTAAAAACATACCTAATAAACTTTTTTATTAAATACACATGGTGAGGAAGTAAATGACTGAGAAATACCTGTTCGAAAGAGCAACAGTGATAAATGTTTTACAAAATAGACACAGTTCATAAACGCTCTGCTTCTCTGGGCCACAACCACTATTAATAACACAGAGACTGTAGAACCTAAGTATATTCACAGCACTAAGAAGGGAGGATTTGTCGTTGTGACCTAAAGTCTTTAATACATGGAAATATGGGGGTTACAGCATGTGACACATTGACCACAGAAACGGACACTATACAACGTCCCAGACGTGGAGAACAAAGATGAAGAGTGGCAACACTTCTGAGATTCAAGTGTGACTTCCAGGATCAAGGACGTAACTCCCCACGTAACTGTCCTATCTGGGCAGCTGGGAGGATCTCAAGAGTCAGAAACGGACTGTGATGAAAGACTTATGGGATTCTTGTGACAAAAAAAGCCAAATTCTGCTATGATCTTAATATCATCCTCACGAAATGTTTTTTTGTGAGAATGTTGCGAGAACATGCCTCCAGTTTTATAACGCGTGCTAATCAGAAGTCACTTCATAGGATTTCATTTCTTTATGGCCAACTAACCTAGACCATATCTTGTCTATACCTATATTAGTTATCACATTTGCCCCCTCAAAAAATCATATTACAGTACAATTTTTCTCCAAGTTGTCTAATCTAGAACATTCCTACTTATGATCTATAGAACACAATGTCTGGCAATAAAAGGAAACATTTAACTCTTATTATTAAAATAAAGCTTTAGAGTTCTAAGAGACAGCACTGCAATTAAAATAACCAAGAGAGAATTCGCTCCAGTGAGCTACCTGTTACCATCATCACTGGAATCCTGAACCAAAAGCGAGCTTCCGTTTCCGAGACCGTGCTCCCTGAACGTCTTCCTCAGGTCCCCCTCAGGGATGGCGGTCCAGCGCTCCTCTCCTGCAGGCGCGGCTCTGGCAATGAAGGCGACACCTGCTGGGACGGACAGGGCCGTGAGCACAGAGCCTACTGCTGCATCCGACGGGAAGACGTGTGTGGATGCCGTCACGTGCTGGCACTTCCCCCCTTCACTGCTTGCTGCTAGACGAAGGACATTCAAAAGCAGAGGTTCACAGTCACTGCCAGTGGGAATCTGGGCTCCGCCGACCTATTAAGTCAACATAACAACATAGTAAAAGACTCCTCTTATAGAATAATTCTCATTTTTTTTTTCAGTGAAATAAAATTTTCACAAATGTCTCTTAAGTACCAGGAAATAATTTTAGGTTTTTCTTTCACAATTTTCTCTTAGCCATCATTTATTTTTTAGGAGAGAAATCTGGAGTGGAGACAGAGATGTGTGAGTCCTCGGGGTGGTGATGAAGCCTCAGGTGTACGTGAGATGGACCAAGAACAGTTCTCTGAACGGCTGAGATGTTCCTCGCTCCTTTCCTGACTCAGAAAACTGACTCTACTCCTACAAGTCACCTCCATTCTCTAAGTCAGGATAGCTATTTGCCCCCTTCTGAATTCCCACAGGGCATACGTACAGACCACTACTCCAGCACTTATATTTCCGCAATTACATCATGAAGGCCTGAAAACCATGGACTGATTATTTACCTTTCTATCTAGCATTTGACACACAGCGTGCACATTGGAGGTGCTCAATAAATATCTCTTTAATATGCTACTACTACTTACTGCACCTACAATTTATTAAATATGTCAGCAGTGTTCTACTATCTACTTGCCTTCACATATACTGAATAAAATTTCACTACAGAGACTCATAAGAAATCCAAAGCTATCATGAATATCTCTTCAACACCTTTTTACCTCCACTCCATTCCATACAAAGATGTCTTCCTCATCAGCAAGGTCAAATTCACACAGCGCCAGGTCATCTCCTAGGAAGAGACCATTCATCATGACTACTAAAAATAATTTCACTAAAGAAAGAGCTGAGACATAAGTATTTGTTTGAAAAAGCATCCCCATTAAGGGAAACTAGTCATGTTTATTACACTGATGTTATTTTTATCTTTATTCTTTCCATTACACTAGTTTTTTCTTTCGCTTTATAAGTCTCTCCCCATGTTGCTACATAAGCTTTACCAGCATACTAGCAGGAAAGAGGAGTTACTATAAAGGTCACTGCACCTGCCACTGTGAACAGGAAAAAGGCTTAGGTATCAAGCAGTCCCAGCCCCACCACTACTTAGCTGTATGTCCTTGTGTACTTCAAGTCTGTACACTTGTTGTCTCATGTATGAAATGGGGATAAAGAATTTTTGGACAATCAGACGAGATAATTTACATGAAACACAAATCTCGCTCTCTGGCACGGTGAAGTCCAAACAAGGGCTAAGTCCTGAGCACCGCTATTGTTCTGTTGTTACGTGAGAGAAGGGAACTTAGGCTCTCCAAGTGCTCTTCTTCACTACCGACTGTGAGGCTGAGGTTGTGCTAAAAAGTCATGTGATATAAGTAAGATTCAAATGGTTTCTCATCATTTTGCTCAAAAAATCTGTGATAACATAAAAAAATTCCAAAGCCTTAAAGAAAGTAATTTGGTAGAGAGGTAGCTTTAATTTAAAAAAGAAAGAAAGACAGAAAAATATTTCCATGTTAGTAAAATTTCACACATTTATAAATTGGATACATTATAAATTGGATACATTACATAGTTAAGAAAGTAGGAGGTAGAAAGAAAGACTGGCCAAGTGTAGAAATCATGGAGGAGCCCACAAAAATATCAATATATAAAATGAGTTGCTGCGTCTAAATGTTTACCTTACCATCAAGCATGTGGTAGACGTGAAGTCCTGCTGGCAAAAACTTTGCAACACTAAGAACCATGTCTCCTTCCCAAAATTCTAACAGCTACAGAATATTAATGAAAGAAAAGAGAAAAATGAAAAATAACATACATCACGTTTCCAGGTTAAACACGAGCAATGTGCCAATTTACAAACAAATGAAGACTCCCATCCCCACCCCACAGCAAGATGAGGAAAGAGGCCATCATTCACTGTTAAATTAGTCAAACCCAAAGATGCTTAATCTCATCCATTAATGACTAAAGAATCTTGGCATACACCAAGAACACAATGACCATCTAAACAATCCTACTAAATTTTGGAGAAGACTTCTTTTATTAGACACAAAATGACCGGCATGCCAGCCCAGAAATCTCTGTCCAAAAGAGCAAAGGTGATTTGTTTAATTAGTGCAGTTCAGGGAAAAGCAGTACTGACGTTCTCATTACTTGAAAGGAATGTCTTCCGTTGTAACTTTAAAAAGTGTAGTGCCAGCATTTTGTTTTTTAAGTTTCTAGATCCAAGGCTCTAGAGACTGTGGCCAAAATAACATCACACATAAAGATGAGTCCTTCGCGGCCTGTCTCCACAAGACCCCAAGACAGTGAGTGCTCTTAAAAAGAAAATTTCATTTTTACAAGTAATCGTTAACTGTGTCAATCTCACAGTCTCTTGCCAGTGACCTCCTTCTAAGATAATCGAGATGTGCACATAGAGGTCTTTGCCCTTTGTCACCTAATGTCACCCTAGACTGGGTCAGATACCCAAGACCGCCTGTATTGACACTGCCAGGACTGGCTCAGAAATAAACTTTCAATGCAAAAGTTTAGAAATGAAGACAATTTTAGAAATCTTGATACTGATCTAACATTTCAATGTCTTTCAAATCAACCACAAATAAAAAAGAAATGGGCCTGGTTTTCTTCTACAAGAGGAAAATCAAAAGAAAGCTAATAATTTTGGTAACTCATAATAGTTTTTCAGAAAATTCATTTATTTTTGAAAAAAGAAAAAATTTCACCTTTTCTATTTCCCTTTTCCTTGATCAGGAAGAAGTGTGGGGTGAAGACGTGATTAAGAGGAAAGGAAGAGTAAGGAGACCTGGGCTGGTGTCCTGGACCCACTGCTCACGAGATGTTTGACTATCGGCAGTCACAAATGAATCACAATTTTTCATCTTTAAAGTGGGTTAGTTAGCTTGTCCCTTGTGAGGTTAAATAACCAAATGATACAATTAACATGAAATCACTGTAAAATATAGAGTACGGTTGTTGTCATCATTAAAACACAACTGGATTACTCGGAAACGATGATTACGATGATGTCTCTTTTAACTACAGACCAGTACATACTTTCCTTCACTTGGAAATCTTCTTAAAGAAATGCTATTCTGTACTGAAAGGCAGAAAAAGTAGCTGCTTTTATTTATTTAGTAGTTCCTGGTTTTAGGCAACATGCCTATCTTTATCTTTTCACTCCCTTTAAAAACAATTCTTTCATTTATTTTCCCAAAAAAGGACAGCCTTACACTCGTTTTCTCCCCACAACAAAGCAGGCTTGCTTCTCCTGCTGCAAACTTCCTGGCAGGACAGCGAGTCCCGCCTGTGCAGAGAGGCCTCTCTGAGAAGCGTGATGGGGCGACATCTCGGCCGCCTCTCTGCAGAACAAGCAGATGCAGGATTTTCTTAAGCAGCTTTGAAAAACAAATAGTTGTATCCTAAATAGGATTTGTGAAAAGAAGAATCCAGCCTGACATGGACCTTAATGTCTAAATTAAGAGGAAGCGAAGCTAAATTACCTGAAATATTGATTGTCGAAGATCTCCTAAAGTTTTTCTTTTATCGAAGATTAAATCCCACACACTTTCTGTTTGAGAGACCGGGTGCAAAGCCCCATTGAAGAAATGATAATGAGGGCCCATGTGGAGATGCAATTCAAAATTATTGTTTGTAGAATCACATTCTGCCCTTTAAAGAGGCAAAAAATACATAAACGCTATGTTTTTATAACACTGTTTCATCTCGAACCAAAAATATTTGATTTACAATCTAAATTCCTTCATTCTACCTAAGTAATTATACTTAACATCCTTTTCTTCTATGCTCCAAATGACTCGGTTTCCCAACAGCAAATTTAACTCTGCTGCCGTAGATTCCAGAGAGAGTGAGTTTTAACACATGTGCACTGTGGGGTGCTACTCTCAACAAACAGCTGACACCCCAGTCTCCCAATCATGAGATTAGTTAAGAGCAAAATGCTAGAAACCCGCTCCTCATCACTGCGTTGGGAGCCAGATGTACAAACGTCTAGCTCCTCCTTACTTCCACCAGACCCCAGGACTCTCCCAGAGATACCAGAAGTCGACCTCGGGGTCCTCCCGAGTCTGCTCTCCCAGGTCAAATGGGAGCAGCAGCAGCCTTGCGATGGCCGCTCTTCCCTGAGCCCACCCAGGGGCCTTGAACACAGGGCCACACTCCATGGCAGGCAGTGCGAGCTGTGTGAAGCTGGAGGAGGCTATCACCACCTTTCAGGTACTTCAGACACATTTGATTAATGTGGTCAAATATGGCACTGGCTTTTTTGAGGACCACAGGATAAAGCTTCATGCTGCCTGACTAAAACCCCTTAGGCTGCTTTGTTTTGTTTTTTTAATACCAACTGCTAATCGATACCACTTATGCAAGTTATTTTTCATACTTACGATATTTTACTGTTAACTTTTTATATTTTTAGTGTCTTGATTTTTGCTGACATTTCCTTTAATCTTGGTTTGCCATTCAATCTACCTGCCATTCCCCACCCCCAGCTTTGAGTCAATGGTAAAAACATTGAACACTTCCCTGCTATATCACCAAGCACTCAGGTCCACAAAAAGACCATGAGATACCCACTTCCCCAACCCAGTACCCCACTGACTGCGTCAGATAGCAAATTAAGAACCAGTTCTTTAGGGTCCAAGGTTAGACCTCAAACACCCAATCCCTTTAATAACCCATCACGGGTTTCCACCCAAGGCTGACGTTAAGCACAACAGTTTGCAGAATCCGTACTTCCTTCCTTTTGCTCACCTGATGTGTCACCACATGCCAGTTCTCCACAACTATTTAAACAGGAGGCATGATTTTCACAGCAGGTTCTCTGTGCCGAGGGAATAACCTGACAGGCCAGGACACAATTCGTTTAGCTCAACTATGTGCTCACCAATTTCTCCAGTTTTGTAGGTTTCCATCGCCACCTAGCAATGGCCATTTACGTGCCATTATTTTGTTCACTCTCACAGATCAGGATAATTTCGAAGTAAAAGATACTCGCACTATACAAATTCAACAGCAAAACCGATATTGGCATGAACTAGTTGACTTTTTCCTTTTTAATTTTTATTACTGAATATTTAGATCTAAATTAGATCCTCATTCACCAGAAAAACCATTCAAACTCTAAAAGTAAGTTAAAATTACCTTTTTGTTTGCAGTTCAATGTTGGCTGCATCCATTTCATTCAGCAAATGACATGGAACCCTGTATCTTGGATTAGCTCGGGCTGTGAACAAAACTTCTCATTAACTTGTGCTGACGAAATGAAATCTGGTTGCTGAAGATACAGCATGAAAAACTAGAAAGGACTGTGCTGGGGGTTAGAAAAGCTTTGACTATCTGTGTGAATACTAATTTTCTCTGGATCTCAGTTTTCCATCTGAGAAACGAAAGCATCAGAACAAATGAGAGGTCTATAGTTCCTTAAGCCAAGCTAGAAGAATTCCATTTCTTCTATTCTCTTCAAATATACTTTTTAAAAAGAACATCCACTATTTTTTTCCTGTAACAAATGTAATACTTGGTCACTGTAAAAATTCTGAAAATTATTTTTAAAAATGTAACAAATAGATATTACATGTAATCCCCGCCCACAAGAGATAAAGTAAAATTTGGTATATATACTTTTGGTCTTCTTTCTATATCTAAGTTTGTTACAAAATGGGATTGTATTCAACAAATGTCTAATTTGCTTTTTCATTTAATATGTTATTGAACATTTTTCTAAAGCTTTAAATGACTGTGTAGTAGTCCATTCTATAAATAGCATAATTAACCTAACTAATCTTTTTCTGTTAGACATTTAGGTGATTTTCATTGGTCATTACTACAAAATAATGCTGGTAACAAACATCTTTGAACATAAATATTTATGCACGGTTCTGAGTATTTTAAAACAAACTTGCAGAAGGAGAATTACTGGCTTAAGGTTTTTAAATACATACAGCTAAATGGTTGTATTACTTTACATGCCTACCAGCTACAGAGGAAGTGCCAACTGTTAAAAATCAGATTAATAGAAATATTTGACTTGGAAAAGAGTGTCATCTCATTGCTGTTTCAATTCATGTTTTTGATTATGGGTGGAATTTATTATTTTTTTGCAGTTTATTGGCTGTTGCCATTTCTTCTTTTGTATATTGTTCATCTATATCCTTTTCCTAATTTACTACTGAGAACAATGGAATATATGTAAGAACACCCTACAGACAAGAGAAATACATTTATTTTGCTGTTTTCCACTAGCTTATCATTTGCCTTTTAATACTATTTAAGGTTTATATCAACTTTTCCTTAACTTTTTTCTTTCTTTGCTTTTATGCTTAGAAAGGTCTTCTCCGTCTTAAGATCAGAAAAATATTCATATTTCATATATTTAAGTTTCCTTTTTCCATAAACATTAAAATAAGTATAAATTTCATTCAAGTGATTAGTATAATCACTTGATTATATTGTTAGTTCAAGCGACTAGCAACTAACCAACTTCCCAGTTGTAGTTATTGAGTAATTCACTTTTTCCCTGCTCATTGGAAAAGTTACCTTACCATGGGCTGAGATCTTAGTGACAGTTGGGTTAGGTTCAAGGCTTATTGTTGTTTCAGTGATCTGTCCCCTTCCTTGCATTAGCACTACATCTTAATTGATATAGCTTTATAAGCATGCTTTTACTGAAACAGCAAATTTTCCTTCCATAGTCCCTTCTTCACCAATAAATTTTCACTAATTTATCTATCTAGATAAATTTTAGAACCATTTTGTCATCCCCTAAAAAAAGTCCATCAAGATTTTAGCTAAACCTTTATTCAATTCCTGAGCTAATCAGGAAACTGTTATTTAGTATATATTCCAATTATGTACATACTAAAACGCAATTTGGTTAAAAACACAATATCCCATCTGAAGACTTTTCTGTTAATATATATTTTTATAACTTGCACTCTGCTCCACAGTATGTTTAACAGAACCGTTTCCCAATTTTTTTTCACCCTCAGAAAAACATGGAGCCCTTTCTGGTTAACAGATAGTTATGCAACTGTTTCGGATCCAGAAAGCTAATTTCCTTTGATTTACAGGCAAATTATTAACTGCTTTCTTATTTTTTATGAAAATGATCACTATTCTCTAAGAACAGTATCCTCACCTCTAATCAGATATGTCTCAATCTAAAGAGCTTCCTTAGCCAGCATTTTTTTTTTTTTTTACTTTTGAGAAGACTTTGGGAAATGAACAAAACATCTTACAGGCTGATTCATGTTAGTGGCTTCAACTAAAAAAGTTATCATTGTGAGTCAGTGTTTAACTTCCATGGTGCAACCTCTCTCAGAAGGAAAAACAAAGAGTACTTCAAACATACTGCAATTGCCCAGAGTGAAAGGAAACAAGAAAGTAAAATAAAAGGGAACATATGAAAATAAGACTAAGGTCACTTACAATTCAAAGGCAACTCGGGGCCAAATGACAGAGTCAAGCCCCGGCATGAGAGATCACACATGGATCTGCCCAAACAGTAAGAAAATAGCACATAATCCAAGAAAATCCAATTCTGAAAAATCTGACTATGGCCTCGTATTATCAGAAGAAGAAAAAAATTAAATAAAAATATATAGTCTTATATTTATATTTAAAAATCACAGACTGTTGGATTCCTTTTGGTCTCATATATTTCTCTTAGCTTAAAAATATTTTTAAATGTTTTAAGAGTAAATTTTCTTTTAAAAAAATAACAATTCAAACAGCATTAAATATTTCTCTTCTAAAGCAACAAATTACACTTCCCTTCCATACCTTCAGGGGGCCTCTGCAGTAGGGATTTCCGATAAAACAACATGTAGGCGCTTTCTTTGCCCTCGAACTGCTGCTCAATGTCCTTCTCCCTGATGGGCTGGACTTTGGAATCATTTATATCAAACCAGTGGGGACAGGAGCTTCTATCATTCCATCCTGGGGATTCTGAAGGAAGTGTCTTGATAATTTGTTGACCATTCCTTTGGAAACTAGACTCAGCCTGCAAAGGACAGTTTTACTGACTGTATTTCCATCTGAACTGAGTAGAAATATCTGAGAATGAAGCTTCAGGAACTAGACAGAAACAACAAACAGATATTAGGTTAATAGACATGATAAAAAAAATTTCATCTTCCTTTTTGTGATTAGATATTTTAACTTCACCTTTATTTTTGGCTGGTCAGCTAGGAGAAAAAAATCCACTTAGGCCATAATAAAACATCTAATAAAATTCAGAGTTCTCTCTGCTAAATAGTCTAATAGTTATATTAAGAAAAAAGTTGCCAAGCTGTAATATAAAACTATCTTAGTTACTACATCTCAATAGCGCTGTTTTTAAAAAGTATTTAGTTGAAACAGATGAAGTAGAACAATTTTGAAATGTTTAAAGCAATCTAAATAAAGCACAAAACAAAGGCAATCACAGTGAAGTACAAGAGAAGGTCATTTCAAAGCCAGTGACTCAGACAAATTGGTGGTGAGGTAGTAATTTTAAGCCTAAATTATTGTTTAACATTAAAGAATTGAATATCGTCTCTCCTGGAAGCTGACAGGCTAGCTCAGGAAATGAAAACGTAGAAAGGCTTAAATCATAATATCAAAGACTCTGTCTCAGTTTCTTCTAGCTAAAGGATTAAGAAGAAAAAAATTATTCTCTCACTACCACCTAGCCCACCTCGCCATCCCCTAATCTCCACATGGCCTTGCATCAGCCTGTCTGATGCAATTTACTTTATACAAAAAATCGCCCTGAAGTACATGCTGAGCTCCTTGCTCATTATGGAAAGGTGAACCTCTGATTTATCTCTTAGAAATAAATAATCTGTGGTAATGCCAAATCTCTCATCTAAGTATTATTTTAACACAAACAGAAGGGCACAGGGCATATGGTACAAACACAGTTAACACTGTGTATAACAGATGGCAAGACAGTTTTGTAGGTCGTTTGTTTTAGGTACAACAAAATATCAACAATTGGAACCACTGAGTAATGAACTTTCTGTGCAGCCAATTTTTTCTTTAATAGTTGAGGATTAACTCTTTTAGGCAGAACTTTTATTGAAATAACTCTCCTAATAAAAATTATAAACTCCAGCAGAATAATGAAAACAGCTGTCTGGAGAGTAACCAAAAGCAGACATAAAGTGGAGGAAACATAATCCTTCAAAAAAAGGAAGCAAACCAGGGTGAGCTCTTCCCTGATCCACCACCTCCCAGTTTGCAGCAGTGCACGGCAGAGGGGAGGGAGTTCAAGTCCAGGCATGAATGAGTCTCAGTAAAGTCAGAGGCACTAAGAGCACGTTCTCAAAGTATAATGGAATTCATTAGAAATCACTGTATAGATACAACAAAAAAAAAATAACTAGATATGCCCCAAAATATTGGAAATTAAGCAACACACTTCCAAAAAACTCAGAATTGCAAAGAATTACAAAGGATTCTGAAGAAAAGGATAACAAAAAGATGTCAAATACAGCTGCAGCTAAATTAGTGCTTAGAAGGAAATACATAGTTTTAAAAGCATGTACTAAAATGAAAGTTTAAAAACAACTGAGATACCAACCCGAGAAGCTAGAAAAAGGATTAAATCCTAGAGGTAAAAGAAAGGAAATAATTAAAACAAGCATAAATCAATGAAACAGAAAACAGGTGAGCAGTAAAATAAGTCAACAAAGGCAAAAGTTTAGTTTTTCAAAGGTTTAATAAACCTGATAAGCCTTCAGCAAGACTGATGGAAAAAAAGTGAGAAAACACAAGTTATCAATATCAGAAATGAAAAAGAGGAAATAACTTCAAGTCCTATAGACACTAAAAAAGATAATATGAGATGTCTTCAATAATTTTATGCCAATAAATTTGACACCACAGATAAAAATGTTATTTTCTAACATAATACAAGAAGTAACAGAAAACCTAAATAACCTATAATCAAAGAAATTAAAACTATAATTTAAAAAACCATATTACAAAAAAGTTCCAGGTCTAACTAGCTTCATCAAATATTTAAGAAATAATAATCAATCTTAGAGAAAATCTTTCCAAGAATATAAAAAATATTTCCCAACTTGTTTTATGAGTCCTAGCTAACCCTGATAATAAATCTGAGAGACATCAGATTAAAGATTGATATCTCTCATAAACAGACACAACAGTCCTTAATAAGTCGAATGAATATAGTAATATATAAAAATATACCATGACCAAGTGTGATTTAACCCAGAAATGGAAGCTTTGCTTGCATTAAAGGGATCAGTCAATCGCATTCACATTAACAGAAAAAAAGAGAAAAGCCATGTGATTATATCAACTGATGTAAAACAAACAGCATCTGATAAAATCCAACCTCTACTCAAGATGAAACTATCAATCAACCATGAATAAAAGCTAACTTCCTCAAACTTATAAAGGGTATCTGCATTTTTTAAAAAACCTGCACAGCTAATATACTTAAAATACTGAAAGACTGATGCAATCATTTTCAACAAAAACCTTAAAAGCTTCTATGTACTCAGAAACATCAAGCCAACATTCATTTACAAACTGTGGTCTATTTAAAAGATGCACTTAGACACTGAAATGCGTGAGCTCTTTGCTCCTACAAGAAATAGCTCCAAAATATTTGCCAAGAGTCCTTCTGCTCAGCTTGTTTCCAGTGAAGACAACTGTTACCTCTTACTTGTGGCAGTGCCAGTTTTTGCCTCTATCTTACAGCCTAGGAAACCAAGAATTGTGTGTCCAAAAAGTGTGTGTCCAAGAAAGATCAAGTGAACATCTGAAGACATTTCTATAAGTAAAATTGTTAAGTTTTAAGGTATGAACTCTGTGACACTTTTTGCTGTGGTGATTAAAAGCCCTCCTTTTGCTTACTTGACTCTATGATAAATTACTTACTACTGAACAAGCAACTTAACTTGCTTTACTTTCACCTAATTGAAGTTTCCGTCTGTAAAGGTATCCACGTTGCTGGGACCCTAAATGGATTCCCTGGGACTAGGACTTTCCTGTCGAAATGCCACGCACTACCTTTCGCAGCGGTCCATGCTGTTTTCTGTACTTCTTGTTCCAAGACATTCCTATCTTTTTCAAGAGTTTCTGGCCCAGCTGATCAACAGGAATTAGATTACTTTCCTCCTTAAGAAAGAAATACAAAGTCATTTAAGAAAATCTTATGAGATATAAGTGTAACAGTTATGAGTCCTAAAGGACCAACAGGATTATGTCATTAAAGGTTTCTCCAACAGCGAAATGTAAGTGGATTAACCATAATTATTTCAAAAAAATTTTTTAAAAAGTAGATCAATCCTCAGTTTAGAAAACCTGAATTTTGTCCCTTTCCATATTCCAAAGTTTAAACATTTAAAGAGCACTATCCAAAGAGCATTCTGAGGTTTAGTAAATTCCTGATTTTTGTATGGGATTTTTAGAAATATCTTAAGTGCACAACAGTGTTACTGAAATATATTCTGAATGTTTCAAAGTATAACCAAGTTAAAAGGGATGTAACAACTGACCGTTACAGGATGAAATGTGTCCCCCCAACAAAATTCATATGTTGAATCCCTAACCCTCAAAATTCCAGCTGTGACCATTTTTGAACAGAGCCTTTAAAGAAGTGATTAAGTTAAACTGAGGCCATCACGGTGGGCCTTAATCCAATATGTCCTTAAGAGGAAATTTGGACACACCCAGAGACACCAGAGGTGCCCATGTACAAAGAAAAGGCCTTGTTAGGACACACTAAAGCAACCCTCTAAAAGCCAAAGAGAGAAGCTTCAGAAGAACCTAAACCTGTTGACACCTTTATCTTGGACTGTCAACCTCCAGACCTGTGAGAAAATAAACGTCTATTGTTTTAAGTCATCCATTCTGTGGTATTTTTTTATGGCAGCCCTAATAGACTAACGGTGGCCACAGACCCAGATAGTTAAAGGACTCAGCCCAGGTGCCTAGAAAAGGATTATGAAAAATTGTTTATTAAGAATGAGTTGGATAAATGAAAGGAGACCTTGCCATCTTTATAACAGGGTACTAAGCAAACATTAAAGGTCATGCATGCAAGGTTTACCAATATTAGGAATGAAAGAAGGGGAACATTAACTTTAGGTCCTTACAGACATTAAAAGGATAACATGAAAACGGTGAATTCCAAAAATAGTACGTAAATTGCCAGTGCTATTTAAATGACAATACCTAAAAAAAAAAAACCCCAACACATATCCCAACCCCAATATATGTATATAAATGCAAAGAAAGGAAAAGCAAAGGACAAATGTCAAAATGTTACTGAAGACTGAGCATTTGGTGTATTTACACTTTTTCTTTTCTTTATATATTTTCTAGTTTTTTTTCCTCTCTCAAGTTTTCTACCATGAATATGCATGTATTTTATAAACAGAAAGTCTCAAATAAAAAATGTTTGAAAATAGACATAGAGAAAGTCCAAATGAGAAAGACGATGAAATCTGAATCAGTTCTACCAACTAAATCTCATTAACATATATCTAATATATGAACACACACAAACTCGTACACTCTCCCTCTACCTGTAGTAAGATTGCTTTTAGAATCATCAGTGGATCATCGATCTCATCTTCATTCTGAATATCTTTCAAATTCACATCTGGTTTACTTTTTTCCTCCTAGGGGTAAAAAAAAAAAAACAATAAAAAGTTTGTATCACTAATTACTTAAAAGGTAATTAACAAAATAGAAATGTTTGTGCTATGGAGATGTCAAGACAGAGAAATGATGATAAAAACATAACGATTTGTATATACACCCTGGAATCAGGCAGACCCGGCTTTGAATTCTGTCTAAGGTCGAATAATCTGGGCAGGCTACTTTAATCTCTCTGGCTTTATCTGGAAATTGGGATTGTGAGATAAGTGAACCTTCTAGCACAATACACACTGTGCCAACATTTTCCCACTAAGCACTACTTTAGCTGTATCCTACAAATTTTGATATGTTGTGTTCTTGTTATCATTCAGTTCAAAGTATTTCCTAGTCTTCGTCTAATTTATCCTCACTCACTTGTGTTGGCCCAATAAAACCCTACTCGCCTTTGCAAGTACTCCCTTCTATTTCCTGATCATCAAAGTTTTTACCCCATTCTATAAAGTTATTTGGGAACATGTAAAAATACCCAAGTATGGTATTTTTATTGGTTTATTTTTTCATATATGCCATCTTGCAAAAGCATTTTAAATTAGTTTAAACCCATAAATTCAAATAGACCTAAACAATTAATCAAAGACAAAAATAATAAATATTAGAATATGACAGACTAAATACCATCATCCTGGTGTAAAATCACTAAAAATGCTGGATAGAAGTAAAACATAAAACAGAAACATCTTTTTAAACACGTGCTGGGCTAGTGAGAGGCATGAGGAACATACGTGCTCAGAGGACAAGTGAGATGGGAATCCAGGGAGGGGAGCCCGACTGGGAACTCCAGTCACCCAACTCTGCTGGCACAGAACTCCCACCTTGACGCCCACACAGGACAAGGTTTGGGAGACAAAGCCTGAGGACCTACCCCAAGTAGGGAGGTGAATGACCGATTTTCCAAACAACCA
The DNA here is from genome assembly GCA_003508835.1 of Eonycteris spelaea. NCBI lineage: Eukaryota > Metazoa > Chordata > Mammalia > Chiroptera > Pteropodidae > Eonycteris > Eonycteris spelaea. Next base: position 1,721,919 of record PUFA01000034.1, on the reverse strand, counting down.
ATTCTCCCAAGTCTCTGACACCACCTGGGTGTCCTACAATTCAATTCTGACACTAACTTCGCTAATTCCCACAAGACTGTCCCCACTTCAGACACCAGCCGCAAACGGGGTCCCCAGGCTACCTCTACTTCTGCCTGGCGATTACAAACTCTGGGGTTCCTACAATTTCCACGTTAGGTTTAATGATTTCCTCCACAGCTCACAGAACTCAGGAGTTTATATGCAGGACTCCAGTTTATTATAAAGGGTACAAAGGAAGAGTGAAGGGAAGGTGCACAGGGCGATGGGGAAGGACCCGTAGTGCAGGGGCTTCTTTCCTGTGGGGTCTTCCTCCTCCATCCTGCCAGTGTCTGACCTTGGCCTTGTGGGGACTGGCTGCTCTGGCCGGCACCAACCCCAGGGCCACCTACTGGGAGCTGTTGGGAAGCCTTCTCTGTCCTACTTCCTCAAACAAGATGGTAGTACAAGATGGTAGTAGAAGTGATATCAACCTTCAGTGAAGCAGAGGTCCCCCTACCCCTAGGAAGCAGAAGGCAGAGATCAGGTTCCTCTTTCCAGCCATACCTGGAGCCACATTTTGAATAGCTAATGGCCTCCAATAAGAAAGGGACCATCTTCTAGATAGACTGAGAGAGACTGAAACGTTGACTTTAACCCCGGGAGAATTACATGAGGTTGGTCACGCAGTTACTCCTTGCGGACAGCACCTACTACAGGACTCCAAGAATGCAGGGAAAAGTTCCTCGAAAGGGAAAAAACTGCCAAACTACAAGCAGAAAGAGCAATACGTGGCTATGATTAGACTACCTGGAACCCTTTGTCTCTGGCACAAGAGATTGCTCAGGACATGGCAGCAAAGAGATAAGCATTGTCCAGCAGGTGTACCTAATGTAGCTAATCACTATTTGAAAGCGCAACACTCTGGATGGAAAGCTAAAGATTCTTAATCAGAAATCACAGAATAAGGAAAAAAGTTAACAAATGGGATGCTTCCTTAGAAGCCATGAATAAGGAAATACACTCAGCACAAACGGAATGCAATCTTCTGATTGTTCTCTAAGCCCCGAGGAAGACCCAACTAAAGTAACAAAGCTTCAAGAACAGAGAAGCAGTGCAGAAAGCCAAATGAAAGAATGCCTGCCCGCCCTCTGGAGTCACAGAACAGAACCGAGAAGAGCCTGGCATTGCTGGAAAACAGCTAATCAATGTCGAAGAAAGGAACACAAAATTGCAGAGATGTCTGAGGAATCACAACCCAAAGGGAAGACCTGGAATAAATCACTACTCTCGAGACAGGCTGTCTCACCACAGTGTGGCGCTACCTCTGTACATGACCTCAACTGCAAATATTTTATTTATCAAAAGATAAATCTTACCAGCTAGAAAATTACCTGAAATCTGACACTGGCTGAGCAAAAGCTGCAGCAGGTGGGGGCACTTTCTAAGACTGCAGAGAAACCTGGCAACACCAGAAAGAAAGGTGACAATGCCTGCTGGCTAACTGGAAGAAGAAAAGCAGGAGAAGAACTATAGGGGCAAGGCGAATAAACGAGGAGAATCTGAAAGATTCACCAGACCTGGTCACCAGCTTCCATCAGAATCTAATAAAAAGCTTCAACTTCATCTTTTAGAAAGAATGACATAAAGTTAATATAATTCAAAGGGTGGGAGAGAATGCGCTACAGAGTGAGTGCTCTCCTCCGGGAGCCGGGAGGTAAGGGCACAGTGGGAAGGCAGGTAACGTGGTAAGAACCAGCTCAGACTAAGCAGGAAAACACTGAGGGCTGCATCGGACCAGAGGACAAGCCGCGCTTCACTCCTTCTGACTGGCCACGTGCCCAACACTCTACAGTGTCTTGGCAAATGTGGCACAAGCGTTTGAGAGTGATGCTTGTATGACTTTCTTAACCCAGAACTGAAGTTCTGGCAATATAAGAAATGGAAAGGACTGGAAGGGGTGAAACAAAATTGTCTTTTTCCAAAGATGTCTACAACATGAGAAGGTTTAGCAAGATGGCTGGTTATAAAATTGATACACTAGCCAAACAGTCCAAAAACTATGAAGTACAGATCTAGTCACATGGAGCATTTCCCTGGTAAACTCTCTCCTGGTAGAACAGTTTAGTCTTTTAATATCTAAACTTTATACACAGAACATGTACACCTCTCATCACACTGCAAGTACACCTGACCTAGAGTGTCAGGAGCGGTGCTGAGAAGCAAACTGAATGTCGACACAAGGAACGTGCGCAAGAAGGGACTACTCGGCAGCCACGTGATAACCAAGATGTGTGTCAGCGTTCCACATCCTAATATGCTACTCTGTAAACTACATATTGACCTTTTACCATGTTTCAGCTACATTTAGGAAACTGGCTGAGAGTCTGGAGTTGGTGTGTGACACATTAGAATTCTTTCCACTGCAAATAATTGGAACTAGATTCCCAGTAAGGGCTTTTCCTCAGAATACCTGCAAGTTCTTTTCTGGAGAAAATTCTAAAACTTTTTTTATTAGACATTAAAGAAACTCTAAAAAAATGAAAAGATATACCTTGTTTTCATACGTAGATGAAAATCCCTGTGTGTGTGTGTGTGTGTGTGTGTGTGTGTGTGTGTGTGTGTAATACTGACAAGCCGATTCTGGAAATGTTTACAGAAGTAAAACAAGCCAGGACAGGCACAAAACTCCTGCAGAATAACAACACAGAGAGAGGGAGGCTTTGTCCTACCGGGTTCCATAGCTTATCATAAAGCAACAGAAATTAATAATGTGGGGTTTGCCTTAGAAGAGAAAAAAAGAACAATGGAACCAAAGAGAGCCCCAAATGGACTCACACGTAAGTCAACAATGGCTGTAACAGAACTGGCATGCAGGCTGGTGGAGAAAACAGAGATTATTCAATACACAGTAATGGGCAGTTGGAAATGGAAAATAAATGGAAAAAACAATCTCACACCATTCATAGGAAAAGCATTCCAGAAAGAATGCAGTTTTAAATGTAAAATGCAAAACTATAAAACTTTAGAAGACAATATAGGAGGAAAATCATCATCTTTGGTTGGTGCCATGAAAAAGACCAAAAAAAAGCTGAGGAACAATTATCGATTAAAGGAGACTTAAGGGATATGCTACTACATGTAATGCACGACCCTGGACTTGGCATTAGAGGGGGGAAGAGAATGCCATAAAAGATTCAGATCAGACAATTGGTGAAATGTGAATATAAACTATATATTAGATAACAGTATTACATCAATGTTGGAGTTTCTGATTTTGATCTCTGCTTATGTGAATGTCCTTGTTCTCAGAAGACAAACACTGAAATATTAAGGGGTAAAGGGGTCTGATGGCTTCGACATAATCTCAAATGGTTCAGCACTAATAATGATGATGTTAACGCTGTGTGTGTGTGTACACAATGTGTGCTTGTGCACACGTGGTAAAATGTTAACTGGAGAATGTGTTTGTACTATGCTAGTTATTTTCCTGCTTGTGAAATTATTCAGAAAAATCTAAAACTTCTAACTATGTTAACTTTTAGTGCCCATCAAAGTAGTCTACAGAGTGAATATATAATAAATGGCAAAAGATTACCCTCAGCAAATAACAGGACTAGGAAAGGAAAAAAATTGCAAAGGAATTATGCTCACTTGAAATTGCCAGTTTCCCAAATGATCAACATCTTTAATATACACATGATAATGTCCTCCATAGCAACCACCTTTGTGTATAATAACTGAGAAGAGGTCATACATGTATTCCAAGTCATCCAGTTCGGTCTACAAAAGAACATAAACACTGATATGGTATACACAAAATGGGAAGATATATAAAACCAAAAAAAAAAATAAAAAAAAAAAAAACAAAAGGGCAAAAAATAATTTCAACTACTTGACATCAATAAGAAATTTCACTGTTTATTATTGTTATTAAGAGTAAATTAAGATAAATTTGAATAATTGGCTTTAAATTTTTAAATTCCTAATTAGACTGAAAATTATCTATCAATGATCATTAATATGAAGCATATTACGACAACCAATTTCTGCCACTTGGGTAAACATGAAAACTATACCCAAACGAGGTGTTATTTTTATGTACTTTGGCTAAGATCATGTAAGCCAACGTGATAACGAAAACACACTACCCTATCAATGAGTCTGTGAGTTTTAGCAAACACATCTTTGTATTATACCAATTATGCTGCTTTATAAATGTGCTCTTTAGCTGTTGACTTTTTCCAATATTCCACTTGATTTGTCATGTGCCTCGTAGAGTCATATCTATTGTCACCCCTTGTGACACTTCCAACCTCTGAATATGAGAGGAATTAGAAATTATGAATACCAGCTGGTTTTATTTAGAGGCAGTTTAGTGGAATGAGAAAGTTCTTTTTTGATTTATGAATCTTATGATTAATCTTTTCTGTAATTAACGTGCTCGATAACTATGACTTCCCAACAGATGGACACTCAACGGCATTTAAAAAAAGTCTGCTTTAGGTGAAGAGATACTTTGCATGTGAGTGCTACTTGATGGGGTACCAATTATTTAAGAAACTTACATGCTTAAAAATTGTACTCTTTTATTAAGCAGCATTTTTTAAATGTCTGGTTCAGGCAAAAGAAATGTAAACAAAGATGCAAAGTGATCATTTTTTCATTGATACAGAAATGAAAAAGTAAAATTATTGTGAATTTTTTAGATAAGTGCTCAATGTTTTATTTATTTCAATTTTGTTATTTCTAAGTATGTTAAAATCATTTGGCAAACTACTTTTTATAAAAGGACAAGAATTTTTCTATGTGACATGATGGATGGTAACTAAACCCACTGTGGTAATTATTTCACAATGTATGTAAAGCAATCTATCATGTTGTACACCTTAAACTTACACAGTGACGTATATCAGTTATATTTCTCAATTAAACTGGGGGAAATAAGAATTACCTCAATTATTCAGAAAAAAAATTTTTTTAGGAAGTAAAGAGAGGGAGTTATGTATAGTAACTTACTATGGAAGAACTGTGTGTTCTGTGTGTGCCAATAATAAGCTCAGGGCCAACACATTATAACCTTTGAATGGTAATTAAATTAAAACAAAAACCAAAAAGTTCAGTAATTAGGCTTGAAGTAGAAGAAGGTCCATCTGAATTTTTATATCTAGAAATTCAATAGGTATTTAATAAGTGCTCTGGTTTTAATAAATATATATATAACTTATAGTAAGAAATAGATCTGTCTCATAATTCTGATCTTGGCACAAATAGTAATTATATAGAATATATTTTTGAATGGTTTATAGAGTAGGTTGATTAATTAATTTGTTTTCAAAACTTCTTGTCCATGTCTTAAGACTCAAAAATTTTAGAATAGTGAAGTTTCAATTACCTGGTCACTTTCTAGATGTTTAATTCATTATAGCATTTAAAGTAAACTAAATCCAAATAGCAAAGTACCAATTAATGGTAATTTTTCCTAATGCAGGATCATTTCTAATTTTATTCTTAAATTTCCACTTTAAAGATTTTTCAGGAAGAGTTCAATAAAAAGAACCGAGAACAAAGATGCAAAGTGGAAATTCAAAGGGCTGTATAAACCAGTGGTTCTCAGCTGAGAGTGATTTTACCCATGTCCCTCTCCAGGAGACATGGAGATTTGCAAGGTCTGAAGACATGTTTGTCACTGCTTGGGGAGAGCGGGGGATGCGCCATGCAGCAGGTGGGGGCCAGGGATGCTGCTGAACACGCTATAACGCATAGGACAGCCTCACACAACTGAGAATTATCCCGCTCAAAGTGTTAACAGTGCCAGGGCTGAGATTCTGCAATAAGCCAACTGAAAATCGGGTCAATTAAAGATTCAACCTTGAGAGGGGAAACAAAGAGAATTTCAAAATAAAATAGTTCAAACCTGTTCACAAAAAGGCTTGAGATTGATCTGGAGCGGGAACGTATAACAGCTGGTTTCCTTGTATCGTTCACACTTCACAAAATCAAAATTAAATCTTAATAATGAAACTGTAAGGAAGGGAGGCAGCTTACGTAATTTGGCCGACTGTTAAAAAGAAAAAAAAATGTTAAGTTTTTAAAAAGCAGTTATATAAAAGAATACATGATGTTTCTTTTTAAAAAAAGTTATTTATTGTTATTTATGCCTACAGTACCTAGTCTTCCTAAGTGGTTTCCCATCCAAGTACTAACTGGGCCTGACCCTGCTTAGCTTCTGAAATCAGACATCAGACTTGCTCAGGGTGACCATAGCTCCACTGGGATGTGAACTCAGGACCTTCTGTGTATAGAACAGATGTGCTAACCGCTACACTATGGAACCACGTCCTACATAATGTTTCTTAATATATAAAAAAGCAACTTATACAGTTTTAAGAGAAATATGTTCTTAAAACACTTAAAATCTTTACCACAGACTGAATATAGCCCTTGTTTTAAATGTATCTTATAGAACTAAAGATAACATTACTCTTTTTTACAACAAAAAATTTACAACCCAATTTTGTTTGTATTGCTCACACCCTAAAATCACAGACAGTGCACTCGTGCACTATCTGGTGAGCGTGCTATACCGGGTGCCCCTCCCTGTTCTCTCCTGCCCGAGTCCGGCCCTTTCACCTTCTTCCCCTGGTGTTGGCAGGTTAGTTAGCAGACACACAGTTCTTTTTAGTCACTGAAGGACAGGAGCTCTAATTCTGGGGCCTAGTGCCCTGTCTCAGTGGATTCAGACTCTTGAAATTATAGGAAAATTGCACATGTATATGTATTTTTCTGGGGAGAAGATTCATAGTTTTCATTAGACTTTCAAAAAGGCTCTAACTCCTCAAATGTTAAGATGCACTGACTGGGGTTTTATAGTTACTGTTCTCAGAAGTAAGAAGATTTTTTTTAAGTCCTTGCTTTAAAATAAAACACTAAATTAAGCTGCTAAAATTATATTTAAAAGTCATCAGTTTTTCCTAACCCCTTTGCAGCATTAATGGATGCGAGGGACAAAAAAATAAAAAACCTTCCCTACATACAAAATTACCCAAAATATAAATATCTAACATTTCTAAAAATGTATTTAAAACAATTCCACAAATCTAGTGGGTAAAAAAAAAAAGTTAAATGGCAAAACAGCAATTTAACAACACAGTAGATTTCTGAATAAGCTCGAATAATGTATCTAAAAATCCTGAGAAACTCAACTACAATGTGGCTGTGAAGAGAAAGACTGCTCTCAGAACAAGAAAATCTGCATTAATTTAGGTAGCACAACTAAACATAAACGTAGAATGCAATAAATCTAATGCAACTAGAAGGCAATTTTAAAAGTATCAAGGTTAAAACATTTCCATTGAAAAAGAATTAAACCAATGACATAAAAGGTGCATAAAAGAACTGCTTTTGCTTAGTAAAGACTTCTTGTTTTACTAATGTGCAAATTAAGTTCAACTGAAACTAAGAATGTCTTTAACTATATTTCTACGACTTTTCATCCCTGAATTATATATTTATTAGGTTGTATTTGTAACAACCAAAGGTGAAACACAAAATAAGCAAAAAATAAACCTCTTCCTTTGGGTTTCATAAAGAGGCAAAGACTGGATGGAAATACGCACTAAACAATATAATATGTACCCTGGTTTCAAACCCTACTGTGAAAGCTGCAGGCAAGGGGCTCATTGTTTTTCTTACATTTTCACCTACCATCACCAGGATCCAAATCAGTATCACGTGTTATCTAAATTCAGCCTCATTTTCTTTGTTGGAAAAGGCAGTGATCGTCAACTCTAGAAATAACGCTCTCTATCATGAGAGTAACTGCAAAGCTACGTCTTTTGTGATCCTTAAGTCGGTGCTCAGTAACCACTGACTGCATCGAGCTCCAGTTCATCACGCTAAGAGCCTGTGATATCATCCACCAGTGGAACAGTGACCACTGCAGCTGACACCAGCAGCAGCAGAGCTGATGTCACATTGCAGAAGAAGCAAGCTGTGGACACCCTGTCTTCTTTTCATCCGGTATTTTGCTTTGCTGTACAAACAGAAACTTAGAAGTCCTCTGTCGAGCCCTTAGCGACATAAGGACTTCCCGCTCCAGCTGAGGGAGAGGGTCATATCAGATTTGCTAGAATCTGGGAGGAGATATAGATAGATAGATAGATAGATAGACAGACAGACAGACACTGTAAAATAACTGCATACACAGAAAATGAAGAGAGCCATCTACTTTCACAGTAGTAGACTGTGAAAGGAAACCAAGTTTTTCAGTTGACAGAAATAAAAACATATTGTCTTCTTCATAATAAAAATTTGCAAAAAGGAGAGATGTGGGGAGTTTAACAAAAAAGGTATATTTAAGAAACACTGAGGTACAAATAAATTTTTCCTGGGAGAGAAAGAAGCTGAGAGAACTGTTGGGTTGGAGGCTTAAAAAAATCCTTTACTGTAAAAAAATTAAAATACAGATATGTAGAACATGTCTTTTCAATCCTCAGTATTAATCAAGGGCTTCACATATATCTTCCAGACTTTTTCATACAAGTTGACTTCACTTGACAGACCTTCCTGCTGCCAAATCCTACGTGGGAACCCTAAGAAAAGGTAGAGCGTCTCTCTTTACCTTTGCTGCGTTCACCAGCCTGTCACAAGTTCCACAGTGGTATAAGTTGTCACAGTCAAAAACTTCCTCTTCTACATACATGTTCCAGAGTGCATCTTCTAAACCTGATACGTTTTTGACCGCCACTGTTAGATCTAAGAAGTCTTCCTGAAATACACATGGATATCATAATGAAAAAATAACATCACAGGGTTCCCAAACACATCAATAACTCATCCATATGTTGGGAATACTTAGATCTATTTTTCCTAAAACACTGTACATAAGAAGGTATACATCACCTGATCAGTTACTGTGGAATTCATAGCGCCAAATCATCCTTTCATAATCAAACTATGACTTAGCTTAAAATGTTATCAGGAACTAGCTTATGAGTTCATTGTAGATACAGTAAAATCCATTTTATCAGGAGCTAAAACGAACCACTGAACACACAGGTGAGCTGAGAAGTGTGTATGTGCAGGGTTAACTATTAGTGCCGTCTTAAGCTCTAGACTAGACCAGCAATGTGTGGCTGAATGCCCCAATGTAAACACTGCTTTCTCACCATCTGCTAGGGCTGGTTTGAGACATACTAAGGAAGTTAAAAGTTTTGAGCCAGGACAAAAAGGTGTTTCTAATGAAAATTAAGAGGAGGATTTTGCAAAACAGGAGTCTATCAATTCTACAATTACATCTGAATTATGACATGTTTCTAATAATTAACACTTAAAATTTGACAAGCTTAAAGCATAGTTGTGTGTGTATGTGTGTGTATACGCACACACATGCGCACAAGAATATTAAAGGGGTTACAGAGGCTGTAAAATAACAGAGCTATTCAGTTCATTGGGAAATCTAAAGTAATAAAGTAATATTTACACATAGTTTATTTGTATGTGAAAAGTTAATGTCTATAATTTATCATATGCCTTCATAGATACTGTCTTAAAATTGAAATTACTTTGTAAATTATTACTATAGTTAAGTCAATCATATAGTAATTCAAAGAGACACACATCTTAATAGTTCCAAACTAGGCTGGCAAAACCTATTAGCACAGGCAATAAGGGCCAAGAGCATTTTTTGTCCTTAACTCTCATAAAAAACAAAAAAAGCAATTCATGTAACATTTAGAAAATGGCTTTTTTCTACTTGTAGTCAAATACGGAAAATTTCTATAACTCTTGACATAACAAAAAGAGTTTTTCTTAAGACAACTGTTCAGCGATGAAATTATTTGCTGTGTTTAAGATTTGTACAGCAAGCAAAGATCATTATATTTACATGAGCAAATTTCTAATTTCTAATTTCCAAGTAGATTAAATGGACAATCGGTGTTATGACAAAGACTTGAAGGTTACACTAGTTTAAACAGGATTATAACGGGTTTACATCACTATATATAATATACATTATAATGTGTAATATTATATGTAATATGTATTTATATATCTTAACATATTTAGACATAAGCACACACATAAAATGAACTTTCTGAAAGATGTTAATAAACTAAATCCAATATTTAATTACAGCTGTTTGTCCATTTTCTAGGTTAACTAATTTCTTGGCTAACTTTCTTTATAATGTTCCAACCACCCACCATGACGATATCGGCTTTTCTCCTGAGGCCACCGCCCTCTACTTATAATCTGTTCTCCAAACACCTGCCCTGCACCAGCATGCTGAATAAAGCACGAAAGCTACATTTTAAGATATCTGCTTCTTTCTGTTTATATGGAGAAATCTGGAGTATATGATAGGTGTAGCTAGAAGTGAAAAAAAACTGATGAAGTTATTTCTAGTAATAAACACTTTAATCCTCATGTGGTAATCACAGAACTAATGACATGAATTATACTTTACGAGATAACTTATTACTAAAATACTCTTGCATATTCACCTGCTTTTCACTGACATTCTGACATTCTTTACAAACAACCTGGTTAACAATGGTTCCGTGATACAGACGGCTGATGAGGTCGTGGCCGGAGGTCCCCACTAAAGAAGTTTCCAAAGCACTAAAGAGAATGCGATTCAGTTCCTGCACATCATGTTGCCTCATTTCCTATAAAACAGGTAACTTTTAAATGTAATTTTGGGCTTCAGAGTTTTTAAAACAGATTTTTAAAGTGATAGCAGTTAAAAAAACACAAGATTTATCAAGAAATCCATAGGTGAGCTTCGATCAAATACAAGGATGACTGAGCTAAACGAGCTGAGAGCGGGTGAAGAAATCATCACCTGTTCTCATTTTCCTACAAAGTGAAAATATGGACAGTGTCCAGTGCGTACACACAACTCAATTCGCTTGAGAACAGGCAAGCGCGTGCCCTGCTGTGGGAAAGCATACATGTGGCCATGCCACAGAACGGAGAGGAACATGACAGGCACACGGCAGTCCCAAGGACCTGGCAGTGTGCGCAGTGAAACCTCAGTTAGATCAGAGGGACTGGAGAGCAGTCTGAATTGTCAGCATTTTTGAAAAGAACCAGAATTTACTGCTTTGACGTATAAACACAATGAAACAAGACTAGCATAGTGCTCCTGAGCAAAACCCCAATGGCACTCGTCTGAATCTGAATGAGCCATGCACTTTTGAAGGAGTGGACTGAACTGCTCCCTAAGAACAACTTATAAACCGACACCAACTCTGATCAGTGGAGAGGATCAGTGGAGAGGAGTAACCAGCACAGGAGGCAGAGAGAAGCAGGGGCAGGGGAGAGCCAGGAGAGCGAGGTATGGGGACCAGCAGCAGTTGGTGCTTGAAGGAGGGGCGGCGAGTGCCATTTAGAGCTGTTAAGTTGTGCGCAGAGACGTGTCTCCTGGACTTGGCACGTTGATATCATGAGTGGCTCTGACAAGAAGGGTAGAAAGGAGGGAGAACAAACAGAAGGTGCAGAGGCAGCGAGGGGAGACAATTTTAAAGGTGAGTCTTGTGTGAAGAGATGCTGACAAAGCGGATAAGACCGGAGCAAGATGTGGGACTTAAGATTTTTTTCTCGTTTTTCAACATTAGAGGATATGAATTTCTTCAACATCACTGGCTCTGATAGGACAGAAACTTCTGGAAGTTTTCAAGCTATTTCTGAATAATCCTGAATGTGCCTGAGGTGCCTCAGAGCCCCTGTCTGCTACTGCAGGTCCAGCCCTAAAGAATTTCCTACACAATTTTATTTAGAAATAAATAAGGTTTTCATGGCTTTGAAAAGTATGAAACCAGCAAATTATTGGAAGCTCATCATCTGAACATACAGGAAAATTCATTAACTGATGACTGGATTAAAAACAAAAAACAATATGCTATATCTTTTCCAACAGAATTTTACTTGGCAATCAAAAGAAATAAAGTGCTGATACATGCAATATGAATGAACCTTGAAAACATTATTTCAAGCAAAGAACCTAGTTACAACAGATGCCACACTAGTTACAACAGATGCCACACTATCTCATTCCATGTATGTGAAATGTCTAGAATAGGCAAATCCACAGAGATAGAAAGTAGATTTGTGGTTGCCAGGGGATGAGGAGGGTGACGGCTAACGGCCATAGGGTTTCTTTTTGGAGTGGTGGAATATTCTAAAATTGATTATAGTGCTGGGCTGTACAGCTCAGTGAATATACTAAAAAACCACCGAACTGTACCCTTTAAAAAGAGTAAATCTTACAGCATGTGAATTATATTTAAATAAAGTGGTTATTAAAAAAAAAAAAGGAAAGAAAAAGGAATTAACCCTAAACACCTGCCCTATACCAAGAATTTAACAGACACTGTTTAGGGAATGTATTATTGCCCCATTAACTTCAAAGCCTGAGCCGGGCCTCTAACCACACAGCATCATCTGGGTGAGGAGTGCTCTCGTGAGAACACCAGTTTAGAGTTTACTGTTAAAGGCAACACAGCCTCTTTCCTGTCTCCTACACCTCCGTCTTTGCATGAATACATCTATTCTATTAAAAATTACAGACCTCATTTTGTTTAATTTTGTATAGCCAACAGCTCACCGATATTGACAAGCACCTTTACATGTTTCTGACAAAAGTTTAGTTGGTATACAGTGAAATACCCTCTAGGAACTCAAACAGAAAAATGAGAATCTTACAGCAGGATACAGGAAGAAAATGAAGAGAGTCAGGAGAAAGGCTGGATAGGAAAATGAAAAGACCTGCCAAGGATGCTTTCACTGTTTTGCTTGAGCAAGTGTTCAAATCAGAACACCCGGATTCAAATACAAAAGGAAGTCACAAAGGCAGACAGAATTATTGCTAGTCAGCTTTTCAGCTGATCAAGCAGTTTGCTACATAAATGGTAATCTCCATGTAATGGGTGTATCTGAACTAGACTATATGATCGTAAAAATTGTAAAAATCAGCTTTTATTTCTCCCTATATCCACAACCCTCTCCCCACCCCAAAATCAAAATCATTCATAAAATCATGCATACAGCAAGTGTGTAAAACTATATCTTTGGCTTGTAATTACTTAAAATGAGACTATTTAAATACTGAGACCCTAAATTTAAAAAAAAGGGAGTTAGACAACATGTTAACCCAGTGTTTACTCTTTATTGCCGGTAGCTTTTCCTAGAGAAGCTGACTTTCATACCTCATTGCTGGTCCACCCAAAGCTGTCAGTGAGGTCTGCTGTGGAGGCAGCTTCCTGGTCTACGAGCAGAAGCTGGGCAAACAACCGCTGTAACTGTAAGGGTATGATTCGAACCTGAACGAGAAACAAGTGTGTTTCTAAATGAAGTCTTTTAAAAGTTGGTTGGGGCTTTGTGAAAGAACTGCACGTTAGCTTTCTCATATATCCTAGTTCACGGAGAGGTTTATAAAAACTTATAAAGGGTTAACTAGCTAAGATTCATTCTTCTTAGAAAATTCAACCCAAAATGTTTTAGCAATCTGGAGTTTCCTACTTTGACATAGTTCAGATGAATATTAAAACTCAAATACCTTAATAAAGCACCCAACTGATTACAGACTGACAGTAATTTAAGTCTCTAATAGTTGATTCTTTCTCTAAAGCATCCTGAATACAGACATACTCCCTATAAGGAATTTTCCAGTCCCAAGCATCTCCCTCTGGAGTTCGGACACTTCACAGGGCTGGCTGCACCCGCCTCGCTTTCTTCCCGCAGGCTCCAAGCCTGTTCACGGCTTATTTGGTGGGGTGAGGGCTGGGCCGACTGAGGATGTTGCTCAGAGCCTGGTCTGCAGACGAATTTACGTATCTAAAGTGTGAATAAGCCTTTAGAAACTTTTATGACAATTTAACATTGCCACATTTTTATTGTATCTTACAGAACTATGTATGATCTGCAATGCATTGGGAATTTTTAAAAATACACCAAAACTACACCTTGGCCGCACAGGTGGTTTGAGAAGCAGTGGGCTGAATCACGAAAGACTCCCAGTAAGCAGCACCAATTCCGGCCTGAAAGCGATAGCTCTGAATGATGTTTAAACAGGGGACATGATTAGGTCGCACTTATGATAAACCAATTCCTCACTTGTTATTTCCAGAGTACCAAAATATAATATTGGCCTCTGTTGTTGTTGGTACAAGTAAGTAGAGTTTCTGGTAGGCTAGTGTGGATGATTTGTAAACATCTCCTTCACCAGAAGAAAAAAATAAACTTAGTGGAGAGTCAGGTTATCTATACAGCAGCACAGCATTATATTTGGAAAAGTATTCTTTTTTGGATGGAAAATTCCACTACTAGTGGGGTACAGGCCAAGTCACTTTCTGAAAAGAAAAAGATTATTTGGTAGCTAATAAAATTATTGCTTTCTATGATTAAGGAACTTAATTCCTTCCTTAAAAGACATTTCCTTAATACTCCAAAAAAAGCCTGTAAATCAGATTTGGTACCTTTGCATCAGGTTTATCCTTTTCCTCTAAAGAACCAAGTTCTTCTGGGCCAAGAGAAAACAAAGCTTCTAAACAAAAAAAGGAGAATCAGAGATGTAAATGACATTACCTCATCTTAGCAAACCAAGACCAGCAGTAACATAATCAGTTAAAGATTCAGAAATGTGACTGTGGCAATATTTATACCGTTTTACTTTCTGGGAACATTATTTTTAACCACTGACTCTATAAAGTGGCATGCTAAGGTTTCAGAAGGAACGATCTTTAAAACAAAAATTATGCATGTAAAACTAAAACCAATAACATCAGTAATTTAAGTCAGAAATCTATGATGGCTTCCTATTGCTTATCGCAGTGGGTCACTAAAACCATGTAAGGAATACTGGGAAATATAACAAAAATATATGCGTCACATGTGTCCATTTACAAGTTTCATGTGAGACTTCCCCATCCTTTCGTGAGGACCACCTTCGACTCTGAGATCATGCCCTTCTTCTTTTGTGGTAGGCAGTGTCTTTTGCTGTACTTTGATACACTCCAGGGAAAGAAGGGATGGGATGGATGTTGTCTTCCCATGACAAGCACTACTGCCATAGTAATTACTGTTATGAACTCTATATTCCTCCTGAGTTTCTAGGAGGAACTAGGGAGCATGAACTATGAACGTAAAGGCAAAACCATAAAACCGGACTGACTTTCACAATCATCTCCCACTACTCTCAGCTACACTGAACTTTAAGTACAATGAGCCCACTTTAGCCCTACTTCACAGGGCTAAAATGATTCCAAAAAGCTCCAAGATTCTCCCCCAGTTATCTGCCAGTCCTTACTCTTTCCAAATTATACCTCCCCTTCCATAAGCATCAGGATTCAAATTAAGCCTTACAAGGAGTACACAATCCACACTAAAATGCCAGCCCACGTGGTTGGCCAGCACCATCCCTTGCTAGGGTACTACCCTTGCATAGTGGTACTCTCCACAGCCTGCCTCGGTCTCTTTTTAAGGCTACTTTTCTACTTTAAGTTGCTCTTTAACTTCAACTATATTTGGAAACCTGCTTGTTCATGCTGAACATTTCTAATGGTGGAATTACTGAATGCATCGGGAAGATATTTTTTATGGAGAGGATGGAGTCAAGGACAAAAGGCCCCACTTTTAAATCCTACATGGAGTCCAACCAATTAGAATGGCCCTTGAAAGGGGATAACAGTAAATATTTACTAAACGTCTGAGGCAGGAAGTCTTTCTAAGCTTAGAAGCAACAGAAAATGTCACAAAGACTTGATAAATGTGTAGCAGTGGGAAGGCAGATGCCACAAACTCTATACAGGATGAACTAGGCTGTCCTCACAACACGGACATGGTGGCGAGCTGAGCTACAAAGCCATGTAGAGCTGGGGGCCCCAATCAGGGCCATGTGAATGCGAAGGAATGTTCACGCTGAAATCAAAGGGACTTGGAGATGAAGACCCTTGTGGAGGAAGCTAGTTTGCAGAGATGGGAATGGGACAAACATGCAGAGGGAAACGGGAAGAAATCAAGGGTCCAGTGAGGTCAGGCTGGCTTCCTGTAGGTGATTTCCAAGAGATTCCCCTATATTCTTACAATAAATCCCCTTTTAAATTGAACTAATCTGGTGGGTTTCTGTTCCTTGCGCATAATCCCTTTATCTAACATCTTGGGTCTTTGGAATTCAGAATTTCCAGATTTTAGAAAGGTATATATCTTAACGAAGAAAGGGTTAAATATCTTAACATTAAATTCACAAAAGGGTCTGGGACAAACAGTATTCATTAATCAAGGAAATTAATATTCCTGTAACAAATGCATGACTATTCAATTGAGATAACTAAGGCTATAAATGGCCTCACATCAGGTCAAGTTCTGAAGTCCAATAAGTTCCAATCAGATCAGGCTGTCAGAATTTTCTAAATTTCAGAATTGCAGATATATGATTATGGACAGAACAGATAATGTGTCGTCTCCTCCCACTCCAAAGGAAGGATATAATCATTCTGGGTGACTCTGCCTTAAGTGGTTATTATTTTGGATAAAATTTAAAACTCCAAAATACAAATAGTGTAACAATAATTAATGAAGGCTGGCATTCATGACAAAATTGTATTTATGTTGTATTTTAAATTATAACAATTAGAAAAATACGTTGCCTTATTTTTAGATTTTGTCACTAAACCACTGTGATTACATAGAATTAAGGTAATTTAAGCTTCATGTTTCTCTTTAGAATTACTAATTTATGTCTTACATTAACAATAAACATTTTGCTAAAGAATATACCTTTAAGATACTTTTGTCTATTTGTGATTTTGCATCATTAATTATGTATAGAGAAGAGGGTACATATTACTAATCAAATGCATGTAACATAGCATACCTCTGAATTCAGGTGTGAAATGAAGAGTCTGAAGAAGGGAATTGAGGTAACAGGTTCCACCCTGATTTCTGATTCCACTTAAATTGGTGAATTCTCTAGGAGCAGGTGGCTCCAAAGCTTTAGTCTTTAATTTCTTCCCTTTTCCATACTGATTATTTGACACACTGGAATAATCCTCTTCAAACAGGTCCCCAAACATTGTGAAACTAAAAATTACCCTTAAAAAATATGACATGTTATATAAGTACTTTTATTTTCAAAACAAATTTTCCCCAGTGTCCCTATTTTATACTTGGGAGTACCTATTTTGAGTGGTTCCTTAGAAAGTATACAGGGTTGTTTGGGCTGTGGAGGGAGCAAGACCTGGATTTTTCATCCCTGCTGTACACTACAGGAGTGATCTAGGCAAATTACTTAACCTGTAGGGTCATTTAAAGAATCAAATGACATAATGAAAAAAAGGAACTTAACGCACAGAGTTTGGTCCAAAATCAACAACAGCTGTTTTTAAAGGCATATTGACATCATTAATTAAAAAAGAAAGAAAGAAAGAAAAAGAAAACCCATCACCACACATAGTCTACTGCTGGGGTGGCAAAGGTGATCCTAGAATGAGAGTTGTCAAGGACCTGGGGACCATCAATCACTTCCACTTCCTAAAATCTCTGCTTCTCACACTCTTTGTACCAGATTATGACACTTAAATGAATTAAATGGAAGAAATTAATATTTATAGCAGTTTAGGGTATGGTCTCAAAGCTGGAGAGCCACGAGGATATTCCCTGGGGAAAAAAAAGATGCCATTAATAATGATTTAGGACAAGGCCTTCTCATACGTATCCAGTGATCTCGACATTAAGCCCTGGGGACCTAGGCGACTGGCTCAAGGTCTCACTTAGTGTGCCAGAGGGTCACCTGGAAATGAGAAATGCAAAGCTCCTAGCACAGTTCTTATGTGGCAGGAAACGCTGAAATGCAATTATTTTCCTTTTCTGCCCGTTCCTCAGAGGAAAAGCACGGAAAACGGAACTCGCATGTCTGACCTCGAGCTCGTGGTCTGGATTTCTGCCTCTCCTACTTCTGGCCGAGGCTGGGCCTTCAAGCCCTCCAAGTCACCACGGGGTCCAGGGGCGCGAGGAGGGGAGGTCCTCGCGGCCGGGGACCTCGGACCCGACGCCAGAAGCCGCGTCCCGGGGCCGACCCGGGCGGTCCCTCACTTCCCCTCCTCACTCCTCAAGCCGTGCCGCCCACACAGTCCCTACGCCTCCCATGTCCGTCCATGAAACTCCCGCCGCCAGTCCCACTAACTGCCTGAAGCCCAGACCCCCGCCCTGACCAAAACTCGAAGCAAACGGACGAACCCCAAGCAGGCGCCGCCATATTGGCGCTGGCGTGCCTCCCGCAGCCCAGAGCGCGAGCAATTTATGGAACGCCCGGACTACTCCTCCCAGGGTGCCTCGCGGGAGTGCCGGCCCATCGCGCGCGGCATTATGGGCAATGTAGTTCCTCTGCCGGGAGAGTTCGGGAGTCCAGGTGGGAGGGCCGGGCTTGTTTGCCGGCGAGCTCGTGTGTTCGCGGGTCTGCTTGGCCAGCCGGCCACTCATTCAATCACATTTTAAAGTTCAATATTTACTGCTGTTCCCAATGCATACTAGTTGTAGTGCTCTCTGGCACGGCTAATTCCCAAGTTACCTGAACACTGGAAATATTTGCGTAGGGCTTCAAGTTTGCCGTGAACGTTCAACGACATTTTCCAGTGTATCGCCAGTGAAAAATGTTCCACGTAACCTTGAACCTTTATAATATCCCCAATGTTGTTTTGTCTGCACCAACTCTAAGCATCATACACAAGAGTACACCAGAAATTCCTCAGAATTATCATCTCTTACTGATGTGAGCATCTTTAGAAGATTATTTCAATAGCCTATGCAGGCTCTGCTTCTGGCATCTCTCCCGTACGATTCAGACTTCAGCCAGTAATGATTGAGGAAGACAGGGAGAAAATCCTTTTGACTGCAGCTAAAGATACGAGAGACTGAGAACAGTAATAGGGATAGACGAAGCTGCAAGGCAGGAGTCCATGTGAATGGCAGCCTGAGGGATTTGTACCGACCATTTGAGTGAGACCCCTGTGGCTGGAAGGTTCAGAAAGTGTTCTTAGGGAAAGAACTGGAGGCAGGAGACCAGTTAGGAGGGTGAAGGGCGACTAGGAACCCACCGTGGGAATAGCCTCTTCTCAGCTCTTGGCAGCCTTTCTACCCTTTGACTTCTCCTTTGCCAGCTATGCTTCATACCCCTCTTCTAAACAGGAGATATTCCTCAAATTTCATTCCCTGATTAAGAATGAACCCTGGAAAGGTTGCTGCAGGAGGACAGGCTTGTCCATGTGCACAGCTGTACCCCAGCCACCTCTTGTGATGCCTGGCTCGCAAGTGAGTAAATAAACGGCCTGTTAACACCACCATCCTTACCTTCATCCTGTATTAAAGTCTTGGAGCTATATTTAAAACTTCATCTATTGTCCATCAAGCCAACCACTTGCAATTCTGTACCCATTAAATACCAACTCATTATGGCCCATCCTTTAGGCCCTGGCAACCACCATTCTGCTACTTTTTTTTTTTTTTTTTTTAAATCTCCTCTTTTCCCCTACAGCCCAGCCTCTGGTAACCAATATTCTCTGTTACTGAGAGTTCATTTTTAAATTTTTTTTAATTCCACATATTACTGAGATCAGGCAATAATTGTCTCTCACTTAGCACAATGTATTCCAGGTTCATCCATGTTGTTGCAAATGGCAGGATTTCCTTATTTTTTTTTTTTAAGGCTGAATAATATCCGTTGTAAAATAGACCATGTTTTCTTCATCTGTCAAAGGACATTATTTTTATATCTCAGCCATTGTGAATATGGTGCAATGAACTTAGAAGTGCAGGTATGTCTTGAGATACTGATTTCGTTTCCTTTGGATAAATAGCCACAGTTGGAATTGCTGGATCATGTAGTAGTTTTATTTTTAATTTTTTCGAAGAAACTCCATATAGTTTTCCATAGTGACTACATCAAATAGTGCACAATAGTTCAATTTTCCCACATCCTCACCA
The DNA here is from genome assembly GCA_003508835.1 of Eonycteris spelaea. Classification (NCBI taxonomy): domain Eukaryota; kingdom Metazoa; phylum Chordata; class Mammalia; order Chiroptera; family Pteropodidae; genus Eonycteris; species Eonycteris spelaea. The sequence continues at coordinate 1,701,939 of PUFA01000034.1, read as the reverse complement.
ACACTAATTCTCTTTTGATTTTTTCTTCTAAGCATTTTATGGTTTCAGGTCTTACATTTAAGTTTTTAATCCATTTTGAGTTGATTTTTGTGTATGGTTTAAGATAAGGGTTCAATTTCATTCTTTGTATGTGGCAGTCCAATTTTCCTGACAGAATTTTTGAAGAGACTATCCTTTCCCCATTGTGTATTCTTGGTGCCTTGTAAAAAATTAGTTAACCGAATATGCAGGGATTTTTAAAATTACTATACCTTTGTAATATAGTTCGAATCAGGAAGTGTGATTCTTTCAGCTTTGCTCTTCTTCATTGAGATTGCTTTAGCTATTTTGTGGTCTTTTGTGATTCCATACAGATTTTTGGATTTTTTTTCCTATTTCTGTGAAAAAATACCTTTGGAATTTTGATAGATATTGCTTGCATCTGTAGATGGCTTGAGGTGGTATGAAAAATTTAAGAATATTCTTTTTTCCTTTTTTGAACATGAAATAATTACTATATTTATTTTAATTAATATTAATTCTTATAATTCATGATCATAGGATAGCTTTTCATTTTTTTGTGTGTCTTTGTTGATTTCTTTTATCAGTGTCTTATAGTTTTCGGTTAGGTGGAAGATCTTCCCTCTCTTTGGTTACATTTATTCCTAAGTATTTTATTCTTTTTGATGCTATTGAAAAGGGGATTGTTTCTTTAATTCCTCTTTCTGATAGTTCGTTGTTAGTACATGAAATGCACGTGATTTTTGTATATTGGTTTTGTATCTTGCAAATTTACTGAGGCTCGTTTAATAATTTTAACAATTTTTTTGTTTGCTGTTTTTTTGGTGGAGTCGTTAGGGTTCTCTGTAGTATCATGTCATCTGCGAACAAGAGACAGTTTTACTTCTTCCTTTCCAATTTGGCTGCCTTTATCTTCTTGCCTATTACTCTGGCTAGAACTTCATGCACTTAGTTGAAAAGAAGTGGTGAGAATGGGCACGCTTATCTTATTCTTGATCTTAGAGAAAAAGCTTTCAGTTTTCACCATTGAGTATTGTGTTAGCTGTGAGCTTGTCATATATTGACCTTTATCATGCTGAGGTACATTCCTTCTATACCTGATTTGTTATGGGGTTTATTTTTATTATGAAAGGATATTGAATTTTGTCAAATGCTTTTACTGTGTCTATTGATATGATCATATGATTTTATCCTTCATTAATTATCATATTTATTGTTCACAAAATATATCACATATACATTAATGTATTATATTTATTGTTTTGTGTATAATGAACTTTCTATGCATCCCAAGATAAGTCCCACTTGATCATGGTGTATGGTCCTCTTAATATGTTGTTAAATCAGGTTTGCTATAGTAAAATACGCAAAAAAATAATGAGAGAAAGGAATCAAAGCAGAAAACCACCACTCACCAAAGAAGACAGCAAGAAAGGAAGATGGGACAAAGATTCTACAAAACACCCAGAAAACAATCAATAACAGGGCAATAGTAAACCCTTACCTATCATTAATCACTTTAAATGTAAATGGACTAGATCTCCAATCAAAGGATGGATTAAAAAAATCAGACCTAACTGTATTCTGCCTATGAACACTCATTTCGATTTTAAGGACACACATGAGACTGAAAGTGAAAAGACTAAAAAAGGTATTCCATGCAAATGGCAACCAAAAGAAAATAGGATGAGCTATACTTAAATCAGACAAAATAAACTTTAAGTCAAAACTATAACAGGAGACAAAAGGTTCATTATATAATGATAAAATGGTAAGTTCATTAAGAGGGTATAACAGTTGTAAATATATGCATACCAAACTTTAGAGTACCTAAATGTATAAAATTTTAGCAAATATGAAATGAGGAATTAACAACAGTACAATAATATTAGGGGACTTCGAATCCCTACTTTCAACAATAGACAGATTATCCAGAGAGAAAATCAATAAGGAAAGATTGGACTTGAATTATACTTTAGACCAGATTGATCCAACAAACGTTTACAGAACACTCCATGCAATCAGCAGCAGAATACGTGTTCTTTCCAAGTGCACACAGAATATTCTCCAGACTAGATCATATGTGAGACCACAAAGCAAGTCTAAAAATTCAAAAAGATTGACATCTTAGCATGTATCTTTTCTGACCACAATGGTAGGAAACTGGAAATTAATAACAGGAGGAAAATTGGAAAATTCACAAGATGTGGAGATTCGACAACATGCTCCCAAATAACCAATGGGTCAAAGAAGTCAAAGGGGGAAACATCATCTGAGAGAAAAAAAAAATGGAACACAGGATGCCAAAACTTATGGGACACGGCAAAGGCAGTTCTAAGAGGAGCTTTTTCAGCAATAAACACCTACATTAAGAAAAAAGGAAGCTCTAAAATAAATCATCTAACTTTACACTCAAAGGAATTCGAAAAAACTAAGCCAAAAATTAGTAAAAAGAAAGCAAAAACAAAGATAAGCAGAAATAAATAAAATAGAAACTAGAAAGACAATAGAAAAGATGAAAAAAAACAAGAGTTGATTTTTTGAAAAGGTCAAATGAATAAATTTTTAGCTAGCAGAGGGGGTAGGAGAGGAGGACTTAGAGACTACTACAAACAATTATACACCAATGAATTGAATAAACTAGCAGAAATGGATAAATTCCTAGAAACATACAATCTCCTAAGATTGAATGATGACGAAATAAAAAATCTGAACAGACTAATAATGAGTAAGGATATTAAATCAGTAATCAAAAACCTTTCAACACTAAATAATTTCACTGGTAAATTCTATCAAATACCTAAGGAAAGATCAATATCAGTCCTCAAATGCTTCCAAAAAATTGAAGAGCAGGGACCACTGTCAAAGTTTTTATTTTTTGTTTTTTTGAGGCCAGCATTACCCTGATACCAAAGCCAGATAAGGACACTAGAAAAAAAGAAAATTATAGGGCAGTATTCCTGATGAACATAGTTGTAACATCATCCACAACAAAAAATTTTGTTTTCATGTAACACAAACCTCCCCACTGCAGTGTTCCTGAATCTTCGTTGGCCTCAGAGGCACTCACTAGAGGTAAATGTGCAGAGTCAAGAATAGTTGCTCTTGCAGATCTGCCATATAGATTGGCCGATGATGCGGAACCTGCTACGTGGAAGAAAAAGAGCAGGAGAAGGCTTCGGTCCGTCCCCTGGCCCGAGCTTCAGTTGTTCCCTGGCAAGAAGGGGTTTTTCCTTCAAACATCAGTTCTTTCTTTCATCAATACTTAAGAAACATCTCCTGTATTTATTTAACAAGCGCCTACTAAGTGGCAGGCATCCACAAGGGCTAGATGCTCAAGATGTTATGTTAATATGACTGACATATTTAGATCTCTGAATTCACGAAGCTCACGTTCCAGTGGCAGAAACTAAAGGAAAGCTAGATGATAGCCGTAGTGAAAAGCAACTGAGAGAAACAGAGGAATGTGACGGAGGAAAACAACAGCGGTGAAACCACCGGGGCTGGCAGTGTTATTTGTCGGAAAGTGTGAATTACACATTAAATTTCAAGTAAAAACTGTTATTTCTATTCAGCTTTTTTATTTCTTCTAGATGAAACTCTAGTCGTTTGCATCCATAAGAATTTGTCCATGAGATCCAAGTTGTAGAATATATTGGCTTCAAATTGTCTACAATACTCTCTTATTACTCTTTTATTTTTCAAAATGTATTTATTTTCAAACTTTATTTACATTATTTTTTTAAACATTTGATTTGTTTTCACTTTTTTATTGTCCCCCTCTCCCCCTCCCCCTGAAACCACAAGTCCATTGTCCGTGTCCACGAGTCTCTGTTTGTCTTGTTCATTTGTGGGCTTTAGGGTCACGTTTCACATTAAGTGATATCATGGGATTTTCAACCTTTTCTCTATGGCTTATTTTGCCTCGTATGATTTATTCAAGGTCCATCCACGTTATTGCAAATGGAAGTATCGCATCTGTTCTTATGGCTCATGTCTTAGCAACCTTTGAATACCTGTAGAATCCGTAACGATGCCACCTCGCTCATGCCTGATATTGCTCATCTTTGATTCTCTCTTCTTCCCGGTCAGTTTGACTAGGGTTTTATCTAATTAATGCAGCTTCTCAAAGAACAGCTTTTGGGCTCATCAGTAATTCCTATTGTGCTTCTATTTTCTATTTTACTGATATTTACTGTGAAGTAAGCCTCCTAGGGAGGTACGCACTCACCAGCATTTTCGTTTGCCAGACTTTCATCTGAAAGTCCTCCCGTCACTCAGGTACGTGATGACTAAGCAAATGCCTAGTCAGAGTCTGAGTGTTTGGGAAGGGGCCATCTCGGCTCCTCACAAAGAGAATGGCTCCACATTGGCTCCACAGTCCGTGAGTAGGTGTTCCTTGGCGTCTGACGTGACATACACCACTGACCTTTCCCCTGAAAGTATCTAGAAAACTTGAACAATGAAGTTCGGTCTCATGCAACACAACTTCCTTGTGTTCTTCCTCGGTGTGAGTCATAGCACAGGTGCCACGAGAGGACGGGGTAAACATAAAGGAGACATATGCCCTGACTTCAGGGAGCGCTTGGTGGAGGGGGGTCAGATACAAAGGCTCCTGAAGGAGGACGCCTGGCTGATTGGGGTGAGCCCACAGCAGAGGGTGAAACAGAGGAACGTGGAAGGAGGAGCCCCAGCAGGATGCTTCTTGCAAGCATTGGGCAGATGACCTCCAACTGACCTTGACACGTCCACGGCTGTTGATTAAAATAGATGGCAGTCACATCCCATCCATCCCTAGAGTGGTCCGTGCAGGTGAGCTGTCAGTCTTTTCTCGCCCTTTTGGAGGCCTCGGAGAATTTGGAAGTGGAACAAGACAAGCAGCAATGTCAGGCACTGCAGCCACCCGCCACTGTGCTGCCAGTGAGGACATCAGAGGTGAGGGACAGATGGTCTCACCTTGGATCCTGGGCTGCCATCCTCTCTCTGGGCAGAGGGTCTTGGTAGTCTGAGGAGAAAATCCCAAAGACCTTTGGGAGAAATTACAAACATAAACATACGAGCTTGAGTGACATTTAGTTTCCTCATTCTCCGTACTTGTCAGAGTTGAACAGCATTGCTTAATCATTCCGTTTCTAACCTGGCATTGCAGTGCAGAGCACCGTCTCTGCCCAGGCAAAGATCAAAGCTCTCATCAGAAGGTAGCTCAGCAATGCTATCATTCATTAAACTTTTAAGAACAAATTACCGACAGTGAGTGCATGAGAGTGTGTGTGTACTTTATGAATGCATAAACACACGCCCTCTCTTGGGGCGGGGTTAGTGTCTGCACATCTCCTGACAGCTTTATTACACGGAGCTTTGAATCTGAGCAGCTGGATCGCTCTGAGCTGCACTTACCTGATGGCTCCCGCGATTTTGCCCGGCTTCCTCCCTCTATGTGTGTGTCTCCTGCTGACACCTGGCTTTGCCCAGGCGGGCAAGCTGCTCGTGGTACCCATGGATGGGAGCCACTGGTTTACCATGCATCTGGTTGTAGAGAAACTCATCCAGAGGGGCATGAGGTGGTCTCAGTCGTGCCAGACGTGAGTTGGCACCTGGGAAAATCATTCAATTTTACAGTCAAGACTTATCCCACCTCCTACACTCTGGATGACTGGAATCACCAGTTCAAGATTTTCTCCGACTCTGCATGGAAAACAGGGCATAGAAGTTTATTTTCTTTGATGGCGGATCCACCCAGCTCTGTTTTTGAATACCAGTTTTCACATTGTAGGGGTTTGTTTAACAACAAGAAATTGGTAGAATACCTGAAAAAGAGTTCTTTCGATGCTGTATTTCTAGATCCTTTTGATCTGTGCGGTTTAATTATAGCGAAATATTTTTCACTGCCATCTGTGGTTTTCGCAAAACACTATTTGCCATCATCTGGAAGAAGGCTCGCAGTGCCCCTTTGCTGCTTCTTATGTTCCCAGGTTTACCTCAGGGCTCTCGGATTCCATGACTTTCAGGGAGAGAGTGTGGAATTACATCTCCCTCCTTCGAGAACAGTTATTTTGTAGACATTTTATCAAAACTGCTTTAGAAACTGCGTCGGACGTTCTTCAAACGACTGTCACAGAACATGATCTCTTCAGCCACACTTCCATCTGGCTATTACGAACCGACTTCGTTTTGGACCACCCCAGGCCTGTGATGCCCAACATGGTCTTCGTTGGTGGCATCAACTGCCGTCCTGGAACTGGAAAGCCATTGCCACAGGTCAGTCACCTGTCCTTGAGCATGTTCAGAATAATCTGGCTCTGGACATCAAAGAAAGTGATTTTGTACTGAACTATCATTTGTCATTCACGTTAGTTACACTTGGTATTTCAGCACATTATTTTGTGCCAATTCATTTGATTGGTGTGTTAGCAGATCTATAAAGCTGTCCTCTTTGATACTTCTGTGTATTCAAGTTCTACGATTCTTTCTCCCTCGGCTATTCTTCAGCCTTTGTCAATTGAGACAATTGCATACTTTGCATGCTGCATTGCTTCATACTATTTTGTTTTTGGAAAGCATGCTGTAAGAAATGTTTTCTTCATCCAATGCCATGCCCATTGGGAAATGCTTTTAGCAGTTTTGTATGCATCTCTTCCACTTTTTCCAAAATTATTTCACATATATGCGTGTATCTAACATATATGGTCACACTCATTTATGAAAATAGAACTCTGGTATCAGACTGCACATGTTGCTCTACCTAGCTTTTTCACTTGCCAGTAAACCATGAACGTCTTTGCAGTTCATCCACACAAATCTGTGACATTCTTATGAAGAGTTGCATACATTTCTTCAGATACACCCGTGGTTAATTCAAGTTAGCAGTGTTGATTGAGAGTTCACCGTTCTTTTTACGTTTTCCTTGGATAAGTCAGACTGTAGGAATTTTTTTACATTTATATAATTTTGTATTGTTGCTCTTACTGTAGTAGGCTAGAGTCCTCAGGAGTAGGGTTGCTGGGTCTAATGGTATACATACATCACATTTAAATAAATTTGACACATTGCTTTCAAAATATTGAACAACCTGACACTTTGGTTAACAATATATGAGAGTTCTAGCTTTGCCATACCTTGTCCAGCTCCAGATGCGGTCAAACTTTTCAGTTTTTGGTAAAAAACTTCTACACAGCTGTTTGGATTTTCACAGCTATACTGGCCATTTGCATTTCCCTTCTTGTGAATCTGTATTTGTATTCGTAAATCATGCTTTAGAAGGCGATTTGTCTTCTGTAGCTAATTACTCCCGGTCTCTTGAGTATAAGGGAGCTTAACACGTAGCTCTTCACACGAGCTGCTAATATGTGTCCCTTGGCTCTTCTTCATCCTTTGTCACACAGGACTTTCATTTTGGGGTAGTCAAACTGGCTCATTTTTTCTTTAATGGTTTCTGGATTTCAATTCGTTGAAGTATTGTCAAGCCTAAGATAGAGAGCCATTTTTCCCGTACTCTGTCTTCATGTTTTTAATTCCGCCAATAGAATAGTTACCTTTTTTACAATGAGAACTCGACACAGTATACAGATCTAACTTATTGTTTTTCTAGATGGCTCGTCTATCGTCCTAGCATAATCTAATACAAAATCGATTCATCATCTGTTCAATTGATCACCATAAGGCGTCACATGACAAGTGAGAAATGGCTGACGGCTGAGAGGGTTTTTAAGGACAAGAGGGTCACCTGCCCGATTTTGAGTAGTTTTCTCTGTGTTAAGCTGAGACAGCTCTTATGTTAGGGACCTTGATCTTCAAAACATGTTGCTATATGGAACAGCCTGGCATTTAGCGTTGCGGTGGGTGGGGGGGGCATCAAGGGATTGGGCCTGGAGTTTGATTTGAAATCCAAAACCATCCTGAAGACATGGAGGGGCAGACCAGGATTCAGCAGACGTTGCAAATAAGAGTCGGAAGGTAACACGTGACACGGACTGGGAAGGGCCAGGGACTTGGGACTGAATGTCGAATGGACTTCGGCTCAGTCTTATGTAGATTCTCAGAAGCAAATGGCCCCAGCTGATGGAATGCACAGTTCCTTTGCGCACTTCCTCCTCTTTTTTCTTCTTGGCCTCTCCCCTGTTACTGTTTCTCTCTGGTCTGTTACCCTTCTCTATTTCCTCTCCCACCTATGCCTTTTCCTTTCTATGTCACTGCCTCACCGTGAAAGCTGCCATGTGACGGGGGACAACAAGACAGGGCATCCCACACGGGCTGACTCAGGTCGGCAGTGTCGGTGCTTAATAAGTGGACAGCGCAGGAGTGCCTCAAGTCATGCTTCAAACACTGGAGAGTTCAGGACGTTATGCCATATATTTGAACACATGGACTCTGGGACCATCCAGACCAGAGTTCATACCCCCGCTCTGACACGCACTAGTGACGTTAACTTGGGTGAGAACCACAGTTTCCAAGTAGGTTAAATGGGGCTAAAATAGTAGCACCCCGCGGAGCTCTCTTCCGGATTCGATACGATGATGCGTGTCAGAGCGTCTGGTATGAGAGCCGTCATGGGGTGGGTGATGTGCATTTTCTACGCAGTTATTCCTGACCTCCACAATGTTAACATTAACCCCAGGATGAGGCTCTTTTCGGGAACACAAAAATAAAGAGATCAGATGTGAACATTATCCTCTTTGGGGAGTCTCCTACGAATTCTGTTACCCTCCGATGGGTGGACTGTCCCCTTGGACAGAGTTTACGACTTAGGGATAACAAAGGCTAACAGGTTGGTGTTGTCGTTAGTCTTGTGTTGCAGGTAATGGAACTGAGGCACAGAGAAGTTAAGTGACTTGCCCACGGACACACCTCTGGAGAGTGGGGAAAGCAGGATTCGAACTCAGACTTTCTTTTTTTTTTAATTGAGATATAATTCACACATCATAACCTTCGTCCTTTATAAATGTACAAGTCAATGATCTTTAGTGTATTTGTCAGTACAAGCAACATCGCCACCACCTAAATCGCCACCATTTTCCTCATTTTAAAATGAAATCCCATGGCGACTGGCTGTCACTCCCGCTCCTGCCCATCCCTTGACAACAAGTCTACTTTTTGTCTCTATGGATGTGCCTATTCCGGATATTTCATACAAACGGAATCGCGCTATACGGTTCTTTGAGCCTGGCGTCTTTCACTTCGTTTCCAGAGGTCATCCACTGTGTAGCATGTGTGGGCGCTGTGTTCCTTTGTGCGGCTGCTCGAAGTTCCATTGCATGGGTATGTCGTAGTCTGTCCCTGGGTCGTTTCCACTCTTCAGCTGTGACAAAGCATGCTGCTGTGAACATCCACGTACGATGACGCCGGAGGTTCTGATTTCACGGTCCGCGAGCCTGACCTTTCCACTGACTGTCCCCCTCCGTAGACTGGAGACATTTTTCAGGATATGGCCCACCTGTGGCCTTTCGAGAAGTTCTAAGTCCCGAAATTTGCTGAGGCCCCTTTTGACTTATTACGTGGCCTCTAGGCACTCAGATGGGACATTTGTCGGTTTTGTGCTGTTACAGAATAACACGCAACTGACATTTGTTGTCGTCGTTGTTATTTAACGTAAAAAGGTCCTTTGTGGAACAATTCCCCATTGTGTTCCTTCTGTGTACGTAGCTTGGTGTGCAATGGGGAGACAGACATTAATCTGTCACAAGTTATGAAACCTACTTTGGAAAGAAAGTAAGGGGTGCAGGTAGAAGTGATACTAGGGGGCCATGCACTTGAGGAGGAGAGAGCTCGAGGGTTCGGGAAGAGCATGCCAAGCAGAAGGGACAGCAGCGGCAGCAGGAGGCCAAACGTCACGAGGTCTCCAGCATTTGGTGCCAGGCATATTCTCTCCCTTGCACCCCTGTGTTCGAGGGTCTTCTCATTGTCATCGATGCGGGCAAGTGGAAGTCCTATCGATGTCTTTTGCGTTGTCCCTTTGTCATGGGTACTTAGAGGCCTGCTCCCTTCCCCGCCACTCCTGGCCTCTGGAAGTGCCACTCATATTTATGCAAACCCTCCTGGGAGGTCACAGACACAGCCCCTGTGCCTGTGCCGACAGATTACATGTCCCTCTTGTCATTGACTGGCTTTTCTCAAAAGACAGCATATGGTTTTTTCTTTCCTTCCTTCTTTCTTTCTTTCTTTCTTCTTTCTTTCTTTCTTTTTTCTTTCTTTCTTTCCTTCTTTCTTTCTTCTTTATTTCCATCTTTCTTTCTTCGTTCCTTCATTCGTTCGTTCGTTCCTTCCTTCCTTCCTTCCTTCCTTCTTCCTTCCTTCTTCTTCTTTTTTCTTTCTTTCTTTCTTTCTTCTTTCTTTCTTTTTTCCGTCTGTCCTTCCTTCCTTCCTTCCTTCCTTCCTTCCTTCCTTCCTTCCTTCCTTCCTTTCTCCTTCCTTCCTTCCTTCCTTCCTTCCTTCCTTCCTTCTTTTTCTTTCTTCTTTCTTTCTTTCTTTTTCTTTCTTTCTTTCTTTCTTTTGCATGGTTCTTTAAATGTTCTATTTCATGGATGGATCCTGACAACTTGAAGAAAAAGACATAGTATGAAATGTGAAAATCAAACAAAGAGGCAAATCAATAGTGAGTTCATTGATTCATTCGGCAAACTTGTATCAAGTGCTTGCCATGTGCCAGGCATTGTTCTAGACGCTGGGGATTAGGGCAGTAAACAAAACACATTGTCCCCGCCCTCAGGGTGCTTCCATTCCAGTTGTAGGAGACACAGAATAAATCAACAATAGCTTAGGTGACAGCGAACCGGATGGAGCAAAATCAGGAGGTGAAGGGGCTTCAGGGCGATGGGTTGGGAGCTCCTGGGGTCATCAGAGAAGGGTTCTGAGAGATGACACTTCCCAGACTCAGGAGGGAGCAAGCCACGGGGAATTGCAGGGAGGCGTTGGCGTCTGGCTGAGCACCGCCATCTGCAGCAGGGTTTGGTGTGCTGTAGCTCACGGGCCCAGTCGCACCGGCATCCCTTCAAGGTGCAACGCGTACGTTTCTTTGGTGTCGCCTGTGGATGCTCTCCTGCTAAAGCAGCAGAAGGGAGCCAGGTGGCCCACAAGACCTGACATACATACTACTGAGGCCTTTACAGAAAATCATTGTTAAGCCCTGATCTAGAACCGTGATTCTCTGAGCGGTAGCACTAAGATATCATTTGCCTTTTCGCTACCTTTCCACTCGTCTTCTCACCATGGCACTGCGTCGTTTTCCAAGGCGACACGATGTGTGATATTGCAGCCAAGCAGATGCAGAAGCAGATAGGAACGTCGACTGCTTCAACCAAGGAAGACGTTACGGAGACTGGCAAAAAAAGTACAAGGAATTACGCTGGATGGGCTAAATTCCTCCTCCCCCTGCCCCCTGTGTGGGGGAACAGAAGCCTTGAGCTGAGAGAAAAGGGTTTTCAGCTGAGCAGGAGGCAGAATTCAAACACCTGCCCAAGTTAGAGTCAAGGAAAGGGAAAGTGGATTAGAGAAGGAGAAAAACAAAGACAAGAGAAAGCAAAGACAAGCCCAGACAAGAGGGAAAATACCCAGTTTATAGGTTACTCTTTAGTTCCTCCGAGATTCAGTAAAGGACTTAGTTGATCTGTTTTCCTGTGATGTGAACCTACAAGGAGGAAGGACAAGGGACAAGCGCATGCAGCATGAAAAGGTTAGGATAAGCTGTGCGAAAAGCCTGGGGGCAATTGCCCAGAGTTTTAGCCCCAGGGAAAGAATGATTTTCGTTTTAGGTAGGGCACAGCTTACAGACCTGGTTTTTCCCGTCCTCCCTTCCCGGTGTGGCGAAGGGGTTGTCAGCAGACGCCCCCGTGTCCTACATTCCCAGGTGCTATACCCGGTTGTCAGACCAGATGACTGTCTTCTGACGGGTGGCCAACTTCCCTGTTCATTCCTTGGAGGAATGTCTATTTTACCTTGTGTATTCCAAGTAGGAAGACCTCGCATCCAGTTTCCTCAAGAGAGATGTGAGCATACGCACCCTGTATCAGAACGGGTCCATCTGGCTGTTAAGGTACGACTTTGTGTTTGAGCAGCCCAGGCCAGTCATGCCCAACCTGGTCTTCATCGGAGGGCTCAGCTGTAAGAAGCAGGTGGTCCTGTCTCAGGTTGGTGGCTTTCCTTCTTTTCGATTGCCCCGTTTCTTTGTGGGAAGACGTCCTTCCACGCCGTCTTCCCGCGTTCATTCGGCTCTGCCCGTGGACTGTCACCTGGGTAGGCTGCCGACGAGGGAGGCCTGGCTCAGAGCAGGGAGCACACGAGCCTGAGGCTGCAGTTCGGAAAGATGCGGAGGCTTTGAATGAAGACGGGGCTCACGCTTGGCGACGGCAGGAGACGTCTTTAGCTAAGTCACCTGGGGACAGTCACAGAATCATGGACCGTGCCTTAGAAGGTTCCTGGCCAAGTCGTACCCCTCATCTGTTGAGAAAAACGGGGGAAGACCTGACCAAGAGGACTCGGAGCTAAGAAAGCAGGCCAGGTCACAACCCGTTCTCCCAACTCCGAGGCATGCTTTCCTGGCCCTAGACCAGGGGTTCACCAACTATAGCGGGCAGACGACATCCGCAGATGCGAAGCCTGGTTTTTCTGTTTCTGAAGGGAGGTTAAAAACAACAAAGATTATGTGACAGAGGTGCATGGGACCTGCTCAGCCTTCAGAGCTACTATGTAACTTTCCCTGAAAAATTGTGTTGACCTCTGACCTAAGGCAAATATTCGTAGATACCCTTCTGACATATGGGTAACACAGCCCAGAGGTACTTTGGAAAACAAAAACATGGGAGTTTTTTTGTTGTCCTTGTTATTGTTTTTAGTATTTACACCTCTGCAAGGCTTCAGATCACTCTCTTTCACAGCAGAATTCTCTTTTTCAAGGTGTTTTTTAATAGAAAGAAAGCCTCAAATAGGTCTCAAAGACCCTGAGCAGCCTGGAACATCTGTCTCTCTGTTTGTTAACACAGTAAACAGTAGCTGTGAGCCAACAGGGCCAGGGGTGATGAGCATAGTTGGTCAGTTCCAGGGCGAAGGGGTCATGAAGTAGAAACCTCATATGTTAGGAAACTTTAACTAAGAAGTTAATAAGCAAAAGTGTAATGAGAAACATTTGGCATAAGGAAGAAAAGCAGCACTTTTGGTGCCCTGCTACCAAGCACCCTATTTTTGCAGAGTTGTGTTTAGTCACATTGACAAACCATACTGTAGTAATTGCGGTTTTTGAGCGCCGTGAAGCTTCTTCTGTGCTTGACCTTCCTCTGTATCTCAATCGCAGTCCCTGCAGGAAGCCACGCGGCGCACTGAGTGCTACAATATGTAATGCTCAATGTGTATTGTAATTCCTGGTCATTCAATGACAGCGATCCTCCTCCAGTTTCTTTAATCAAAGACCCAAACTATTGGAACCCTATGAAAAATCTGTGCCCTTTGGAGTGACGGGAACATCTGGAGAGCCTGCGGAGGAGGCGGCACGGCACTGTGGAGGTGCCGAATGCTCCTGAATTACCCCGTTGTTATTTTTTTCTTTCCTTTCTCCTCTGTTTTTTTTTCTTTTCATTCCTTTTTTTTCTGTTTGTTTTGTTCTTTTAGTTGTTTGAGTTTTACTTCCCCCACTCCTCCACCTCCCTCCCTCTTCCCTACCCCCTGGTAACCAGGAGTCCAGTGTCCATGTCCCTGAGTCTGCGTTGTTCTGTGTACGTCTTGGCTTTAGGTTTATATCCCACATGTAAGTGACATCATATGATTGTCCACTTTTTCCGTCTGGCTTATTTTGCTTAGTGTGATTATTTCAAGGTCCATCCATGTTATTGCAAATGGCAGTATTTCATCTCCTCTTATGGCTGAGGAACATTCCTCTGTCTATTTATACCACAGCTTCTTTCGCCAACCATCCATGGTAGGATGCCTAATTGCTTCCATGTTGAATTGTTCAACTTAAAATAGCTGGTTTGTCGTGCGGCTTCGTCTCAATAGATTATCTTTTAAAAAGAAAGTACATCGATGTCTGAAAAAGTGAAGGCCTGATGCATAGCTACAAAACTTCACATGCTCACTAGTAGGCAAATATGATCAGGCAATACATCAAGTAAACAACACAAGTGGTCAATAAACGTTCGAAAACAAATGTAACTCCAGAAGTAATCCAAAATCTTTCAGTGAATAATGCATGAGATTCGATCTTGGGGTGTCCAATCTGCAAGCGTGTTTTACAGGTAAGTATTGGCCTGACTTAAAACACATAGTGGTATCTTTCTTTCGGAAATGTGCACTTACCCATGTTATATCAGAAGGGCTCCATTTGGCTGTTAAGATATGACTTTGTTTTTGAGGACTGAGACCAGACCTGAACAGAGTCCAGGGATGCGGTTAAAATCTTACAAGAGAAAAAATGCCTGTCTACTCACCCCCTGCAAAAAATGATTTGGCCCCAAATGTCAACGGGGTGAAATGGAGAAATACTGATCTCAATACATTCCAAGTGACCATCAGTGACTTGGACCAGATAGGTCCCGCAGCTGAATGGTGAGGGGCAACAAGGATCCTTTGTTCACACCCAGAGCTCACCTAGGTCCTTACAAGGGTCTCCACAAGCACTACTCACTCAGGACGCAATCTCCACACCTATCGGTGGAGCTCAGGATTGACTTGTAAGCAAGTCAGGGAAATCAAACCTCAAAATGCTGAGTCATTCTTAATAGGCGCTTTTAGAAATACACAACTTAGGCAATGTGCACAGCTCTGACAATGTTTGCTTCTCTTTACAAATCTGTGTTTATCTTAATGACTGGAGATCTCGGATTTAACCGGACACGTGATTTTGACACCTGTTCATCAATCATAATACTAGTTATAGAGAGTGACTAAATGCAAGAATGAGGGTGAAAACAAAGATATTTAAGTACCTGAACAACGAAAAACTTGGCTAATTAGGAATTTAGGTAATTCCAGGAGCATGAGACTAAGTGGGTTATTTTATATCAGGATATAAATCACATAGCCTAAAATATACTCGATTCAAGTATATAATTCAGTGGTTTTTAGTATATACACAGCGGTGCAACTATCACCATGAGCCATTTGAGAACAATCTCAATCGCCCAACAAAACTCCCACACCCACTACGAGACACTCCCATTCCCTCTTCTCCCCAGCCCCTGGCTGATGACGACCCCTCCACCTCTGTCTCTGAGAACTTGCCTATTCTGTTCATTTCATACAAATGAACACCTATACTGATTCGATGGACGTTTCCACCAGTGCGATGTTTCAAGTCTCGTCTATACGGTAGCATTGTGTGGAAAGGCTCCAAGGCAGACCAGCCGACAAAGCGAGCATAACGCGGAGGAGGAGAGAACTCAGGTTTTCACGCGCAGCCCGCAGGAGCTGATGGCTCTAAGGAGTCTGGGCCAAGAGCACAGTTGCAACATTCCTTAGACACAGGGACTGCGCACAAGCCGATCGGGGAGTGTGAACTCAGACCGTGACCCACGGCGGGCGCCGCCGTGGGCGCACGGCGTAACATCGGCGGGAGTTGTCATGGATGTCTGGTCGGTCCAAAGGGATCCGAATTGTTACGGGAAGTGGGACCTGTCAGGGGTACAAACTGCTACAGTCGACGGAGGTCCTAAGGAAACAGACAGTTGCACGTGCAAGGCGAGCAGAGTACGAGGAGCTCCTGCACGAGCTCCCGCGCATAGCAAGCGCGTTCCCAGAGGCGGCACCGAGGGCTGCTCAGCACTGTGCATGAGATGTTTCTTCATTTTCCTCTTCAGCACTACGTGTCACTTCTGAACGATACCGCGTTGCACGGATGTGTCCCACTGTACATGTGTCCTCGTTACTCGGTGGACGTTGGGGTCGTTTCCCCGTGCTGGCTACTGAATAAAGTTGCTGTGCACGTTCATGCACACGTTCCATGAACACATGGTTTCAGTTCTTTGGGTGCGTTGCTAGGAGTGGAACGGCTGAGTGGTGTCATAACCATGCGCTTGATCTTGGAAACTCTCACTGTTGTATTATGTCCCCAGTTTTGGCATCTTGTCGCAGCCGCCCTCGGAAGCGAATACACCCCCCTTTGCGTTCAGCCCCCCGCTTCCTGCTCGTGCACGTTCTGTGAGTTGATCAAGTCATTTTGTTCCCTTACCGCTCACAATGCTTCCTGCCATTTCCATGCCTCTGTACAGGGGTAGGGGGGACATCGAAGCACTTGTCACTGAGTTTGAGGAGCTGGGTGTGGCACCAAGTGGGGCTTGGCCTCCTGCAAAAGCCATACATAAAGTTGTCGGCAATGGCAGTTTCAGGCAGGTAGTCGTTGGCCCCCAATTACCGCCAGGTGAATACCTGGGCTCGGACATCGCCCCCAGCAAGAGATAAAGAGCCGCACGGTCAGTGACAGCTTTTTACCTTCCACGAAAATACTCTGCCCCGTGTCTGGCTCAAAGAATGCTCTTTGGTCATCGTTTGGAGTGCGTGTCTCACATGGCATCTGACCAACCCCTCTGTCGTGTCTGCCCTTTGAGAGGAGGAGATGGGATCCCTTGCTGTGGCATGGGAGAGGTGCATGTCGGTCACCTGCTCTGCGTCCACTGTCTTAGGGACCTCCTGGCCATGGCGGACTCCTGTTGGAGTTGATTTTATTGGGTAAAGCGTGGTTGCATTTACTGCTTGGCTACGTTGTATTCTTCTCGGTGACCCAACGGCAAGATGCAGAGGTGTTGGGCCCTTCTGTCCCTGGCGGCTGGTACAGTGATGGTCTTTGTTATTCTCCATGGAGTCGGAGTCCTCCCTTGAGCTTGATAATCAGTGCCCAGTGGTCTGCTCTGACAGTTTGGTGTGGCCCACAGGGTCACCAAGGAAACACAGCATGGCATGGAGGAAATGGGAGCCTACGTGGTCTCACTGCCCCATGGTGGTGCCGGCCCGCGGGTGGGCTGGAGGTGCTGGCCACCCTCCGGCCTCGTGGAGGCAAATGGAATGGGATAATCTCCCTGATGATAGGAAGGAGCTGGTGCGGTGGCTGCAGGCAGACCACGCGAGGTGGGTGCTAAGAAGAGCAGGGAAACCCACTCTGGACGTCAACCACACTCTGGGGCCCACGTCTCCCGCTGTCCCCTCATTCCCCTTCAGTTTCTGTCTACTGCCACTTGCTCTCCAATGCCTTCAGTCAGTTCTAAGGAAACATTTGGAAGAGTTTATAATCATTACCTGTGAGAGCATTGGTCTGAGAGAAGCTACTTCTATTTTATCAGAAGTGAAAAATGCTTCTAGTGAAGGAAAACAATTTGTCACGTACTCAATCCCAGTGAGATTTTGGTTGGCCTTACACTAAATCTATAGATTCATTTGTAACAAATTCAAGAACCTTACAATCTGAAATCTCCCTATCCAGGAGGTTGCATGTCTGCATTTATTATATCTAGATTTGCATCTCCAGCTGGAGCACAAAACGCCACCAGGCTTACCAGCCCCTAGGTTCACCGCGTCTTCTTACTTGGCTCATAACATCTTGTCAGCTTGGGTTTTAATCATGAGGCAGGCAATCTCAGTGAGATAGCAAGATGGCGCCCTGGTATTTTCCCCGACTGGCATTCTAGCTGTACAAGGAACAATGACCATCAAGATGCGAGATTTGAAGGAAGGAGATCCAACTCTGGTAACTTGCTTCATCTGCCACTAGATATGGTGGTGGCTGGAGTCCTAAATGGCAGCGTCTCTCGCTGACAATACCAGTAGCTTAAGCGCCAATACAAACTTGAAATTCCCCCGTCCCAGCCCTTGGTGCCATTCGATCTCCTGCTTTCGTGGACTGAATTTAGGGTACGCACAGCCTCAAGCCTACACACTTCAGTCTTTTGCAGTATTGTTCGTAGGTGTGCGTGGAGGAAGGACAGAAATGGTAGGATCTGACCTGTGAGTAGTGGGGAGAAACTAAGACTTGTGGCAAACATGCTGTTATGTGGCTTGAACCGCCAAGAGATGGAGAAAGGAGAGCGGAGACGTCCTTGTTAGAGAGGCAGAAGGAGAACGAGGACCCTGGATTCACAGAGGACAAGGAACGGTGGAATCAAATGCTCTCTGCGTGGCGGCAGCTGGGACACGGGCAGTGTCCCAGTGTGCACGCATTTGCCAGTCGTGGCATCCGGTATCACTGCGGATCTCTCATGGGGGTCATGTCCTCAGCCTCACCGGACATGGCGGTCTTTGTGTCAGAGGCCATGGATGCAGAAGGCACAGTCAGTGAGAGAGGAAGTCGGACGGGGCAAGGAGCCCGCCCGCATCATACCCCGGATGAACGGGACAGGGAGATGTCAACGTCCTGCTGAGCACACACGGGAGCCACTGCGTGGCCCGGGGTTAGCCTCATGGTCTGTGACTCATGAGGTTGCCCAGGGCCCCACCCTCAAAGGACCCCGTAAATGATGTAGCCTATCTTGTCCTGAAGGCCTTGGACTGTGAATGACCGTGGAGGAGCCTGACTGGAAACGGCAGCATGTGTTTCGTCTGGGTTAAGGTGCTCCCCAGCTTCCAAGCAGAGCGACAGAAGGCTAAGGCCTGAGCCTTCGAGAGAAGACGAATTCAGCAGAGCCCGGTGTGAGGCCAGCTGACAGATTTCCTCCTCCTGTGTGTGGAGCCGACCTGGTGCCAGTTGCTCTTCCACCCACTATGTCATTGCTGAGGCTAGTCTTGCCTACTCCTGCTTAGATTCACAGCCACTCTTATACTACTTAATATAATTCGACAGAAGTAAATATACAATTTTCGCCACACCGTGGTGCTGTCTTCATCAAGTCTCCAGTTCAGAGTCCACTCAGATATCGACACCATGTTGACAGCCACTTCAAGTAGACTCTTCCCTAAATTAATGCAAGAGATGTTCTTGTGTGGCATAAGACTAAAACCAGAGACCCAAAGTCCCTTCCATATTGCACGAAAGTGTCTCAGAATGTGACTCATAGGTTCAGGATGTGCTCTACATCACCTCACGTAGATGAAAGACTTTTAAGATTTGACAAATAAAGTCACATCCAGCAGAGAGGTTTGGATTGGTATTTAGGCGTCGGTGCTTCCTCAGAGCTCAGTCGCAGCCCTATAGAACACGGGTAACTGAGGAGTAGGTGAAAAGGAGATTACATGGGTATCTGCAGCCTCGTTTTGCAACTGGATGGAAAACGTGAGCGTGAACCAGATGTGCCCTGGTGAGTGAAGCAACAGTCAGAGTGATTTCTTCCCAGTAAGGTGATGTTGCCTGGGAAAGGGAGATGGGAGAAAGGCAAATGCCAAGGTCAGGAACAGACTCATTCTAGAATTATCAAGGCAGCCTTTGCGCCAGTGATATGCCATTCTGTTAATTAGCTTGATGATAAGATAAGAACAAAACTTATGTATCGGGCACAGCCTGGTCCGGGAAGTCAGCTGCTTTGGTGTCCCCAACGATGCCTGTAAGTCTCCAGCTTCCCCTGCCGAGGCTCACAGGGCTGTTGCTCTTCCTGTGTGTCGGTCCTTGGGCTGAGGGCGGGAAGGTGCTGGTGGTCCCCATGGAGGGGAGCCACTGCTCAGCATGCAGAAGGCCGTGAAGGAGCTCCACGCCAGGGGCCACCAAATAGTGGTCCTCGCGCCAGAAGTGACTGTGCACATCAAGAGAGAAGACTTTTTTCACCCTGAAAACCTATGCCATTCCGTACACCCGGAAGAATATGAGCAGCAATTACTCGGCCAGTTTCACCTGGTTTTTGAAGAAGCGCATTTTGTAAAAAGGTATTTAAATTCGGTGGCATTTTTGAAAACACTTCTTCGTTCCTTGAAAAGGCTTGCGTGGAGCTCTTCAATAACAAGGGACTTGATGCGGAGTCTGAACGCCAGCGCCTTCGATTGTGGTTTTTAACGGATCCCGTCCCCCTGCGGGGCAGTGCTGGCTCAGTACCTGTCCGAAGTCCCGCTGTGTTTTTTTTTACATTTCCTTCCGTGTGACCTGGATTTCGAGGGCCACACAGTGCCCAAACCCTTCTTCTTATATTCTGCGTTTTTTAACAAGGAATTCAGACACCACATGACATTCCTCAAAGAGTCAAGGAACATGATCTACCCGTGATTGCGAAGCATACGTGCGACGCTATCTTTTCACCTTACGCAAGGCTGGCCTCGGAGCCTTTTCCAGAGAGAGATGTTCTGGCGGATATTTTTCAGCTACGCATCCGTGTGGCTGTTCAGAAGAGAGACTTTGTGTTGAGCTACCTCCAGGCCGATCAATGCCCAACATGGTCTTCATCGGGGGCATCAACTGTGCCAAAGCAGGCAGCCGTTACCTCAAGGTCTGTATCGGTGCTTTACCAATCCGGGCGCCGGGCGGAAGGCATTTTGATGCGGGAACGGAGCGCTCAGTGCTCAGGGGTCTATCGGGTCGGTACATTCTCTCCCTCGCGCGCCTCCTGACGCTTCGTGAGATTCCTTTGCAGGGTCTCCTCTAGGACAGTTGAGGTTTGCAACGACCGTGCAGAAGGGGGGAGAGGCGGGGGCGAAGCTCGGTGGCAGGACTGACGCGCGGCGGCCTGAGTGCGCGGGGACCCGCCCTGCCCGCGGTACTCGGTGGGTCGCGGTCGCGCGCTTCTCTTCGGCGGTGCCGGGGCTGTGCGCTGTGCACGGACCCATCGGGAGGTTTTGGCTTCTGGGCGTTCAGTGGGAGGACGAAGGAACGAGCCATTTGCATTCGTTGACATGATCATGTTTGGCGGTCCTGTCTCAGAAAGGACCGTCGCCCAATAAGGCGAGCCCCGCGTCATTGACATTCATAGTGGGCATGTTAAAAGAAAAGCAAAATGTTAATTCATTCCGTTTTATGAAAATAGATCCAAATATTTTCCTCTCCATATATTTTCAATAGAAAACGAGTGGTGAGGTAGTTGACGTTCTTTCTCTTTAGTAGCAAGTCTTCAGAATCTCGTGTGTATTTTCCACGTGCAGCGTACATCAGTTAGGACTTTCCCCAGTGTTCAGTCGTCATTGATGGCCAATTCCTACTGTATCAGACAGCACACGGTCGCATTTGTAAAGGATCCATGGAGACACATAAAATGTGTAAGGTTCATTTTCTTCTGAAAGCACTCAGCATGAGCAATTGTGAAAAGCTATTCTCTATCTGAATTGTGCTCAATTTATATTAGCAATTTCGATAGTTTTTGCTTTCTATGAATAGTTGCGAGATTGGTGCACATGCTTTTATGACTCTTGTATTTCCTTCATGGCGTTGGCCTTTAAAATTTCTTCATTACGGTGAAATACACCCAACATAGGATTTACCATCTTCACCAGTTTAAGTGTTCAGTTCAGAAATGTTAAATTCATTCATGTTGTTGTGCAACTAATGCCCAGAACTCTTTTCATCTTGAAGAAATGAAACTTCATACCCGTGAAATAACAACTTTCCATCCGCTGTCTCCCCAGCTCCTGGCATCCACCTTTGCGATTTTTCTATGAATTTGACTTCTCCAGGTACCTCATATAAGTGGAATTGTGCAGAATGCCTTTTTGTGATGGGCCTCTTTCACCTAGCGGAATGTTTTCTAGTTTCATTCATGTTGAACTAGATATCGAAATTCCTTTCTTTTTAAGCTGAGTTGTATCCCATGTATGAGTATATCACATTTTGCTTATCTGTTCAGCCTTCGATAGACACTTGAGTGATTCCACGTTTTAGTGCTTTTGAATAATGCTGCTATGATCATGGGTGTGCAAATTTCTCTTAAGACCCAGCTTGAAATTCTTTGGGGTCTGTATCTTGAAGTAGAACAGCTGGATCGTGTGGCAATTTTATTTTTCCTTTTAGAGGAACTGCCATATGATTTGACACAGCGGTTGCACCGTTTTACATTCCTCCCGAGAGGGCACTGGGATTTCCACTTCTCCACATTCTCTCCAACATTCGTGTTCATTTTAGTTTGATACAGCCATCCTGATAGATGTGAGGTGGCATCTCACTACCGTTTTGATTTGCATTTCTATCATGGTTTGGGATGTTGAGCTTCTTTTCATGAGTCTACTGGCCTTTTGTATATCTTCATCGGAGATACGTCTGTTCAAATCTTTGGCTTCTTTTGACAGCTTTTTTTTTTTCTGTTTGTTTTTGTTGAGTTTTAGGAGTTCTCTATATATTCTGGATATTGATCTCCTAACAGATGATGTGCAAGTATTTTCTTCCATTCTGTGGGTTGTCTCTTTACTCTGTGGCTCTTGTCATTCGATGCACAAACTTTAACATTTTTCATGAAGTCCAATTTGTCTATTTTGTCACTACCCGTGCCTTTGGGTTCACATCGAAGAATCATGGCCAAATCCAATGTTGTGAAGCTTTGTCCTATGTTTTCTCCTAGGCGTTTTATAGTTTGAGTTTTTAGGTGTAGGTCTTTGATCCATTTTGAGTTAATTTTGGTGTATGGAGAATGTTCTCTTCTTGTTTGGAGATAGGAGAGTGGGTTCAGAGGGGAAGACGACTGATCCTTCAACGGTTATTTGGAGAGAATACTCTCTCTTCCAAATGCTTTCCGTTGTGTGAAGCAGAACTAAAGCCAGCTGTGTCTGGATCTCCCCCTGGGGAAGTTTTTGGCTATTTGGATCCTGCCGAGATGGCCACAGGTCTCCAGGTCTCTTGGCGGCTCCCAGGAACATCTCTCTCTCTGCCTGATGTGCTCCATGGAGGGAAGCCACCGCAGGGGACTCAAGAGTGTCAGCTTTGCGACAGAAGAGATGCCTTTATTGTTTTGCCCATTCAAATACTTCCATCAAAGATACGTATGGAGATATAGGTCTACACCAGTGTGACTGAGCCAAGACATTTGAAAGGAGATTTTTAATTTGGAAAATTCTTTAAAAACTAGAAAATGCTTTCTATTTCTGTAAAAGAGCAACTTTCCACTTAGCAGCACTAATCCAGGATATATCAAAGCTCAATGGCGTGTTACTCTCAATTATGAGTGCTAGCCAGAGCTGTTAAGTATTCATGACCTCCAAGTGACCCTGGTAGGCCAGAGTATACACTTATTCTGTCCTATTCAGAGTGCTACTTTTCCACCCTTGAAAGGCATACCCACCATGCAACTAGGCACCCTTCTTTTTTTTCACTTCAAAACTCCTGACAACCTGTCCCTCCCTGCTTCCCCTAACCTCCTTCCCCAATAAAGTATTCAGTGAATGTCTTCACTAGTGTGAGTTTTGCCTGGCAAGCAAATGATTTCATTTTTAAAAAGCCCTGGTAGTCTGTTTTATTTTGATGCTTCTTATATGCTTATGTACAAGAAGCATTACCTCAGTGACTATTTGATGTGGTTTTAAGATTCCCTGGGCCCCATGGGACAGTGGTGGCTGAATCTTGTATTCCTGCTGTGTAATTTGCATGTCATTCCATAGTGTTTGGACTTTAATGGCACGAAAAGGTACCAAACTCATTATTACTTATCCCTGTTCAGGCTGTATGAACTTCTGTAAAGAATTAACATGCTCTATTTTTAGTCTGTCTAGTTCATTTTCTTTTTACTCTCATGCCTTATGCAAACTATTCCTTGGAGATGACTAAGGGGTATGGCACACTTTGTGAGGGACTATCCTAAGGCAACCATACCCCAAAAGGATATTTATGGTGGGCAGAGACTGTGACAACAAAATGCTACTCCCTCAGATGTCGTTGCCTCATCCGATCAATACTCCAAGTGAAATCTAGCTTTCATCATTCTAATCTGATATGAGATACACCACGAACATGACAATAGGATAGTTTTATGTAGCCTTATAAAAATGCTTTTCACATTTCCATCAGTCACTGCTATAGAACTAAGTTTGGTCCAGGTTAGCAGTCAAATTTGAATTCAGTATTGGACTCATCATTACCACAGCTTTTGTTTTTAATTAAGTGACCTGAATATGGCCGTAATGATGCTATTAACAAACCTGTAAGTGTAAAAAAAAAAAATCACTTATTTTGCTCACATCTTTGGAGGGAACATGTTCCTGTTAACACTGATTTCTGTTCAGTGAAACAGATTTCAGAGTTCTGATCTCCAGATTTTTAAGAGAATAAATGTGGAAGTAGTTAAAGCACCCACAAGAAACTAAGAAATCCAATTTGCTAAGTTCATCTGGTTTTCAAAAGCCTACGCTTAACAGTATATTTAAACAACAGTTAATTCTTACTAAGTCACCAGCATCTATATGGAATAGAAACCAATTTAAGCAGAGGTATTAATATAATCATATCTTTTACCACTATGTGCTAAAAAATGAAATTAACTGTTCAATCTTGGCAATGTTAACCACAGAGCAAACTACCTGGGTCAAATTTCTCACAAAAGGGAAAGACAAGATTCAAGGTGCTGTGATGAATATTTTGTCCTGGTTCTATGAAATTAACACTGTCTGCCTCGGGATTATATTTAATAAACAGCAAAGTGCATACAGATATTTATAATAGTTTTAAAGACAGAGGTCCTATTTGTGTGGTCCCAAAAATAAGAACAAAGAGATGTTGGCATGAACTGTTTATAATTCTTGAGTACAGTTATTTTTAAAGTAGAGTTCACTTGCAATCTTCAAAAAAATGTCCTGCGGTTTCTCACAATGTGCTTTAAGTTAAACATGGACTGGAATTACTTGGTATCAATATGCAGCAACTGCTCTTTGCCATTTATTATCACGGACTTTAACTCTCCATCTTCTTCCACTTCTACTTTTTCTTGGCCATTCTCAATGACTCTCTTGGTGGTGATTTTTTTGCCATTAATGATTTCAGTGGAAGTTGACACAGATTTGAATCTACCAGTCCCACCACTACGACAAGACATGGAGAAGGAAGAAATGCCCCCATTCCCCAGGGAACCAAAGGAATTAAATCCTGCATCAAAAGAAGAAAAACCGCCCCCAAATGCTGGAAATTCACTGAAGGTAGAGAAAGAGATGTGGACCCTCTGCTTCTGCTTCCCCGGGAGCTCCTCTGACCCCCCAAAATGTTCTCAAGTGAGTCTCCGAAGAAATCGAACGAAAATGGGTCCCGGCCACCGAAAAACTCCCTGAAGACCTCAGCCGGGTCACGGAAGGTGAACACATATTCGAAGGGTCCTCGAAGGGCCCACCACTCCTGCCGCCGCAGTCCTCCACTCCTGCCTCGCCGTACCGGTCATAGACGTCCCTTTCTTGGAGTCTGACAACACCTCGTATGCTTGGGCCACTTGTTTGAATCGCCTCTCTGCCTCCTCCTTGTTGTCTGGGTTTTTGTCGGGGTGCCACTTGAGTGCCAGCTTGCGGTACGCTTTCTTGATGGCCTCAGAAGAGGCCTGGCGAGGCACTCCCAGCACCTCGTAGTAGTCCACCATCCTGGACTGCCAGGCACAGCCCAAGGCCCACCGGCCACAGGCACGAGAGAGTGGTGCAGCCGGCACGCACTCCCGAGGCGTGGCCCGAGTACCCGGCGAGGGCAGCCCGCCCGGAAGGCGCCCGTTGTGACGTAGCCGCATCTCATTGGTTGAGGCCATGTCCCAGAATGCAGTGCTCAGAGGCTTGCCCCGCCCCTCTGTGGCGCTGTGTGCGTTGTTTCTTGCTGGCGCGAAGACTCCGCCCACCCAAGGCCCCGCCCACTCACCAGTTCCATCCACTTATCCCTCGGTTGAGCTGTGGTCTGCAAAGAGGGTACCAAAGAGAGGAATTGAACACATGGGGACAGATTTTCTTAAAGGTGGCTTTACATCACACTTCCCCTTTGCCTTAGATACAAGTAAGGTGACGGGAATGAATTTAGTCTGACCCTGGGTTGAAGGGCAGTCATATCATTTGTCCAGGACATTGGTTCTCCAACTCCTTGGCCTCAGGACCTGTTCGCTTTTTTTTTTTTTTTCATGTAGGTTATCTATCCATATACACTCCACTAGAAATTAAAACAAACAAAAAAAAGTCATTCGTTAACTTAATAATAATAAACCCATTACACACTATCTCAAATCGTATTTTTATGGGAAAATATTTTTGAAAAACAAAGATGATGAAGATTTTGGCATCTCCCTGGCTTAGCAGAGGGGAGCTAGATTCTTGTATCTGCTTCTGCATTCTATCTATTGATATATTACACGTTCTGTAGCCACTGGAAAACTCCACTGTACATTTATGAAAGAATGAGTGAAAAAGTCAAATCTCATTATTATGGACATAATTTTGACTTTGCAAAATTCCCTTGAAAAACTCTTAGGGAATCCCCAGAGTGCCCTGGCACATAGCAATATCAAAATGATTAAAACTTGCTGGCCGCGTTTATAGAGCTGTGACTAAGCTTGGGGTACAGTGGTTATTTCCGCCAAATCTGCTATATCGTGACCATCTGTTTGGTTTTGGCATTTCTTGATGTGCGATTTCTCTCCATTTCCTCATTCTCTGACACTATATTCTTTGCTTTGATAAGTGATGAGGCAACACCAATAAAGGTCACTTAGTTTTAAAAGGAAAATATTAACCAATGAACTAAAATTTTATCATAAAAGGTAGGAAAGCCAGAAAATGATTAACCAATGAACTAAAATTTTATCATTAAAGGTAGTAGAGCCAGAGGGTACTTGTGCTATATCAGCAGAACAAACTGTTGACGTATTACTTTGAGAGACCAAATAGAAAGCCCTGCACTTGGTGCTTGGTAAGCACATGGTGAACAGTAGTGAGAAGCTAATTGGGAGTAGAGTCCAGTGTGAACAAAGTAATGTAGGAAAGTACAAAACATGTATGGGGAGAGTTAATGATCCAGAATGGATGGACAGAAAGAAGCAGAGTTGAGAGGTCATGCAGAAGGGCTAGCAAGGAGTAATGAGCTTGTCAGGTGGGCTGGGTCCATTCCAGGAGTTCTGAGGGCAAAGCCAAGGAGTCTGAATTTTATTCTGGGTTCTTGTAAGCTGTTGACTAAGGTTTCAGGCGAAGCAATAGGGTGGGGCCATGCAGGGGACAGCTGATGCTGGAATCAGAAGGAAGAGATAGGGGGAGACAGACACACAAAGAGCAGAGACAGATATGCAAACTGTTAAATATACAAGGCAGAATAAAACAAAATGCCACAGAGATCCAAGGAAGATGTCTTTATTTCACCCTGAAGGGTCGTGTAGATCATCCAGAGGACAATGGACTTATTTGTGTAGCTTCTTTACCTTAGTAACAAGCAGTGCCAATCTGATCCCATCAAAGGAGCTAGGAGTGTGTGGAATAGTGGGTCTCTTTGCTGCCTTCAGTTTAAAAAGAAATTATCTTCTGATGGGTTCCAGGAGTTCTCTTTGCAGACAATCCATTCTGCAGTCAACAACACATCTCTGCCTTGTTCTATTGCTTTGGCTACTACCCATGTTTCCTCACCAGAGCACATCTCACCCTGATTTGTCCAGTGGAGTACTCCTGACAGGCAAGACTATTTCTAACTCAATTTTCCGGCCCCAGATCCCAGTAGAGTGCTGCCAGGGCCAATATATCACATAAATATTTGGTGAATGGGAGAATTAGCAATGGGTTTTGAATGTCAAGTCTGTTCAGGTTCTAGGGCAGAAGCTTCATTGAATTGCATAATAGTGGTTATGGTTATAATTCTTGAGAGTGAAATGTGGATTGCCGGCTATTGTCATTAGTAAACAACACACCTTCATCATGGGCAGAGTTGGGCCCCGAGCTATCCAAGTGCACAGAGGCCTCAAAAACGTCTGAGGTTCTACGTGATGCAGAAAGTAATAAAATCATGACAGTGATGACTATGTTTCTAGCCCTTTGGATCCATATAATCTTCAGATGAACTCTTATGACACTGAGACTTCAGAATTACTGCCCTTAATGTTAAAACTGGGCTATGGAATTCAGAATTACAAACAAGGGCTCACCAACGAGCCAAAACATTACTCCCTCTTTTTTGTTCACCCAGAATCTTGGTCTTGGAGAATTGAGAATGCTTGGGTAGGCGGGAAGGGGAGCTTCAGAGCACACACATGTGTTCACTCATATACAAGCACATACAAGACCAGAGGTCCGTGAAGGAAGGATGGTGGTACAAGGAAAGGGGACTCTAAGTACCTACTTTAAGAATCAGAATGAGAGATGCCCTGTGAATATGTCCCACAGGACACTGAGGCTTTAAAGTTAGCAGTTTATCCATGACCCTCCTAACAGATCCACAAACATGGGTGACCAGTGTTGTCCATGGTCAAATTTTGGGATCCCCCTGGGATTATATAGAACAGCAATGGATCTCAAAAGGAAGGTGTGAAATACTCAGTCTGTCTTCAGGAGTGCCCTTTCTGTAGGAGAGGCATTTCTGTTAGGTAACCACATTTGTTCACCTGATCTTTTGGGGGCATCAGCTGGTGCTGGGTATTGCTGTTTGAGAACATTCTATTTGGTCCCAAAGTCCTGCCCTCTGCCTTCTCTTTATTTATTTAGATTGAGTTATGACTGTGAGGATCAAAGCTTTACTTCTGACTTCTAGTTGATTGATTTCAATCGCAGCCTTATGTACTATTATCTGAGCACTGCTAGGGGCAGGGAGGAGTTGTGGTTAGGGCAGGATCTCTAGACCCTGACACCCACCCCATAGCCTGGTCTCAGCTCTGCCACTTTGTCTCTGAGCCTCTGTGTCTTCATTTGTAAAATGGGAATATTAGTATCTGCCTTTACAGGACGATTCCAGGGATTACATAAAATGTGTTGTAAAGTGCTTAGCACCATACCTTGCGCATAGTACGTGCTCAACAAATACGTATTCTTCTTAATGTTTTTGTTCACCTCTATCCTCTGTTTCAGCTAGGACATCAGAATTTCTCCTAAGCATCTTTCTTGCCCTGGACCTTGGTCCTGTGTAACGAGTATAACTTAACTTTTCTTTGGTTATCTATTTTAGTATCATATACAGAGTTCTCACAGCCTCTCTGAATGAATACATATCTGTCCTTAGAAAACCTTCCGTGCACACATAGTCAGGTGGGTTCCCCTTTCCCACCATTCTCTACTACAGAGGCATTCATTTTCTTCTTAACCTGTTTCACAGCCTCTAATGTTTCTGTTTATATGTTTAGATTGCCAGTCTGTCTCTCTTAATGGAGCATGAGTGCTGGGGAGGTAGGAGACTCATCTGCAGTAGTCTCTGTTGGAGCCTCCAGGCCCAGTGCTGTGCCAATCTCAATAAATATTTGTTGCATGAATAAATCAAAGATAACAGAACTGCAGAGAAGGACATTCTTAAAGGTTTCCATGAGCCAAAGATGGGCTTGCAATATCATGTTCTTTTCTTTCTAAAAGGCATATTCACCTTTGTCTTTCATTTCTGGTAAAGAAGTCTAATCTGTCATCACATAGCCTTTTTCTCTCTTGGGTAATATTCTCTTGGCGCATGAAAATACTAATTTAATGAAGTCAAAGGTGCTTGAGATACTTTGCCTTCTCATTCACTCAAGAATGTGGTTTAAGTGGTCGATAAAAAATTCCAGCAGTTAAACTGTTGCTGTCTATTAAGACACCTAGCAAAGCTCTGTCTTCTTTATTTCCAAAAGTACGCATCCCCACCAACTTTAGTTGTATGACACAATCAAACATTAACCTGGTGTATAGATTGGTTCTTGCAACATCTAAGTGGGAGAGAATAAACCCCTGGCAGATGAAAGTCTTGGTAGCAAAGTCAGGGCCACCATGGCAACAGGATCCCAGGGTCCACGTCTGCTTGTGCTGTGTGTGCTAGGCCTCGCTGTGTCCCAGGGCGGGAAGCTCTTGGTGGTCCCACTGGATGGCAGCCACTGGCTAAGCATGCATGGGGTCATTCAGCAACTGTATCAGAGAGGACATGACCTAGTGGTCTTAGCGTCTGACGCCTCCGTGTACATTACAGAAGGAGCATTTTACACCTTGAAGCGGTACCCGGTGCCATTCAAAAGAGAGGACTTGGAAGCATCTTTTATCAGTCTTGGGCACGGTGTATTTGAGAACCAGCCTTTTTTACAGCGTGTGATCAAAACGTACAAGAAAGTCAAAAAGGACTCGGCTCTACTGTTGTCCATCTGCTCCATTTACTTCACAACAAGGAGTTCATGACTTCCTTGGCAGAAAGCAACTTTGACGCTGTGTTGACAGACCCTATGCTTCCTTGTGGCCCTATTGTGGCCCAGTACCTGGCTCTTCCTGCTGTGTTCTTCTCGAATGCACTGCCGTGCGGCCTGGATTTTCAAGGTACTCAGTGCCCCAACCCACCGTCCTATGTCCCCAGGTTTCTGTCATTTAATACAGATCGTATGACTTTCCTGCAGCGTGTTGAGAACATGCTCATTGCCTCGTTAGAGAACTTTCTGTGCAGTGTAGTTTATTCTCCGTATGTATCACTTGCCTCAGAAGTCCTTCAGAAAGACATGACCATCCAGGACCTTTTAAGCCCTGCATCTATCTGGCTTCTCAGAAGTGACTTTGTGAAGAATTACCCCAGGCCCGTCATGCCCAATATAGTTTTTATTGGTGGGATCAACTGTGCTGGACAAAAACCATTATCCCAGGTGTGTAATTTGAGTGGGAACTTTTTAAGCCTATATTCTTGTGAGCACTCTGGATAGATGAACTTGGCACAGATGTACGCTGAACAACCATGCCTAAATGGTTTCAAATGTCATCTTCTGTTCATTAATGTCTTGCCAGTCTCATAGGTTGAGTTGTAATTTATATCTGTCTTTGGAATCATCTTCTGGGTTATTTCTTTGGATCTGGAACTTTAGGAAAGTAAATATTGGGCATTTTATTTGGTGGGCTCCAGTGGATACTCACCAATTAGAGGCAACAAGGATTGCATGCCATACCCACAGAGCACTGGGTTCAGATTTCTTTGCAGAGAACAAAAATGTGCAGGGTGCACCTTGCCTGTGATTGGGTCAGGCGCGTGAGGTTCAAGATTGCTGAAATAATTTTTGGCATTTATAGATCCCAGCAGGGAAAATTGACTTTATGTTTCTGGTTAAAGCTCCAGTTTCTAGATATTCCAGCTTCCTGAGCTGGCTCCTGAGATCCCTTCTTCTCTAATAAAGCAGCCATCAGCCTTTGATGGAAAACTAAAGTGTATTCTCCGAGCCAGAAGGGAGCTGACTTATAGAGAAGTCTCTGCTCCGCTCCCCTGATCAAGTCCATCTTCATGCAAATGAGGACTCCAAATCCTTGTAGTTTGATTGTCTAAAAAGCACTGTCCTGATTGGTCACCGGCTTCTCTGATTGGTTGGTGAAGATGCTGATGGGAATATAACTGTGCAGCTTTGATTGGACAGGGAAAGTTTTAGTCCTGTTGGTTGAAATAGGATTCCTTTGTAAGGGGTGGCTCAGATGGCAGGGACACAGTGCAGGCAGATGGTTCAGTACGGGAGGCATCTAAGTGCCGGCTTCTTCCCGAAGCGTGGTTTGCATGAGAGGTCCCTGTTTAAAAAACAGTGGCTAGGCCATTTGAGCCCAGTTAGCCACCAGGAGCCCTTCTTGGTAGTTATCTTCCTTCTCAGGGTCCACATACTCTACACTTCCATTCTTCTTGTGAAGATTGTCTTATTCCCAATGCTCTTGGTAAAAGTCCTGAACTTTAAGAATAAAGTCCTTATTCAATAAAGAGAGTCCACAGAGAGAGCACAGCCTTTTGTTGGACATATCTTTGGGATGCCTGAAAGACAAAAGGTGATAGACCAACATTTAGAGGAAAGAAGCGGAACTCAAGAATTCCAAGACAGCATTCCTCTCTCAGGCTAAAAAACCGTCTTTGTGGACACGTAGCAATTCGGAGATGATATCCATACATAACATACATGTTGGATCCAGGAAAAGTAGCCAAACAGAAGATCAGTGAGAACAGGGATTTGAAGATGGCGAGGAGAAGAAAGAGCAGTAACCAGGGAAATTCATACTCTGTGTAGGCGACTCTGACTGTGTAATGATAAAACAACATGTTTCCCAGATGCCGTCTAAGTGCTTAACAAGGATTCTTGCAAAACAAGAGACATTTGGGAAGAGAAAATCTAATCAAAACACAGAACAAAAATTACTGAACTCTCAGCAAAAGTTAGGAACTATTTTAAAGACTTCATTAGATTGAGCGAGGGCTTTTATTTTAGAACCAGCCTCATTTTTTCAGAAGGTTATAAGAGGTGGGGTGATCGAGGGTTATTTTCAGTTAACCTGTTGCTTCACTCTGCTATTGCAGAGTCTGTGAAATTGCGGTGAAGTTCAGGGGAAATTTTGCCAAGCAGGGGTTTGACCTCACCATTATTGAATCCCATAAGCCTGGCCCAGAATGCTTGGGCCATGATAACACATATTGCAGCAGTTTGCCTGTGTGATCTGGAAGATGAACTTCATGCAGTTTAAACTTTAGCCAAGTGCTGTGATTTAACTTTGGGTATTTATGATCCTGTGGTTTCCATTTGTGCAATCACACCCTGCTGATTGCCAAGTGGGTGTGTGTGGGGTGGGGTGCAGGGAGGGGGAATTAGATCCAGCCCTTTCTAAACAAGTTTAAATGTAAGAGTGAGTTTCATGAAGGGGCAAACTTCCTAGAAAATTAGATAAGCCATTGACCTTCATTCAGGAGAAAGAACTTAAAGGGTGCTTGGAGCTGAACTTTCTTTCCCCAGGAATGAGGGATGTGGTGCAGATCCTAGGGAGGAAGGACCTTGGAAAAATTGTCCTCAGGATGTTCTCGCCACAAACCCAAATGCACCATGGTGGCAGAGAGGATGATGCTGGCGTCCTTGGCCTTTCAGAGGAGCTTGATGGAAAAGGTTGAGAGACACAGAAACCAGGAGCCAAGGTCTCAAAGAGCCTGGGGTTGGGGATGGTGGATAAGACAGTGGTTGCACCTCAGAGGAAGGCTGGTCAGTGTTCAGGCTTTACTGGTCATGCTCAGAATCAAGCTGCGTAGAGGTCTCTGAAAACCATGCATGCTAAGCCCTGTCGGAAGCCTCCTACATCTCACATCTAGGGTGACCGATGTCCCGGCTTGTCCAGGACTGTCTGTGTTTTAAACATTGGAAGTCACATGCTCCCAAGATACTCCTCAGTTCTGGGCAAGCCCTGCCACATCCTTAAAAGCCAAGGCTGTAATGCCAATGGTGGACTCCATTGGGAACAGTGGAGTGGCCTTCAAGGTGTGATCTTCCTAGGATGACAGTGATGAACATGTTGCTATAAGGGATCAGCTTCTGGAACAGGACACAAGCACTGTGTGAGGGTCGTATGCTGGGTGGGTTGGGACTCAGTGCCTGCTTGTCCTTCCCACTGGTGGCTTCATAGCTAGGGTTGACTCATATGTTCTTGCCCTTCTCTGAACATCACAGAAGGAGCTCATATTGCTGGTGCATACTTGGCCAGGGTTTCTGTCCCCCACTTTGTAACTCTCATAGGGAAGAACATTTTTTTTTTTTATGTTATGTCATGGAACCAGCAAAGAAAGATTCAAATATATTTCTGCATACCTATGCTTTAGAAAGCTCTTATCCAGGAAAGGTGGGGAAATGTAAGGCTGATTGGATAAATTTCTGCACTGAGTCGACATGAATATGATCTTTAATCACCCAAATGTCTTCGCTGCCATGTGGAAGACTCTGCTACAGGCTGCAGAGTGGTTAAAGGTTATCTTCACGATGTGAGTTTTTTTATTCATGTGAGCCCAATCCTTAACACTCCGTAGCTTTGTGCTTGGACTTTATTAATTCTTTCTACATAAAAAGAATATTCCAGAACCCTTGGAAAGTGATACAGATCTTTACTGTAGACTTTCTTAAAGGGTCAGTGCAGGAGTTGTGGGCTCCATTAGAGAGCTTTCTGAAATCCCCTTCGAACAACTTTCCTCTCTCCCAGCGTCTCCGTCACAGCTAAAAGGCTCTCCCCTTGCTCCATGATGTCTGCTCACCTTTCCTTCCTCCTTCCCCACTGCCTTCTGCTCACTCCTTCTGCCCTCTTCCCCAAAGCCTACTCTCTCCCTAAGAACTGCCCAGCTACCCAGAAACTTGCAGAATGTATCTGGTCTTCTCTCTGTTTTCCTTTTGGAAAATTAGCACATTACCCAGATTCTACATCTCAAAGAAGAGCCCAAGAGATAATCCTGTATGCAAGAAATCTTCTTTGAGAGGGAGCAGGGGAGGGAGAAATGCTGTAATGGACACTAATCCTTTGCGTCTCTATCACACTCACACACACACATCTTTATCCATTCTTAAGAAGATATCTGATTCATAGCTTAAGATATGCAGTCACCCAAAGAATGTGACCAAAAAAATAAAAATAAAAAAATTAACCGGAGATTTCTCTTCTGGCTCTAGGAATTTGAAGGCTATATTAATGCTTCTGGAGACATGGCATTGTGGTTTTCTCTTTGGGATCGATGATCTCGGAAATTCCGGAGAAGAAAGCTATGGAAATTGCTGATGCTTTGGGAAAAATACCTCAGATAGTAAGACGATTCTATTCAATTCCTTTATTATCTATCTTCACAAGAGTTCTAACCCTAGACTTTCAGTATCTAAATTAATTCTTTTAGTTGGACTTCACACTTGGGTTTTCCTTGCTACTTCTTAATTATTGATCCAAAGTTCTCCTTTTTGCAATGTCAATTCTGTTAAGCTATGATTCACTTTGCTTGGAGGTCTCATTTCCTCTAACGGACTCAAAAGCGTATTAAGGAGAATTTATTTTAAAAATAAAATAAACAGGATAGTATTAAATAGAAACTTTTCTTTAAAAAAAGCTGTTGGTTAGGACAATTAGATTTATTTCTTATAGTTCTACTTTTATAGTCCCACATCCACTCATTTTATTAAGTAAACTTTCCCTTGAAGTACAGAAAAGTGCAAAACACTTAAATGTACAGCTTGATGAATTTTTCACAAGTTCATCAAATGTCACCAGCCTCCAGAGCCCTCTTAGTCACTCTACCTCTCACCCCTGCCAAGATTATGTTCATTCAGAGGACACCACTTTCTAGCTACTACAGCAGATTGAAAAAAAAAAAAAAGTCACATTATGTTCTTCAAACCCTCTTCTTACCTGCAAGGTCTTATGGCGGTACACTGGACCTCGACCATCGAATCTTGCGAAGAATACAATCCTTGTCAAGTGGCTGCCCCAAAATGATCTGCTTGGTATGTGGAGAAGATTTGACGCGTAGGTCGAACCAGGGTTAAATTAAGAAAGGATTGTTTAGCTGGAAAATATTATGGCCAACATATCCCACATTGCTTTTTACCCACTGGGGCATCTCAATCCACATTTTAGTCTGCAAACTTCTGCAAGAGCCACACGTGTAGAGCACCGAGTGCTTAGAGTGCTTTCAGAGTTGAGATGCTGCCAGAATGTGAAATTCAAGGATTGACCACCGGCACCCCTCCTTTTTGGTTCCCCAGGTCACCCGATGACTCGCGCCTTTATCACACATTCTGGCTCCCATGGTATTTATGAAGGAATATGCAATGGTGTCCCAATGGTGATGCTGCCTTTGTTTGGGGATCAGATGGACAACGCGAAGCACATTGAGACCCGGGGTGCGGGCGTGACCTTGGACATCCTGAAAATGACTTCTGAAGATTTAGCAAATGCCCTTAAAACTGTCATCAGTGACAAAAGGTAAGAGAGAAGGTACTGAGGGACACTAATTATGTTTTGGCCATCGCATTCACAATAAGTGTTCAAATGTGAAAACAATACATAAACATCTAATTTGTAAGTGAGGCAAGTTGGAGGTTATTATTATTCATTTTATAAAAAGATGCTTTGATTCCTATAGAATTTATCATAGAAATGATTTAAAATATTGTTTTCCTTGATAGATTTAAAACTTAATTTTAAAAAATGTCAACATAATGGATGCCTGATCTATAAGTTTCTGCAAAGAGAGAAATATTCCACTACAAGAAGCATAGTGTCCATAAGATAAAAACAAACCAGGAACTTAGAAGCACAGCTTTTCCCAGCACCGACACTGTGAGGAATTTTGCCCATGTGGATTTAAAAATAGGGTGTGTGTGTGTGTGTGTGTGTGTGTGTGTGTGTGTGTGTGTGTGTGTGTGATGTGATATCAGTTAAAATAAAAGGCTAATAATAGGAGGGGAAAAAATGGCATAGATGACAGAGGCTCTATTCATCTCTTTAGCGACCAAATCAAAGTTATGACAGAAACAGGAGTAGCAGGAAGGAAAAATCACCTGGGATCTAGATGAACAAGCCACACAACTAGGGAGAAATCCGAGAAAGCACCCGGCAAGGGCAGAAGGTGGGACGGAGTGAGAGTGTGGGGCCGCCCCGTCCCCAGCGGCTGAGGGAGACGGAGGCTGTGCCAGCTGCTACTGCATACGCCTCTTGAAGGGGCGGTGGCCGTGAGTGGATTTTCGTGGTGACAGACCTGCTCGCTCCGAGCACCAGTGCCAACCCAGCTGCACACAGGGGCCACAAGGGACTTATAGGAAGACATTGTCGGAGTGAAGGCCGAGGTGAAACTTGCTCTGTAAGAAGTGCCGGCAGTATCCATTGAATCCTCACCCCCTCCCAGGGCGCGGACACAGCGCCGCCATAGCCCAGATGGCATGAAACTGGATTCCAGAGGATTCCCTGAAACCCCGCCTCCCCCAGCCTGGGCCCCCCCAATCTGCATCCAGGTGTATCCCCAGCAACTCAGATGCTCCTTGCTGAGACTCACACTGGTGGAGGCAGCTGGATTTGGTTTCTGGTGTGGCCTTTTGATGCAACTATAAGCCCAGCATCGGTGGATTTTGCTTGCTGAATCTTAACAGGTGGCCCCGGAAGCTTGGGCTAGATTTGGCCTGCAACTGAGCCCCTCTCAGGGCTGTGCCACTGGACACCTACTTCACAAATCCACACTAATAAGACCAAGAGACTTAGGAGCTTTGCTTAGTATAGAGAAACAGACATGGAAAGGCAGCAAAAAATGGGAAGACAAAGGAGCAGAAACCATATGACAGAACAGAACAGAGATCCAGACATAATGGAGTCAAGTAATCTGACAGATGCAGTGTTCAAAACACTAGTTATAAAGATGCTTAATGAATTTTCGGGAAATGTAGAGAGCTCCAACAAAGAGATAAAAATGGAAATGGAAATAATAAAAGGGAACCAGTCTGAAATGGAGCACTTGTTATCTGAGATGAGAAGTATATCAAATGGAATAAACGAAGGAATAAACAAAGTGAATAAAGAAGAGGCTCACATGCCCTTTCTAGAGTACAGGAAAGTCGATCAGAACACTCAGACAGGATGGCAAGAAAAAAGATGCCAAGACTATAAAAATAAGTTAAGGAGGATATGGGATACTATTAAGGCTCAGATAGTCATTTGATTGGTGTAAGTGAAGATCAAGATGCTGAACAGCTGTTTGAAGAAACAATGATGGAAAACTTCCCTAACCTGGTGAAGGAAATGGACATAAAACCCCAGGAAGCTCGGAGGATCCAAAAATCAGGGATCAAAGAGGCCCACACAAGACACATCATAATTAAAATGCAAAGGTTAAATATAAAGAAAAATATTGAAAGCAGCAAGAGAAAAACAAATAATTACATATAAGGGAACACCCATACGATTGGCAGCTGATTTCTCAAAAGAAACTATGCAGGCAGAAAGGCTTGGCAAAAAACATTCAACAGGATGAAGATCCAGGATATAAACCAAGAATAATTTATCCAGCAAAGCTATCATTTAGAGTTGAAGGAAATATAAAGAGCTTCCCAGACAAAAATAAACTAAAGGAATTTATCACCACCAAGCCAGAATTACAGGAAATGTTGGAGGGACTTCTTTAAGAAGAAAAAACGTCTATTAAAAATAGAATAAAGAACTGGTAACAACTACATTCTTATCAATAAGTACTTTAAATGGAAAAGAATTAAGTGTTCCAACCAAAAGATAGAGTGGCTGAAAGGATAAGAAAACAAGACCCCTACATATGAAAAGGAAGGGAATGGAAAAAGATATTGCCTTGATGAACCTAGAAGGCATGTAAGTCAGGCGGAGAAAGATAACATTATATGATTTCACTTATATGTGGAATTTAAGGAAGAAAAAGAACAAACTAATCAAAAACAGACTCACCAAATATAATGGACAATTTGGTGACAGAGGAGAGAGAGGTTTGGGGGGCTGGGAGAATGGGGTGACGGGTTAAAGAAGTACAAATTCATAACTGAGGGATGGTCACGGAGATGGGAAGCATGGCATAAGAATTGCAATTAGCATTAATGCATTGGCTAGATGTCTAACAAATGTACTGTATACTTGAAACTAATTAAAACATTTTAAAAAGCTTATAATAAAAGCAAGACAGGGTTGTTCAAAGACTCTGAAAATGATTCAAAGGGCAAACGCCATCAGATCAAATGATCTTTGCATGAAATTTATTGTATAGCAGTCAAGTGATATTGGCTGATCAAAACCTTATGGAAAGGAGTGATGGCCAGGGGCAGCCTTCATCCAACAATCAATAACACATGCGTGTGCACACTTGTGCGTGTGCATGTGTGCATGTGTGTGCATGTGTAAGTGCATCTGTGTGTGTGTGTGTGTGTGTGCGCGCACACAAGTGCGTCTCTGAGAATGTCAGGAGCCTTTACCTGTAGTTGCTTCATTTTAGGAGAGACATCAGAGAGCAGGTGTGAAACCCCGGAGTGTGTTCAAGTGGGAGGAGACATGACACAGTGGGACACACTGATCCTAAATAAAGGAAAAGGGGAAGAAATGATGGTACTCACATGCATGTGGTGCCAGAGGATTAAAAAAAAAAAAAGAATGTCTACAGAACCCCAGGGTAAAGTGCCGAGTACACACTGCCCAGAGCTGTTGGTGTGGTTCTCACCCCTTCACCCCAATGGGCTGCTCTGGCTGCCCAGATCGTCAGCATCAGGCCATGCTGCTCACACATGAATATGATCAAAACCCATTTCTCTCCATGTGCTGATGAAATTCTTTTTGAGGTTTACGTTAGTAATATAATTTTGACCTTTCGTTTAGTGGTATAGACAACTGCCTGAAACCTAAAATGGACTTGGTAGAAATTCTCTAGTACATTATTATTTTTTAAAAAACACTAATCTATTAGCCTAAGTATTAAGTAACTTTATCTATTTATTTTTGATCCATCTCTGTCTGATTGTGAATATGCATGTTCCCAACACTCTAAGTTTAGACTGTACCTACATAAAGAGAAATGGACAAAATTTAAACAGATTTAAAAATTGAAACTAGACCATAACAGGTACTCAATCAATATTGAATGAATGAATGAAAGTCTAAGAAAATCTATCTTGAGTAAGAGAAGATTTATGTGAAAGGAAGATATTTAACAGGATTTATGGCCAAATAGTAATATTATGCTAGAATAATGTATCCAAATAAAATGACAGACACGTTTAAGGACAGCAATGATCATAATTGCT
The DNA here is from genome assembly GCA_003508835.1 of Eonycteris spelaea. Lineage (NCBI taxonomy): Eukaryota > Metazoa > Chordata > Mammalia > Chiroptera > Pteropodidae > Eonycteris > Eonycteris spelaea. The sequence goes on along the minus strand of PUFA01000034.1, from coordinate 1,662,508 downwards.
CCTAAATGAAAGTGTTTTTTTCTTTTTCTTCTCTTTTTCTTTCCCTTTTCTTTGCTTCTCCTCTCCCTCCCCTTCTCCTTCTCGTCTTTCTCTTCTTCTTCTACTGAGTGTACGCTAAGTGTTAAAGTATCTAACTCAGTTAAAAATCAGATGTTCTGGTTCATCTTTTGACACTGCGCAAAATAAACAGGAATCCATTTTGCTTTAACAGGCTGCATAGACACCGCCTCATGAAAAATTTAGCATGTGGGTGGTTTGCTGTTTCAAGAATTAAATCGAAAGCATGCCATTGTCTTAGAGATGGCACTTAAACAGGGTTTTACTTTGGCTAGATGTGACTATTTAAAAATTTGAATGAGAAATCATTCATAATTTCTGGCATGACCTTTTCATTTATTTCTTTACTATAAAGAAAGTATAATTTCCTACAAATTATCACTAAATAGGAAAGAAGAGTAACAAGCAGATTTCAAATAATTTAAAATTATAATTTTGACTTCCAGTTTTCTTTCTTTTTTAAGAGTTAAAGAACATTGTGCATATGTGTGTACGTTTTCTTTTCTAGTTCTAATAGAGACACATTTTTCTCTACCACGTTTGGAACAATCTGGTAGCATTTTTAACTGGATGGAAGCAAGCATGCAAACATAAAGGGAGGTTAGTTCTCTTCCAGGCATTCATGTATCTGTCTTTGTGTGTAGCTATAAAGAAAACATCATGCACCTCTCCAGCCTTCACAAGGACCGCCCCATTGAGCCGCTGGACCTCTCTGTATTCTGGGTGGAATTCGTAATGAAGCACAAGGGGGCAAAACATCTGCGACCAGCAGCCCATGACCTCACCTGGTACCAGTACCACTCTTTGGATGTAATCGGCTTCCTCTTGGCTATTGTGCTGGGCGTGGTCTTCATTGTCTATAAATTTTGTGTCTTTGGCTACCGGAAATGTTTCGGGAAAAAAGAGCGAGATAAGAAATCTCCCAAATCCAAGGTGCAATGAGAAGTGGTGACTCAAACTTGCCAACAGACTAGGTGTTAAATTCATGTCATGTTTATTGGAGAAATACTTTGCCATAAGTTAGACACCACAAAGTGCCTTTCTTTTTAAATAAACATAATAGCTAGTCACACCCATAGGTAAAAAATATCTGAATATGCTTTCTGCCCCCTCCACTACATTTAATCTGGACTGTAATTGCTATCTTTCAAATGACTTGCCAAGAGGGTTAGACACGTCTCTCCTCCACTCCGCATTACTGTTCTTACTCAGCACTGGGACCTGTTTGGGAGTCGCAGCTGCCCCCGCCTTGGATGACGGGTCTCACGTCATCTGGCTTCCAACAGGATCCATGGCCACTCTGTTGTGATCATCCCTTCAGTAATAATGGCAGGTCCCGATTCACGCTCCTGCTTCACAGACGTCACTTTGTGCAGTTAAAGATGAAGACATTTATTCTTTTAATTAAGGTATAGAGCCTTATACTTGACATGAATGAATCACATAGAGTTCTTTGAGAAAGGCGTATAATTTCTTCATTGGGGAAAAAGGGTAGTGAATAAAATTCATGGGTGGTATGTTTGAGAGGATGATCATTGCTTGTGATAAAAGCTCAAAGAATGCTGTACAGCAAGTATATTTTTCTCCGATGTTTCCCACAATAAAAAGATATTAATAAATTTTGTTTCTTGGGTATTCATCTCTTCATTGGTGAAGTATTCACTTACTGTTAAATTACTTGTTCTCATTGTAAAAGTAATGCATCGTTATGACAGAAAATTTGAAATATACAGAGGTATGCACATACACATATAAGAAAAAAAAATTGTCCAAAATCATGTTCCTCAGAAATAATCCAGTTACTATTTTGGCAAATACATATAAAATACTGCAGGTATACCAAATACAGCCAGTGTTGTCTGACCCTCTTTCACCTCATGCTACTGTGAATGTCTCCCCCAGGTTTTTGTATAACATTTCATTTGTTGTTAGTGGTCAAGGATTTACCAGGATGCATGTAACCACACCTTCTGGGTGGATCCACTTTTATTCCCTTTTATAAAAAATCCTCAGCTAAGACTTTGCACATATTCATGACTATTTTTGTGAAAAAGTGCTTCACAAAAGTCAATGGTTGTCTCACTATGGGTTCCCTGTGGTGAGAATTCCAGGGCAAGTCGTTTATTTGGGAATTGACAGGGCACCCTGACAGGGGAGCGGGCAGTAAATAAGGAGCGATGGCATCCTGAAGCCGGCTTTCAGTGCAGGGGAATTAACACCACTTGGAAGCAGCCAGTCACGGACAGGGCTAGTGCTCGGGTACCCAAGGGCCTTGCTTCTCAGTGGGATGAATCTGGTGCATTTTCTGCACCAGCTTCTAGTGTCAACCAGAAGGATTTGGCTCCAGTGACCCGCAGAGGAGCCAAATGCCATAAAGCCAGATCCCTAACAATAGATGCCACCCGACACCCGAAATGAACAAAAGTGTGGCGGTCGCTGCCGCTGCCGTAAAACGAGCTCCGAACGATGGACGTGACCTCACATCTGCGGGGCGGCAGGTGTGCGGCAGTCGAGCAAGTTCGCCACCGGCGGACGCAGCCGGACACCCGCAGCAAGGCTGTGGCAGCTTGCGGGGCTCTCAGTGCTCTGAAAGCCATGGGATCACAGGAGAGAAAGGCAGGCGTGGCGTTAGAGGCTGGCTGTGCCCTGGAGAGTCAAGAGCAGGGCATCTGTTGTGGGCACCTGCCGCATGGCATTGCTACCCTGGGCAGACGGTTTGAGGTAATCCCAACCGCACCTGGAGATGGCGTGAGAGAGCCAGGTTCTCACACCCTCTTCAGTGTCCTATCCTGGTGGGGGGTGGGGCAGGTAGAAGCATCAGTTTGATAGCTGAAAAGTGAGATCTTATTCTAAATGTACTTTTATTATTATTACTATTAAAAGTTGAGCCTTACAAGGTTCGGAGCCATTTGTACTTCTGTTTTGGTTACTTTGCCGGTTTTGGTTTTTGTTTTTGGTGGAACGTGTTGCCCTGAGGATTTACTTAGTTTCCTGCACCAATGAGAATCTCCTCCGTCATGTGTTGTATTTTCTGCACTCCTTCTTTGCCTTCAGGCTTGTTCACACCTCTGCTTTTCACGTTATACGCAGACGTTTTCAGTGTGTGGGCTTCGAGCTGTAGCTGGGCGTCCCGTGGATGGCTAGACTTCTCCTGACCTCGCTCATTCAGCCCTCTCCAGGCTGCATTGGAACACAAGCTGTTCACACCAGTTTCCTCCTGACATTTTGGAGCTCTGCAGTGAATCCTGGACCATTCCCAGCCTCCTTCCAGGCCCTTCCCTGTCCAGCCAGGTTCCATCTCACTGCCCTGCTCCGCTGCTCTGACTTCCCACCAGCTCATGCTCCTTTACATCATGCTGTGTCCGTCTCTCAGGCCCTTTTGTTTACAAGTGCGACAATGCAACCTGGGATACCTAAAGCGAAACAGGGGTCTTTGGTCAACAGGCTGCCTAGGGACTCAAGGCTCATAGCCACGCCTGCAGAGGGGCTGGGCTGAGGGGCTTCTCTTGCCCCTCCTGTCCGTGCCCTCTTGCAGGCTTTGTTCTTCCCTCCCCGCTTGGCCTCCCCCATTCCTCAGCCCCCAGATTCTCAGCCCAAGATCCACAGGATACTGACTGGATTCTCTTTTACCAGAGTTCTGGTCTGGCTGGATCAGGTATCCACTCCTTGTCCAATCAGGACTGCTGGGGGAGGGGTGGCAGAAGAAAAACATGGCCACCAGGAGCCCATAACTGTGACCCCCAAGGGCCAGGGAAGAGGGAGCCTTGTGATTCGGGAAGATACCCTAAATATGTCCACTACATGTGGATACTATTTCTATTTTTTTTCCCACTTTCTGCTTGGCCCTTTCATGCATTTAAGCTCACAGGTTTCTACAAATACAATGTTTTCTTACTTTCACGTCAGTTCCATAGAAGCAGAGAGAGAATATGACCACTTATGAGTGGCAGATTTTATGAGTGGATTGTATATGTCAAATATTATTGTCATAATCTGAAGAAAATTAACATATTTTTATTCAGGCAAACCAGGGGAGCTCACTTCTGTCTCCTTGACCTCATTGTCTTGGCATTTTCTCTGGATAACGTGTCAGGGCATCTCACTTTTGTCATGGCTTACGCATTCACCATGTGTGTAATAAAAAATGGGCCCTGTCTCCACGCCTCCTGATAGTCACGTCTTCACAGCATGACTTTGCAGCTCTTCCATTAAGAAGAGAGACACACTCCCCACCTGTTGAGTCCGGTGGCCTGTGACCTGCCTCGGCTGGTAGAATGTGGCCGGCGTGATGGATGCCAGTTCCGAGTCTAGGATGCAAGATACGTCATATGCTTCTGTTCACTGTCTTGGAATCCAGCCAGCTGCTGTGTGAACAGCCTGGGCTAGCCTTCTGCATGATGAGAGACAGGTGTCCCAATAATCCTAGTCACTTCAGCCAATAGCTGGCAATGGCCAGACACCTGTGTGAGATCATCCAGCCTCACACAGCCCACCGGCTAGCTGCAGTTGCTCGAGTGGCTCTAGTTGTGTGTGGCTGGACAAGGTTAACAGGAGCACTCAGCTGACCACCGTAGACTAGCCACAATAATCAGTGGTGGCTGTCAGTCGTTAAGTTTTGAGGTGGCTTATTACACAGCAAAGCCTAACCGACACGTTCACTTTTGGCCCTAAATCCATAGCAGTTCATGTGTTGGGTCTTTAGACCCTCAGAGGACAAAGGCGTGTCTATTCACCTCTGTATCCACCACAGCATGGAAACCACACTAGCTACTGTTGAATTATTGCATCATGTCACTTGAGCAATCTTTGAAAGAGAAAAGAAAACTGATAAGGGGGTTGGGGGAGGTAGGGTGGGTGGGAGGATGCTCTAAAAGAAGGGCCATGTGTTAATCATCTTCTTGTGTCTGGTCCATATTGGTCGATATGTCTCCAAAGGGCAGGCTGAGGAACAAGGCCTGAGTTTTACGGGGCATAATTTTCTTGGCACATGTAAGAAGCCCATTTCCTGACCATCCAGACTCAACAGAGTAAAATGGGCCCTGAGGGCAACGAGCTTCCTGGTACAGCAGGGTCCGAGCAGAGGCCGAGGAATTTCCTCTCGGCAGGGTGGGTAAACGTCGGGTCTAATTTTAACTAAGCATCTTGTACCTGGGTAGCTCTGAGTTATTCTCTTGCCCAGTTATGTGCAGAAGGAAACCCAAAGACCAGTATTTCATTGTGCAAACTGGTGATCTGGACTCTCTCTCTCTCTCTCTCACAGCTACAAATGACAAGGAAATCTTTTGGGTCTCACTTTTGGTTTAAGGAAACAGGGTCCCTGCTTCTTTGAGGTTCTTTATCCTCTGAGTATTCTGCCAGTGGGAACGCCTTCCTTGTCCTGAAAGTCACTCGATCCTTGGTGAGGAGGAGACCTCTTTCCGGGACCTTTGTGTCCCCCTCCGCCTCCAGCTGCCCTGACCGCACCTCCCACCTGGGGTCCTACGACTGCATCCTCGGGGATTCCTCCTGATTGCCCTCCTCCTGCTTGCCTGCTTCCTTTCCCAAACAGGCCACCACACTTCACCAGGCAGGTGGGTCACGGAAATGTTTAACACCACATAGTGTGGGGTTTTTACTGCAGGGCCCTGTGCACACTCCTCAAAGCCCTCCATTGACAGAGACTCGAGGAGGCAGTTGGATGTCAAAGTTCCAAGGGTCTGGGACCTAACGGTGACTGTTCTCATGAAGCCCTCCCACCTGCCAAGGGATGTTTCTCATCGACATCACGACCAAGGAGCGCGGTTGTGCTTCGGCAACCAGTCCTGCTATTGCCCCCATCACCGCTGCTGTGTATCGGGCCAGCAACGGAGCTGCTTCTTGCATTGTATTTTTGTTCCATCGGGAGAGAATCTGAGCAAAGGTCAGTATTTAGGTCCCAGAGCAGCTCTTTAAAGTATTCCTATGGGGGAAAAGCGCAGGATGCTGAAGGGCCCTGGGGTGGGGTCTGAGGACTGAGGAACTTGGAACTGCATCAAACAGGATGTGGAAGCTTTTAATCCTCCATCTTAACATCTGTTTGGTATTCGTTAACCCTTAAGAAGCTGCCGACGTGGCGAGAGCCCCTTTGGAAGGACTGAGAGTTGTCGAGGTGGATTCCTCATTCGTTTTCAGTTTTCAGTGTCTAGAAAAGAGGGAGAGAGGGCCCTTAACCGAGTGGATGAGTTATCTACTGCCATGTAACAAATTACCACACGCGTAGCGGCTTAATACAACCCCTTTTTATTATCTCAGTTTCCGCGGTCAGGAGTTGGGCACAGCTCAGTAGGGTCCTTTGCCGAGGGTCTCACAGGCTGCACTCTAGCCTTCCTGGAGCTTGGGACTCTCCCAAGCTCGTGTGGCTGTTGGCTGATCTAGGCTCCTGTGGTCGTCGGACTGAGGTCTTGCTTGCCTCATGGCCCCACCACAGGCTAAGGTGGAGTTTTGGCTCCCCACACTGTCTTGGCCATGTTCTGTTGGTTAGAAGCAGGTCATGGGTTCTGTCCATCCTCAAGGGAGGGTATTAAACAGGGTGTGACTCCCTGGGCTCATCTCAGAGTGCGCCAGTCAATACACTAAGCGTTTTAGAAAGTGCGTTTATCTCAAAAGAGGCTGAGGAAGAGATGGCAGAAGCAGCAATAGACTCGAATGAGGACCTGTCCGAGGAAACGGAGGACCCGGAAGCCCTGGAACCAGATGATGGTGGTGAGAAAGTCAGCCCCATCCTTGCACCCCTTCCCATCCTAACCCATCCTTGCTCTTTGAGGGCAAGTCCCAGCTGAGGCCTCCGTTTCTCCGGCTGAACAGTGGACCGGAAGTTCCCTGCCCAACCGCGTCACAGGCTGGCTAAGTCTGTGCAGGCGTCGGGGAGGCCGGGGCCCAGGGACCGCTCCCGTAAGGGCCCTCTCAGCGCCACCCCTGTGCTGCCTTTGTCTCAGGTATGTTCCAACAAGTCACGAACCTCCTCAACATCATGGACAGCGAGTCGGCAAAGACGGAGGACGCTGTGGGGGCAGGTCCTGACATGCGGAAGACGCTGGCCTCGGTGATCATCACGGAGAAGGCCACCGCCGAGCCTGCGTGGTGATGAACGCTCTCATCCGCTGCCTGCAGGTGCCCAAGGTAGGGCCTCCTCGCCCTCAGCCGTCCTTGGCGCCCAGCCGCTGTGGCCGCTTTGTGCGTCCACCCGCTGCTCAGCACACAGGTGCAGGGCCAGGTGCTGGGGTACAGAGAGGGGCAGGACAGGGGGTTCCTGCTCCTTGAGGACACAGGGGAGCCTGGGGTTTTCACAATTTCTAAAAGTTCCTCTGACACAGTGGGTTTGGGAGCCCTCCTCCTAGAACAGGAGCAAAGCAGGTGGACGTGTGGGAGCGAAGACAGAGCAGACCAGAGCTCAGGGAGCCGGGCCACTGAGGGGACTTGGGGACAGGATGTCGAACGGAGTGATGGGACTGCAATGGGAGATGACGCTGGACCTTGGGTGGCAGGGATGGGTTTGGACCACAGCTTCGGAGGGCTCATTAAAACCCAGATAGCGGGGCCACCCTAACAGGTTCTCGTTCGGTAGGTCTGGGCCAGAGCCTGAGGAGCCAGCATCTCTGGCGAGTTCCCAGGCGATGCTGCTGCTGTTGGTCTGGAGGAAACGCTTTAAGAACTGGTGGATTTTACACTCTCCTGTAGCCTTTGGGGATGAATAGCAAAGGAATTTTTTTTTTTTTTAAAGAAATTCTTTGTAGGAAGTTTTATTTCCTAGAAAAACGTGTGGTAGCCATGAAGAAGTTGTGCCAGGGTCAGGGAGCATAGGCAATACTTCATAGCAGACTTTTAAAATGTAGGTTTTGTTATTACTCAGATACGGTGAGGCCAACAGCTCAGGGGGCGATTGCCTTGGAACGATAACTTTTTACTCACAGATCGTGGAGGTGAGGGCAGTTTCTGCCATGCACAGCCACACGGGGAAGCAGTGGGTTTGTGTGCGAGGCAGAGGGACTGAGGGGAAAATCGTGGGCAGAACATTGATTCCGGTTTCTGTCGGGGGTGGGGGCGATCAGGCAGGGTGAGCAGGCGTGGGGCTGGAGAGTTGAACCATTTCAGGGCTCTGGGCATAGGGGCTGTCCCTGGCTGTCCGGTTCCAGGCCCTGTGTTGATTGGGGCAGGTAGATAGTGGCCCAGAGTGTGAGAGTCCAGTGGTTGGGGTGTGGATTTTGGATTGGTTGGTTTGCATTTAAAAAGCATGCTCAGGGGGTGAGCTGTTTACCATCTGCAGGGACTAGCTAACCTAGGAGGGGCAGTCTCGCCAGGGTCCGCAAGATCCCAAGATGTCAAAGCATCAGGAAAGGTAGACAACTGAAAACACATGATTAATACCCAGGCTGTAATCAGCGATCAGTGACAATAAGCAGATAAAACACAATAGGCCTATTTTAAAAATTAACAGGTGTTAAAGATTTTAGTTATTTACTAATTTGTAAAGGAGCCAGTGAGATGTTACGATCTGTTAATACAAGAATTTTACTTCTAGAGATTTCTATTCTTTGCCAGACAAAATTCACTGGCCTTGCCACAAGCAAGAATGATTTTCATTGCTAGGGAGGAAACGTTTTTGCACCGTTACCCATTTTCCAGAATTTAGCTTCTGTTGCCATGGAGCTCTAACCTCCTAGACAGTCCCAGGAGACGAAAGACACCCACTCCGCCAGGCCCGAGAACCCCAGGGCTCATGGCAGACAGCAGCACACACTGAAGGCCGCCTAGCGCCCGTTCTACGTCCGTTTCCAAGTCTTAGACAGTTTCTTCTCTTATGACCATAAATGTTGTCCAAAGATTCATCTCAATCCCAGAAAAGACTGATGTTATTACAATTTGCCTGGCTGTTTACACAGGTGCAGCAAGAGTGTTAATTAAGCATACAGCTTCCTCGAGCTTAGAAGCTTCGCTTTGAAAATATGGAGTGTGCTTTCTCAGTGGGGTGACACTGCCCTGAAATGGGCAAAATTGGTTGTTGGGGGGGCTGAAGAAAAAAAAAAAATCTTCCTTTTTTTTTTTTAAATGTATAAAGCACAGAGATGTATAAAGCCTATAAACAGATACATAATGTATTTGTGATATTAAGGTTTTATGGGGGGTTAAGTAAAAATAAGTCTAAGAAGGCTGTTTAGGGAGCAATAAAAAGAGTGTTGAGAAACAGTGGTCTAGAGCCATCTGACTGGACGGCTAAGGCCACACGATTCTATCTGGGGTTTTCATGAGGAATCTCTGATTGGCATTTCACAGCCTCTATCACTTGCTATACAAGACTAGGAAAGCAAGACCAACTCTCTGTACCGATGTCACTAGTAGAGTATATAAACTTAAGTGAATTCCTCTCTTCTTGAGGTCCCCAAATTGGCTAAGATCTCTGGACTATTGGGAAGTGACCCATCTTACCACCTCGGGGAGAGAGCCAGTTTCCTAGTGGGCTTTGCAGGCAGTGGCTCACATAGAGAGTCAACCCTCGTCCCTAAGAGTGGCTCGTCATACCCGATTGCATGAGAGTCATTCTCTAACTTGACTTCCCGGCTGGCCTGCGTTGCATAACCTATTTTTGTCCTACACCAGGTCATTTATGATAGTGATAGTATTAGCTGGGAATCACATCCGAGCCAGAAGAACATTTTCTGGTCTCGCACATTCCCTCACTAGGGCAACAGGTAGGGCAAGCCACCTTCTCGGACTTCCGATTAGGCCAGTGCCAAGTTTGCGGAGGACCTTGCATGCTGACCTTTTGACACCTGCCTTGCTGAATACTGAGAGGACAGAACAGATGTATGGGCCCCGCTGACAGGGCTGGTTGGAGGACTCAGGAGGAGGAAGGGGAAGTCATGGAGACAGAGGGGCTGGCGTCTGAGGCTTGGGCAGTTGAGGATGGAGGGCGCATCCCAGCTGGGGTGTAGGGGAAGAGGAGTGGTGAGCAGGGACCAGCGGTGGGCTGTGTGCTGGGGCGGGCCAGGGGCCGTCCTTGGCCCCGCAGTCCAGGCCAGGGTCTCCCCCACCCCGCCCCACCACGCCTGCTCTGCAGATTTCCACCCAGCGCACGGTCAACATTTACGGCATCCTCCAGGAGGTCATTCAGCAGGAGGGGGAGCTGGAGGAGCGGTGTGTCCAGAGGCTGGTGGCCATCGCCTCCAAGGACATGAGGGAGATCCTGGAGGTAGCAGAGCCCTGGGCTCCATTGGGGTTCCAGCCCATTGCCAACCCTGGGCTCGGCTGTTGGTGGGCACGGCCGGGATGCCCAAGGCCCTGTCCAGTTACCTCATGGGGCAAAAATCGGCTGAGCCCAAGGGAGCCCAGCAGGGCTGGAGCAGGCGTGGGGCAAGAGGGTTCTTATGAGGGCCCGGCGGATGGTGGCACCCCATGTCCCTCTCCGGTCTGCTTAGATGGAGGGCTACGTGAAGGCAGAGGTGGCCAGTGACACCCTGGTGGCTCTGTCCCGGAACCACTTCAGCTTGGTCATGTACGAGCTGCAGCACCACCTCAAGCCCTCGACCTCACGGACGAATTTGTCATCATCACCCTGGCGAAGCTGGCCAATGGCAACGGTAGAGCGCGAACCCCGCGGCCCCAGCTTCCGGCCCCGCCTCCTGGTCCCCGTGGCTCTGCCTGTCTGTCTGGTCCCCGGTCTCTGCCGCCGCTTTCCGTGTCTCTCTTTTCTCCCCTCCCCCCGGCATGCCGCCTTTCCCTCGCCACGCGCCGCTCTCGGCTGTGAAGCCTGTCTTTCCGAGGTTCCGGCTCTCATTTGGCTCTGGCCGCCGCTGTCATGCCCTCTCCGCCCGGGCTCTCCTCTTCCTCTCAGGCCGCGTTCGCTTCGGTCTGCTCAGCTCCCTTTTCCCTTCCCTCCCCCTTTGTGCCTCAGTTTCCTCTCCTTTCGGTCTCAGGCCGGCGCAGCGGTGGGTGCGGCGCCGCGCACGGGAAAGTGGGCGATCAGGGTAGACTGGCGGGGAAAGAACAGCGGGGCGCTGACGAGGCCCAGGAGGAGAGGCGGGGACCTCGTCTCCCTCCGCGGCCTTATTGCGGCAGCGACGTTTCCGCGCCAAACCGGAAGGACGAGGCGCGGGTGCGCGGGAAGCCGGGGCGGAGGGAGACCGTCCGCCCAGCCAGAGCATCACGTGCAAAGGCCCCGGGGCAGGAACCGGCGGGGGTTCTCGGATGAGCTGCGAGGTCGCTGAGGCGGGAGTGAGAGGCAGAGGGTGGGGGGTGGAGAGATGGTGTCAGAGGCGGCTGGAGGTAGACGGGCTAAGTGGGCCAAAAGTCTGGACCATATTGGCGGACCCTAGCAAGCTTCTGAGGGGTTTCGGCTGCAGAGTCGCTGAAACAACTCAGGTTGCAGGGGGCCCATTCCAGCTGTCGCCTGGGCGGAGAGGGATGCGAGATGCGTAGACGTGAGGTGCGGGGGGCTCGGGCTGGTGCGCGTCTGGTGAGCAGCCGACAGACGCGACGTACAGATGGGGGCTCTGGTCCATGGGACTGCCACGAGCCGAGTGTGGGAGGCGAAGGGGTAAGAGGCGCCGAGAGCGACGCCCGCACTTCCAGTTTGCGCACCTGGGTGTACGGCGGGGTCACCCCCTGAGATGGGACGCACGGGGGGGGGGCGGGGGAGGGAGAGAGAGAGACCTCATCGGTATGCCTTGAGTTCACATTCCCTGTGAGCTGTCCGAGGAAGAGGCGTGCGGGGTGCTGACGCTGGGGGTGCGGGGTGCAGAGTGCAGACGTCTGGGCTTGGCCTTCCTACCAGGAGCTCGGAGTGCAGGGGGGTGCTCAAGCCCCTGACCCTGAGGGACCAACATGGAGAGAGAAGAGGAGAGGGTTGGCAGCCAGCCCGGAGGAGCCGGGAGCAGAGAAGGCCGAAGTGGGGTGGAGGGGGTGGGGGGGGGAGGAAGGTGAGCACAGTGTGGCTTTGTGGGGCCACCTAGAGGACAGCGATTCCAAGAGGACCCAGGGGCCAGTGACACCCCTCTCGCTGAGGGGTCCAGCGAGGTGAGGCTGGAGAGAGAGATGGGAGGAGAGGCTGCGAAGGCGAGGAGGATTAGAGTGAGAGAAATGGGAAGGCGGCTGGAGGGGCTCCGGGGCCGGGGCGGGGACTGGCCAAGGCCAGAGAGCCAGGGGAGAGGGACGGAGGGCGGGAGACTCCTCTCCCTCCCGGGCCTGCCTCTCCCGCTCGCCCTGCGGCTCTGTCCTCCGTCCTTCCCCTTCTTCCCGCTCTTCCTGCCTTTCTTGTTTGTCTTCTCTTCCCCTTTACCCACTTCCAGCTCCCTCTTTTGACCTCACACTGACTTCCACACCATTTCCTGTGGCCCCAGAGGCTCAAAGGTGTCCCCTGGCTCCACGCTGGGAAGCGTGGAGCGGCTGGGTTGCCCTCTCCGCCTTCCGCCTGCTGACCCCGCTCCCGGTGGCCTCTCCCCACCGCAGTGTTTGAGTTCATGCCCTACATGGGCATCACCCTGGCTACCATCTTCACCATGCTGAGACTCGCCAACGAAGCCAAGATGCGGCAGGTGATCTGCGCCGGTACGTGTCTCGCTGGGCCTGCAGGTGTCTCGCTCGGCCTGCAGGTCTGGGCTGGCCGGGTGCTGGAGGAGAAGCCGGGGGCACGGAGCAGGAGCAGCGGGGTGTCGAACAAGAGGCGGGTCCTCTGCGTATTCCCAAACATGTGCTCAGGCTGCTGTCTGTGTGGCCTCTGTGGCCTCCGGGGGGGGACAGGCAGCTTCGAGGGAGGAAGTCGTCCTCGCGCCTTGGTTTAGCTGGCTCCGTAGTTAAGCATGTCAGGAGGACGCTAGAGGAGGGTGCTGGGATTCTCGGACGTGGAGACAAGGGGCAGGTCTCCACGCTGGACATGGCCCGGGCGGGGCTTCCACGCTGTTTTCCTCGGATCCCCTTGCCCCGGTTCAGGTTACGTAATGTTTCCATGGCCCCCAAGTCCGTGACACCTGCCAAAAATAGGGCAAACTGCATTTGCCACCTTCTGCTCTGGAGTTCCCAGGATGTAGGTGAAAAGTCGTATCCAGGCCCCCCCCTGCCCCCTGCCTGTGACTCTCAAAAGGTGCTTAACACCCCCTTGGGGGAACTTTTCATGCACAGGTATATGGGGTCAAAATTAGGGGGCCATGAGAGGCTGGGAGGACAGAGAGGGAGGGATGCGGAGGGGTTTTTCTGGGCGCCTTTAGCCATCCCAGGACCCTGCTAGCTGCAGACGTGCGTGGGTCTCCCTTCCTCCTGGCGAGGTGCCTAGGAAGCCTTTGTCCTGCTTCCTGCCCCTCTGGGCTCACCCTCTCCCCGTGGTAGCCATGGAGACCTTCTGCGAGACGGTGCAGTTCTACCTGAAGCATCTGGAGGACAGTGTGTACCCCGTGATGACCGAGGATCAGTTTGCTCTGAAGCTGTTCCCGATGTACCGCTACTTTGTGACCGTGTGGCTGAGGAATCACAACCCAGAGGTGAGGCATGCCTTCTCAGGGGCCTGCTGTCCCCAAGGCTCGCAGCTCCCCAGCCTCAGCCGCAGCAGGGCGCAGATCACCTGCCGCATCTTGGCTCCTCAGCCGAGCAGGGCGAGATGCCACTGCGTCCAGCCCTGTTCCCAGACCACCAGAGAGACAGGACCCGAGCGAGGGCAGAGCTGGGAGCTCGTGATGCTCAACGCGCTCGGGCCCTGGCACCTCAGGAGGCCGGCCTGGTGGAGGCCCCGGGCACTGCTAGGCAGGGCCGTGTTACCTGCGTGCAGGTGCTCTCCACCCTCTGGGTGCTTTACCTATGGGAGCTATTTCCACGTCAGCTCCATGCTGTAGGACTGTTTCACCAATGGGAAATTGAGGCAGAGAGAGATTAAGTACCAGCCTAAGGTCACCCAAGTGACCCAGCCAGAACTCATGGGGACAGTCTGCCCTCCCTGCCCAGCTATGGGGCCTTGAGTGAGGTCGTGACCCTACTTCCAAGGTCCCCTCGTCACATGTCCTTAATTCTGTAGACGGGGATGACATCACGGGGCCTTGCCGGGGGTCCTGGGCCGAGGAGTCCAGAGCCCCCGCTCCTGTGGTAGGTGAAGCTTGGGGTCATCAAGTCCCTGAAGCCCATGCTGAGCCTCCTGCTGCCCAACGACGACCTGCGGGAGCAGGTGTACGACTACATCCCACTGCTACTGGCAGAGTACCAGGGCAGCCTGGAGGCCCTCTTCATCACACAGGTGCGGGCCACGCGGACGGCGGCCCTGCGTCCCAGGGGGAAGTCGTCTGGGGGGAGGCGGGTGTCAGACATTTTGACATCTGACAGCAGACCCAACATCTGTGCCTGGCAAGGGGCCGTGGGGCCTGGCACTTTTAGCGTCCTTGGGAAACGAATGCTGCCCTTTTAGGTAGAAGGGACAAGCTCCCAAAGGCTCCCAGAGGCCACGGTGAGGCTGTGGCCTTCGTACCAGTTTCCTGGGGCTGCTGCAATGCAGGGGGCTGGAACAGCAGAAATGTGTGCTCTCATGGCTCTGGAGACCAGAAGTCTGGGATGAAGGTGTCGGCAGGGCCGTGCTGGGTCCTCGCTGCCTCTTCCAGCCTCTGGTGGCCCCGGCATGGCCTCGCTCATGCGTGGCAGCGCCACCCCAAATGGGCCCTTCGTTTTCGCATGGCTGCCTTCTCCCTGCCTCTCTCTGCGCCCCTCCTCTTCTTCTTAGAAAGACACCTGTCATCAAATTTAAGGCCCACCCTAAATCCAGGAGGATCCCATCTGAGACTCTTGGCTAATTACATCTGCAAAGTCTCTATTTCCAAACAGGTCACATTCTGAGGGTCCAGGTGGACAGGAGTTTGGGGGACACCCTTCAGCCCATGACAGCCTTTAACCCGTGTGAGATGGGGCTGTCGCAGGGTTCTGAGTGGGCTCGTGTACACTATAAAGCAGTCGCTCATCTACGGATGAGATGTGGTCCCTGGCTGTAAAAGCAAAGGAGAAGAAATGAGCATGATGGGTTTAGGGAGCCACCTGGAGATCATTCTGGCTAAAGAATGGGATTTGCTAGCGGGGACAGGGAGAGGAAGGTGGAGCTAGCCTTGAAGGGCACAGGAATTGACCTGGCCGCAACAGAGTCAGGCTAGCGGGTCTGGGGCACAGCCTGAGAGGCTGCATTTTTAACCAGGCTGAGTAGCAAGGGTCCAGAGTGTGACCCTGAGTTAGCAGAAGGTCATCAGCCCCTTATGCCCTTCCATGACAGGTCTTGAGGCAGATCCTGGAAGTGTCGGTCACCACCAGCACCCCCGTCCCCCAAATGCAGCTACACACAATTTTCACAGAACTGCACGTCCAGGTGAGGCGGGCCAGCTGGGAGGGCGTGGCATGCTCAGGGTGGATCGGCCCGAAGCGCCGGCAGGAGGGGGCGTGGCCAACCAGGGCGAAGGGGCGACGGCGGTGGAGCCCGGATCTCGCGCCCGCGCCCGCTCCTTCCTGTCCGGCTGTGATGTCGCGCGCCCTCCCTCCCCAGGTGTGCGCCAAGGCCCCCGCCCAGCAGCAGTACAGCAGCCAGAACCTGACCGAGGTGGTGCACTGCTTCATAGCCCTGGGTGAGGCTCTGCGCATCGCATCGGCGCCCGGGGGCGGGCGGGGACCCCTCCCCTCGCTCTGGCTCAGTGGGCGCGACGACAGCGGTCCTTCCCCTGCAGCCCGCTCCTACCCCAAAGAGCTGATGAAGTTCTTCCTCAGCCAGATGGAGATGAGCAAGGAGGCCGTCCGCGTGGGGACGCTGACCCTGATCAGGGCAGTGGTGAGCGCAGATGGTGAGCAAGGGGAGGGAGGCCAGCGGCGGCCAGGGGAGGCGGGTCTCACCCATGTCTGGACCTCTGTCATTTCCCCCTTGCTAGACACTGCGGGGTGAGCCAAGGAGCCACGGCTCCCTGCCGCTTCACATTTTCTGTCCTTGAACCTAACCAGCGCTGTGACCCACCCTTCCCACCCCTGAGTCTGAACTTTAAGCTGTTAACCCGAATCCTAGTCCTAACCTCCAAAGCTAAATCCTAGGTGAGTAGAAAGCCTAGTTATGTTATGTAGGTATAGCCCTAAAGGCTCATCGACCCAATGCCCAACCTCTGATTAGTCTAAATCGCTGATTCTAAATCCTAAGCGGGAAGTTGAAACCTGGCCTTGATACCAAAAGGGAAATACTGTCCCAATCCAAGGTGCCAGCTCAAACAGCCCCTTTTGGACAAGGCGCCCCCCGCTGGCAGCATGCAGCCCCACATGCTCACGACCAGAAGAGCATGGGTGGCTCCTGTTCAGCCCTTCAACTGGGTGCCCTTGGGCAAGGCGCAAACTGGGCAGCTGTCTATGAAGGCCTTCTCTTGAGAGTAAACCCCTCTCTTAAAGAAATGTAAATTTAAGCAACAATGAGACCCTTTTTCCTATCAATGGGCAGAGATGATGCTGGCTAGAATTTGCCTCACCATTTTTCTGTAAAAAAAAAAATACAAAAAACAAAAATATTTTCAGCTTTGCAGGCTGCAGGCTCTATGGAGCAATCACTCCTCACTCTGCCACCGTAGAGCAAAGGTGGTCATGGCTGCAGAACTTGGCTGTAAACTTTACAAAAAACGGGCTTCAGGCTGGGTTTGGCCTGTGGGTTTCACTTTGCTAATCCTCTGTCTAGAATAACGAGAGAGCAGCTGGTTGTACTTCCTTAACAGGGGTGTAAATTCATAAAGAATTCTAGATGCTCAATGAAACAGCGACCACAACCTGGTCTGACAATCCAACTTTTTGTCAATTGTCCGAAAGAAATAATTGCCCGCAGGTAATTGGACAAACATGTTCATTTATAGCATTGTGCATTAAAGCAAAACGTTAGAAGCAATCTAAATATTTTTCTATCGTGAATTTGCGGAATAAATGATAATATATCCACACAGTTAAATATCACATGACCATTAAGGGTGTAGTCAACCTATACTTTTTCATGTAAAAGCTGCCTTCTGTTAAGTGTAACAATACCGTAGGGGACAGTATGTATAGCATGACCTTGCTGTTTGAAAGAAATCTGTATGTTTCTTTATGCGTACGTGGGTTTAGAAGGACACACCTCAGCCATTGGGAGTGGCTGTCTTGGTTTTAAGTTTGCAATGCCCGCATACTATTTTTATATTCAGAAGAAAAGTAACGCTCCCTTTGGAGCCTGACTACCTGTCACCCTCTATTCCTCCCTGGTTTCCTCTCTTTCGTCCACCAGTGTTGACTTCTGGTTACTTCCAGCCTTGAGCGTAGCATTGGCCTGAGAACCTAACTCTAATTCTGTTGGTACTGGATCTCTCCAGCACCTTCTCGCCTCCCTTAATCTTCCTCCTTCTTGAAGTGGTTGTGTTGTCCTAAGTTCTACGACCAGCGGACACACAGCAGCGTGTCTTGTGTGCCAGGCTCTGTGTTGGCCCATTGGTGCTCACAGCAGCTCTGTGAGGGAGGTACTATAATTGCCCACATTTTACAGGTAAGGAAACTGAGGCACAGAGAGGCCAAGTAATTCACGTGAGATCGCACAGCTGGGATGGGACGGGGCCAGGCTTTGAACCCAGGCTCTCTACAGCTTTGCAGCCTCCGTGTGCCTACTGTGTGCCCAGCACTGTGCACCCAGCTGAGGGGACTAAAGAGCTTTTAGGTGGAGACCCCACTTTTCAAGGAGAGTCCAACTGGTCCAAAAGGGACACATGGAGCAGAGGCAGAGGGAGTGAAGCTGTAAACACATCGCCCCCCTAGGCAGGGCCCGGGTGGTGGGCATGGAGAGAACAGGGAGGCTTCGGAGGAATGCCCACAGCGGGTGTGCTGAGTCAGGGGCTCCCAGGAGTCCGCGACCTGGACAGGCACCTGAGGAAGGCGTACTTGGAGGCCCGCAGCTCCGGGCATCCCATCAGAGCCTGGCCGTGAGGCCGGCGGCCCTCCAGGAGGGTTTTCCTCTTTCAGAGCCCAGAATGACTGCCAAGACCATCTACCTGGCCATCCGGGTCGTCAAGAACACCCTGTCGGATACCCGCTCCAAGGTAACAGGGTGGCGGCCCCACGGGGAAGGCACTCCGGGCCCCCTGCCAGGGAAGCAAGGAAGCTGGGAGGTGGCCTCCCATCAGAGCGGCCTTCGCTCCTCTCCAGCTGTGCGGGTGGAGGCTGGCCTCCTCACATACAGCCTCTTGTTGGAAAAGCTGGCTTCCCGCCACCACTGAGCAGGGCTGGCGGAGAGCGAGGTCCGGGACGCCGTGCCCATGCTCAGTGTTCCAGTGAAGGGTCGCAGGCAGTGCCCTGGACACAGGGGGCCTAGCCCCTCCAGCTTCGGCCAGAGCTGCTCCACTGCCCAGGGTTTTTGTAAAGATCTTTATCGTGCGTGGACAAAGCTGCTGAGGGATACACCTCCCCTTCCAAATAACGTAGCCCCCGCAGCCACCGGCCACCTCCGAGCCTAGCCTCAGTTCTGGCTGGGGGCCCTGGGGCTGCTGCATGTCCCCCGGAGGGGGAGGTCTGGGGTGGGAGTGTCTGCACGGAGCAGGGAGGGAATGAGAGCTTGGGCTGGAGATTGAGACGGAGCCGTCCTCAGTACCTGAGGCTGCGAAGGGAGGAGAGAATAGCTTTGTCCTGTGCTGTCCCCCTGGGGAGCCCCCAGGAGAAGAGTCAGGCTGTCCTCTGAGTACGAGGGGTTACATGCTGTGTCTCTGAGTGGCTCAGATGAGGCCCCTGGGTGAGCGCGCTGCAGAGTGGGACCCTCTGGATGAGACACGGGTGGTGACACAGTGGGCAATAGCCAGGTGGCCCCTGAGGCCTCTTCCAGCCCAGAGCACCCCCATTCTGGGTGTCTCATGTTGCAGGATTGGGTGTTAGATGCCAAGCCTCCCGCCCGGGAGCCCCCCCAACCCCAGCATGTCCGCCGCCCTGTCCCCTCAGGTGAGGATGGCTATTCTCCGCATCATCGGCCAGCTGGCTCTGTCTGGCTTCCAGGACAAGATCAAAGGCTGGGGCCTGAAGTACGTGTCCGTGCAGCTGACCCTTTCCACCTACAAACTGGTGAGTGGCCTGATGTGGAGCAGACGGACTTCGAACGGGTTTGCAAAGCGCTGAAGAAGGAGTGCACCTGAGCTCGAACCGGCACACACGTGTGCTCGTGGCACAAGCGCTTAGACGCGCGGGGAACCGCAGGTGGGGATGGGCGCCGCCGCCCAGGCCGGGGTCTGGAAAATACGGAGCCGCGTGCACAGCTCTGCGCAGCCCGGAGACCCAGTGTCCGGGCATCAAGCCCGATGGCGGTGAGGAGACCACGCCCAAGCCCGTGGCAAGCCCCCTGCCAGCCCTCGAGCGGGGAACCCTCGGTTCTGCCTTCCAGACAAACCGCCGAGAAAGCTTTTATCAGAGGGACCTGGAGGAGAAGATGGTCCACAAGGTCACCATGGACACTGTGAGGATCATAACCTCCTCTGTCAGCGGCATGACCAACGTGAGTGCGCCCCGCCCGCCGGGCTGGTGTGCTGCAGCTGGTGGCTCCGTCTGCACTGCCCCGACCGGGGGCCTGGTGCACGTCCGAGCGCTTCTCCCATTGCCGCTGCCTCGGGCGCGTGGCGCCCCGATCTTCCAGTTGCCTGAGCCCTCACCCTTCAGGACCCGGTTCCTTGGCGGGGAACCAGAGCCCCCAGATGCGAGGCGGTGCCTGGCGCATACTGGGCCTTAACACGTTGTCAGTCGACTGAGGCGCGTTTGTTCCCGCACAGCCCCTCCAGCCCTGATGCGTGGGCGTCTGTGTGTAAAGAAATGACTCTAGTGGTTTAAGTCCATAAATGCTCGGTTAGCTCCTGCAGTGAGAAAGACGTGAGGCGGTGCGGGAGGGCTCGGCGCGCCCCCAAGGAGTTCACGGGCTTCAGGGAAGCAAATGTGTGAAAGTTCAATCGCGGCACACCGTGACCTAGCAATAAGACAGGAGCATGCACTATGCCAGCTCAAGGAGGACACACCTCGTTGTCCATTGAGTGTGTCCATAGGCCCCTGTCCCATGTCTGTTATCTTAATAACAGAAATAATGAGAGGCATAGCGATCACTGCAGACTCCCTCAGCTCTGTCAGCTGGGTGCCACTTAGATGGCCCGGGGTCGGCAGCAGAGCCAGTCGGTCAGGGTGGAGGCTGTCGGCGGGGGGTCGGGGAGTGTGTCTGGAGGACCGAGGTGAGGCCCACACGGGGGCCTGGCCGTGGGACACCCCAGCTCTTCCTGGCTCCGCCCTCCCGCAGGAGTTCTGGGTGAGGCTCCTGTGCTACATCATGGAGACGGATTACACGGAAGCCTTGACCCCCATCTGCGTCAGCCTCACGAACCTGGCGGAGCGGCAGCTGCAAGCCCACGAGCAGGAGGCCAGCACGGCCAGCACGGCCAGCAGGCCCAAGCACGGTGGGCAGCGCCCTGCGCCGGCCGGGGGGCTGGGCCGCTGCGGGCTGCTTCTCGCCTCCAGAGAGCGTCCTGGAGTCCTGACAGCCAGGCCAAGGCCCGCCCTCGTCACATCTGAGGAGGGGTTAACATCGGGCGAACTTCCTCGTTCCTGTCCTCACCCCCTGGCCCAGAGCCACTGGCCCGACCCCACCCTGCAGAGGTCCTGGCTTAGCCTCTCCCTGGGGGTGCCCTCTCTGGGCTTCTGTGAGCCAGTTGGAAGAACAGTAGACGTCCCAGCTAAGTCCTCTATAAACCACCACGTCGCGGTCCCCTGGCACGAGAGCACTGTGAACATCAAGCTCTCAAAACAGTGGTTCGGCCCACCTGTGTGCGGAGCGACACTGTTGCAAGGGGCGTCTCTCAGGGGCGGGGTCTTTGCTGGATGGGCGTGGCTGGCAGTGGAGGTGATTCAGGAGCCCTTTAGGACCCTGGGACGGCAAAGGCTGGAGCCTGCCCTGAGCAAAGAGCGAGGCCACCCTTGAGGTCTTCTCATGTCCCTACCCGCCACGCTGGGCTGAGTCCTCTCCAGGCCCCCACCACCTGCAACTTCTCAGCAGGCCTGGCCTTCCCTTGCCCACTGGTCCAAGCCTCGTGTTTGCTTCTGATGGACTCACTGACTCCCAAAACCTGCCTTTGGGGTGGAGGTGACTGAGGGTGCGGGGCAGGGGCCTGTAGTAATGCCGAGGTTCACAGGAGAAGCAAACACTCTCGTGGCAGGTCCTGGTGTCCCGCAGAGTGGACACATCCTGAAAATAGCATCTCACCTCCCCTGGGCGTAGCATGGTTCTCCATTCGTGCCAGGATAAGCCAATTAAAATGATGTTCTTTATGAGATTCACCTGCGCTGACCCACTCTCCACTGCGGGGACAGTGAATGGTGTTGGGGAAGTGCCTTCCAGGCAAAGCCCCCTCGGGGACCCGAGGGCGCATCCCGTTTGGGTCAGGTGCTCAGTGTGGGTTCAATCTCCTTCCTCAGTGGACCTGCCAGCACCGCAGAAGCTGCTCGCCCGTCTCCTGGTGAGTGGCTCCCCCGCTGTGCCTTGGCCTTGCTGAGGCCACGTCCTGTGGTACGTCTCCTTTGAGCTCTAGTTCCCAGAGCCCCGAGAGGGGGAAGGAGCCGGACGCTAGGCACGACAGGGCTTTCCTGGTCCCTGGTGTCCGTCTCTAGGAGAACGTGCAGGACAGTGCTCTTGGATTTGCCCTCAATTCCTCTGCTCGGCCTTTGAGCAGCCTCAAAGCATCCCCAGGACAGTGGGCTGACGTCCGCCTCTTGGTGTGGACTCTGGACGCTAGTCCACGATCCATGGAAGCCCGGGGTGGGGAGGGACCCCGTGATCTTGTCTCTCCTCTCCTTTCTGGGAGCGAGGTGCCCGGGGCTGCCCAGCCCAGGCAGAGCCCCACTGGAGTCCTGGTGTCCTCCAGGTGCTGATGTCGTCCCCCTACAAGGGGAGGGCCGTGGGATAGCCATGCTCAACCTCCTGAGTACCCTGAGCCACAGCATTGCGCCCGCCATGGCTGACATGTGGGAGCTGGAGATTCCCCTGCTGGTCAAGTACCTGGAAGGTGA
The DNA here is from genome assembly GCA_003508835.1 of Eonycteris spelaea. Classification (NCBI taxonomy): domain Eukaryota; kingdom Metazoa; phylum Chordata; class Mammalia; order Chiroptera; family Pteropodidae; genus Eonycteris; species Eonycteris spelaea. The sequence continues at coordinate 1,640,425 of PUFA01000034.1, read as the reverse complement.
GGCGGCCAGGCGGCCACCCCGAGCCAACCGCCCCTCAGTGTACGGGCTGGGGTGTGAATCACGCGGCTTGGACAGCAGGAGCTGAGGTTCCAGGTGGATCAGCACAGCCTGTGTTGGTCCTTGGCAAGGTGGGGAGGGAAGTGCAGGGTGTGGCGAGCCAGTCCGTGGAGGGCTTCCAGGCCCGGGCTAACGAGGTGCTCCAGGAGGATGCGGCAGAAGACGCTGGCAGGTGCGACCCTTCTTTCTGCAGAGCATACCGAGTTTACTGGAATCAGAAGACCTGGGAGGACAAGCTGATTCAGGTAAAGAGGCGACCCAGCCCGATGAGGCCAAGGTGGGGAGAGCAACTGGCGGGGTTGGCCAGTGGGCAGTTTGGGAGCCCCTAGAGGACACATTCATTTTCCTTCTGTCAGAGGACTCGGGGGGTGCCAAGCATGCCCACAGCTTTATCTACCAGCAGGGGAAAACTGAGGGCCTTCCACTCACTCAGGAAATCAGCACGGGGGTGACACCCCCACACGCCCCCAAGCCACAGCTGTCTCCCAGATGCGCGGGCCCACGGAACGTTAGCACTGGATCCGGGCTTTAGGGGTCGGGGGATCCGGAAGATGGGGAAGGAGGCTAGAGAGGACGGGTCACTACTCCAGGTCACCCGGCCCTCCTGGAGCACCAACGTCTCCTGCCTCTGCAGTTTCTGAGAAATTCGCTCAAGAAGACGCGGGGTTCCAACTGGAGCCTACGTCTGAGCAAAGAGCTGAACAACCAGATCGAGAGCTTCGACAGCCCCTCTCTGGAGAAGGTTGGTCCCCACAGTGGCAGGGCAGTGCTAGCAGGGAAGGGGACAAAAGGGACGTTGGAGTGCCCGGGGTCCACCGTGTGTTAGGTAGAGCAGATGCGCCCGGGAGGAGAGGGCGGGGGTCCAGACCAGGGAGTTTTCATTTTTTATTTATTTTGTTTCTCTGTAAGAAGCTGCTTTGCTGACGCTGGGCATCTCTTCTCCAGCCGTCAGCTTGCCCATCCTCCTCACTTCACTCTCCACCTGGCAGGTTGTCTCACTGCAGAGTCCAAAAGGCAAGGGTTGAGATGTCCGAACAGGTTTTTGGCAAATAGTGAAAACGACGAGAATGGCGCTGCACCGTGGAATGCTAAGGGGGTCGCCGGGGTCTAGCTCAGTGGTAAAAAAGGATGAAGCTTGGAGGAGGAAGAAAGAGTGGACGACCTGGGGTTAGAAGCTGGTCTTCCAACCGTCCCACCCCCACCCGACAGACGGCTGGATGTGGTTTCTTATACCCGACGCATCCAGATACTGGCCCATAACCACATCTATCTATGTCAGCATGAAAAAGTGTTTATAAAACTATTTACATTGTTGAAAGAAATCAGAGATCTCGATCCAGGGAAAGCATCCCATATTCATGGATTGGAAGGCACTATAGTTAAGACGACGACACTCTCCAAATTTATCTGTGGATTCAACATGACCCCTCTCATAATTCCTGCTGGACTTTTTTTTTTCTCCGAAAGATCGATAAGCTGATCTTAAAATGCACCTGGAAATGCAAGGAGTCCAGAATAGCCAACATAATTGTGATAAAAGAGAACAGAGTTGGAGGACTCCAGCTTTTCAGTTTCAGTTTCAAGACTGGCATCAGAATCGGCGCAGAGGTTGACGGGGTAGAAAGGAGAGCCCAGCAGTGAACCTCACATTTACTGTCAACTGATTTTTGACAAAGGTGCCAAGACAGTTCAATGAGGAAAGAATAGTCTTTTCAACCAATGGTACTGGGACAACCGCCCATACCCTGAGAAAAAGAACGCGGTTGGACACCTTCCTCACACCATACACAAAAATAACTCAAAACAGATCCTAGATGCACATACGAAAGCTAAAAGCAGACAACTCTTAGAAGAAAACCTGGGTGTAAATCTTCATGACCTTGGCGGGGCCATGCATTTTTAGATGTGGCACCCAAGCACACGAATGAGAAAAGGAATAGATCAATTAAACATAGTCAAAACTAAAAACTCTTATGCTGAAAACAGTACCGTCAAGAAAATGAAAAGATACCCATCGAAATGAGAGAAAAATATTTAGCAAATCGAGTCCCTGATCAGAGACTTTATGTATCTAGGATATACAAAGAACTCTTATGACTCAATAACAAAGACAAATAAGACAGTTAAAAATAGGCAAAGGATCTGAATAGACATTTCTCCAAATAAGACACACAAATGGCAAGTAAGTACATGGAAAAAACATTCAAGATCGTTACCCTTAGGGAAATGCAAATCAAAACCACCATGAGAGACCACTCCAAACACACGAAGATGGCTATAATAAAAAAGGCAGATAATGACAAGTGTTGGCAAGAATATAGAGACATTTGAACCCTCACATATTTCTGGTGTAAATGTAAAATGGGGCAGTAGCTTTGAAAAACAGTTGGGCACTTCCTCGAAATGTTAAGTATAGAGTTAACGTATGACCCGGCCATCCCACTCCTAGTTATGTGTGCCCAGGAGAAATGGAATCGTACATCCACACAAAAACTTGCGTATGAATGTTCATAGCAGCATTTCTTACTTGTATGGTCCCAAAGTGGAGACAACTCAAATGCCCATCGACGGATGAGTGGAGAAGCAAAATGTGGCATATCCGTACAATGGAAGAGTCTTCAGCCACGACAGGAATGAAGTGCTGGTACACGGTACAGAGAAGATGGCCTTTGAAATGTTATGCTAAGTGAGAGGAGCCAGGGGCAAAGGAACACAAAAGAGCACGTATTATACGACTTTATTGACTTGAAATGTCCATAATGGGCATCTCCATGAAGATGGAATGTGGGTTCACTGCCAGCGGGTCCGGGGTTTCTTTCTGGGGTGATGAAAGTGTCCCTAAATGACCGTGTGATGATGGTTGCATCGTGCTGTGAATACACCATTGTATTTGTGAACTTTAAATGGGTTAATTTTGTGGTATATAAATTATACCTCAATAAAGATGTTTTAAAAAAGGTTTTTGCAGGGGTCAGCCAAAAAATTTGTGTGTGTTCAACTATATTTCCTTTATAGATGAGTATGTAAAAATCACAAATAGTAAATTATATCTTACCGATATCTTCTGTAGCTAAATGCTATAGATTTGCAGGTATAAACTCTCATTAGATATCAACTTAAGACCAGATGTCCATTTGAAAGAAAGTTGTATATAGTGTTTAATAAGCTAATGCATACAATTTAACTATATTATGATAACTCACCCAGCTTAAGGGAAGTGAATAAATAGAATTTGGGGGGCTCAGATAACTTTGAAGACATAATTGAATACAGTGACTTAAGGAACTTTATCAAGACCCTCCTAAGCTCTTCATTGCTCGACTGGCACCCTCCAGGTGGGAACAAGAAGACGACCAGGAGCCTCCAGACTTATAACCCCAGTAGATGGAGCCAGTCTCGTTCCAAAATTAATATGCAGAAGTCATTTTCCTCCTATATACAAATAAAACAAAAGTATCATATAATGAAAACAGATCTTGTTCAAAGGGCAATGTAATGTAAAATACAATCAATATATGTTCAGTTGTAAAATATTGAATATATGAAATAATGTGAAACCGATGTGAACACACAAAATTACAAAGAGAGGCAAGGAAGCTAAAAGAAGCCCTAATAAAATAGACACCATCTCTCGTTCATAAATAGGAAGTCTCAGTGTGAAGTCTCAAAGGTGTCCATTGCTCTCAAATTAATCTGGAAGTAAATTACTTACTGCCAGTCAAATCCCCAAAAGGAGTTTTGTGTGTGTGTGTGTGTGGAAATTTGACAATTTTATGGAATTTCACAAAATTATTTCCAAGTTCACCTGAATGAAAAAAATGTCAGAGAATAGCTAAGAATATATTGAAAATGAAGCACAATAAGGAAGTATTTGCTTCCTCAGAAAAGTCAAAGTGTACAAAACAAAACTGTGGAACCATCAGAAGACTATAGTGATGAATATTTTTAGAATCTTAACAAGGAATAGGCCTTCACATGCATGAAAAGGAACAAGAAAGACAAAGGAAAAGAATGACACTTTCTCGATGAAAACGAAAATTTCTTGTGTGGCAAAACAAAATGGTTATGAATAAAATCAAAAGGGAAATGAGATGTTGGGAAAATATACTACCGAGAGCCATCTGCTAGCGAAGTCTCCCGACACGTGATCGTTCAGGGATGAACGTCAGATTGATTTTAAATCCTGGCTCTATCACGTCCTGTTTGCTTTCTCATCTCTAAATAAAATAATCAGAATTACCCGCGAGAGTTGTTGCGTGGGTTAAATGAAATAATGTGTGTGTGTGCTATTATTTTTCCAAATATATGCACAAAGTTCTTACGAATGAAAAATAGAACAGGAGAAATAATCCAACAGAAAATGGGGAAGGATGTAGACAGAAATTCGGGGAATGGACCGTGGAAATATGCAGAAGATGACTAACATGACCAATAAGAAACGGACGAAATGCAGTTGTCCCGCCTCTCACTGGTGCTGTCTCGCGTGAGCGAGAACGCGGGAAAATCTGAAATTTCTTTCCAAAATATATACACAACAGTGACACATCTGCACATTAAAAAAAACCAAACTGAAGAAATAGTACGCGTTCACTCCCAAGCAGCGACCCCGAGGGCGCAGTAGGGAGCCTGACGCCCCCTTTGTCCCCTGCCTCTCTAGGGCTTCCTGTACAGGGCCTTGGGCTTCACCTTGGCCACGGGCCTGGAGGCTGACAAGGTGGAGGTGCTGCTGCTGGAGCTGCTGTACAAGACGGACTATGGCAATGACTTCGACCGGGAGGTCAGGGTGCCCCGCAGCCCCCTCCTTCTGCCAGAGCCCTCTGGACCCTCAGGGGATAGGGCATGTGCATCTGTGTGTGTGCTGTGTGCGCACACGCATATGTGTGCCCATGAGTGCATGTACACGTATGTGCACATATATGCACACGTGCATGTGTGCACCAGTACATGTGTGCATGCATGAATATGAGTGCCTGCATGTGTGCGCTGTGTGTGCACATGCACATGTGTGCCCATGAGTGTGTACACGTATGTGTGCATGCATGCACATGTGCATGTGTGCGCCGGCACATGTGTGCATGCATGAATGTGAGTGCCTGCATGTGTGCATGCATGCATGTGCATGTGTGCGCATGCATGTGTGTAGGTGCATGTATGCATCTGCATGTGCTTATGTGTGTGTGGGTGCATGCATGTGTGTGCCTGCATGTGTCATGCACTGTGTGCCGTGCATGTGTGTGCATGTATGCACGCCTGTGTGCAGGTGCATGCATGTGTGTGCATCCAGGCTGTTGGAAGTCACTCTGCATGTCTGTGCGTGCATGTGCATATATATGCGCTGTGCATGCCTGCATGTGTGCAGGCGCATGTGTGCCTGTGCGTGTGTGCATAGGTGCATGGGCATGTGAACTTGTTTGTGTGTGCGTGCATACTTGTGAATGGGGGGCTCCTGCTCTGCCCCCTGCCCACCCCCTCACCCCTGCTGGCTGGGTCTCCCCACAGGGCGTGATTCTGTGCTTTGGCCTGTGCGCCCGGGGCCAGGTCAAGACAGTGCTGAACGTGCTCCATGACTTCGAGGAGAGGATCCAGGAGTCGGAGCAGTCCTGGCAGATCGGCGCTTGGCGGGTAGGTCCCCCTCACCCCACAGCCAGGTCTCCCGGGGCTGATTAGAGCCGCGGCGCCCTCAGCACCCAACCAAGGTTCTCACAGGAAGAGAGTCCGCTCCGTGTCTCCTTCCAACAAAATGACTGCGATCCGGAGGTCGCCTCCAACCGAGTCTTTGCGGGCGGGTCATCTGAAGAACACGGGGAGGGCCTTTCCAGTCCCATCTTGCAGAGGAGGCCTAGCCACTCACAATGCTACCCGAGAATACAGAGTCCCAGGCCTCACCCAGACCCACTGGGCCTGAAGGAGCTGCAGGCGATTTCCATGTGTTAGGAGCTCTGCCTTGGCGAATCAGTGGGGCTGGGCTGGAGCGGCTGAAATGCCCCCTGCCGTGTAGACAAGAGCACAGTAGCTTGTTCGATGGTGAACCAGGAGTTGGACCCAGGCGGCCCGTGGCTGGCCTCTGGCCCAACTTCCTGCCACAGGGCGCAGTGCCACAGGCTGGGTGAGCCCCCAGTGGGCAACCATCTGAAGTCAGGGATGTCTTAAGCTTTGGCTTTGACCTTGACCTTGGGACCCCTTGCCCTGGAGGTCCGGCAGTTTGGATGGAAAGAATTCAGAGTGTCCCAGGCTTCTGCCCCAGCTTCTCCACGGAGCAGGACCTGAGACCTGGATTTCTCCTCATGGCCTGGCAGGGCTTGAGTGCCCCACCTTTCGTGTTGGGTTTGGTGGCCCCCAACACCTTCTCCCAGAACCATGAGAGCCCTGGCCCAGCACAGGTGCCCGTCAGGTGGAGGCATGAAGGGAGGACAGCCGCCTCTGTGTAGGGCTGTCCACTAAACAAACACCTGCTGTGAGCAGGTGGTCCCGGCCTTGGTCTGACTTGCTCACTGCTTTGCACCCAGGGCCTGGCATGTTGTAGGTGCTCAGTACAGAAGTGTTGAATGAATCAGTAAATAAGTGACTATTTCAGGCACCTTTATCCGGCTCAAAAGCTCTTTTGGTCTCCTGACCAGAGACTGTCCGCTCACAGCTGGGGCAGGACCTGCTGCCTCCCAGGGGGCAAGTTGAGCAGATGGCCCCTACCAGTGCTTCTCCCTTCTCGTTGTCCTTGCAGAAGGACCATCCCTGGAGGCGGGAGACGGTGAAGGGCGCGCTCATGGTGATGTACAGCTGTGTGGCCTCGCACTGCCACCCGCAGATGCTCCTCACCCATGCGGACAACCCCATCACCTCCAAGATCATTCACCACTACACCAGCAGCTGCCAGGTAACCCCGGGACGCCACACACCTGCACCCAGGGAGCTGCCCTCCTCGATCCGGGCTGTTGGAAGTCACTCTACATCATTTTCTGGGTGGTGGTGAAGCCAGGAGTTGGACTTAGGCAGCCCATGGCCCACGGAGAGACATCTGGGAGTCCTGCCTGACCGCCAGCCGGCACGGGGAGCCTGTCACTCCTACTTGTCTGCTCTCTGCTGCGGGGGTGGTGGTGGGGTAGGGTGGCTCCTTCTCCAAGTGCTGGGAGGAGTGTGTCCCCAGAAGTCACAGGATGAGCCCCTCATTCCAGCCTCTTTCCCTCCCTCTTTCTCTCTCCTCCCCCACCTCGCCCCTCGGCCACCTGACTAAAAGCTTTCTCATAAGGGACAAGGGGGGAGGGGTGTCTTCAGAAACGCGAAGGGACTAGCAAGGTGGAGAAAACTCGGAGAATAAAGCCAACATCATTTTATTATTGTCGTTTAAATTGTGATAAAAATACACGTAAAAAGATAGATGTCATGACCATGTTTAAGTGGCGTTACATATGTTCACACAGTCATGTGACCATCACTGTCATCGATCGTCGGGACACCTCATATTATAACCTAAAACTCTGCGTCCATCGACCAACTGCCCCTCCTCACTCAGGCACAGTGTGGGGGTCCAGGGCGGGCGGCGTCTTCCACGGAGCATCAGAGCCTGGCCCGCGTCCGGGACATGTGGCAGATGCTCTGTCCAGTGGCCGAAAGACAGAATGAGGCTGCGGCCTCTCCGAGCACCCCTGACACTGACTCTTCCTCAGCACGAGGGAGGGAGGGCCGTCCGTACCCGTAGCACCATGGGAGCTGGGAGCCCGGGCTGTGACTCAGGACCCTGAGGATCACTGCCAACGTGCTCCTTCCTTCTCCCTGTCTTGGTCTGGACACAGGACATCTGCCTCAAAATGGCCTTCATGAAGAGTGTGGCGCAGGTCACCAGTGCCATCAAAAACATCAAGGACCTGGAGGACTTTCAATTTGGCCAAAAGACGACTCTTACTGCCATTGTAATGGTAAGCCGGGGGGTGGGGTGCTTTCTCTGCCGGGAGGTTTTGGGGTCTAACTCTGCTGACTGGCTTCCACCTTGTCAGAGGTCTCAGAGTTCCCCTGGGGCATCCGAGAGGCCAGGGGGCTACAGGAGCCTCCGAAGCCCTTTCTGTCTCAGTCTGCTTTGATCCAACTGCAGGAGTTCTGGGTACGATATTCTTGTAGCTGATAAAAGGTACCACGGCCAGGAGATAGACGGGCTCCGTGGTGCCCCCGAGGCAGCTGGCTCAGGGCTGGGAGACAGAGGCCCACTGGGTCAGTCCCACTGTGGCCCCGTGCTGCTCCAGAGGAGGGACCTAGTGGGTAGGCCTCTGCTGCAGGCTGCTTTAATTGAGAACTATGTGCACACAGAACTTTGGTGAGATCTAGAAAGATGTCAACCACCCAAAGGCAAGAAGTGGCGACGGGCTGATGGAGTTTGTGAGACAGCTCCTGTCCCTGTCCCCAGACTTGCCCAGTCCCTTATGATCCCTAGCCCCTGGAAACTGCTCCAGCTGAGCTGGAAGCAGTTCTGGAGGGAAGTGAAATGTGAGTGGAACAGGAGGCCCGGGGAAGGAAAGGAACGTTCCATCTGGGTCCCGCTCCGGGCCAAGAGCTATACGCATGTAATTTCATGCCGGCCTGGCACAGCTCCGTGAAACGGGCCACCACGTCCTCGTTCTACACGCCAGGGAACTTGGGCTCAGGCAGGGGAGCAGTTTGCCCAGGGATGCCCATGGGGAGGCCAACCTGCGCGAAAAGCGGCAGCCCATCTGGGGCCCACGCTTCCCCCGGATTCTGCTGCCTCCCCGAAAATGTCAAAGGCCGAGTGATCCTAAAAATGTCAGGACTTCCTGGCACCCACCCCGGGGAACACTGCCACCAACAGAGTCACTGTGGGTCAAGGCCCCCTCTGCTGCCTGGACCGGGGCACCGGGCGGCCTGGCAGCTCACTGTGCCGCTGTGTCCCCCAGGCCATCATCAAGGCGGAGCCAGCCGACACCCTGGTTTCCCCCGTGCGGGCCATGGCGATGGACGCCCTCTCGCACCTGAGGTGAGCCGGGCTCCTTCCCGTGCCCCGGCACTTCTCCTGGGTAAAGGCGGAGGCTGAGAGCAACCCTGGGTGCTCCTTGGGCGGCCACCCCTGTAGCAGGGGCTCAGGCAGCTCCCGGCTCAACGGCCATCAGAAGACAGGGGTCTGCTTCTGCCAGCTCTTTTCCATAAATCTCAGCAATATTTCAAGCTGGGCTCTTCTTTTTGGATTGGGACATGGCCGGCAGCGGGTGGGCTCTTCTTTAGCCCACTAGGAGATGTTTCGAGCAAGAAATCGTACAGTGAAACTGAATAGAACGGCAGGGAGATGGCATCCGTCCAGTTGGTCTGGGCTCAGTCGAGGGATTTATCTGTCAGCACAGTATAAATACGGCTTAATCCAAGGTTTAGTAATTCTAATGGAAGTAACAGAATGCCTGAGCTCACCAGCCTGGGAGGCAGAGTCCCTGTGGTTAGGGAGGAGCAGTGGACCGCTTCTGAGCGGGAGAGGGACAGGCTTAGAGCAGCACGAGGAGGAGAGGTGGTTTTGGACCCTGAGGCTCCCCTCAGTCACGGGCAGTCCCTGGACTCGGAGGACTGGGCGGACACGGACTCCCTGGGGAAGGGCGCAAGCCTGAACCTCCGACCAGGGAAGCTGGCCTCCGCCTTGCTCTGTGACAAGCCTCTGCACCCCGACGGGGCAGGGTCTCAACCCTCCACTGGCCACTCCTCTTGTCACTTCTCCTTTCCCTAGTGAAGTGAAGCCTTTCTACTCCACAGAGGAAAACAATGAGCTGATGGACATCAGTATACATTCTTTAATTTCTCTCCAACCCCCAGGAGAGGACAATGAGTCCATTAAGGTAGGTTGTTCTGGGCCTCCGTTTTCTGGGTCAGGACTTGAAAGTTGACATGAGTGTGGGTGGTGCCGAGAGCCCTCCATCCTGAACCCTCTGTGCGTGGTTAGAGGCAGCCAAGTGCGCCAGGTTCTGTTAGTAAGTGTAAGGTAATGCTAGCTGCTGTAACAGAGGGATCCCCAGAGCTCCACGGTTTTGCACTCAAGTAAAGTCCAGTTGGTGGCAGGGGGTAGGGATGGCGCTGTTCAGGACCCCTGACATTTCAAAGGGTGACTCAGAAGGTCCGGGGTGGAAAGGAAGAGAAAGAGTTTGGAGGATTCATTAACTTCCCCCACCTTCCACGGCCCGGAACTCAGTCACATGGCTCCACCGAGAGGCAATGGCTCCTGGAAAGTGCCGTCCCGACCGGACGGCTGATTTCCCAGGCCCGCTGTGGGAAAGGGGGACACATCTTTTGTGCTCAGGTAGCCGTCTGCACCTCCAGGGCCTGCCCCCGGATGAGGAATCAGGAGGAGAGGGCTCCACGGGGTCCGCTTCCTTCTCTGAAAACAGTTCCTCTTAAGAGATTGTCGTGGATGTCACACGGGAAGATGAGCGTAAAGAACTCAACCTGAGCAGAAGGGGTGACTGATTATCAGACCATCTCACTCCGTGCACCCCTCATCGCTGCCCAGTGCTCCCCTCTCTCGTCATAGAACCTGCACACCAACGCCCTGCGTGCCCTGGAGCAGCTGATGGAGGGCCTCGTGCAGCGGCATCTGGACCCCAAGGGGCTGCAGGAGATGGTGCACGTGAGTTGCTTGGCAGGGGGCCGGGAGCCAGGGACGGCCGCCCCTCCGGAAAGCTGGCCTGAGGGCCAGAGTCTCTGTGGGAAACAGGGGCAGGAGTTAAAAATCGTTTGGGTAATTTTATTTAGAGAAAATTACACACTTGCTGAAAAGTTGCAAGAATAGTACAAAGAACTCCTGTATACCTTTCACCCAGATTCACAATTCTTAATATTTTGCCACATTTTCTTTCTCTTCTCTCTCTTCTCTTCTCTCCTCTCCTCTCCTCTCTCCTCTCCTCTCCTCTCCTCTCCTCTCCTCTCCTCTCCTCTCTCTCTCTCTCTCTCACACACACACACGGCACACCTTTTGAATCCTGGCGAGTTAGTTGCAGATATCAAAAACAAGAATATTCTCTTCCATAATTCCGATGCCATGCTATATTCTAATCGATGGTCTGTATCCCAATTTCACTAATTGTTCCAATAATACCCTTTATAGCGATTTCTCCCCTGACGCAGGATCTCGCCTGGGTTACGCATTGCATTCAATTGTTGTCTCTCTTTAGCCTCCACCAGTTTGGAAAAATGCCTCAGTCTTTTTTCTTTTTTTTTGAAGGATACCGGTTTATTTTTAAAGGAGGTTATTTCTTCTCGTATTGAATTTTTAGAGTTTTTGTATATTCTAGAAACAAGTCCTTGATCAGAAATGCAATTTGCAAATATTTTCTCCGTGTCTATGACATGTCTTTTTTTTTTTTTTTTAATTTCACAGTGTCTTTTTAAGAGCAGAAGTGTGCAATTTTGGTAATTTTGGTGAAGTCCAATCTACCATGTTTTCTTTTATCGATCACGCTTTTGGCGTCACACCTAAGACATCTTTGCCTAACCCAAGGTTGCAAAGATCTATTCCTAAACCTTCACAGCTCCAGGGGTTACAATTAAGTCCATGACATATTTCGAGTTACGTTTCGTACGTGGCGCGAGGTATGGATCAAAGTTCATTGAATGTTTGTTCGTTTGCCCATGGATAGACAAGTGCCGTGGCGTCATTTGTTGAAAAGACTCTTTCCTCCGCTGACTTCTTCTTGCACCTTTGTCAAAGAAGTCGGTGGACTGTGCATGGTGGCTCTGTTTCCGGACACTTATTCTGCTCCATCGCGTCTTCACCCCACTGTCGTCCTGTCTTGATTACCACAAGGTTATAACAAGTCTTGAAATCAGGAGCCGGCGGTATGAGTCCACCGACGTTGTCCTTGGCTGCTGCATCCCATGGATGCTGCTCCGCGTATCATTACGCCCGGTTAGGAGATGCATGAACGTTTGGGCAGCACACAGGGCGCGCTGTGCTCCTGGTCCGGTCGCCTCAGTCCAGAGCAGTGCTGGGGGGCTGGGGAACGCGCTCTCTCTGCCCACAACCTACCTCATCCATCACCCTAGGGGCGGGGGGCGTGGGAAGAACACCGGAAGTGTCTAGAACCATCTAGAAGCGTGGAAAGTCGGCTTCTGAACAGGAGAAACGAGGAGGGCGATGCGGGCCCGGAAAGGCTGGCCGTGGGATTTCGATGCCCCCGTCGGTGTCCTGGGCTCTGTCCACAGCTCCTGGAAAAGTGGATCCTGTCGGAGAAAGAGTGGGAGCGGGAGAAAGCCATGAACCTCCATCTCCGCCTCATGCAGATCTACGTCCAGAGCGTCGGTGTCTGTGTGAGTGCTGCATGGCCCGGGCCCCCTCCCGCCACGGAGAAATTCCTGTTTCTGTCTGAGACGACAGGACACTTTCGAGACCAAGTCCTTCCTGCCCTGCAGAGTCCCTTGGGAAGAGGCTGCCACCTTTGGGAAGGGCAGAGACCCCTCGAGGGGCTCGCCCCAGCTCTGGGGTGCGTGGCGGGGTGAGGGAGAAGGTGGGCTGTGGCTTGCCGAGGATCCAGAGTCTGTGGAGACAGAGGCTCGTGTTGCGGACAGGGGCCCTCTTTCAGAAAAAGGATATGGAGTTCCTGACAACCGCAATTAGTGAGAAAAGTGAATAGTGACTTAGAGTGAGAAATAACTCACTGCACAAGTACAAAATCTTACAAGCTTGACAAGTACCCACGAACGTCATGAAGTTTAGAAAAGGTGACGAGGCGTTGACTGGACCGTCCGAGGCCTCGCTTCCTCCTTCGTTGGCTCCATCGTCTTTGAAAGCGCGGGCTTCAGGGATGGTCGGTGTGGGCAGGGGGATGGTGGCAACTGGGGCTGGGTGTGGGGACCAGCCTCAGGTCCCAGGGCTGGTCCGCGGTGAGAACAGGCTGGAGACCCTGGCGGGGACACAGACCCAGCAAAGCGAGCGTGGGGTGGACACTTACACTAAGGAACGTTTGAGGCCAGACACTGCCGAGTGCCTCGCCTGGGCTCCGATGCGGTTCTCACGCCATTGGAGGTGATGTTCTTAGCAGACAGGAAACACGGGGACCCGAGATGACGTACTCAGGGCACACAGGCAGTGAGCGGGGAAGCCCAGGTTTGAGCCCAGGGCTCAGTTACAGGCATTATGGCAGGTGCCTGGACATTGAGCCTGGTCCACGGTCAGGCACCCCTCGGATGCTGGCTGCTCAGCCCCCAGGGACCCGAAGGCGGGGCGCAGGAGGTAGAAACTTGAGTGGCAAGCGGATGGTGGGCACCGTCCCCTTCCCGAGACAGGGGTGGTGTTTTCCAGGGCGGGTTCAGCCACTCCAGCTGCCCACGACACTGGCCGTGGGCAGCACCGAGTGGGCGTGAGTGGACAGAGGGTGTGAGCCTTGAGCTCCCCTGTCCCTCAGATCCCGCTGAAGCTGGGGCAGTTCGGCGCACTGGTTGGACTCATTGCCCCTGCACCTGTGACTCCCACAAAAGGACCCGCATGGCCTCGATGGATGTCCTGTCTAGCCTGCTGGACCTTCACGGTATGGGGAACGCGGAACACCAGCCTCTCCTGGCCGGGAGAGAGGGCTGAAGCCGGGGCTGTCGGCTGTGGGGCTCGCCTGGGGGAGGATCGTGGCCACTCGGTGTCAACAAACAAGGGTGACCAGCAGAGACAGCAGAGGGGGTGCGGCGCTCACGGAGAGGCATTGGAAGCTTCTGGAAAGGAGAGGCTCAGCGCGACTCATTGAGGGCATGTGCTGGGCCCCACTGGGACAAGCCAGCTCACAGATACCAAGGAAACAGCTACACTGGCCAGAGATGAGCTCAGGGAAGAAGGCAGTGTGCTGACCTTGGAGGGGGAGAGTTCGCCTCTGGCCTGGCGGCGGGTGGAGCGTCCATCACAGGACAGCGGGCGTCCGCGCCTCATGTCGAGGTGACGCGGGGAACAGTGAGAGCAAAGGCGGGAAGGGACGGGATGTCCAGCTCTACGGTGCAGTCCAGGCCCGCAGAGCCGAGGGCCCCGGGGGCCAGGGCGCAAGGCCGCCATGACGTGGTCCTCTGTCCTTGTGGCCGCATCCGAAACTGTCCTCCCGACAGCGAGTCAGACCTGCTCCTCGTGGGGCGCGTCCAAGGAGCTGGAGCTCGCGAAGTGCAAGGAGGACCTCCAGGGCCTGGACGTGGAGAAGATTTTCAGCGCGTCCTCCAGAATTGCCAAGGTGACAAGCCGGGAGGGTTGTGTGGGCCGCCGGGCTGGCCTCCCGACGCCCGCATCACGTCCGGGGTCAGGACCCTGCTCCGCCCGGCCGTGCAGCCCCCTCCTCCTCTGGGAGTCACAGCCCCCCGTGGCCTTTGGTCCAACTCATGCCGTGTGCACGTCAACGGCCTCCAGTACGTAAGGTCCCCACAGGGGTGCCTGGTCCGCAGCAGGTGCTTAACCACCCCCAGCTATCTCCTCTCCGTCCCTGTGGTTATGCCGAGGACGGAGGGGCCCAGGTAGGCTTGAACGTGACACCTGCACACAGGCCTCGGCACTCGGGCGGGCTGATGGCGTGCCGAGAGCTGCTCAAACTCGAGGCTGCACAGGGGCGAGGTCACTTCTGCCTCAGGAGCAGAGGTGGCTTCCTGGAGGAAGGGGCTGGTGGAGCCACAGGACAGGTGTCAGGGCTCAGGGCGCACCCTGAGGGAAGGCTGCGGGGAGTGAAGATGGGACAGGGCGGGTTTGGGGTGGAGCGTCCTGTAGGGGTTCAGGTGGGGTTGGGGGCGGGGGATGAGGAGTAGGATGGAGGCGGAGGTGCATCCTGGAGGCATTGGAAAGCCCCAGCGAGTCCTGGGCGGCTTCGAATAGAGGAGTGACATCCTGAGCGGGCCCGTGATTGGGACAGAGCGAGGCTGGTCAGGGGGGTGGAGATGAGGCCGCGGCAAAGGCTTTGAGAGAGAAGAGGGGGTGAGCTGGGGCCGTGATGTAGAACAGAGGAGTGTCAGTCAATGGTGACAGGTGGCGGCAGGGGACTGGGCCTGGGGCTTGGTGGCCGGACCCCAAGGACGGCCTGCTCTGGTCCTAGGTGGCTTGCATGCAGTTTAATTGCGATGAAGTGGTCTCGCTTATCCAGAAGCTCTGTGAGAACATCGGGGCCATGGACCTCCAGCATGACAGGGCCTCCGTCACCTGGATAGGCATCTTCCTCCAGATGCGGGTCAAGGAGCTGGAGGACAAGGTGCCGGGCTGTGGATGGGCCACGTGGGGCTGGGGGCTGCCCTGTGTACCCAGGCTAGAGGGGCGGGCCAGGGCCAGCTGCGGTCTCCGAGAATACCTCCCAGACCCCTGGCTGCAAAGAGGAGGAAGAAGTAGAGTTCTCGAAAGAGAAAGAAACGTGTTGAAGGTAGCCCGGTCAGGAAGTGGACGGTGGACTCTCCCAGAGGACACTGCCTCCCACATCGGAAACCCGATGGAGTCCCGAAAAGGCCAAAGGGTTCTCTGAGGGGGTGCTGGCGGCATAACCTTCCCGTTGTCCAGTTGGGCGACAGTCTCCGGAAGAGGAGTGTGCAGAGGGGCGAGGGCAGGAGGCCCCCGAGGGCCAGGCCGCCCTGGTGATGCGCCCGCCCCCACCCAGGTGGCCGAGATCCTGGGCGCCATCCTGGTCCCACCTGCCTGTGGTGGACAACGCGGAGGTGCGGCGCCTCCTCACCGAGGGCCTCCTCCTGCTGGCGCACCACCACCAGGACCCCGTGCTCACGGCGCTCCTGAGGCAGCCCCTGCCCATGGAGAGGTGGGTGCCCCGGGCGACCCAGATCATGCCCGGCCCGCCTGTGCTGACGTGTCCCAGAGGACCGGGGCCTCGAGAGGGCCTTGTCTGACCCTCTCCCCAAATTTCTCGTGGGAGGTGCAGCTTGGGAAAAACGTGGACCCAGGTGTGTGAATTCAGACAGACGGTTTACGCAGCATCTCGTTCGGTTCGATCTTGCCGGACTTGTCTCTTGAGCCGTGTAGAACCCACCCGGAGCCTGCCTCCCTGCACCTGCGTGACCAGGCTCGCCAGGTCACTGTCCTGGGGCCCGCCTCTTTTCGGCACGGCCAAGGGCTTGACTTGGGGATCAGGAAGTCCGGTTCAGATTGTAGTCTGGCAGGTCACCTGCGCTGGCAGCTCACCTGCCTTTCCTCCTGTGGAATGTGGAGGCGAGACCTCTTCCTCAAAGATGTGTGAGGACGAGGAAGGGACATGTCATCAGCCAGCTGCCCGGGTCCAGCCTGACACTAGTCGGGCACTTGGAGGCTATTACTGGATGTGCCCATAGGTCATCAAACCGTAGGCCTGGTGGGGACTTTCGAGGTCACTTAGCTGTGGGGCCAGGGCTTCCGAGGGGCAGAGAAAGGTGGCTGAGCTTGGGGTCAGGCATCCGGGTTCTAGTCCTGCGACCTTTGCTGGCTCATCGCAGCTCCCTGAGGTGCAGCCTCCAGGGCCCAACCGCTGCTCAGGGGGAGGCTGCGGGGTCCGAAGAGGCTCTTGCTCACCTGCCAGGCAACTCACAGTCCTTGTCCTCTGTCTTTGGCCAGCCACCTGATAGAGGTATGGCTGGCTGTGGCGGAAAACATGGCCTTTGCCCGGACGATGCTGCACGGGCTGATGGGCCGGCTGCAGTCGCGGTTCAGCCCCAGGACCAACGCCACCTCCAAGGCCGATGTCTGGCGCCTGGCCGCAGTGGACCCCCTGATGGTGAGTCGCGGGCCGAGACCCCGGGGCTCCCCAGGGAGCTAGGAGTGGGAGCCCGGCCGCTCCCTGCTGCTCTCCCTGCAGACGCTGTGCACCGTCCACCTCCTCATCGAGAACATGGACAAGGATGACAAGTTCCCGGACCTCTTCCCGGACCTCATCTACACCCTCCTGCTGCAGCTCAGCAGCAGCCGGGGGCCGGAGGCCGCGTCGCCCATCCTGAAGACATGGAGGCTCATCCACACGGGGACCCTGCCCGAGGAGATCAACCTGCAGAGGCACGGGGCGGGGGGCGGGGGGGGGTGGGGGTGAGGCAGCGGGTCTGGGCTGGACGGGGCCTTCGGCTGCCTCTCAGAAGTCACCGGACTCCAGGAGTCGCTACCACGCGAGGGCCTCGTCATCCCCTCCTGGCGGGGAGGAGAAGTGTCCGGAAGCTGATCCCACTCACGGCTGCCCTCTGCTGTGTCCAGCACGGCGCGGGGGTCAGAGTTGGCGGACCCGCACTCTCACACGATCGCCCCTTCGCCCCTTGGGCTAGGCCCGCAGGCGCGAAGACCCCGGCTCACGGACTGAGCTCGCTGCCTGCCGCTCTGAGGAGCCGAGGGGCCTCCCCACAGGGCTGCCGCCGCATCCTGACACGGTCCCACCTTCTTCCAGGATCACGATCCGATCCATGCAGCTTTTGTTCCGGAGGCTGGACAACGAGCAGCTGGTCCACACCTGGACGACCAAGGCGTGTGGGCCCTCCTGCAGGGCAGCTCCACCTTCTTGCAAGGGGTGGGCCTGCTGGCCAGGTGGGCGCCCGGGCTCCCTCCAGGGGCGTGGCGAGACCTGCCGAGGCAGCTCTTTGCTGAAAGGTCTAGGTCACTTCTGGGGGTTGCCAGGTCGACCCGCGTCCAGACTCAGATGGCAGACGCGTGAAGGGCAAAGGGGGCCTTCGATTCCAAGCCTTGTGCTCCAGGGCAGGGAACGTGAGGTCAGAGGCGGGTGGGGCTCGGCCAGGCCACTCTGGGCTTCTGAGCAGGGCCAGGCTGGGGAGCCCCCAAGTCCTCATCACTCGCTCGCGCGCAGCTCTCATTTGAGCCCCCTATTCTAAAAAGAGGACGAAAAGTCAGTCCTTCAGTGACACCCGCTGGCGAGGAGGAGAGGCCCAGAGACGGTAGAGGTGCCCGGGGCGTCCTGCTCTGGAGCGGCCCTGCCTGGCGGGAGCTGAGACGCCCTCCCCGCCTGGCGGGCCCGGTCCCCTCTGCAGGCTGTGTGTGCGGCACGTGGAGGGCTCCAGGCGCAGGCTGTCGGAGCTGGTGCTCAGGGGCATGACCTTGGAGGTCCTGAGCTGCCGCGTCAGCAGCACGGCCATCTGCGTGGAGGTGAGGCCCACGCGTGGAGGGCGGGGCAGGCTGGGGAGCCGAGGGGGGCAACTCCCTGCTTTCCCGGGGACTCCCTCAGGGGGCTCAGAGCAGCTGCCAGGCTCTGAGGGACATCTGAGTCCCCTCTCATTTGTCTGTTCATTCACTCGTTCACTCATTCATTCCTTCACCACACGAGTAGTTTAGGGGGTCGCTGTGGGCAAAGAGGGGTTGAGACTCTGCCTGTACCTTGATGCGTAGCAGCCGAGCAACGTGTGACCGTGTGACGTGGTGAGTGGTAGCAACACCCAGGGGCCAGGGCGGGGCTCTCCATGGGATGGAGGTGCTGGGGAAGCTCTCACAGGAGACCCTCCTGCTCTGCCAGGCAGGAAGGCCGGGCTAGGGGGTTACGGCCTTTGGGGCCCAGTTACCCTTCCATGCACGTGGGGTGCTTATGGGGTCACCTCTACTGAGAGGCCCTTCTTGTCCCTTCCTGGTGGAAAAGAGAAGATTCTGGAAGCTGATCCAGAGAAGCAGCCAGAACACTTTTAAGAAACCCTCTATCAGCTTTATGATGCCCGTAAGACCCAAACATCGGCCTAGTGCAGGGGTCCCCAAACTTCTGTAAAGGGGCAGATAGTAAGTTTTCAACTGTGGAGTGGGCAGTTTAGTGTTTTGTTTTCTTTAAGTGTGTTTAAAACACACTCGTGTGTGTGAGTGCACACACACACATGTGCACACACGTGCCAGAGTGACACACACATGCACGTGCACACACGTGCCAGAGCGACACACACACGCGCACGTGCACACACGTGCCAGTGACACACACACGCACGTGCACACGTGCCAGAGCGACACACGCACACGCATGTGCACACACGTGCCAGAGCAACACACACACATACACATGCACACACGTGCCAGAGCGACACACACACACACACACGTGCACACACGTGCCAGAGCGGTCCCCGCTGGCCCAGCGTCCTGGCATTTCGAGTACTAGGTAGACAGCGCCTCTGAATCCCAGGTGAAGGAAAGTCGTGCTTCCCGGACATTTCTCCTGAGACGCAGTGGACGTGGCTGTTGCTCACGGTAGCTGCTCCGTCACTCCGACTGAAGAAATGAAAGGCGGACGAGTGTGTGGACCGGTCACGCGTGTTGAGTGTTTCCCACACCGGGCCTCGCCGAGGCCGCGTGGCAACCTCGTGAGGCTGGTGCCGTATCGCCTCTTCTTACCGTTGAGGACACAGACTTCGAGGCGCTGAGGGGCCGGCCAGGGCCCCGCGGGGGCGGGTGGGCAGGCGGAGTTCAGGCCCAGCGTCCTCAGGGGAACCCGCGCCGCGCCCTGAATGTACTCGCGGCCGAGACGGGCCTGCGAGGGGCCAGTGCAGCAGCTTCTCCTTTCCAGTTCATGAGCGACCCGATCCTGTACCGGGAGAAGCTGCTGAAGCCGGCCGTGCTGCTGCTGGGGAAGGGGGCCGACCAGGAGGACGAGACGCTGCGGGTGCTGTCCCTGCGCGCCCTTGGCAGCATGGCCCTGGGTGCCCCCAAGAAGGTGCCGCTGCCGCCGCTGAGCCCAGGAGCTCAGGACGTGGGGCGCGCGGGGGCCCGGGGCCCGGGGCCGGAGCGTGCCTGTCGCCCGGGGCGCCGGCCCGGCAGGGGCTGAAGGCACCCTGTGTCCCCGCAGGTGAGGCAGTACCGGAAGCTGCTGCTGGAAAAGTGTCTGTGCGCCCTGAGGGAGCCGGGCGGCACCAGCGTGCCCTCCGAGGGCATGGAGGCCCTGGCCAGGATCCTGGCCGAGCTCCGGGAAGGGGACCTGGGGTCCTCGTTCGACGCCATCTCCGAGCAGTGCAGGGCCTTCTTTGACAACGTGAGTGCAGACGAGAGCTCGCTGGGCCCCGGCCGGGGGTCCGCAAATGCCTGCCCAGAGAGCGAGTGCCCACCCCTGGGCCCTGTGGGAAAGCCGGGCTCCGGTCCCACCGGGCACCGATGGCTGGTCTTGGGACCTTGTAAAGAAAGAAAGAAAAAAAGCTCGTTCAAGGGCTTGGGCCCCCTTCTCCCTGCCGTTAGGGGATGAGCTCTCTCTCCTGATTCCTTGCAGCCCAGGTGCTCTTTGGGCTGGGTGGGGACTCAGCCAGGCAGTGGTGTGTGCGTAAATTCAACCCAGTCCTCATCTAGGATGTAAAGGTCACAAATACCAGAGCTGCGCCCAGTCCTGGAGCCCTGCAGGAGGGACTCCGTCCTGGTGGAATGATCCAAAAGCCTTCGCAGGGGCACAAGGCATTTTTCAAGGGGTCCGCGGAGAATGGCAGGGGTCTTGTCGGGCTTCCCGCTCCCCGAGTTTCAGAACAGGTTTGCGCGTCTCGGCCGCAGGAGAGTGAGCTGCTGCGTGTCAAAGCCTTCCTCCTCTTTGGGAAGCTGGCCAACGTGGTGAGGGTCTCCAAGAGGCATTTCTTCAAGGAGGAAGTGAAGAAGGCCTGGGTCCCGCTCATGCTGCACTGCCAGGACCCCTGCTCCGAGGCCGCCCAGGTGAGGCGCGCCCTCGTCTTTGCATCCCCAAGTCTGGGGGCCGCTGTCCCCAAGAGGAACGTGTTCTCCGGGCCTGCTGGCTCAGCAGCCTGAGGGCTCCCCCTGTCGGTGTCCCCGAGGCCACACGCCAGGCTGGGGAGAGGGACCGTTCCAGACGTCCGCACACCGGCTGACTGAGGAGCCTCGGCTCGTGTTGGGGGCTGAGTTTCCCTCTTCTCCAGTCACCCATCACCCCGTCTTCTATCAGATTCACTTTGGGATACAATGACTCAGCCACATTTAATACTCGCCTTAAATCTCACCTCGCCCACTCCCTGGGGGGCAGGCTTCTGCATGCTGGAGGTGGGGGCTGCTAGGAGTAGCAGAGGGGTCCCCGCCTCTCTGTGTGACCCCCACTTCTCCTCCTGGCCAAGGCCCAGCTGCTCTGATGTGTTGGGTGGGAGCGGGGAGAGGTAGAGGCTCCGTCGCCCAGTCTAGCTGAGACGCGGGCTGGCTGGGGACAGGAAAGCTGGAGGTAGGGCGTCTGGGGCTGGGGGGTGGGGGTGGGATGCTGGCCCGTCCCGCCAATCCCAGCCGGCCCCGCCCCTGGACATCTGGAGGAGCAGGCCCCAGTAGGGCTGCTGAGGGCACAAGGTGCTGGCTGCACCTGCCCCAAGGAGCAGTTTACAAATGTGCACGCGGCCATCACGTGGGCTCCGGTGCCCTCCTCCAGACTTCTGAGGCGGCCGGGGCCACCATCTGGCTCCACTGAGGGAACGCAGCCCGGCGGCCTCACCTGCGTTGGGAACCCCCTCGGCCAGCCTGACGTCTCCTCTGTCCCGCCCCGTGTCCCTCCAGGCCTGCATGGCTACCATGTATCGGTGCGTGCACTTCTGGGGCTTCAAGGCCCTGGAAGACGCCTCGAGGCGAAGTGGCGCCAGTGGGGCTGACGAGATGACCGATTTCCAGATGGCTCTGTGCTCCGTCCTGGTGAGGAGGCCCGGGGGGCAGGACCTGCTGGCGGTGACCACCCGGCGGCTGAGGGCTGCGGGTCTCGGCGCCACAGAGGTCCCTCTCGTGACCCTGCGTTCACCTTTTAGACGTGGCGTGTTCAGATCAGCTCTGTGCACTGGAAGCAGAATGCAAGCCATAGGCCCACTTTTAAGTTTTCTAGTAGCCATGTTGAGACAAGGGAAAAGAGGTGAACCGGATTTAATAATAGATGTTATTGAACCCGATCGATCCAAATCGTTATCATTTCGACATGTAATCAATACCAAACTTACTACTTCAGGCCACGTCAGTGCTCAAGAGCCGCTGGGGGCGTTGGCTACTGTGTTGACAGAGAAGAGTGTGGACAAACACAGTCTCCTCTCCGGGTGGCCCAGGGACATCACGGGGGCTGAAGGCTGCCTGGTTTCTCATTGGCTGTGTGACACCGGGAGGGGCGCTTGCCCCCTCTGGGGGACCCTCGTGCCTCAGACAGATGGGAAGGCACCCGTCTGCGAGCGCCCGGCGTCCGGGACCTGGCCCTTCCAGGCTCCGCACGGCACTTGTTTTTCGCAGACTCAGAAGAAGCCTGCTGTCCTCTACGGCTTCTTGCTAGAAACCATGACCTATGCGAAAAGTAACTTTTCAAGGATCCGAATCGCCTCCTGCAACCTGGCAGGCGAGTAGGCAGATGCCCCCGAGGCAGAGGGACCCTGAAGGCCACGGGGTGTGGAGCTCAGGAGGATGGGCGTGGGGCCAGAGCTCAGGGGTGGGTGTCCCCGCCCTGCCTCCTGCCCCACTGGGCTGCGTCCCCGCCCCACCCTCCACTGGGCAGCGTGGCTGACTCCTCGGCGCACACCTCATGAGCTAGAAGCAGACCCGGGCCGACCTCACATCGTGGACGGGCGTCTCCGGCTGCCGTTTCAGGGATCATCGTGAAGAAGATGTCTGCGCATTACCTGAAAAGGCTGGACTACTCGGCGCTGCGGAACTGTGAGTCGGCGGCACCGAGTCCGCGAAGCTCACTTGGGGAGCTAGCTCCCTGGCTCCCTGAAACCGCAGCGGGAGGAGCCAGCTGCCCCACGATGTGGCTTTTATTGGGGGGTGGGGGGCGGGGTTTGAGACCTGGGCACAGAGAGCAGATGGCCCCGTGGGGGGCTTTTCCGAGTAAGACGGCTCTTTGGCGGTGGGAGTCAGTGGGAGCCCACTGGGCTGCTTACCGCGCCCCCTTCACAAACGTTCGTGAAACACTTCTGCCCGGCTTCCTTCCTCTGATCCGCATGGCGTTAGGCTTTCTAGGGGTCCTTCTGTCCCAGTTAGAGAAGTTGGGGGAGCCCCGAGAGGTGGGAGATGTGTGTGAAGACGCAGCTCCCCCTGCCCTCTCCTGACTCCGTCAGCAGCCAGGCCGCCCCCCCCCCCCGGGGGCGCCCGGGGCCTCCATGGGCGCGTGCCGTGCCCCGGGGCGGAGGGCGCGGCCTGCCCTCAGGGTCCCAACCCCTCCGGTTTGCGCTCACTCTCAGGTCTCCAGGAGCTGCAGCTGGACTCGGAGCCGGCGGTGCGCAGGGCGGCCCTGGAGACGCTCAGAATCCTGGATACCTGCAGCCCGCACCAGCTTTCGGCTCCCAACGAAGTGCTCTCCTAGGGGGCCCCGTGTGAAATGCAAACTGCCTCCTCGGCGCCCACCTGACCACAGCAACACAGACCGTTTCAGATTTTAGTTTGTAAGAAAAGCATAGTTATGTATAATCAGTGTCCCCTCCTTCCTTCCTTCCTCCCCGTTGAAATAAACCTCCATTGCCATTCCGAGTGCAGCTTCCTAACTATAAGGTGACGACACCCCAGAGCTGAGACAGTGGGGCAACGGGACACTCGTCCCAAGAGGCCCGTGTCTTGCCGCTTTCCCCGGGGGGCGTGCGAACGTCAGACATCAGTCCCTCTCCGTCCCCTCTCAGCCGAAGGATCGGAACCCGCCTTGGTCTTCGCTGCCTCGCAGTCGCATCCACGCTGATGGCGTGCCAGGCAGAGGGGAGCCAGGCTGCTGTCCGCCTCTGCCCCCAGGACCCCACTCTTAAAGGAAAAGGTGTCCACCAGCTGAGTGCAACATGCGCTGAAGGGCACCGTTCACACGTGGTCTGTGAGGGCCCGTGCTGGCAGGTCCTAAAATGGCCAGTGCCTTCTGCCTCGCCTCCCTCCGCCTGCTCACAGGACGTCAGGCACCCACCCGAACTTCCAGTCTCCCTGGCAGCCAGGCCTCAGCCCAGGCCTGGGGGGTAAGGAGCTGGGGGCAGATAGGCTCAAGCAGTTTTGGGCAAGAATAATAGTTATCCTGATGGAGGAAAGGATGGGTCATGCTTTTATAGAACTATAGGCAGGAGGGCAAAGTCTAGAATCACAGAGGCCACTCCGGCCGTGGCTGAGCCGGAGCCCACAGTCCCCTGCCAGCCTTTCTTCCTGATTTAACAGGGGTCTGGACTGAACGTGTCTGCCCGAGTTCTCTTGTAGGACCCCAGACTTTAGTGTGATGTGTATGAGATGGGAGCTTTGGGTGGGGGCTTTAGAGTGGGATTAGGGTACCCTTATAGACTCCAGACTGTGCCTGCTCTCTGCCGCGTAAGGACAGAGAAAAGGCACTGTCTGCAGGCCAGGAGGCGTCCTCCCCAGAACCGACCACACTGGCACCCCGGTCTCTGTGAGAAACCAGTCTGTTGTTTAAGCCACCCAGTCTGGCATTTTATGTAGCCTTGGCTAAGACACACAGGTCACGTGGTCCCAGCATAAAGGCGTGGGTGGAAGAGGGTTCACATTAGTGTCAGGAGAGGGACAACCTAGGAAGGGGATGGGAAGGAAGACGTGTAATGTAACCTTATCTCCAAACTCGTATTTAAAATAAAGAATCCATAACACACGGCAACATATTAACGACTACTCAACATGGGTTTGGCCACTGTGTTCTGAATATTTAAAATATTTTATTAAAAAAACTGCCATGATATCCTGTTATAAACAGCTCCAATAAAAGCGTGAGATGTCACGGATGCTGTGGCTGCAGAGTACCCCGGGATCATCAGAGGACTGTGTAAACACAGCACGTTTTTACCTAAAAACAAAGAAGATCACTTTTTATGGGTGAATTATGTTTCAGTCTGCTTCCTCCTGATTTGGAAGGTCCTAAACCAAGTCCCACGGGTCTGAATTTAAAAGACTTAGCAGCTGGATTTCCCTTCAAGGATCACTGTATCCAGGGCCTAAAGTTAGGTTTCACAGCAAACAATTTCTCTAAGAAAATAGGAAATATAGGAGAGATTTCTGTTGGCATGTCTAAATTTAGCAAAGAAAACACAATAATAGCCCTATAATGTATAACATTATTTTAATTAAGCAACTTTATTCCAACAATTTCTATACCAAGAACTCAGTCATCTCAATGAAGCCAATTTCACCGAAATTTGCTTTGAAGGCAGATAACTGAAGCAAGTTGTAAAATATTCTTGAGAATCACGCACGCACGGATTAAGGGGAAAGAGGGACGACACTCCAAAGTAACTTGGTTACAGATTTCTAGCTTCGAGTTTTCTAACACAAAATCACTTTTCTCTTCCATTCTGAAAGATGTGTTTTCTGGAAAAAAAAGAAGACAAAAGAATTTCAGTAAAATTCCACTAGAATTCCCAATGCCAGCCACGAAAGCCGAACTGACTTAAATAACGTCCACTGTAGAAAATGCCACCGTCCACAAAACCCTAAGGAATGCAGCCCCTCCCCCAAACCACAACCACCTGACGACGCCCCTGCAGGCCAGCAGTGCGACCTGATGGTTCCGGGATGGGGTTTCAGGCCCTGGCCCGGCCATGTGCTGCCCGTGCAGTTATGACCTAAGCTGCACCCTTATGTGTAAGAAGAGGCAGAAGCCATGCAATCAAAGGGTTCGCGGGGGATCCAGAAAGGAAGGTGTGAGAAGGGTTCACTGTGGCCTGATGCACAGAGCGGCAGCGGTCAGCCACTGAAGGTCCTCCTAGTCCTGGCAGATTTGGTCCCTTTCCTCAAGAGACTTACAATTTAAGTAGAGAAAGAAGAAAACAAGGAAAATGATTAAGTGTTTATATTGTGATTTAAGATGAAGCTGCAGGCCTCCAGCGGCGGGGAGTTAAGTCCCAGGGGCGCTGGGAGGGCCCCCCGGGCCACCGAGCCGAGTTCTCCTCTCCGTCCTCCGCTCCCAGGCACGTGCTCCGCTCACGACCCCGGCCTCGCTGGGCCTGGCGCGGTTCTGTGACGCGGTGGCCTGCTCCGTGGGGCCCGGGCCGAGCCGGCGGGAGAGCGAGAGCAACCTGCACCGGGCACGGAGGAGGACGCGGGGAAGCACGAGCGGGCAGAGGCGGGAAGGTGACGGTGACAGCGGAGGTGGAAGGGCTCGTCTCTGAGAGGAATCGCACGCTGCTGAGAAGGCGTCACAGGACACGCAGGCAGGTGGGGAACCAGAAGAGGGGCGTTTAGGGCTGACGGGGGCGGGGCCTCACCTGTCACCCCCTCCCTGCCCACGCACAAAGCCCAAACCAAACCCGGCGGGCGGAGAGGCGCCTGGAACTCAGCGTGGGCACACCGCCGTGCATGCTGGGAAATCTGGCACTTAGGTGACCTGAGCGTCTGTGGTCTGCAGCCTGCACCGCGGGAGCGGGTTGGGGGGCCAGGGGCCGGCGACGCCCACGCAGGAGGTTACGGGTGGGCAGGGCGCGCGGCCCTCGCTGGCCAACTCCGCGTCCCCACTAGGACGCCCAGAGGTAAACGGACCATCATTATTTCCACCAGTGTCGCCTGACAACAGCCATTTTCCGAGGGTAGGACGAAGGGTCTGGAAATGACAGCGACAAGGACGGCTGAGTGTGGGGGTGAAGCGCTTTTCGAAAAGCCCCCTAGATGCAATTCCAACGGAAAACGTGTGCGTTTTCCCACGGGAAACGGGTTCGGCTCCACCTTGAAGCGCCTCACGTGAACGTGAGCTGACATAAAGAACTGGGTCGGGGAGAACGTTTGAAAACAACGTGGACAGAAGAATCCGCTGCCAACAGACTCACCTTCTTGTCCTAGTCCAGGGTAAAGAGCCGGCCTCGTGTCCCTGGCCTGCGGGTGCTCTGCCGCCACTGGGAGGGACTGGCCTCGGCCCACCTGCCCAACACTGAGGGTCTGAGAGGCGGCGTCTTTTTGCGAGGGGCTGAGGGCCTCCTGGCAGTGAGAGCAAAGCATGTTGACGGATGAACAATTGTGGTGGAGCCCAGTGAATGCTTTATGCTCCAGTGGGGTGATGCTGACAACTTTTGGGGACTTGGAAGCCAGAGACAGATTTAATTTTCCTAAGGAGTCGTTTCGGTCCGAACTTCACGCTTGCTTTACCTGGCGAACTCAGTACTTAAAGGCATCTTTGTCCGCTGAGGCGATTTTTGGCATACTTCTGATGAAGCTTGTCAAATTTCTCCTTAATTTCATCATAACGATCTCTTGTACAGCCTAGAGGTCGTACCCCGGCACTGAAAGCTTCGCTGAGCAACAAACTTCTCAGTATTCCAAGATTATGTCCGTGGGAAAGGTCAGCTGTCCGCTCAGAACCGCCTGGCTCGTTGCGGGGTTGGCCTTGAGGAGCGATGGGAAGGAACTGCTCTTTGCCAGGCATGTTCCCGCTTCAACGGCTCGTTGGCCCAGGTTTCAAAAGCTCATTTAAGCTCTTCCCTTTCGCTCTGCTGAAAGGTCTGCTTGGCCTGCAGGTTTCTGAGCACCGGGCACCCGGGCTCTGTGCGTGTGGGCCGCGGAGGAACCGGGGGAGGGCAGGCAGGGCTGCTGCCTGGGGCTTGGGCAATACTCCTGGTGGAGCTGATCGAATCTGTTCGCAAGCTCCTGTGATGATTCCCTCCGTCGCCCTGCTGCATTCTTCGTCTGGAAAATATTTTTACAGGAGAGATTAAATTGTAACGTCATTAATCTATTTTCCTGGTCGAGGCGATGCATTGTAATGGAGTCTATATAAGTCACCGAAGCACACTTCTGGGGTTTCCCTTCAGCACCTTCCGACCTGGCTGCAATGTACAGATCTGGGGTGTGTTCACTTCAAGATGAGCTTTTCCAATTTTAATCCTGCCTTTTCTCGTAGGTTCTGGCGATCTCTTTAATACTCCACCTCTTTCACAGGCTCAGAGCGGGGCAGCAGTGTGTGGTGGGAACTCGCGTGCGCCCCGGCTGCCTCTCGGGACGCGGCTGTGCCCCTGCTCCTGCACCCGCGCTCCTCCTCGAGGTCCAGTTCTGGACGATGAAGGTCTTGGTGGAGATGATGCTCGCGGCTTCGCGCCCAGCAGCCGGCTCATCGAGTGCAGCATGCCGCGTACAGGTCGCTGATGGTCACGCTGCCGATGTCGTCGGCCGCAAAGGACTGGCTGCTTGAGAAGCTGTCACACCGTCGCTTGTAACGTGACGCTGGCATTTCTGGGCACTACAGCCATGTCTGTTGAACAGGGGCGTGAAGATGCGGTGGCTCAATGGGCTACTGGGACTCTCTTCAGAGACACTGCACAGTCCCCTGGAGAAACACACACACACACACACACACACACACACAACGGTTAAGGTGTGTTACCACTAAAACGGTACATATGCAGAGATCATGGGACGAAGGCTGGATCATGACAATGTGCGTGTATTTTAAAGCAATATAAAGAAGAAAAACAAAAGAAAAATTTCGTAAATATTGGGAATAGACACCACTCAGAATTTCTTTTTAGTTACCAAAATTAATTTCTACCCGCCACGACCCTTCCCAAAAGAGTCTTCCTTCCCAAGTGATGGTTTAGAACTTGGTGGCCTTTTTCAAGATGAATTAGAAACCAGAAAATGCCCCGTTTGCCTACGGGGAGAGGTGGAGAAAGGAACAAGTAAGAAACTCTTCACGCAGCTTCGGTGTTTGCGTGATGTTAAATGTTACAAAGATGGGGCTCCTTCTACTAAAATTAAAAACAGGCAGAAAAGTTTGACCCTAACTGTATATCAACCGATTACAACCGAAGCAGAAAACAGCATCTACGTGGCTTTGTACACGTACTCCGCACGTGCGCCCTCGGTGTGACACCGAAGACAGAGAGAGCCGCCAGGTGACCGCGGACCCCTCTGGCAGGTGGTCACGGTCGTCACGGGCGCCCCATTCTGAAATCATTTGTGCTGCACGATGGACCAAATGAGCATCCACTGTAGAGGGGAGGGCAGCTGCGGCATCGGGCGGGGGACGAAGTCCTCAGAAACCCACAAGGGCAGGTCAGGGGACCTGGCCACCCGTGCAAGGGGCCCCTCCAGGCTAAATCTGGACATTTGAGGATCAAATGGAAAACTGGCAGCAGAGCCGAATATGAATTTTAAAAAGTCTGAGTTGTTACTGATTCTAGAAAAGTTAATAATAATAATAATAATAAAAAAAGCAGAAGGACAATGAAATGCAGGAGGAGACAGACAGCTCTTCTTTACAGAACGCCGCGCAGCCACGCAGGGGGAATGGCAGGTCCAGGAAGGGCTGGTTTGCCGGCAGCAACTCAGGCAGTGACTCGGTGCCCTCCGCCCAGATTCCTGGAACTCCGCCGCTCCCAACTTGGCCACCCCAAGCCACATCGGGTGGTGTCCTCATCCTGCCCTGTGCCCCCTGCTGAGCAGCGCGGAGCCCCACACTGGCCCTACACTGGCGGCAGCTGGCCTCGTGTCTGGCGTGGCCTCTTGAGCCCACCCCAGGTGCAGCCATCTGTGGATTGTTGCTGGCTCCAGGGTTCCCGGAGGGCCACAGGCTGGGGCTAAACTTGGCCTGCAGCTGGACCCCTCTCGGACTGTGCCACTGGCCCCACGGGGCCGCTGCTAAGACCGGGAGACTTAGGAGCCCTACCTAACATGTAGAAACAGATACAGAAAGGCGCCAAAGTGAGGGGACAAGAAGCACGTCCCACGTGGAAAAGCAGAACAGAGCTCCAGAAAAAGATCTAAAGAACATGGAGGCCGGCCAGCCAGCTACCAGAGGCAGAGCCCAGCACACGGCTATAGGGATGCTCACGCACTTAGGGAGTAGATGAACTCAGCGAGAACTTTAACAAAGAGAGAAAAAACAAAAGGAGATGGACATTATAAAGGGAACCGGTCAGAAATGAGGAACGCATTATCTGAGAGGAAGAGCCCATCAGAGGGAATCCAGACTGGATGAAGCGGAGATCGCATCCGCATACAGAGGACGGGGGAGCGGGGGACACCCGATCAGAAAGCGACAAGAAAAGGAACCCCCCCCAAAAGAGGGTAGTTGAAGGGGCCTCTGGGACAACATCGAGCACGACATTCACAGCTCAGGGGGACAAGAAGGGGGAAAGAGAGAAGGAAGTTGAAAACCTATCTGAAGAAATAACGATCACAATTTCCCTAACCTGGTGAAGGAAACAGACACGCAACCCCAGGAGGCTCGGAGTCCCAAGCAAGATGAACCCAAAGAGGCCCGCAGCAAGACACGTCACGATTAAAATGTCAAAGGGGAAAGACAGAGAACCTTCGAAGCAGCAGGGGAAAAGCAGTTCGTTACTCTATCCGGGAAGGATACTATTCAGAGTCAGGAGACTGATAAAGCGCTTCGCAGACAAGCAAAAGCTACAGCAGCTCCATCGCCACCCAGCCAGTGTTTCAGGAAATGCCGGAGGATCGCTCTAGGAAGAAAACACAGGTACTGAAAATGTGGATCAAGGATGGCAACAACGTATCCATCACCAAGTTTCAAATGAAAAAGAGTTCAGTGCTCCAATCAAAAGACGGGGTGGCGGAACGGGCAAGAGGAGAAGACCCTTGCAGTTGATGCCTGCGAGAGACTCACTTCAGACACACTGACGAAGAGTAAAGGGAGGAGAAAGATGGCGTGGTGGACCTAGGAGGTGCCGTGCGGAACGGAGCAAGTCAGAGAGAGACCAACGCCACGCGCACGTGCACGTGGAAGCTAAAGAACAAAACAAACGGAAACAAGCGGGAACATTTCGAGGTCACCAGATGGGACAGGGGTTGGGGGCGGGGGGGGCAAAGGGAGAGGGATTAAGCACAAGTGGGCAGTTACCAGACAGTCACGGGCATGCCGGCGGCCACGGGGACAAGCACGCGGCCGCAACGCGCACGCGGGGCGGAGGCGCTCGGCACTGCGGCCATCGCCCTGGCGTCGCAGACCGCTCATCCCTGTGCCACGAAACTAGTATCGCTGAGACGCAACGATGGCGTGGCCCGACCAGACAGGCGACTGTCATTGGAAACCAGGCAGCGGCACGGCCGAGGAGCCCCCTGGGCTGAAGACAACGGGCGCCGCCCGCACGAGGGGGGGAACCTGCGCGTGTCAACGCTGGGCTTCTGGCGCGTGCAGGCGCGCTGGTGGTACGCGGGATTAGCTGTTCTTAGGAGGTCCTTGTGAAGAATTCGGGGGATGCATATGCTGCCGTGTGCGTGTGCGTGTGCAAGATGCTTAACCAAATGTGACCGGACGCTGACTGCTGAATGTAGGTGAAGGACGTTTACTGCATGGAGACTCGGAAAGCCTCCTAATAGTAAGTTGGGATAAAGAGCTAATTAGCAATTAGCAGGCGAAGGTCCCAGAGGGAAAAAGTAGCTCGTTTTCCAACTCTGAGGAATTTACCTATGACGTGCAGGTGTGCCTAACCGTGTACGGCGCCGTAAGGTGCGGGGGTAGAGGGGTGCGCCCCGCATAAGGGCCGTGCCGGGGGCAGTGTGGCTCTACCGACGGTGACGCTAAATGGTGCATGCAGTTTCTGTCACACTCACCAAGGGCAGGCCTGGGAGGCGAGGCCGACGACGGGACCGGGGTCACACGTGTGTCATTTCTGTCTCTGTAATCGTCACACTGAAATGAAAGCAAATGATTGTAACGAAGGGGTTGTAAGACGCTGGTTCTGGGTGCACTAACGAGGATGTCACACCCACAGGAAGGTGTGCGGAGAACTCATCTGAGCTTGACAAGGGTGGCCGTGACGACAGTGGCTTGTTGGGCTTCCAACAGTGGGTAGGAAGAGGTGTCTTAGTAAAATCAGGGAGCGCTGTCCACATGGCCACCGCCTGTCGGCACACGGCCTGCCGCTTGAGGGTCCAGGCAGAAGGCACCTCTGGCCCTGAGACAGGCCTTTCTCCGAGACGGCGGGGCAGGCGAGACAGGCAGCCGCGCGCGATGCCAGCCCCAGCACCCAGGGAAGTGGCAGGTGGAGCCATCCCTCCTCTAATCACGTAGCTTAAAACCTCTCCACAAGAGGGAGGGGCCCTCCTGGATTCCTGCGAGCCCCCCAGAGCCCGAAAGGGTGGTGGAGGGTGCACCTGCCCGTTCCACGAGCCCGCGGCCCCGGTGGGCCCGAGCGTTTACTCGGGAAGAGGAGTCTACGAGCTCGTGGACACACTGGTTTAGAAACGACGGCTCAGAATGCCCTTTACAGGCTCTGTGGAGCCACGGTCACTCTGTCCCTCGGCGTGTCTAGTTTACGCTTTAATTACATAAGACAAACGCGGGGAAACAGATTACCTCTTTCTCTTGTAGCAGTGAGTCCACTTGGGTCAAATATTTCCTTCTTAAGTCATCTTTCAAAGGACTCCAAGGCCCTGCAGGCTGATAGGGAAGACAAGTCAGCACTCCGGAGAGCTCTGGGGGAGTGGCAAGCTCATTCACGTGCAAATGTTTAAATGCTGTTCCTCAGGCCCTTCCTGCTGGTACCAGTAGCGGTGGTCCAGCCCCTCTGAAAACCCGTCTGGCCCAGGAATCTGTCTCTATAGAGGATTTACCAGAGGTAATGACCCCCAGAAAGGAAAACCACAAAAATACAAGTCTGCAGAGGTTTATTAGACAGCATTATTAGAACAAAAAAATGTTAAACGACCTGAATATTCTTTGGTGAGTCGAGGACTCACCCACCAGAACCGACCTCAAGCAGTATGCGTCCAGCTCAGGGGCGGGAGTGGGTGTCTCACTGTCCCCCACCTGCCACATACCGAGACAGAGGCCTCAGTCTCCCCTGCACCTGGTGGGGAGAGCAGGGACGGGGATGCACACACACTGTTCCGTGTGCTCCCGACTTTCCCGTGGCCGCCACAGTCTCTGAGCGATCCTTCAGAAAGTACCCTTCCCTCCGTGTCACGACCTTGCTCTAATGGGACAGCCCAAGTCACGCGTGGGTGCAGGAGCAAACCTCTGCACAAAAAGCAGTTTGAGAGAAAAACCACATCCCTGCTCCCTAGTGTCTGCCGCAGGGGCCGGGCAGGACGCTCCGTGGGTCACGGCCTGTGTGCACTGTCCACCCCAATGCAGAGGGGAGGGGAGGGCAGATCCTGTAAGGAGAAAGGTGGTTTCCGGGACCACCAGGGACAGGCGCAGAACGGCCTGCCCAAGTACGTGACCCCGTGACCCAATGGGCTTTAAGGGCTCACCCGGAAATGCTCCCTAGGACACCTTCCTCATGACACAGCCTCTTAGAGCCCAACTTTCCACACTGTGTTCAATGAAGGCGAATGGCACAGGGGGACCCTCCGCCTTCTCTCTGCAGAGGGAGCATCGTCCAGCCTCTGGGTCAGTCCAAGAAAGAGGGCTGGGGCGGGGCTGGTGAGCCACTGGCTGCCTCTGGGGACCCTCGGGTGGGGGTTGGGGGGGAACCAGAGATGCGAGGCGTGGGACTGGCAAAGAGCGAGCGGGGAGACGGACGTCGGGAAGGCGGGGGTGACGAGGCGTGCCCTCGCACCACGGTCCCGACTCTGTCCCTCCAGTACAGAGGGCGGGCCTTACCGTGAAGGTCCCCGCACCCAGGGCTTCCCGCAGCAGAGCGGGGCCAGCGCCGCTGCTTTCCGAATCTGAAAGCAGAAAGGAAAATCTCGGTCAGAAGTTTTAAGAAAGCGTGCACTTTCCTCTCAAGGATGGTTTTCCTGTCACCTGAGTATGTTCTACAGTAAAGCTTCCAGTGTGCTCCCTTCAGTAAGGACATGGCCACCTGTCACTGGCCCTGATCGCTGGTAATGCAGAGCCAGTGAGGACAGGACTTGCCTCCGGTGGTAGAGACGGAGGAGGGCAGCTTTTACGTCCTCTACCTCTTCCAGGGACTGCCGGTCCTCGAGGCTTGAGTCGCTCTAGGCCGGCTGCACCGACAGGGCTTCCTGCAGTGAAAGTTCTCCATCTGCTGGCCAGCGTGCTAGCCACTAGCCACGCGTGGCTGGTGAATACTTGGAATGTGGCTAGTGAGGCTGGGGAGCTGAATTTAAAACTTTATTTAATTTTCAATTCATTTAAATAGCCAGAGATGGCTACAACTTCCACACTGGCCCGTGAATAACCGTTTCTAATTCCTTCAGCGATCTGGGACATTTATGGAGCTACAGGTGTATGGAGGTAACTTGTGGATTAATGCAAGGGGACTAATGACATCTGTGAGTAAACATCTTCGCTCAGGCCACCAGTTTCCCAGTTAGAACACAACCCGGAGCAGGCGAGGCGCCGGCGAGGGGCTGGGCAGAGTGGATGAAGGCTCTAGACAGGCCAGTTCCAGCAGGACACGGGTGTTTAGGGCCCGTTACAAAGTCTGTAATCACACAGCTGTTTCATGGCCGCCAGGAGACGGCTGGACATATAGAGCTCAGGTGAAGTGGGGCTCGGATCGGGCGGGGGGGCGGCCTCCCAGGAGCAGTAAGAAGGCGGTGGGCAGGCCGAGCATGGCGCGGGCTCTGCTTTTATCCAGAGCAATGGGAAGACACTGCCGTGCTTCGGACACAGCAGAGGCATGACCGGATGGGTGATCGAAGGTGTGAGTGGGGTGGACGGAGCCAGGAACGGGCACCATGGGGGTGCAGCAAGGGCCCCAAGGCATGAGAGAAGGCAAGGGACAAAGGACACAGGGCAGCGATGTCCTGGATGTAAGGGACTAGGATGAGGAGGACACTGGCTTTCTGGCTCTTTCTAGAGGGAAGGCGGTGGTGGGCCTTGTACCGAGGACAAGTCTGTGGGTGGCTGTTTCAGTTTAGACGAAGTTCTCAAAGAGAGAGGCCGCGAGACAACAGACACAGCCGGCGGGGTCTGAGCTCAGGGTTCTGCCAGCGGGAGGGGCTCAGGCCAACTCTCGAGAAAGGGCGCCCTGCGAAGGAGGGAGGTGGGCGACAGAAGGTTGAGGAGGAGGAGGGAGGAAAGTGGAAAATGCCAGGGCACACCGCTCCTGAGGCCACAGCCAGGCTTTCTGGAGGCCTCTCCAGGAACAAGAAGGAACAAGGACGAGTGACTGCAGAGGCAGGAGGGTCTGCTGAGGGGTCGGGGGTTCATGCCACCACCTCGCAAGGGCACAACTTCGTCTTATTAAATTCTCGAGATTAATTTTTTTTTTGCAAAAAGTTAAAAAAAATGGTATGGGGGGATGAGGCCCATGCGTTCATTGTTTTAGAATATTTATATCATTTATGTGCTAAGTGTCACGGATGTAACTGTGAGCAAGAGACCCTCTGGGAGCTCAGAAGGAGACAACAGGACACTTTAGCCCAGGGGACACTCACCCACTCCCGGGTCTCGTGTGCAGGGCGCGGGCAGCTCGGGGCCTCGGGCTGTGGCCTGCGCGGGGCCCTCTCCCCCGCCGACAGTCTTTGCGTCCTCAAGGTGCAGAAGGCGAGAAAGACATGCTCGTTTCAGTGAGGACGCACCTCAGAGCCACTGTCAAGCACCCAGCCTACAATCCCCACCTGAACACAAGAGGGTCCTCTCCCAGGACATCCTGGATAAGGGCCTCAGAACTCCTTGCGGACGGCCGAGATTCCCCGGGGAAAAGGAATCACTTTCTTCCCTGGCTTATGCCCAGGATCAACTTCAAACGCCACTCGGATGGTGAGCGGTGTAGCAGGGAACGTGGGGTGGGCAGGAGCGAGTGCCGAGCGCAAGGGGCTGCCTTGGCCCATGTGTGACAGCAAATGAAAAGCCAAGATGAGACAGCTGTCACTAGAGCATCAGGCAGAATGTGTAAGTCGAGGCCTTGGGGGGACTTTACGTGACCACGGCAATGTGTTTATCTCGATATTGTGGGGTTGACGACTCCTTCATGAGCTCCAGCAGGTGGGGTGACCCCGTGGGCAGGGGCGGCCACCCCTCTGCCCTCCAGGGCCTGATCTACACATGGCTTCGAGGGAAGTCATAACGAATGCCATCGATGGTCTCTCATGAGTGACAGTTGAGAATTCAAGGTACCAGATAGGCTAAGATGTTTTGGGCACCACCCCAGCCCGTGAGGACAGGAGGAAGTAGTGAGGCCTCTTCCTGCAGGGATGGCTCAGAGGCATCGCCTCTGAGATCTCAGGGTTTCGAGGCTCCCCATGAACACTGGGTAACTGAATCCTGTTTGGAGGTGGCAGGACTTGCCATGACAATTCAATGGAGGTGCAGATGTCTGAGCTCGCATCGCGGACCATGCTCAGCCTTCTAATCCCAGCAAAGGGCTTTAAAATTCTGTAGACCCCAGACGGGGGTATTCCTACATTTTAAGCAAAAACCTTAAATAAATGTCCAGATGACAACATTTTGTCACCAGGACCATCAAGCATTCGTCTGATTGATGGCATCACTAATTAATAAGTAAGTAAAATTGAAAGAATACATATCTTTTGACCTAATAACCCCACTTCTGAAAAAAGGGTGAACTCAATACTGGGAAGAGATCAGGATGATGTTCTGAGGAGTATTTGTAATGGGGTCTTATAAAGTTTTATGGGTAACCAACCATGCCCAATAGTTCACGTATGGTCTATGGCTGACTCCCCCTTACAACAGAGCTGAGTCGCTATGACAGAGACCACATGGCCAGCAAGCCTAAAATATTTATCATATGGCATTTACAGAAAAAGTATAAATCCTGATTTATAATAAAGGTGAAAATAGCTAAATGCTTGCCAACAAGAGAGCAGTTAAAAAAAAATGACTGAATTATACGGTGAAAAAGGAATGCTCACAATATATATTATGTGGGAAAAAGAAGGTAATTGTGTGTACTTACATGGGCATTATAAAGAGGAATGACATTTCACTGAAATACCATTAGCGACTATCTAGAGAAGTCGGGTCCATTTCAAGAACGTAGTTATGCGTATTTCTGACATTTCTACGACTGAACATGCACCGTGTGTAGTTAAAGTCATCCATCAGGAGGAGACCTGACTTGAGAACTGCTGATGATCCGACGGCACCCTGGCCCTGCGGTTTTCATTCCTGGGCTCAGGCTCCTCGGCGAGAAGCGGTGACTGAGGGAACACCCCACGTCCCTGCAGCGGCCCCTCTCTCGAGACTCCACGGCAGGCAGGCCGCAGTCCCGGCCCCTGCCACGGACACGACGTGCAGAGCACGCGGCTGCAGGGCCCGCAGATAAGCCCGGGGGGGGGGGGATCCACCAACCACATCCGGGTTTTGACAGGTAGCACAACGCGGAGGGAAGGAAGCCTGAGCCTGAACACAGCGCCCTCCCCCTTTCTGAAGGGGAAAAGAGGCATTTTCCTTTCCCAGAACGATCTAAACTTGGTGTTTTCTGTGAGGACCCAACCAGTAAGCTTGCAGCTGGTGGCTGAAGCTGGCGTGGCTTTGCACGTGGGGCCCAGCTGTCTGAGCCCCTCGGCCTAAGACAGAGGAGACGGGAATGGGGGGGACCAGAAAGGGCTTAGGCATCACACAGCTTCTCCCTGCTGCAAGCGACAAAAGAAACGCTGCTTAGTAGACCCTTAAACAGGAAAACAGGGTGGCGAAGGTGAGAAAACCGGAGGCAGCGCCCCCTAGTGGCCTCCGGCTCTCGGGGCCGCCACAGCTTGCCGGGCCTTTATTCGCGTCAGTGCTCCTCCCCCGCTAGGCAGGTGGCGATAAAACCGGACACTGATTACCTGGGTTTGTCCTTTGTTTCTTTTCTTCACTAGTTTTCCACCCCAGACTTTCAGTCCTTAAGAAAAAGAAATGAAATGAAAATGATCACTTATGGAATCCTAAATACCGAATTAGTTTAATCTACATTCAAAGAAAACCAAAGTGACAGGCAAAAGGAACTCATATTATTAAAACCAAGCCATTTTTTCTAATTTTCTGTAGTTTACCATCTTTGTGAGGTTGAATGTTATTTAAAAATCAAGATTAGACAAGAATCTATCGTCAATGAAAATCTCTCCCACCTAGAGGTCGGATTCCGTCATTAAGCTGCAAAGGGCAATGGGAACAAGGAACGTGTGTGGAGCAGGGACCGGCCTCTGGACAGATGCACAGAGGGTGACCTACATACTACCTGGAGGGAGAGAGCGAGCACTTTCGAGGACCACCTCCCTATCTGATGCACAGAGGAAGTGCTTCCTGGGGAGCCATCCATGCATTACGCATACAGAGCAAGCCCTAAGCACTGCGAGGGGAGAGACGCTGAGTTCTGGAGTCCCGCCACTTCCTAGTTATAGAACACGGGCGAGATTCTAAACCTCCTCCCAAACCTTCGTCTGCTCCC
The DNA here is from genome assembly GCA_003508835.1 of Eonycteris spelaea. NCBI lineage: Eukaryota > Metazoa > Chordata > Mammalia > Chiroptera > Pteropodidae > Eonycteris > Eonycteris spelaea. The sequence continues at coordinate 1,602,343 of PUFA01000034.1, read as the reverse complement.
AGATCAGTTCAAGTTCATCAGAAGAGATGGCTGGGTTTCGAGGCTTGAGATGATTGTTAATGATGATAATAGCAAAAACTCCCATGGGTGCTTTCCATGTTCAGGGCTTTATTCTAAACCCTTCCAAGTGCACCTTCCTCTTCTTAAAAACTCACTTACATGTAACTCGAACTGACGCCTACCTAACCCCCTAAGGATAGGCAGTCGCCAAGTTCATTGCACAGATGGAGACACAGCAGAGTCAAGTAACCAGCCCAGGCCACTCAACCATGCGGAGGAGCCACCCAGTGAACCCCGGAGTGACTGTGCTCCTGACCACGAAGCCACACAGCCTCTCCAGAACAGGGCGATGCTTGAGCATGCGTGCTTGGAGTCAAACCCAGGCTTTATCCCTTTAGCCAAGGGACACGGGGCAAGTTTCTTCTGCTGTGTCTCCTGCTAGGATTCCACAAACAGTGCCTGCCTCTCAGGGTTCAGAATCGCAAACGTGGCACTCTGAGAAGCACGTGCTTAGCGGTCAGCGCATACGAACCACTGTCCCTCTCCTGCTGGCTTCGTTGTTATCAGTGTGGGAGTGTTGGTGCCAGTCTGTTCCCTCACTGGGGATTCATGCTACAAGAGTGGTCAGCTGGCATTCGTCAGACGGGCCACTCTCCGGGCTGAGCCACATGTCCAGGGCCTGTGCTGTCATCGGCTAGGAGCCTGTCAGCTCGCAGGCCTGCAGAGGCAGCATCGGTGTCGCTGTCTGGGGACCCAGGCTTGTTTTCACAAGCTCTCCAGATGCTCTTCTACACCCTCAAGTGCCACTGCTCTCAAGGTATAGGTGCTTTGATTATTGTTCTCATCAAAATGGGGGTCAGAAATGAGTTTTCACTGGTGAAATTAGTGGTATGTGACATCTGCGAACTGGCCAGAATAGTTTAGACTCTGCTCATTCTTAGCAAAACTTGCAGGAAAAATCCTACAGAACTCGGGTCCTGCCCTGGGGCTAGTTGTCACTGCCTGTGGCAGAGCAGGAGTAACAGAAATCTGCAGCTGGAATCCCTTAGTTGCTCCTTGAGGAAACTTTTAAACCCAGTGTAAGGCTGGGTCAGCGAAGGGAGGCAGCTAGGATTTCATTTAAAGAGCAGGTCTTATGAAGCTTTTTGTGCCTGTCGACCCAACACAAAGCAGAACTGGATCTGAGATTTGCTTTTTTCAGTAATAATGAGTTGGTAATAAGGCTGAATGTGAAGAACTGACGTCACTCAGTGCAAACTTTCTCCAGCTCTTTAACCAAGGAGAATTCATGAGATCTAAGTCAGTCTGCAACGCCACCCATGAAACAGAATGGCTCTTTCTACCTAGATTTAGGCCAAGGCCCAAGTATTCAGAACCTCAAGGGTCAACATGTTTACTGGTGCAGGGCACTGTTCCAAGAGTTTCACAAGCACTCCCTGTAACGGTCACAGCCTCCACACCAAGTAGATAGTATTGTCATCATCTTCCTATTTTACAGATGAAGAACCTCAGACATAGCCTGGCTGAAGCCACCAGCCCGAGCTAGCATGGTGTATTAAATGCCAGCTGGGGGATTTTTTTAAATCAGGATGCATCTGTCTTCGGAATTATTTTAATAAGTAACTCTGTTGGGAATAAGTAATTTCAGTAATTGATAGGGTCAAGGGCACTAGTTATGTTTTAGTTCCTATTAGGTGTATTTTCATAAGAGAGCAGGGACAGCTTTCCAACTGCAGGAAGCCTCTTCTGTAGACACTCTTAAAGGTAAATATTCAGAGGGCCGAATGCCTCCTTACCCTGTGGCGTCGTATAGGTTAGCGTGGACATTTGCACCAGCGGGGCATCCTCGAAGGGCTGGTTGTACTGCAGGAGAGAAAAGGGTGCCTCGTCAGGTCTGAGGGTCGCAAGTACCCCCTGACCGGGGTTGAGGAGGCTCCGGCGCGAGGCTGGAAGTCTGGAGACTCCCCAACTCCTTCACCTGCCCCTGGACCCTAGACCCCTCCACCTCTCTCCTTGCCCTCAGCCCCTGGTCCCATCTAACCCCTCCCAGACCTTCCCCGCCGCTCCCCTTCTTACCCGGTCCCCAGCCCCCGTTTTCCCCTTTGCGGCCGGCCTCGCGCCACCTCCCCCCCACCCCTCCCAGCGGGCCGGTGGGGGTCCTCACCTTCTCTAGCAACTGCTGCATGTGCCTCTGGAAGCGGTGGTGGCTGTCCCTGAGCTTCTGCAGCAGCGAGTCCTCCCCGGGGAACTCGCTTTCCATGGCGCAGGTAGGCCGCAACCGCGACACCCGCAGGAAAGCGTCCTGGGACCCCTTGCCCGCGTCCTGGTTCAAAGAGCGGCTCCGCCCCCCGCCCGCCCCGCGGGCTGCCCATTGGCTGACGTGGAGGGGCTGGGCGCTGATTGGGCCTTTCAAATACATCCGCATCTGCTCCGCTCTAAAGTAGGGGAGGGGGCGCCGCCGCGCATGCGCTCGGAAAGGGCGCGGCCGTTCCCTCCGGCTGTCCGGCTTCCTGTTACCCACCGTGCTGCACGGCAATCTTGGGGAGTCCGTACTGTGTGTGTCCTCTGTCTTGCGCTGGAGGTGTTCGGGTGACGTGCGCCAGGGCTCGGCGCCAGGTGGGGCGGCCCCTCACTAACCCAGTCGTGGCCCCGGGCCCTGCCCTGAGCCGGCCCCCCCACCCTGCCCGCCTCGGGCCCTCGCGAGGGCCGGGCGCGAGAAAGAACCTCCTACCCCCCAAATTACGAATACAAAAGAAGGCAGCAAAGTGAGCATACAGTTAGAAGTACCATAGACGTCACAGAATCCAGGGAAAACACATTTTTATTAACCTCCTGGTACACCTTTTTCGTGTATATTTTTTAATGCATTCTCGGCCTCTTCATTGATACTAATTTTGTAATGTTTTCTCTAAAGTATAGGAAGATAATTCAGAGTTTCCTCGATTGTGGCTGATTGAGTTTTCCATACCATGCACATTTTAGAAAAGTTTTATTCAACTTCATGACTTAATCGTACTTGGGTGCTTGTGCCTCGGCTTGCACCCCCACTCTTATGCCATCCAGCAGAAATTAGGGGAGAAGTGGGGAGTGAGAAGAACCTCGGGGCTTACAGAGTGTAAGTGTCCAGGAAATGTATTGTGATGGACTCAGGTGTGCCACCCAGATCCGCCTTGAGGAGGCCCCAGCTGCTGGGAAGGCTCTCTGCGGCCACCTCAGGTGCTGAGAGTCGGTCACCAAGGGCGGTGCAGCCCCAGGGTGACCCAAATCCAATGGCAGATCCAGGTGGGAGTATGGAGGCTGGGCCATTTCAGTCCAGAAGGGGACAGCCCTGACACTCCTGACTGCCTCCACGGAATCTGCTAAGGCAGCATGTCCAGGCTCCGTTCTCCCTGTCTCCCACAGGGGCCCAGCTGAAGGGCACTCCCTAATAAACATCCTGCACACTAGCTCTCTGTCCGAGTCTGCAGCCTGGAGCACCCAGCCTGTGACAAGGACCTAGCTGCGGACTACACATTCTGTTTGTAGCTTTTCCAGTGTCACAAATCAGCTGAGGTTCCTGCCCCCGCCCCCCACCCCACCCCAGAGTTCGGAAACTTAACATGCTGTTCCTTCTGCGTTTGCATGCTCACATGCAGGGGAGTTTTCAAGCATGTAATTGCTTGAAAGTAATTATCATATTTAGAGACTTAAAGCCTTGGATATAAGGTTTTCTTTTTCTTTTAAGTCTTGGAAAACTTTTCTGCGACTCTCTAACAAGCATGGTAGGGACACTTTTCAAAATTGGCCTATCCCAGGGGCTCACATGCAGGGTCAGGACAAAGATTTCTCGATCTCAAGTTCCGTGGAGGCAGTCAGGAGTGACAGGGCTGTCCCCTTCTGGACTGAAATGGCCCAGCCTCCAGTCTTGGCCAATGCCCTCTGAACCAGCCAGTCCCAACACACTGGCCCTTGTCCTTCAGGTCAGCTGCTCTCCCAGTCCTCTATGACTGGCTTTCTCCATCCCATGGTTCAAACTGGTGGCCAGCAAAGGAAGGAGTCCTGCACGATGCTCCTAATGGAACCCCATTCCCTGCAAACGTGGCTCCCCGTCACGCCCCTCACCTTGTGTGCTCAGACACCTTAGCACCCTAAACGTGACCTTAGGAACCCAGACCTGCTTCATAAACTGCCCCACCTCTCCACAGCTCCAGGTAAGGTTCGTCCCTGGCAGCGGAAGTGGTGGGGTGCAGCACCTCTGGGTCTCAAGCGGTTTCTGCAGGCAGCAGAGCGGAGGCTGCGCTCAGCCCCGGGCAGGGTCTCTGCTTCTGGCTGTACCTGCACAGCACCCTCTGCTGTCATGGCCAGAATTTTCACCCCTCAAAGTGTGAAAAATGAAGTACGTAAATAATCCTCACGGGACTAATTTTATGTCTGCTCTCATCAAATGCGCCTGAATTCTATAACATTTTACATAATACATGAGGACTTATTCTGCAGAGAGTTGCCATGCACATCATTTTATGTTGGAAAGGTGTGGAATTTTCACCACCTGTTTGTGGTTGGAGAAGCACAGCTTCTGGTTGGTCCCAGTGTTGACAAAAATTGCTATGTCGCAGCGAAAATGTTGATCAGAGATGAGTGATGAGCCACAAGTGTCAAGCTCTGTCCATTAGGCTGCCAAGAAAAGGGTTCACTTTCTTCTGTCACTCCAGAGTTGATGACAACAAAGGGACTGTGAGATGGCTGACGAAGACAAGTCGACTTTCCAAAAGGTGTCAGTCAAAGCTCACAAAGTGTGTGTATTCTTCGCTTTAATGAGTTTACTTTTGGGGATCTATCCTAAGTAATTAAGGATGTTGGCGAGGATTTAGCTGCAAGACCTTTAGTGAAGCGCTTTTTATAAAGTCCAATACTAGAAAGAAGGTTGAGTAAATGGTGATACGTATCTGTGTTACATTAACCATGATTTTGAAGGACTATATTTAGTGGCATCCAAAATGTGTATGAGTTTTTTCTTAGTATAAATGGAGGTCACAAACATATATTATTATATCTGCATTTAAAAATATATATCATATGTTTTAAAAATCTAAGTATGTATATGCAGATTGTCTCCATGTTATCTCTGGATGATAGTATTATGGATTATTTTTCGTGTTAGTTTTACTTTACTTAGCTGCATTTTCTAGAATGAACATGTATTCTGCAGTTATGAGCATGCACTACTCATGTAATAAAAAATAGAACCAATCATGTGTTCTTATTTTGGCTTTACAAAATTAGGACCGTTTACCCAAATGAGACACACATGGCCCCAAACATTCTAAAACAGCTGTCATTCAGTCGAACATTTTTTTCATAACGATACCTCACCTCCCAGCTTTTACCCAGAAATGCTTCCCCCTCCCGCCCCTGGGAAAAGTAGGGCCCAGCTCTCTCTGGTGAGGTTTCTGCCTCAGTTTCATGTGGTGGGAAATTGCTTTTTATTCTTCGCTTTAGGCTTTTTGCAATACAAATACACTCTTCGGGTCATGATTAATGTGTTTTAATGGGCTATCCATTTTAAAAATCAATGAAAAGAATTTACATTAAAAATAGAAGGCAATTAGATAGATTTGGATGACCTATTTTTAATCAACCCCATTATTTATGGATTTGAAAAGTCTCAGGACCTCTTTCTCTGGAGCAGTCAACGATCACCTCTTCTGTTATTATGTGTGAATAATTTTAAAACAGGAGTCACCAGGTTAATTGATCATTTGCTAAGTACTTTTCAAAAAAATTACCTGCCTTGGAAATGTTCCAGGATGGCCCTGTCCTTTCTTCTTTTATCAACTCATTGCAGTTTCTTCTTACTGCCCATGGCTTACTGGAGTTAGTTTGAAAGGTACAAAAGACACCGTTCTGTTTTTTGAAAAGTGTTGGTGCAAATTAGCTTTTACATTAATACTGTTACACCTTCCCTTGACCGTCTTCCCCTTTTAACATTAAACCTCTGTCACTATTGACTCTAATGTTCTTACTTCTTGCAGGAAATAAGACTTATTTCTGTGTCTCTCGTTTATCGCAATTATTTCTTAACATTGTTATAGAATTTTTTTTTCAATTCTCACTTGTTTTCTTATTCTAGATGTCTTGCTTACCTCCCAGATTTTTTTTCTATTGCTGAATGGGATCTATATTTTTAGAACGTTTTATGAATTTTCTTCATTCTATGTATTGACAGAATTTGACAGAAAAAAAATAACTCTCATTGTAATACCTACTCCTTTCTATAGCTTGCAAGTAGTATTTTTATCATATACCTGAATTTATTATGACAATTTTTGTTCTTCGCTTGCAGCTATTCCTCTGAAATTATAATAAAATTTGCTGGTGTGCAGAGCAGAAAACTAAGAAACCAATGAAAAATGTTTCCTGGACCTGGAGCATTTGGAAGTCACTTGCAGTAAGTGTCCCTGAGCCTGACAGTCCCAGAGGGAACTGTGAACTTCTACCCTGAAGGGTTCTTGGAGTTTGAGTTAGTACGCTGAAGGATATTGACATGCAAACTGAAACCAAGACAGCCCATCATGAAGGTTGCGTGATGACAGCTTTCTCCTGCCCCTGTGGATCCTGCTCATTTTTACTGTGGGTTCATGGTTCCCCAGGCTGGGGCATTGTGATGGTTAATTTTATGTATTGACTTGACTAGGCTAGGGGGTACCCAGAAAGCTGGTAAAACATTAGTTCCGGGTGTGTCTGTGAAGGCGTTTTTGAGGGAGTGGCATTTGAATTGGGGACCTCGTGAAGCGGACCGCCTTCCCCAGCGTGAGCGGGCATCTCCCAGTGTGTTGGGGATTTGGGGAGAGCGAAAAGGAGGAAGGGAGAATTCGCTCTCTCTGCCTGACTGAGTGTGTCCGGACTTCTTTCCTCAGACTGGGCCTTAACCATCAGCCCTGCGGTTCTTAACGCCTTCAGACTCAGACGGGAGTCTGAGCTCTTCTGGTTCCCGAGCTCTCCTGGGTCTCCAGCTTGCAGGGGGCGGATCATGGGACTTCTCAGCCTCCAGAATCACGTGAGCCATTCCTTAAAATAACTCCCAGATTCGTTGAGGACTTTTAATGGTCCATCTTGGCGCCTGAGCACTTAAAAAGAAAGTGTCTCGTTGTTTGTGTCAGTGAAGTCAAGTTGTTTGATTGTGCTGTTCTGGTCTCCCATATCCTTACTAATTTTCTGTCTTCTAGCAATTACTGAGAGAAGAGTTTGGAATTTTCCAGTGAAAATTGTGGATTTGTTTATATCTTCATTCAATTCTATAAGTTTTTTTTGCTTCGTGTATAAAACTCTGCTGTGATCTGCATTGAGGATTGTTATATCTTCTTAGTGAATTGATCGCGATATTATTTTATAATATCCCCCTTTATCTTGGGTGGATTTTTGTTCTGAAGTCTAATCTGGTCTGTTATTAATATAACCATTCCATCTGAGTTTTGATCAGTGTTCGAAGGGTATATCCTTTTCATTTACTTTCATTTTATTTATGTCTTTATGTTTAAAGTTGATTTCTTGTAAAGAGCCTGTAGTTGAATATTGCTTTTTTAAAAAGAGAAAAATCGAATGTAATATCTCTGCTTTTTATTTTGTGAGTTTAGGCCATTCGCATTTAATATAATTATTGACGTGGTTGAGATATGATCTACTTTCTTGCTGTTATCTGTGGTCCCATGGGCTTTTGTTCTCTTTCCCTCTATTTCAGCCTACTTTTAGATGAATTTTTTTCTCTAATTCCATCCTATTTCCACTCCTGGCTTAACATTTTAAAATGGTTGTCCTAGGGTTTACAGTACACAGTTTTTGATTAATCACAAATTCATCTTCAAATGATATCATAACTTCAGCATGGTGTAAGACTCTATGACATATATTTATGATTCCTTCAGCCCATCCTGCTGTCATCGTCGTCATAAGTTTTACTTTTACATGTGTAGTGAACCCTATAACACATTGTCTCCACTCATCTGAGATTAATTCTATTAACCTTTAGAGCGATTAAAAGCCAAAAAGTGTTTTGTACGTACTTTCATTTTTACTGTTTTGGAGAGCTTAATTTCTTTATTATCGTATTTCTTTGGCCTGAAATTTTCCCTTTATCATTTCTTATAGTATGTCTGCTGACAATGGATTTTTCTGGGCTTATTTTTTGTTTGTAGTTCTTTTCTTAGATCTCTGGTTTGATGTCTTACATTACTTTTAGAAAATTATCAGACATTTTATTCTGCCCCTTTCCTTCTCACTCTTCCTTTTGAAACTTCAATGTGTGTGTGTGTGTGTGTGTGTGTGTGTGTGTGTGTGTGTGTGTGTGTGTTAGACCATCTTGTGTAGTCTCACTGCTCTGGGATCCTCTGTTCCCTACCTGCCCCCCAACTCTTCATTATTTTTATATTTAGGTCGGCTGATTCCTACTGATCTGTCTTTATGTTTACTAGTTTTCTTCAGCTGTGTCAAGGGTACTGATGAACTCATTAAGGGAAATCTTCATTCCTGATACCGTGTTTTTATTACTCGCATTTCCATTTGACCTTTTCTTATCATTTTTATCTCCATGCTTAAATTATTCATCTGTTCTATTATAGCCTTTAAAATATTAAATTATAAAGTTCATGTTTGAAATTTCCAACATCTGGGTCATCTCTGAGTTGAGTTGTTTCTTAATGATGGGTTGGGTTTTTTTCCTTGCTTTTGTTTTATTGGATTTAGGTCATCAGATATAGATGAAACTTAGGCAAATAATGTTTTTTTAGAAATCATAATTCTTCCTCTGTCAGGCCATTAGTGCAGGGAGTTGGTCAATCTAGTCAAAAGCTGAGCTGGGTTTGGGTTTTATTGTTGCTTTGCTTACATTCAGCGCCCTATAGGCTTCAGCTTTCTCAGCGGTGGGCTGCTTTTGCCTTATGTTTAGGGCAGACTTGTGTTTCCATGGGGTTTTTCTCAATGTTCCTGCTCCACCCTCAGTTTTCAGCCGTTTCTGAATGCCCATCTCACACACTGGGGGTGCAAGTGGGGTGGGGTGGCAAGGGGTGTCATATCCTCCATGATCTGGCTCCTTTCCCAGGAGTGGCTGCTGTTTGCTCGTGAGTCTGTGCTAGGCTATGTCATGGGTTTTCTCTTCTTGTGGTCCATCTCCAGTCTTAGGGAGAAAAGAAAAAGTTTTGCATTGCAGAAGACATAAATAAAATAAATGTTAAGCCACGGACTTGGAGAAGTATTTGCAAGGCAGAAAACTCCACCTCCTGACAAAGGATTAATATTTAGAATATATAAAGAATTTCTTCAAATTAAGAAGAAAAGCAATAGAAAAAAGGGCAAAGGACTTGCAAATGCCTTTCATGGAAATAAATCTCCCTTATTTCTATGACCTGAACACGGTTGCTGTGTACCTGGGTCTTGGTGTGGGAGTTGCAACTGTATTTTATTTTATTTTATTTTATTTTATTTTATTTTATTTTATTTTATTTTATTATTATTTTTTAAATACTTATTCCTACTTCCATAGAAGCCAAATTTTGCCTCGTGTCTGTGTTCGGACATCTTTGCCTGGTATTGGTATAGAATTTTAGGCTCAAGATAGTATAGTGCTCTCACCAAACAGTAAATGTTTTTCTACCTTTTGCCTAGGAGAAATGCATCTTTGTTCTTGCTTTGAAGGAGACACGTCCTACTGCTCCTCCCCAGGACTTTTAAGGCTTTCAAAGAGGCGTAATTTTTAATTGCTTCATAACATACTCCTGCATGTTTATACCGTGGTTAACTCCATCGCTGTTAGATCTTTAGGTTTTATTTTATTTTCACAATTAAGAATAAATAGTGTCTGCTGTAACATATTGGTACCTAAAATTTGTCAGAATTTCCTCGGGATACATTGATAGGAGAATCACAAAACGTATGAACATGTTACTATACAACGCTAAATTGCTTTCGAGAAAGTGTGATCCGACCTGCATTTCCATCACTGATGTCCGAGTGTCCAGTTTCCTTCTCGTTCATCAACACTGACCATGACCATTAAAAGAAAATGTTGACCACATGCAAAAAAGGCATCTCTTTGTGATTATCATTTTCCTCTTGTGAAAACTAGTTGAGTGGAGCTTTTTTTCACATATTTTTTAGCCCTTAACGTATACTATAATGTTAGTATTTTTCTTATTCATTTATGTAATACTTTATATTAAAGGTGCATCTGTGTCATATCGCTGTAGTTGTGTTTTCCAGACTGTTGTTCTTTTAAATTGCTTGTAATTTAAAAGGAATTGTCGAGGAGAGAATGATCCAAATGTCGAGTGCTGCTGAGGGGTCTTCCAGGTGTCTGCTCGTGCCGTCCTTCTCGGCTTTTACGGGACACCCGCCGTGTTGCAGGTGGCGCCTAACGGACCCGAGAGGTCTGATGATATCACACTTTCTTTGCCGCAGCTTCGGACGGCTACGAGCAGGGCAAGCTGCCTTTCAGCCCGTGGCTCTCCTCCTTACCCGAGGGGAAGGCGTTTGCTAACCCTTCTGATGGCTCCGAGGGTTATGGGAAGGAAATTTCTAAGCTACAGTGGGGACTTGGGTTCCATTCCCCCAAGCAGCTCATCTGTGGAGACGTGAGGTTCGGCTCCAGGCCCATGTACGGCAGGGATTATAAACCCATCCAGATGTCCACCTGTCCTTTAATTGAGGAAAAGGCTCAGGAATGTCGCAGAGAGGGTCATTTGATGTACAGCAAACATCTGGGAAGTTGGGGTCATATCCCCCATGGCTGGGAAGTGCAGGTAGCAAAGGACCTGACTTTTACCATTCGTGGAAGCAGTTAGAACTGTTGTCGGTCAGCGGGGGACAGACGACCGAGAGAGCCCTCGGCGTCACTTACCTGTAAATCCACTGTCCTGGGAAGTGTGGGTGAGAACAATTGGGAACACAGCTGTCACGCAGCCCCACCTGCGCACTATGATGACAGGGAAGGCCTTTCCTCCTTCTGGCTTATCGGAGGGGACAGACCACTGGACGGTGCTGCCACTAAAATAATAATAGTGACAACGTGGTGCCATAAAGTATATCTTCTTTGTTAAAACGTTTCCCTTTTTAATGTGAGAGTTATCATCACAGAGCACTGTGTAAAAAACATCCACGTACACTTGAAAAAATACTCAGAAGCAAATACCCCGGGAACCCCCAAAATCAAGAAATGGGACATGGCCAGCCCCCAGAAACTCACCGTGTGCCGCTGCCCACATAAGTGACCCCTGTCTTGACTTTTTGCTGATGACGTCCTCACCCTCCTCCAGTTTGGCACACGTGACCGCGTCCCTAGGCAACAGGTTGTTTTGGTTCATTCTGAGCTGCGTGTCCAGGGGTCCGCGCTGGGTGGTCTCCTTTGCAACATGCTGCTGCCTCAGCTTGGTTTCCCGGGATGAGGCTCAACGGAGTTTAAAGCAGGATGTCTCCTTGGGGTGCCCTTGGAGCTGACCCCCATGGAAGGGAGGGGCTGGCAAAGGGGGAGGGCAGAGGGAGAAGTCGGCCATGATGCAGAACCAACCCCAACCCCACTGGGGCTCTGTGCCAGACAGTTCTGCAGATTGTCCCATCCGGATGCCCACCTGTCCCATGGGACCATGATGGCCAGGTCATTCAAGTTCAGCCAGGGAGGCCGAAGGGAATTTGCAGGTGGGCAGGAATTCGGCATGTTGGACCAGTCCGGCAAACTGTCCCCAAGTCGCGGGCCGTGCCTGGGCTCATCCTGAAGTTAAAGCAATTCCTCTGATGGAGCCAGTGCACTGTTTCTACCTTTCACTCAGCTTCACCGTTTTTCCTGATTCTTCCCTGGCATTCAGGAAGTTTTTGTCCTGTGTAGAGCAGGCACTTTGTTATTAGGGGTCCAACACAGATAACAGAAAAAAAGTAGAAGAAATGAAACAGGTGTTTGTTACATGTCATCAGCTGTAATGACATTTAACGCCATCACTGCTAAAAAGGGTCACTTCGTCGTGGAATCGCAATGTGTCTACACTGTACCCAACGGAACCATGAACCAGCTGGGCTGTAGGAAGAAAAGGCAACAGGTGTTTGCTAAACGTCATCAGCTGGAAGTGAGTTCATGCTGTCTAGGGAGCTGACGGGATGTCATGCAGAAACGGGGGCGTCTGATATAATTATGGGCATGGCCAGGACACCCAGTGAGTCATTCACTCAGGGATCTGTCTGAGCTCAGACAATTCCTAAAAAGCCTTTTGTGTCAAACCACCAAGGATGTTCTCAAGATGCCATCATCTCTGGGAACGGGAAGCTAATGGCGAAGAAAAGAAAAAAGAAGTTGTAACAATTCCCCCTACAGCTCGAGGGGGTGAGGGGAGGGGCAGGTAACTTTACCGTAAGGATCGGTTGATTTTATCCCAACAGTTTGTTCTTTCTCTCCATGTCAGTCATAAGAGAGGAAAAATTCTTGGAGTGAATCGGTAACTGTCCCTTTAAAAGAACACATTAAAGCACCCAGTCCTAAGTGGTTTTGAGCACACAGCATCACAGGACTCGGTAAATAATTGATATGAATTAATGTCCAATGAAAGACACATATCTGCACTGATCTATAATTACTGGAAGCAACCTCATATATTTTTCATAAAAAGTGTTTCATTGCAGTTTTTTTTTTTTCTTTAAAACTCAGTGTCTTTAGAATTTAAACGGCTTTCAATAATTGCTTTCGACTGCCTTCCGCGGCGGGGCTTCTCTGCCAGCATGGGCATTGGATCAGTCTGTTCTTTCTCATCTTCTGTTCCGCCTGGCTCTCTGACCTGGGATGGTGACGCCACAGAAGGAGATTGGGACAAGCAGGGACACCTGTGGACACACCTTGGTTGTTGACACTCTGCACATGGCTCCCACCAGGCCTCAGGGGGAATGTCATGGCTTCCAAAGTTTGTGGGAGCACAAGTCAGGTCCAGGGTTGGCCCGAGAGCAAGCTTACAGCCCAGACGGTTCATGGTTCCATTGGGTACAGTGTAGATGCATTGAGGTTCCACAGTGAAGTGACCCTTTTTAGCCATGATAGAGATTTTAGCGAGTGTTGTAAATGAACTTCCCCCAAACAATCGTTCAGACAAGTCAACAGGAATGAAAACCTGGTCCTGCTCTGTGCGGAAACCGGCCTTTGTTATTAAAGCTGTGAGCTCTGGAGTCGGACAAACTGGGGTTCGATTCCTGGCTCTGACACTTGCTGGCTAGACTCGGGCAAGTTGCTTCATACTTTTGAGCCTCAATTTCCTCATCTGTGAACTGGAATAATAATACCTGCTCTATGGGTTGATTTACATGATTAAATGAATTGAAATATCTAAAGCTTTTGGTACAATAACTGAAAGCTAGTATTTGACAATCAATCAGGACAGTTGAAATCGATCATTTGAAAAGATCGGTCCCCAAGGTGTGCATGCGCCTGTTGGTCCATGCGGACCATGCGGGGAGAGCAACAAAGAGCAGAGTCACATCATGAAAAGACGACGAAGTTTTGACAATCAAACTTATCAATGAAGAACTGGTGCGTACGGTATTTTTCTTTCGATGTGTTTTTGGACATACAAATTGCAAATTTCCTGTTGAGTGTCATATGTTGGAAAACCCTATTTCCTACCATTAAGGATGATTTCCTATCATAACATGCAACATGACAACCTGAGGCGGAAGACTGGGCTAAGGGTTAACACAAACGAGAATTCCAGAAAAACGTTGGGGAAAAACTCGCTTGTGGTAAAACTCTTCTTGTCCTTCCTCTACTTTCTCTTTCACCACCACTTCCTCCCTTTCCGCTTTTCTTTCTTTTGTTCCTGATCGGCCTTGGGAAATTGAACTTTTTGCACATTAGGATGAAAAAGGGTTGTTTTTTTTTCTTGTTTTGGTGTTGCCGTGAATCATCAAATGTCATAAAAATGTGGTGCCTTCTAGCTTCTGGTGGAGACGGGCTGGTTGTTCATAGGTCCTATTTTCTTTTCTTCCTGGTCATACAGCTAGACCCAGTTTCCAACCTCTGCAAGGCAGATGTAGGCACAGAGCTGAGTTCTGGCCAGTGGAATGTAGTTATAAGCAATATTTGTCGCTTCCGAGCCTAGCCTCACAATGTCCCAGCTTTCCACTGGCCTGCGGCATTAACAGGTGACCTTACAGATGACTGCAAGGCCCGGGGGAGGCCAGAGCCACAGAATGGAAGAGACTGGTCCTAGAATACCTTGTGGATAGCTACCTGTCGAACACTCATGTTCAGCTCGGACAGGAGCAAGAAAAACTTTTTTTTGTATTAATTCTCAGAGGTCGGGGTTGCTCATTACAACACGTAGCCTGCGCTGACTATCACAGAAATAGCCTCTCGGCACTTCTGCACGTAGACGCCCCCATTTTATCCTCCCTGTAGCTGCTAGGGCACAGAGCTTGCCCAAGAGAGTCTGTCTTTGAACTTAGTTTCACATCACGGTATGTAGCCCGGCCTTTTGAAGTAGGTCTCATGAATTGGTCAGTCAAGCAGTGTCTCCTGGGCGCTGGCCCAGTCAGGACCCATGGGAGGCACTGGTGTGGTGCCGGGCGCTCTCCTCTCTAAGGCTTAGGGTTGTTGACACCTGAGACGTGGCGTCTCACAGCAGCCGTTTTTCCTTGGGCGGTCTGTGGGAAAGCGAATGACGAGCACTGGACATATCTGAGTCTGGATTATTTATCCCAGTCCAGGACTAGGAAAAAGCGAGTCAGGGGCCAAAAGAGTAAAAACATACCGATGCCCCGCGGTTCCCAGGACACCGCAATGTCTTGGCTGTCACCAGAGCTGTGACTTCTCTCGTGGGAGGGGTAGAGATGTCTAAGTTGGAGCTGATCCTTAACCCGGAGTCTACAGTTGACTCGAGAGAGCACATTCAAAGGGAAGTTCAAGGCTTCCTTCTGTGTTCAGTGACTCTAGCGGTCTCCGCTGGGGGGTTTGCTGCTGATTCGGGTGGCAGTGGCCGCTGCCTCCCAGGACCCTCCGGGAGACCTGCCGCTGCAGCATCCGCTAAGCCCGATGGAGCACCGGCCTTGGGGGACAGAGTAAGAGCCCCAGGGAGCAAGGGGAGACCAGGTGCCAGCAGAGCATTTCCACACGTGGGGACCCGACTTCTGAGGCAGGGAGAGGGCTCCCTGCTTGGGCGGCACGGCTGAGGACATGGCAGGGCGGTGCCCTGACTCCCAGAGCAAGCGCCACGGCCGGCACTCAGATTAACCCGGAGAGGTTAAGAAACTCGCCCAAGGTCACACAGGTGAAGTGGCGGAGCCGGGATCTTCGCCCAGGCCGTCTGCTCCTGGGGCCTGAGCTTTCAACCTCTGCTGTACGTGTGATCTCGAAGGTCTGGGGGAGTTCTAGACCCGGCAAATGGAGAGCACCTGCAGCCGCGGAGGGTCAAGGGGAGACGCCGGGAGGGGTGGGCGCAGGGTCTTATCCTGGCTGTGCTGAGAAGCCCCCTGAAGGTTCTAGAAAGGGACCCGATGTGGTCTGACAAGCGCTTTCACGAGGTAGCTTCGGAAGAGATTAGAGCACAAGCGGAAGCCGACAGTCCCGCCGGCTTCTGGGAAAGAGATGGCAGAGCCTTGGGCAAAGGAAGCACTGACCAGAGAGATGGTCAGACTTGGGGCACACCGAACCAGTTGGAGGCAGAGCCGGCAAGAAATGCGGATGGGTCGGGTCACGGGGGGAGAGCAGGACCGAGGGTGGCTCCAGGTAGTGGTCGGTGGTGTCATGAGCGGCTGTGGGGAGGGGCACAGGGTAGGGGGTGCTGGTCGCTTGGACTCAAACACTCCGACTGGGACCTCTGAGGTCTGAGATGCTGGTTAGACACCCCACGGGGACATCAAGGACGATCTCGAAATTCCTGAAAGCATCACTTGTCTCACCGAAGAGTGGGGGAAAGGGCCGCCGAGACAGTCTTGACCTTCCTTTGAGCTTCGTGGAGCCGAGCTGCCCTCCTGCGCCTCTGATCTGAGTAACCCGGAGTGTGTGTCTCTGTGTATCTGTGCGCGTGTGTCTGTGTGTGTGTCTGTGCGTAGGCATGTCTGTGTGTGTGCACACCTCTGTGTGTATCCGTGTGTCTCTGTGTGTGTCTGTGTGTGTAGGCACGTCTGCGTGTGTGCACGTCCGTGTGCATACATGCTCATGCGTGCGTCTAGCAGTTTATCAAAGAGGGTGAGCGAAGGGCGTCTGAAAGCCGACAGCCTGCATGTCAGCTCTGGCTCTGCTGGTTGCTAGTTACGTAACTTTGGGCAAATTTCTTAATCTGTCTGCGCCTCAGTTGTGTCACCTGTGAAACGGGGCCGGTGATTCTCACGGCACCTACCTCCGGGTTTGCTCGGGGGCTCAGTGAGTCTCCGCGTGGAGCACTTAGGACTGCGCCTGGCCCGGAACAGGTGCCCAGGGGGGTTAGCTGTTGTCGCGTGCACATATCCGTAGAGAGAGCTTCTGCTTGTAAACGCGTTAACGACAGGGAGCTCTTCATCCGGTGAACGGTCCGATGCTTTCCTGCTTGCGATATCACTGTCACAGAACGGATCTAAGGAAAACGCTGGACAGAAGCCGTGTCCCTGGAGGCTGGCTGGAATGCGTCACGCAAACAGGACCGGATCCCCAGCACAGCACCTGTTCCTTCATGCCTAACGTGGTTTCCACCGGCCTGAATTCCTCGTGTGCGGGGCTTTGTTCCTGGCGTGTTTGAATTCGCCGTCCCCAGCCCAATGCCAGGTAGCCTAGACCGGTATGATGGATCGGGACAAGGCTTCTAGGGGTCAGCTTACTGCTGTCCCATTGTCCCCGTGGAAAATGTCCTTCCCGTCAGGTTACTTTGGGGGCAAATATTCAATTATCATCTAAGGTCGCTGGGCTATTTTCGTGCCTGACATTTGGACCCTGTTCCACTCAGGGACCACTCTGTGGGGTGGTAATACTTCTAATAATCCTAATTGTCGGCTGCTTTTCCTGTTCTCTTTCCATTACACTCCATCCCCCGTAGCCATCACGCTTTTAAGCGGCATCGGGCAGCTCTTGTCCTGGTGGGTTTTCATCCCCCGAAGCAGAAGGCGGATGGAGCAGTTCTGTGAGCCCAGCAGGCCTGGAATGTGTTTTTCTTCCCTTCCCATTACCACATAAAAGTGGTCAGAAATCACTCAGAACTTATTTTGTCTCCTTAGGCAAAGTTTCGGTAATTTGGGTAAAAAGGAAGAAATGGGTTCTTATTGCCTGGAGCTTTAAAATGGGACGGAGCGGGGTCATATAGGCCAAATGGATGACTCGTGTGAATGTCAGGGCTCAAAGTGGTTTCATTTCCTCTCACACTCAGGAGCTGAAGCATGCTTGGGCTGGAGTCAGGGCAAAGTATTTCCTCAAATGACCCCCTTCAGCACCCAGGTCACCTTGCCTATTCGAATGGCAGATTTTTAAATGCAGGTTCTTCTGAGGCTCTTTGAAATGACATGGTTTAGGTCTCAAACCCCGTTCCTAATTCCTCGTTTATCAGCACCAGTGACAAGCTCGTCTCGTAGCCACGAATGCTCGTGCATGGCTGTGCTCGGGCGTGTGTGACGGGCGCAGCTCAGCAGCTGTGCACACTCACCGAGTCTTTCCTCTGCGTCGTGGCACCGGAGCTGAGGGCGTTCAGGTGAGGACACTAGGCTCAGAGAGGTCGGGGACCTTGCCCGAGGTTTCCCTAAAGCCTGGACTTTAATCTAGACCTGTCCCCCGGGGATGGCATCCTTAACGACTCTGGTATCCTGCCCAGTGCCGAGCGATTGACTATAGACGCCTAAGGCAGTCATTGTTTATTTATGTTGGTGACTATCGAATGCTTGATCTGTGAGACGGAGTTATTCTTGGTCCTTGTCACGTTGGTACCCTGCCCTCTGTCTCTGTCTCTCTGTCTCTGTCTCCGTCACGTTCTACTTCCCTCTTCATCCGCATCCACATCCACATCCACATCTGTCATCTGTCTCTCTGTCACCCTCATCTCCATCATCCCCATCATCTCCACCTCCATGTCTTTATTCGTCTCTCCATTTCTATTTCTGTCTGTGTCAACTACCGTTGACTTTGCTTTCCAGTCCCAGTGTGGGTTCTCGTATGCAAAGAAACCTGGATGCCTGATATATAAAAAACAATGATTGCTTAGCTTCATTTAGCCCCTTCGGTCTGGTATCACGGAGCAAGGCCCCCACAAGCACGAGTTTCAAGCTCTCACTTTTTACCAAATCACTCAAAACTTGATCTCTAAAGAGGCGTCGGCCCCACGGTTCCCTAGCGAGGTTAATGGATTTGGAAAGGTGTAAGTTTAACTAAGGTGTTCAGGCCAGGTTGAGGCTGGCCAGTGCTGGAGCAGTAGCTTCTCACTTCAGAGCAGAAGACAGACTGGTGCTGGAAAGAGCCGACTAGGTCCTATTCTGTCAGGGCGAGCAGAGGTCCAGGGGCTGGGGTGACGTCTGAAGAACACCAAATCCAGAGGGGCCCCTTCCCCCCTAGGCAGAGATGGTTCCTGGGTTCACCTGATGGACCACCTCCAGCTGGACAGCAAGTTATCTTGGCCACTTTTCTGGCTTCTACGGGTCTCAGGGCGGCTGGCCTTTGAGCTGCCCGTGGTGCTGGCGGGAATTGGGGTCTTCCTGGGCCCTTGCTATTCAAAGAGTGCCCATGGCCCAGAAGCATCGGATCACTGATTCACGTGTGCATGGGAGTTTGAGAAGTGAGCTTTTTATCACCCTGCTGCAGAACCCCTGGGGGCGTGAAAAGGAAGGCTGAAGGCAGAAGGGAATCGCAGAAGGTCGCGTAGCTGCATGGATCTGGTTCACGTTAGGGCTGAGACGTGAGTAGCCTAATTTAGGGCTTCCGTCGTTTTTGCAAGGGCAGGCGATGGATGCTGGGAGGTGCCCATATGCTAGGAGCTCCCCACCCGATTATTGCTTCCGGGGCCTGTAAACGCACCCTTTGGGCTGTTCATCGGTGCGGCAGAAAGTACTGTGGCTATCTGCCTTGGCTGGACGTTCCTCCGGGTACAAGGCTGTGGTTCAGAGGAGGCGGGGTGAAGCCGTGGTCCCTGCGGAATGGTGCGTGGTTGATGGAGGAGTCGCCTAAGCCATAAGCACGGCCGAGCTGGTGGGATAGCGGGCCAGCCGCGTAGCAGCCTGGCCAAGGCCTTCGTTTCTCTTGGATGGCCGGTGAGTCGGTCATGTGGCTCATGGAACCCGGGTGGGGAGCTGAGGCTGCGGTCAGAAGCCGTGAGCTGGGTGCGGTGCCACCGGCTCCCCCTGGGCATGGCCATGCTTTGGGTGGCAAGGTATCTGGGCCACTTTTCTGGCTTCTACGTTTCTCATGGCGGAGAAGCGAGTTGCCCGCCAAAGCACAGACCTGGCCCTCGCGTGCCTGCTCCCTCAGCCGGGCCCGCTGGTGGAGCCGATGCCCAGGAGCTCGTGCGGTCAGCCCACGGGTCTGGGGTGAACGCACTTAGCGGGGCAGGCGCAGGGCCTGGCACCAGAGCGATCGCACGTGCGCACCTCTGGTGCCGTGGTAACCTCGCCCCCCGTGATGAGCTGTGTGTGCCTCGGCGTTTGTAAAGGGCGGACGTGGTTGGTGGCTGCAGGTGAGTGGAAGCCATGGGGCTTGCGGAAGTGAAGGGTAAGCTGTTAGTTCCCCTGGAAGGGGTGGGATCTTGGGTGTCCGGCCAGGAGAGGCCAGGAGGTGGGGGTAAGGACGGCACCCCCTCTACCCTTGTACGAGAGGAGGGGAGGCTCTGTGAGTGGATGGGTCTCTCATCTTGCATGTTCATCATCAGTTAGTGTGTGTGGTTAGTATCTGTGCTTCCTGGACCAGGCCTGGCCCGAGAGATGCCTGATCTCTGAACAACCCAAGTTCTAACAAGGGGCAGGCGTCCACCTCCATCTAGCACTGTCAGTGCGCACAATTCTCTCCTCTGATTGGCCAGGGCGAAGACGTGCTGGGAGGAGCAGGATGCGCCTGCTGATCCTCCCTCCAGCTGCCAGGTCCGGGGTTTCTGGCCGCGGGAAGTTGCCTCTTCCTGCCGTGTGCACCGGCTGCCCCTGGACCACGTGCCCACTCAGCTAGAACCTGAGGCCTCTCTCCTCACCCAGGCCTTGGGGGAATCCCGGGGTTCTGGGTCGAAAGGCAGGGCCAGGACCCACCCGGGCCTCCAGCTTCATGCAGATGGTCTGGAGAGGACTCAAGTTCATGGACAGTTGCAAATGCGCCTCCACGTGAAGGGCAGATTCTCGGGTAATGCGCAAGTGGGCCTTCCTGCATGGGGGCAGCAGCCACATCCTCCCCGCCAGGTCTGGCAGAGCAAACTCTGCCGGAGGGCAGGGCTGCCATGCACGGCTGTGCCCAGTGTCCAGGGGCGGGGAGAGCCAGGCCAGTTCCTGGAGAGGAGGTAACCCTCAGAAGGCCAGTTTGCCTGGAGTTTGGAGAGGGAAGACAAAATTGGGAGCAGTCCGGGGAGATGGCAGGGCCTGGCCGAGGGCCTGGTACGCCTGCTGATGTCTGGCTTAGTTTCATGGCCGGCGTGTCTCCTGTGGCGCTAGAGGTCAGGAGGCCACTTGGCTCCAGCATTGCCTGTGTGCTGGAGGTGGGCAGGACAGCGGGGCTTTCAGGAGGGGTTCGTTGAGAGCACAGGTGGCCAAGACATATCTTCCACGACCCACGGGGTCAGCAGTAGCTGAAGACCAGCATATAGAATATACTGTGCACATACCATATGTATGTAGTACGCACTGGCTCTACTAGGCTATGCACCAAGCCAGCGTAGCAGAAGAACCCAGGCTTGGGTGAAAGGTGCTGGTGTTGACCTTTTCCTTCCCTTGCAGACAGCGAGCCTTGGGGCTGAAGTCAGGGTGCGCCCCCAGGAGTGGGACCACTGCCCTCGTGGCTGGCTGCCCAGCTCCTGCCAGCTGCCCTTTGCACGCTCACCCTGGCTCGAAAAGCTATGTTTTTGCCTTGTTCCTACTGAGTGATGGCGTTTCTCCTGATGTCCCTTGTTTCTTCAGAGCTGCAATCCTCCAATTCTATGGAACTGGAGAATCATCCCATTTCTCAGACCCACCCAGCGATCCTGGTTCAGCAGGTCTAGGGTGGGGCCGGAGTGTCATTTCAACTCATGCCCCCCCCAAAAGCTGAGGCAGGCGGTCATGGGCCACCCACCTAGCAACGCTAGTGGCAGCACGTGGGGCTCGGTGTCCATAGGGGGTGGGCTCCTCACTCGTCCAGTGGGTGCTGGACAACGGAAGAAAAGGACCCCCTTTCCCTGCTCTCATCTGTAGAGGGCGACTCCAAGCCCGAGGACACTGAGCTAGAGGACAAAGGAAATCAGAGAGGAGGCACTGATATGGTAGGTAGGCACACCGGGGCTGGTCCTGTCAGGATGGCCCTCCGCCAGGTCCTGCCGCCGTCTGAGACACCGGCCTGAGGGCTCCGTGTGCCGGAGGGGGGTTCTGGGCTCGGGGGGTTTGTCCGAGCTCCCACACTTAGCTCAGAGCCCGTGCTCAACCCTCCAGCTGTTCCCCTGCAGTATTTTTAAACATTGGTTTTATTGTGACAAAATACACATAAAAGAAAACTTCCCACCTTGCCCATTGTAACGCGATTCGGGGGCGTTAAACGCCTTCGCACTGCTGCCCAGCCGTCGCCACCATCCACCTCCCTCCAGGCCATGCCATCGTGACGTGTTTCCTGACGGCACCAAAAATGGCAAAGGAAGCCGAGAATCGGGTCTACGGATTTAGGAGGGAGTGTGCCGGCAGGCTCTGCTCATCTGAGTGGGGCCAAGAAGGGTCTGGAGCAACACACCAGGCCAATGTTGTCGTTCGCCCGGGGCACCTGCTCTGGGGGTGCGGGTGGATGAAAACGGCTCTCCTGCCGCCGCTGATTTTGCTCACGGGAGCCACCTGCTGGCACTGAAAGGTAATGCAACAACCTAACGTTTTAAAAAAATCTTAAAAAAAAAAAATTCTCGATTTGCCTCAGTCGAGGAATTGGGGCACTTTGTTAGGTCTTGGATAACATGGCCAATCTGTAGATTTTGTACCTACACCTGTACAGCTCGTCTGTGCCTATGCACCTCTGCCTCTGGCTCATCGGCCCCCTGGCCCGAGAGTGTGTACCTACCTCCAGCAAGGATCCGCCGGGTTGCCCGGGAGACGTGTGAGTGGAACTGTTTCTGCCAGATGCTTATTGTTGTAGATCCAACACATTTGGAAGGAGACTGAAAATCAGGATGGAACAAAGAACTTGATGGTTTAATAATCAAAGGAATGAATGAGAAATGTCCCACTACCCCCAGTTAATATCACTTTAAGACCAGGACAGGGTCTCCCGGCCGTGGAAGTTTCTGGCAGTCACAGTGAAAGCCGCTCTGCTGCCCCTCGTGGGGACCCGCCGGGCTGTGCGGTGCTGAAGGAGGCCTGGCGTGGGGGCCAGAGGCTTTTGCAGAAATTCTCCGCTCTTCCTGTGATGGTCCTGGCTGTCGCAAGGGAGGGGTGGACAGCCATGCCTGGTCCCGGGGGCTGTGTTAGTCTGCTAGGCTGCGGGGATTTAAACCACAGAAGTTTATTTCCCTACAGTCCCAGAGGCTGGAAGTCCAAGGTCAAGTCGGCTGGGCCAGGTTCTTCTGAGGCCTCTGTCTGTGGCTCACGTGGTCGTCCCTCTGTGTGTCTGTGACTCATCTTCTCTTATGAGATTAGGCCCGGCCAGCGACCTCGTTTTAACTTGACCCTGTAAAGACCCTTTCTCTGAGACTCTCGCAGGGGTTGGAACTTCATCCTATGAATTGAGCCTGGGGGATGGGGCTGAATCCAGCGTCCTGGGGGAGGCGGCCGAGCTGAGCCTGGCTGTGGGGAGCACGCAGCAGATGCGGCCTCCAGGCCTGGGTGTGGGCCTGCCCTTCGCATGCTCAGAAGACCTGGCTTCCCTGAGCCCCTCCGGACTGCATCCGCCTCGAGACCCTCCTGTGTGCCACAGCGACCCCTCCAGCGGCACGTGACTTCCAGCGGACCTGCGTCTCCTGTCACGTCGAGGACCTATGGGGCGTGGCTCATCAAACAGAACCCGAGGCCCCCAGCCCGGTACTCAAAGCCCCGTCATTCTGTTATTCCTCGGCCATGGCACCCTCCGGTCCCAGCCCCAGGCTCCCGACACCACCCCTCGACTTCGGCCCCCAAGCCAGCCTCCTAACCCTCCGCTTCTCTCCCTCTAGGTGTTTTACAGCCGAGACGCGACTGTGTACCCTGCTTGCAACTGACACGGGTCACTTGGCCACGTGTGTGTTTTGACTCTTTTCCTGTCAACACGGCTCGAAATCAAGGTGTTTAATGGCTCTACGACATCCCTCCGATGAAAGTATCATTCTCCGCCCAGCGTCTCTCGTCCCTCACTCCGCGCCCCTGCCCCTCGCCCTTCCGCGACTGGCTTTGTCCTGCCCGCCCGGGGTCACGGCTCCATCCCCGTCCGCGGGGCGCTTTCTTCACGGCTCGTCCGCGTGCCTTGTAGACGTCAGTCTCTACTCTTTGCTAGTCTTTCCCAGTTCATTGTCTGGTTTCCAAACTAGATTTTAGGACTGTGTTCCCGTTCCTTTGCCTCTGGAAATCCCTGGAAGGATGCTGGTTAGACTGCGGGCTAAGGAGAGAGGGTGCCCTGGCTCTGTCCATGCAGGTGCGGGGGGGGGGGGGGCGGGATCAGAAATGGCGGGCTGTGGCACCTTTTAATCCTAGGGTCACACTGGGCAACTTCAAGATTTCTCTGATCCTCTCTCCGGTTGTTTCTCTGATTCTCCTCAGTTTCCCCATTTCCCGGCTGATCTCTCCTGCTCTTTGTGGCTCTTCATGCTCACCCGGCACGGGCCGCTGCTAATTTTCCGCAGTCCCCCCCTTCCCTATCGCCTTCTACTTCGTTCGTTTTCATTACCTGCCTGACCCTTGGAGTGCTTGAGTTTGTGGTTCTACCTCGTGTGCCTGTTTCTCTTTGTCACAAGGGTTTTCTCCCCGAATTGAATGTGTTCTCCGTCGCAATGACCACGATAGCTCATTACCTATCGCAGCTCTCGGATTCTGCCCACGTCCCTCTGCCTTCAAAACTCCCAGGCGACACTCATCGGGTTCCACCTCCAACCCCTTTGCATGTGTTTCTGGCATGTAACCAGCTTTTAAATGATACTATTCTGTTTCTGCTTGTCTGCGACACGTACTTCATATATAAACACATCATAAAAATAACAGCCAACCCTCAAGGGGCATTAGCTATAACAAAACTGTTTAAACATTTGTGGTGTATCCGCGAGATACAGTGCCTGAGAGCTGCCCCCTGGCAGTTCCTGCCACCCCTGCCCCGCTAGCCCAGAGCTGAAGGTACAATGGCACAGAGAAAGTTAGCAAAATCTGCAAACCACAAAAGAAACAAAAACAAACGATGTGACTGGGACGTTTTCTCTGTTTAAGAATTTCCCCCTTAGTTAAAAGCTTCTGATCTGCTCATTATTCTTGTCATTACTCTCCGTAATCAACATTTCCTATTTTATTTGTGGCTTTTAAAACGTGCCGCTGATTGGAGAAAGCACGTTCTCGTGCGTTTCGCTACTGCGATGCTGTTGGCAAAGCAAGAGAGGGAATTTTGTAGCTTTGCTGTGTGAACATGGAACATACCAGGTTTCGCAATCATGCGTGCCTGACTCATCTTCACTTGCTAAATTGCTACCGAATGCCCTGGTCTTTTAAGAGTGAGTCTTCTTTCGGTGGCTTCAGGTTTTTTTTTTTTTTTTTTTTTTCTGTTTCTCTTAAAAGAGCCTCAGAGAAGAGGCGGAGCGAGGAGCCTCCGGTTATAAAAGCCTCTTTCCTCCTGCAAGGCGAGGGGGCAGGGCCTTTGGAGGGAAAGCGCAGCCCGGAACCTCGGAACCTCGGAACCTCAGTCACGGTATGTCACCCGCCTTTGTCACCCGCCTTTGTCACCCGCCTTTGTCACCCGCCTTTGTCACCCGCCTTTGCTTCTCGCCCCTCTGTAAATGTTGCAGGTGTCGGAACTTGTGGGATCCACGCGAGTTTAGTGTCTCTGAGGAGGGCGTCTTGTAGTGTTTCTACGAAGATTCGAAACTAAGGGAAGGCAAAATTTGAAATTTCTCAAGCTGTGGGGATGTGCAAAATCCTAGTTCACAGGCATATGTAGCACTTGTTCAGGTTTATTGAGAAAGGTAGAGATCTTTGCTAGATTTTTCAATGATTTTAAATATAAGTGTAGCCCCCTTTCCCTCTCGCTTCCCCCCTGATTGACAGAGCCACAGATTCCCTCAAATGCGCTTTAGTAGCAAGTTCACGGACATCTTAAATCTGTGGCTGACTACCTAACCCAATCCTATGTCCTAAACCTCTTGGGAACATAATAAAACGGTTTTCCTTAAATCAAGACTGTGCTGAAACGTTCGTTAACATCGAGAAGGAGGGCATTCAAGGAGTCAGTGCTCTTTGATAATAAAAGGAGAAAAGTCTCTTGGACTTACTTTTACACGTGTGGTTCCTTTCATTTTTTTTTTCCAGCTTCTGAAGCATGCTCATCACTTGTATTCGTTAGAAGCAAGAGAGAGAAATGCCAAGGGGTTGGATGAATAATTAAAGGTTTTATTTCTATTTAATTTTGAGCCCATTATTGCCAGCGCTGACTTTTTCAGTGTGAAGGTTCGGAAGCTGGAAAAAAGGGAATGCATATGGCCCATTCCGTTCTCTCTGCGCCGAGGCTAGTGTACTTGTCACAAGAGGCGTTTTAGTTCATCAGTCTCTTGAGAGAGGAAAGAAGTTTCTTTCAAAGTCGCGACTTTGGATTTACAATTCTGTAAACTTTGGAACAAAGTTGTCCCACATTGTTATTATTATTATTATTATTTTTTGGTCTTGCTTAAGCATTGATGGTCTTCGTAGCATCTGTGAAGACGATAGGGTCCCAGGTACCATGGGGACCCCTGCCTTTCCCCTTATTCTAGGGGATTCTCAGTAAATAGCACCTTCAAGCAGCGTCTGTTGCCGGGTCCCACCTCTTATCTGTGTGTGTGTCTGTCTGTCTGTCTGTCTCTCTCTCTCTGTGTGTCTGTTTCTGTGTGTCCGTCCTTCCGTCTGTCCATCCACCCATCTATCCACCCACTGGGCAGGAAACGCCGGGATCGGTGGCTTCGGGAGCTTCCATTGGCTTTCACCATGTCCCCGGTTCTTACCCATCTATTCCAACCTCGGAAATGTGGCCGTTAGAAACGCAGGGCGATGCCTGTAACACAACAGACCTCAGTTCCCGGGCGGCGAGTGGGATGCAAGGCCGCGTGTGCCTTGTTACCCCGTGAGGTCGTTTCGCTCCGCGTGCGCGGCGAGTGTGCCGTTGCCAAGAGGGGAATCGAGGGGCTGTCTCCAGAGGGTGTTGTCTATACTCGCAGCTTCTGAACCTGTCGCATCTCCATTACAGTGAATAATTGATGGGAGATAAGAGCGGAGATGCGGGCCCTTGGGAACGTTCTCATCAGAGCGTGAAATTTAGGCCCTTTAAGCGTAACGTCAGGAGAATTTATTTATTCGTTCTTTTTCCTTTATTTTATTATTATTTTTTTTTTACCATAAATAAATTTAGAACTATACGTCCTGCTTGAAAATGGCATCCTAGGACTGGTTTGACCGTGGCAACAGGCGGGAGAAACTACCATTTAAAAGACATGCCTAATGCCATTCTTAGAGTAAGACGATAATCAATATTAGCGGATTGATTTTTGTTTTTGTTTTTTCTTTTCATTGGGCTCAGACGATACAAGAGTATTCTGTTGTGAATGGGTGACTTATAGATCCTTTAAAATTATTCATGAGCGTCACTAATAAAAGTAACATTCGGCCAGCTTCTCCCTCAACCAACAAACTGAGGTTTCTAATCTTTTATTAATATTTTGATACCGTTTTAATATAGTAAAAATGACAATCAGTCTCTGTGCAAAGAGGTATTTGTATTAAAATAGCACAGATTAGCTTAATGTTTAAGGATTGTGCTCTTAGGCTAGGCAATTTGGGTTTGAGTCCTGCATCCTCTACTTATCAGCTGCGTGACTTTGTGGAAGTTACTTGAGGTTTCTTCTGTGCCTTGGTTTCTCATCTGTTTAAGTGGGAGCATAATAACTCATAAAACTAATGGGAGAATTGAGAGTTGATACATAAGAGTGTAGCATGGTGCCTGGCACGTAACAGGCCCTTCAGGAGGCATAGCAGGTACTTTCTCCTGGTATTAGGATGCTAATCCTGTCCTGATGAAGATGTATGTTTCGCGTGTAGCAGCACAAATTGCACTGTTCACAAATTCAAATTGCGATCACAGAAGAATATTAAGCCAAATTGGTATGATACTGCCTCTTGAGCATCCCATCAATTACATGCTTTAAAAAGATTCAGTTACAAGTTCTGAAAAAATGTGGTTGCAGCCTAAGACAAGGGGTAACGTTGGTGTCTTCTGCAGCATCCGGTTTAGCCCGCCGGTTCCCTAATTGGGGCCCCCTGACCAGCAGCAGCAGCAGCAGCTGGGAACTCGTTAGAGATGCGAAACCTGTGACCCACCCCAGAGCTGCCGGGTGCTTTAGGGGGGCCCCAAATCTCAGTCTCAGCCTCTGGCGATTCAATCTGTCCAGCGGGGGTGGGATTGTCTGGGTGGGAAACCGGAAGCTGTCAGTCCTGAGTTGGGAGCCGCCGTCAGTCCTGGTATGTATGGGAGCAGTAGCTTCATGCTCTATTGTGAAATCTCAGAAAATGCGAGTGGCATTTCAGAGCCCACCCCGATTTCAGTGTTTCTGAGGGAACCTCCGTGGTGGGTGTTAGGGTTCCGTTAATTTCCTCAGACCCATCTGCAATCTTTGAGAGTAAGGACCATAAATAAAAATAATTAAGATATTGATGAAACTTACGAAAGCAAAGCTTTCTCGTGGTTAAACAAACAAGTCCCAAATCTGGCCGCACTCTCAGCGAGTGCTGTCCCTGGGGGCTGTAGGGCTGCCACCGAATGCTACTTCGGTGATGGCCCTTCGGCTGCCTTCGGGACTTTGTAAGAGCCTCGCCGGTGCGTGCTGTGGGCGTTGCAGGGTGTTTTCTGGGGTGTTTCCTACTGCGTGGCCCCGTGTTCTTTTTACACAGGAGTTTTTTTCCCTTTAACTTATTATCTTAAAATAATGACAGATTGACAGGGAGGTGGGACGCAGTACGGAGAGGTCCCACGTACCTTCGTCCGGTCTCCCTGAGTGCCAGCGTCACACGCAGCCATAGCATAATATCAGAACCAGCAAACTCATGCCCGTGTAGTCCACAGACTTTATTCAGATTTCATGAGGTTCCCACGTTCTCATCTGAGTGTATCGCCTCATGCCATTTTAGCACCAGGGGATTCGTGTGACCCCCGCCACGATCAAGTTTCTGCAGCTGTTCGTTCCCGGAAAGACCCCCTCGTGCTGCCCCTTGGGGGTCACACCCGTGCCCCTGGCCCCCTCCCCTGCCTGCAGGAGCTCTCTGTCGGCTGGCCTGTGAGTCCAGGCACAGGGGTGTGATCTTACGGGTGCTGTGAAGGTTCATCCCACTGAGCATGTTCATCCCTTTGCTTTGGCCCTGGAAAGGTCAGGGCGCAGTTCCTAGCGACCCCCCACAGCGGGGTCTCCGAGGCCCGCGCGGGCGCCTCGCTTTGCCAGCTGCTCTCTCGTCCCACCCTTCCCTCACGTCTTCCCTTTGGGTCCTTTTGTATTCAGTGACACTTCAGTCAGTCTCTTCACATCGTCCTATGCCAAGGTGGGATGTGAACATTTAAACTATTGAAAAAAAAAAAAAAGTTGGACCATGTCTTCTTCGTTTATATATTTAGATTTGTTGCTGACCCCACCATCTTTCCTGAACTGCTGGACCCCAGGCCTTGGATTCCTGGGCCGTTTTCCCGCTGTGTTTATAGTCGAATTAGCTACGATACAATTCCTAGACCACAAGCTCTCGAAACTCCAAACATTGCTCCATCTTGCAGCTTATAACGTGGGGGAAGTTTGATGCCAGTCTGGTTTCCCACGCTTAGTAACTTATTTTCCCCGCCATGCTGCTTGTGGGGTTTTATGTTTATTCTCATCCTTAAGTCATTTCACCAGCGTCCCTGTAAGCCTATTCATTTTGCCTGGCCTGAGACTCAGTGGGACTATTTTTTTTTTTTGTACTGAAGACTCATTATTTCCTCAGCCTGGGGAAGACGACTTATCCTGTTGACTGTTTGATTGATGTCTCCTGTATGTGGGATGTTTTCTTCCTGTGAAGTCCTGTCCCTTACACGACACATCTCGTGCACACACTCCCTGTGGCTCCACAAGCGATGCCGAGGCAACGAGGGCCCAGGTCTCCGACGCCCAAGTGGCGGTTGATGGGCGGAGCCTCGGAGCTCCGGTCTCTGACTTGCAGGTGGCGGTTGATGGGCGGAGCCTCGGGACTTCCTGGGCTCCTGCTGTCCTTGCTCCGTGCACTGCGTGCGCCAAGGGTCACTGCGCAGGGCGCTGTCGGCTGGCAACCACGGCACATTCTCTGGTTTGACATTGGGTCCCATGATAAATCCGGCCTTTGCCACCTCTGAGCAGGGTGCCAGTGCCATGCAGAAATATGGACAGGAGTCAGTTCTGGAAGGCACTTCACTGGTGGCCGTGAGATTTCTTTTCTGAGCGTCCACCCAGTTTCCTTGTCACAATTGCTCCCTTCCACAGGACGGAACCAGGGAGGCAACTCGCTCCCTGAGGTATTATGTGCCCAGGGGAGGCCGTGACCACAAAACACCAATAAACAACCACCACCCCTATCCAGAGCTGGACAACAACAACAAAAACCAAAAACCAAAAACAAAAAAACATGCCAAACGTGAGTTTGCATGTAAAAAGAGCACGTGATCAACGTAAAGCGTTTAGACCAATGTCTAGTCAGAATCGGTAAAATCTTAGCAGTTCAGAGTAAGGGGGGAAAGCCTCAGGGTTTTCCTTCACAGGATCAAAACTACAATAAGAATGAAACCGTCTGTGTGGTGTTGGGGAGAAGCGCTGGTCAAGTCGTCCGCGCATAAATGCAATAGCAAGACATTCGCATAGTTCGGAAGCTCCTCTGATGCGTCACTCCGCTGAGGTCATCCCCAGGGACTTTCCCCATGATGCCGACGGGGGAGGCCAAGGTGGACACGTCGGGCGAGAAAAGACTCAGTGGGCATGCGCACCAGCGATTTGCTGAGGGCTGGGTCTCAGCTGAGTGCTGAAAACAGAGAAATAAAAATTCATATGAAGATCAAAATTATTCCTAAAGGTAAAAATATAGAGACTCCGAGAAGAATGATTTAAAGAATAATAACAGCCCAGGTCTAAATCCAGATTCCTGGAAGTTGGGTGATGAGGTGCTCGGAGCGAGACAGGGGCGACCGGCAGACACGCAGACCTCGGCCCACGCGGACTTGACCCGGGCCGTGCAGCGAGGACGCAGGCTCGCTGTGGGCCTGTGACTCTTTCCTGATGTCACTCCGATTTCTTCCTCGGCCGGTCCCATCCATCAGGAAATTAGGAGTCCTGCTTTGATGTTTCCATTTGCGGGACCCAAATAAAACGGGGGAATTTTATGGCCAGTCTTGGCACCGTGCTGCGTAAAGATGCCCAGGTCCAATGGAGCAGGAGAATCGGAAGTAAATGTGGGTTCTGGGGTGAGGCATGACGCTAGGGCTTTCCTGACGCATTCTCTGGCCCCCCGAGTTTTGCAGGTAGAACAGAGTGGGGTGAGAGTGTGAGTTACATGAAACTGTCTTTATCAAATATCACATTAAGCATGCTGGGCACCTCGATGTCAGGCTGGGCTCCTGTGGGGCTCCCCTCGGTGGGTTGGCAGCATTGAGCCCATCTCGTCTTCCCCCTCCTTCCTCGGG
Organism: Eonycteris spelaea; assembly: GCA_003508835.1. Classification (NCBI taxonomy): domain Eukaryota; kingdom Metazoa; phylum Chordata; class Mammalia; order Chiroptera; family Pteropodidae; genus Eonycteris; species Eonycteris spelaea. Next base: position 1,571,397 of record PUFA01000034.1, on the reverse strand, counting down.
GTTCCGTTAGTTTAGGGGGATACCCTCGGAGTTAAGATAAAGCGAGAGACGCAGACTTGTCTTAGACCGGCGGCTCGGGCTCGGAGGCCTTCCGCTCCGCGGGCGTCTGCGCCTCTGCCGTGGGCGCCCAACGCGGCAGCTCCTTCCGCAGAAAGCCCTGCCCACCGGGCGGTGGTTTCGGTGAGGGTTCAAGACCGCAGGAGTGGACATGCCATGGTTATGGCATGCCGTGTCGCAGTACGTCGTGTTAGAGCTTTGGGGTTGTGCCGTCATACTCCAGGTCCGAATTGTTGGGGCGACGTGAATTAGCCCAGCATCACCTTGAACTTCTGGAGCTTGGCAAAGCAGCTGTCTGTACACTCCATTTTTTCCTTGGAGTGAAGCAGTGGCCCCTCGTACCCGTTCTGGGGGACCGAACCCTCTCCACTGTGTTCCTCCCGCAGATTTAAATGTGATCCCACCTCTCGGGAGCACACAAAGCAGCCACCCACCCTGCCGCCCGCCCCCCCCAGCCCCCTCCCCTGCTTGCTCCTGTGGAAGGGAGGCTCTCACCCCCGACACTCAAACTGGTGCTGCCCAGGTCACTGGTTACGGTCGCCCTGCCCGGTCTCTAGAGACCTCTCCTGTTTATTGAATAGATTTTCCAGGTCACATAAACCATCGCCTTAATTTTGGGAAAGAGAAAAAGACTAAGATAAAATCAGGTAGCATCCCCCCCCCCCATATAGCAGGGTTAACATTTTGGTGCATTTACGTCCATGTGCGGCCCACACATCGTCCGTCGCTAAGCCGCCTTTCTCAGGAAGCTGAGAGGGCGAAGAACTCACTCAGGGTCGCAGGGTTAGGACCAGACCCAAGCTCACTGTCCGAAGCCAGAACTCTTGACCACTTGGATTTCTCGCCTCCTGCTTTTTTTTTTTTCTTATTATGCATCATAATCACGTTTCCATGTCATTAAAATGGACCCTTTCGTGGCACCATCCTCTAACTCCTTTTGCGTGGAATGTGCTATGGATGGAAATTTAGGTTGTTTCCAAGTGACCCTATTACAAACAACTCAGCAGTGAACATCTTTTGAGCACACCTTTGTACGTGTTTCTAATTGTTTCTTTCATCTAGGTTCTCCAAAGCCATCTCATTGGGTCGACAGGGTAGCTTTTAAGTGCCTTGCTGCGTTATAGCCGAATTGCTTTGCAGGCTCCAAAATGATTTTACCCCCCAGTTAACCGTATTTTATCCTCCCTCGTCACCCTTCTCAGCCTCAAACACTATCACCTGAAATCATCTCCTCTTGCTGTTTCATTGTTGAATTTTTATCGTTTTTGTTACAAGGGAGGCGTAGCGTATTTTCGCATTTATTAGCAATTTGTGTTCCCTGATTTGGTGCATTTGGATTTTAGCCCTTTGCTCATTTTTCCGCAGGGTTTTTGCATTGTTCAGCCTAGTGGGACGACTTCCTTCCCTTTCCTCAGCACGTGCTGCGCTGACTGATTCCTCCCGGTGTGGCTCTGCCGTCTTCCTCCCCCGCCTGGGTCTTCCTACTCTGTCAGTTCACTCGTCCTTTCCCGAGGTCCCTGGGGACCCCGTGGAGCCTCCCCCCGTGACCCTGCCGGGACCTCTTCTGACCTTTCCCCTCCGTCCTTGGTCCTGTGGCCCTTCTCCTAGTGACCTGGCTTCTTTCAGGCCTAAGTCTTAACTTCCTACTGCGTTTCGCTGATGGCTGACGGTGAAGCTGGAGCGCCCGTCCTGTGAGACGCTACGCAGGTGCCTGGACACCTAGTCGGTCAACCTGAATGTCGCCCGGCCTCCGAAAACCAGCCAGGAGCCCATCCCTAGAGGCATTTGGGACCTCAGAACAGGGCGGCTTGCTGCGCGTCTCATGTGCTTCCCCGTGTCCTGTTTAACTGATCACAATGCAAAACGACAGTTCTCCCCTGAAATGAAATGAGCAGTTTCTTCGCTGTGAGGCTGATGAAGCCGTGTCCAGGCCGTTTGGCGCCCTCCTTAGAAGCACTTTGCTGCGCGGGGATCCTCGCACAGACCTCGCAGGATTGATTTGTGGTTTTACAATAATGTATGTAAAGTACCAATTAATACTCTGCTGCCTCTCTGCGGAACGCCTGGGGAGAGACGTAAGGGAAGCTCTCACTGTTTTAAACAGCCTGGGCCCAGCGTTTGGAGAGAGGTGTAAAGAGGCTTCCTGTCCCTGAGGGGCGGGGGGTCAGAGGCTGGCCTGGACGAGGGAGTCTGGCCCACGGGGCCGAGGGGTAGGAGCAGCGTGGCTGAGCGTGGGCCTTAGGCGTTTCCACATGGGGTGGGGGGTCATAGAAGGTGATGCGGAGCATAGTCTGCCAACGGAAGGGGGATTTGGAGGGTGGGGAGTGCTATTTACTCGTTTAAATTGTTCACTCACTAAATATTTGTGCAGCTCTACTCTGTGCGCTGGGCCAGGCCCTGGGAAATAAGTCCTGGGCAAGATCGCCCTGGTCCGTGGCTTCGGCAAGCCAACAGGGGCCACACGCGTCGTGAAACAAAGAAGGACGGTCGTGGCCGGGCAGAGGCCAGGAGCTGCTGCAGGACCAGGGTGCCTGCCTGAAGCAGGGGTGCGTCAGAGAGATGAGCGGGGGAGGAGCCGGTGGAGAGGGCCTGGGGCGGAGGGCTCCAGGGGGTGACTGGAGACGGGCAACAGGGCCCACGTCAGCGGTGGGCCCGGAAGGAGAGGGAGCGAGCGGGCCGGGGGCCGCCGGGGGCCACTGGGGGCCGCTGGAGAGGCCAGAGGGGGAGACGGAAGTGCAACTGCCTCTCGGGCGTGGTGGTGCCGGGGGGGGGGTGTCCTGGGCGGCTGGGAGCTTTGTGCCAGATGGAGCCCTGGGGAGCCGGGGTGCAGGAAGGATGGCACCTTCGTTCCAGCAGAGCCGTGTTTACTGTGTGGGGGCGGCGCGGGGCGTGGAGTAGCCGGTGGTGGTTGTTGCCTGCAGCCTGGGGGAAGGTCTGCGTGGTGTCGGGGAGCAGGGCTCCTGTGGTGAGATGGGGAGGGGGTCTGGGCGTGGGCAGAGCAGGAGGGCAGCCCGAGGTGTCCCCGTGACGGGGCCGCGGGCTCCGAGCCTGGGAGGGCGTCTCCTGCATCCCCCGGGGCCTGCGGGCGGCTGCGAGTCTCGGGGTGACCAGGAGCAGCACGCTGGCCCTGCTGCCACCGTCTGTCAAGGCCCCCTCCCTCTTCACTTGCTGGGATCAGGGCCAGGGGTCCTCTCTCCCTGCCCCGCGAGCCGCAGCTCGTTCTGCAAGTTCCCTTGACGCCAAGTTCATTAACTCAGAAGTTGCGTTTCGCACCTGCAGTGCGTGGTGGTCTGGGATGACATCCCACTGCTGAGAGAGGCAGCCGGGAGGGCCCTGCCCCGGGCGTGAGGGACCAGGGAAGGCGCATGAAGGACAGACACTCGGGCTGGGTCTCGGAGGAGGAGGAGGAGGAATGGGCCCGGGATCCGGTCTCCTCATTGCGGCCGGACGGAGCCTGGGCGGGCTGCGTGTGGCCGGCCGGGGTGGGCGGAGGGCGAGGGCTTCGCGATAAAGATTTCGGGGAAGTCCTGTTCCTGTTTGTAACTCGGACCGCCCCTGCCCCCGAATCTCCACAGGAGAAGAGATGTCTTTCGAGGGCGCCAAGCTCAGCATGAGGAGCAGGAGGAACGGCACGCTGGACAGCACGCGGACGCTGTACTCCAGCATGTCCCGGAGCACGGACGTGTCCTACAGCGAGAGCGTGAGTGGGGGGCACGCCCAGCACCAGCGACCCGTCAGGCAGCCTCGCCTTGGCAGTTAGGATTGCATGGGGACCAAGAGTCCTTTAACAAGGATTGGATCTTAACGTGCGGTATTCTGCCCTGAGGGTTATTTTTGTTGAATGTAGCAGCATTTTTTTCTGTGTTGTTTTTCAAGCATTCCTTTTTAAAAGATTGTTTCTATAACCTTAGATCAGTGGTTAAGTCGTGCGTTTCTTCGCTGAGTTTTCCGAACACGCAGACACCGCACTTCTGACACTCATCTCACTGCTGAGTGCTTGGCGTTCTGGCTTCCGGACCCTTGGTTCGCCTCAGCAGTGATTCTCGATTCTGTCCTTCCCATTAACTCCAAGGCTGGGTCTCGCCATAGCTTCTAACCTGTTCCACAGGACGTGGGGGACACACCGTCGTCACTCCTTCCTGGATGAGCCGGGCGCGGGGGCGGGGGTGCCAACAGAAGGCACCCTCTTTGTGCCGGGCGTGGGAGTTTTGCCCTGGCAGGTGGTTCCATGGGCCGACTTTGTGACACGTCAGTGAGCTGGAAATAAAACAGACGAGCAAAAACTCCCCCCACCCTGTACCCCGCCGCCCCAACTGTGTGTTTAAGGAGGTGCTGGCTCCCAAGCATCGTCCTGCTGTCCACACTCCCCACACCAGGCACCTCGGCCCTGTGAGAAATAGGCAGGGGGCAAGGGACAGTGGTGGCCTCTCCAGCGCTGTCCTCCGCCAGCCTCGAGTGATGAGAGACCCCTGGGGGCAGGAAGGTCTTTCTGGATCACAAGAGGACTCCGGCCTGGGTGCCTGGGGGGCGGCGTACGGGCGAGACTGGGTCTTTCCTTGCCACTCCCATGGGCTCCCACGCCATCCCCATTTCCTGCACCCCTGCACCCAGAGCCGTGCGTGTCTGCTGGGGTTTTGTTGTTTGTGTTACGCAGACTTAAAATTAGTTAGGAGTAGCAGAGAAAAAATACGAAGAACGAGCATCCTAGGTTTTCAAAATTTTTGCACTCAGAGGAATGTAGAAATTAGTTTTGCTTCCTCCATTTTTATCGTTCACGGAGACGAATGTACAGTGGAAATTTCCAGCCTAAGGAGGGTTATACCACCAGCCTAAGGATCAGAGCGTCACCAGGACTTCCGAAGCCTCCTAGGTCCCCCCTGCCTCGTGCGAGAGGCGACCACTACCCTGAGTCGCTACCCGTTCCTGCTGTTATTTGAATGTGTAACCCTAAACAGTATGGTTCGGCTTTGTCTGGTTTTGCTCTACGTGGAATTACACAACACGGATTCCTTGGCGAGTTCTTGTTTTGCTCCCTGGTTTCTGAGATTCGGCGTGTTGGCAGGTGTAGCAAATTGCCGGTTCATTTCACAGCTGTGCGTCCCCCATCATGTGTGTGTTTATCCAGCCAAGGGTGCGCGCGCGTGTGTGTGTGTGTGCGTGTGTGTGTGGTGCGTGTGTCCGTTTGGGTTTTCAGGCTGTGCGCTGAGGAGCATGCCACTCCGGACGTTGCTGTCTGTGTGAGCTGGGGCTCCTGGAGATCGTGGGAAGTGGGTTCGGGCTGCCAGCGCCCCCTCCGCAGGGAGACGGCCCCCTGCAGCTGACGGCCCACCTGCCGCCAGGCATGCTGAGCTCGCAGATGGTTGGGGACAACCCCACTTTCTCTCCACGGGGGCCTTATTTCCAGGGGTGTAACTCTACCCCTAGAAAGCGGGGGCCGTGTTCTAGGCCGGTCCTCCCGATGTTCTCACCCCTGCAGTGGGCCCCCCGCGGCCGTGGCCTCCACCCACGATCGCTGCCAATTGCCCTTCTAATGCTTCCAGCCCGGCGGGCGTGCGGCGGGATGTCACTGTGCTCCCGCTTGACGTCCGCCTCGTTGCCGACGGGCTCGCGCTGCTTTGCACACACGCCCGGGTCATTCGCGCATCCTCTTCCGTGCGCGGCTTCTCCAGTCTTTTGCCGGTTTTCCCGCGAGGGGATCTGTCTTATTCGGAGTGACTTACAGTTCTCAGCATATTCTGTTTACCGACTGTACGAGTAATGTATGTGGCAAATCTCTTCTCTCACTCTGAGGAGCGTTGGCAGTTGTCAAGTATTTTTCATCTGTTCCCAAATAGTTTGCTCCTGCCAATTAAAAGGGGGAGCTTTTGGCTTACAAAATCTCTTGGCTGTTTGTCAGAACTAGGTCCCGGATATGCCAGACTGCCTTGCACGTCGGGGAGAAACACAACTGTGGATGGAGTTTTGGGAATTTATCTTCTTTTGAAAAGCAAGCACGAGAGGAATGGAATCTGCAGTAATACATTGTTTAGGCTAAACCATTCACAGGCGCTTTGCTTCCCCCCGTAGCGTAAGAGACAAAAAACCATAATTTGTATGTGTGTGATGACATGTATTACAAGATAACTCCAAGTAATTTTCAGAAAAATTTCGCATCTAGTTATAAAAATGTAAACAAATGCCTCTTTTAAAAAGACTTCATATGCTCTAAAAGTGTGAACGGATGTGGGTGCTGCAAATTTGGGGTAAGTCCCTAACCCTTGGAAGGAGATTTAGGTCACATATAGGATTCGTCGGGAGCAGCAGGGGGTGAGAATAACTCAGTAACGTGTTGTCCGATTTTCTTTCTCCAAAGGACTTGGTGAATTTTATTCAAGCCAATTTTAAGAAACGGGAATGTGTCTTCTTCACCAAAGATCCTAAAGCCACGTAAGCATGCTTTTCCCTCCATTTTTGCTTCCCTGTTCGAAGATAAATTATTAACACCCATTACGACCAGCAAACAGATGCTCGCTAGTTCATTATTAAAGCTGTTTTCATCTCGCAATTCTCAGAAATGGTGCTTGAGCAGGAAGACTCTGGCGCGTAGCTTGAACTGGGTCCCTAGAGTGGTCGCATTCTGTTTCACATTTTTAGCTTTGGCAGTAGTTGGCAAAGGCGCTAAGAGGGGCCGTCGCCCCCTTCGGCACCCTCGCAAGCCTGGGAGCCCGGCCCCCTCCCCCGAGTGGCCACGGCAATGCATGCTGCCGTTTCATAGCGGTCAGCACGTGCGCTTGTGCACTGTGACCGGCTCCTCTGTCAGGCCGTTGACCCTGGGCCTTCCCGGCCAAGCGGTGCTCATGTCCTTTGAGTCTCCTGTGTTCTGGAACATTGAGGCTGGGTTCCAAAAGCCCTGGGGAGCAGCCCCTAGCGGCGATGCCCGCGGGAGGTCCTCAGCGGGTGATCGCTAAGGGGCAGGTGAGCAGTGGACTGACTTCCGGTCTTCCCCACGGAACACGCCCCAGGACCGAATGCAACAATGTAGCCCTCCCTCCCTGTCCCCTGGGTCCTCTCTGCCGCCTCCCTTTCTCCGCTGGTGACAGAACAGTGCAGCTATTAATAGGTTCGTCGGATAGGTGCTGCTGCGGTCTGTAATGAACGCTTTGACCCTCTGCCGAGTGGAGGCAGTGAACACAGGATAAGGACAGCCCTTGAGCGTGACCTTGAGCCAAGTGCTCTCTTCTGAACCAAATTCTCTTATTCTCAAATGCCGGCAAGTGTATACCTCATGGGCTGTGGTGAGGATTCAAAGGGGTAACACGTACAATACTTGTCGGAGGGCGTCAGAGCATAACAGCTTATGATAAAATGTGTTTCCTTACTTCGTGGGAGGTAGAAAATGAACATCAGAAACACTAAGAATGCTTTTGTCATTGGTATGAATTTCCTCATCACGAGTCACCTGACAGTATAAACTCCGTGGGTCAGCCGTTTACTCCCTGAATGTCTGGCTGAGGCATTTTGCTGTCAATCTCTTCGACTGGCAGAAAACACGGTTTGGATGCACAGCAAGCATTTCCTGGACAGCGAGCTGCCAAGCCACGGGGCCTTCGCGCACCCGGCTGCTAATTCTGCAGTTTCGCTGCAAGTTAGTGGCTGTCGTCTTGTTATCTGAGGTCACGTGGCCAGTGGGAGACAGGCGAGGGCTTGAACCCGGGCTTCCTGACCCCTAGGCTGCCGTTCTTTTTATCCGACCTTTCTCGGACCAGCGCTGCCTCAGGCAGACTGAACCCAGCCGTACCTCCTTAGTGGCAGGTAGCCGGTCTGATCGGCTTCTGTGAAGGGGTCGTACTGGAAGCTCGTGCCGGAAGAGCACAGCTACATCAAGAGCTCAGTGTCACCAGGACCCTGTCCCTTTCCGCCAGTCGTGTCTGCCCTGCTCTGGTTGGGCGGGCTCGTCACAGTGTTAGCAAAACGGTCACCGTATCCTTGATTTACGTGTTATCAACTTACCGTTTTACCGTGGGGAAGAGGGTGCCTCGTTTCTAGAGATTCCACCGGAAGTCCGGGGCTGATGTTCACAGCTCTTACTGGCCCGACCTGGGGCCCGCGTCCCTCTCTACACTGATCCCCGGGCCGGAGGGTGGAACGTGTTGATTGGCCAGGCGTGGGTTATGTGCCCATGTGGACCCGTGAGTCCTCCCAGGAAAATCCTGCTGCCCCTACGAGCAGAAGGGGAGGCGGGTCGAGACAGGGAAGCCTAGAGCTGACCTCCTCGCAGTGTGTGATTATAGATCCAGTCTGGCTCTGAGTGACGGGAGGGGCAGTGCTGGGTGGTCCCCACCCTCAGTGACACACGCAGGGGACAGGAGTGCCTCAGAGCCCGCCAGGCCCCAGCTCACACGGCTGTGAGGTTGTAGGTCAGCGTCAGGACCCTGTCCTCTGTGCACTCCCCTGTATTTGTGATTTTTACTCTCCGCAGAGGGAGTCCTCTGTCAATCCGAATTATCCATCAGACGGGAATCCAGTGAAGTGACTGTTAATACTGCCACCCCGGCTTTGCTGCTGCTTGTCACACTGGCTGTCAGAGGCTGCCCAGGACTCCCGACGGTGTCCCTGGGTCTGCCTCAGGTGCTGAGCCCAGAACACCCTTGTCTCTCCACTCTAAGCCCCGTGGATGTCTATTTCTTGGTGGCCACTGGAGACTGATGTCCTACCAATCCCCCACCTGCTGGTGCCCTCCGAGACACGGCTGCCCAGCGGAGGGGCCTGGCCTTCCTGGCCTTCCTGGCCTCTTCTCCATTTGTAATCAGACGTGCGACCTCCAGCAGGGCCCGCACCGAGGAGTCGCTCACGGCAGAGAGTGAGCTGCTTGTGGAGCTTCCTGCCAGGATACCTTTGTTTCTCATTATGAAATACCTTTGCTGCATGACTTCGGCAGTTACCCCGGGTTCCAGTGCTTCAAAAACAGATCTCTATTAGTGGAGAGACTCATTCCCCACCGCAGCTGAAGCCAGTGGCTTCCAGGCAGTAAAATCTCGGCCACAGCTGGAATCCATCTGCTCCTGGAGCAGTCAGAAAACCTGCCTACAGAGCAGCTAGCTTCTGCTCCTATTGTATTTTTAGAAGCAGTCGCAGAGAAACACATTACTGCAATCGTTTTACAAAATGAAAGTGTGACCTACTACCACGGAGTGCTTTTAGAAGTCATTCTACACTTGGCCATCTTTCCAATAAGCGCATCGGTGAAGAAGACCTAGAGACTACGGCCCTTCCCCTGGTCATGACAGCTGTGTACGCACACTTACGTCCACCTTCTAGAAGGCAGAAATACGTACTTTACAGAAATCATTGAGGAAGGATGAGGATCCAGACTATTTCCAAGAAGACCGATCATTGTGTTCATTCACTCATTTATTTTCATCATGAGGAGGATATTTGCTGAAGTCCTTGTGCTCTAGGAGCACAGAGTGAAAGATAAACAGAGTCCAGCTGGAAGCAAACCCTGCGGGTTGCCTGTTTGTGTACCTTTATTTGAGCCAGCCCTTCTGGGAAGTCCTTGCTCCAGGGTCATCGTGTATAGTCGTCTGGGTTGTATACTTCGCAGGGGTGCCGGGAGCTGGTGGGCGGTGGATGCCTGTGCTCTTCCTGCACCCCAGCCAGGCCTATGCCTGCCAGAGGGGGGCATCTCTCCTAGCGGGTTGGTGATCACAGCGACTGTGTACTTTATTGTGGCACCTGGGACCCCGGTAAGAGAGATGGAGGCACTGATCCTGCTAGGGCTTGGGCAACAGGGGAGACCTGGGGCTGTTTTGGGTGAATCAGGACATTTGCTCACTCGCTGCGGGCGGCACTGTCTGGCTCCCCTGTCTCTTTGTCCTCTCAGAAAAAGGAGCGCTCTATCCCTGAGGCCAAATGCGTCTCTCGCCTTTCTACCCCCCAGCCCCTTGGGACAGTGTTCTCCTCGCCCCTGGCCATGGCCCCTTGAATTCTTAGCACCCTTCCGAACCTTGTCCCAAGACTGATGGGAGCGAGAACGGGGAGCACCAGGTGGGCGGGACAGGCAGAAACCGCCAGGAGCGTGAGCCGTCTCGCCGGGAGAGTGGCTTTGGCTACCTTAGAATGTTGTGGTCGTTTGGCCCTGGGGACCACGGCCCTCGGGATGCAGTCAGTCCAGCCCGGGACAGAGGAGCTGGTCGTCGTGGGCGCGGTTTTAGGTTCGTTTGTTTACTGCATTTTTGCTTCCTTTCTGTTGCCCCTGCCTTTGCCATGCCTTGATTTGCATGTAAGGCATCACCATCACCTAAAGGCGCGGGGTAGAGCCTGCACCACGTGCCCAGCTGGATGCTTTGCGTCCTTTCCAGACCTCTCGGCAAGCCCGAGGGGAGCGGATCGCGCTAGGACAAACGGAGGTGTTTAGTTTGTTCCTCGCCGCACGCTGCCAGGTCTGCTCGGCTTTTCCTGAGAGATCACCAGCAGCTAGAGGGCCAGACGTCCCCTGGGTGCCCCGGAGCTCAGCCAAGGTCTGACTCCCAGTGGATTTTCAATTCCTATCTGTTGAATGATTGTAGCATGTGGAGAGGGAGAAGGGGAGGAGGCTCTACCACTTCCTGTGCATCTTTTCGTCTCCAATTTCACTTCACACCCATGTCATTTAACAACGAGATTCAGTTCTCTTACATTTTTAATGGGAAGAAAGAATGTTCGTTCATTGCACCGTTTGCCCTTGTCTGGTCCAAACTATGGAAAGTCCCCCGCGCCGAGGTATCATACAGAAAGGATGGGCTTTCTAACCTCTGGAACGCTCTGCGCCCCGGTGGGGGCCACCCATGGAAGGGCGTATCCCTTCAGAAGGGCATTCCTGGCCCCGTGACACCGAGACCGCCCCGGGGGGCCTGCGTATTGTGGAGTCTCCAAATCTGTACGACTCCGCCCCAGACCCACCGCATGGCTACTTATGCAGAGGCCGGACTCCTAGGGGCCCGGTCTGCTGTCCCTATGTCTGCCCTAGCTCTCGACACAGAGCCCGCTTTCTGGGGGGTGGCCCACAGACGACAGAGATAAAACACCAAGATCGTTTTTAAACAACCAGCCGAGATGACGAGAAGAGTCTGCAAACAAGACTTGACTGCCCGCTCTTCTCTCTTCGGTGTCCACTTAAGCCCGTAATGCGTGGTCTATCCCAAACGCCTGGACGGAGTAGGTGAAGTGAAATCTTCCTGTCAATGTCACCCCCGCTCAGGGACAGCGTGTGTAAGTGCGGCTACGCCCAGAGCCAGCACGTCGCAGGCACCCAGGTCAACCAGAACGAGAAGTGGAACTACAAGAAACACACCAAGGAATGCCCCACGGACGCCTTCGGGGACATTCAGTTTGAGACTCTGGGGAAGAAAGGGAAGGTAAGCGATGGTTTTCGGCTTCGCTCGCCAGCGTCTGTGCTGACACGACGCAGGCTCCCTGAGATGCCTTAAGTGGTCCAATAGCACGGAGGCAGGGCCGATGGGCAGCCAGTCCCAAACGTAGCGCGGGCAAAGGTCAACCCGGGGGAGCATGAAAGCCGTGATATATCACGTGCAACTGGAACACTCAGCGGGCGACGAGCAGCTTGTCACTCGGCGGCCTTTCTCTGCGCAGGTGTTCAGGTAACCCCCGTGTTGACCCTCGGTGCTCCAAGAGGCCCCACGAACACGTCTGTGAACCGTCCCATTTAGTTTGGTGGATGGCACTCTTGAGAACGCATAGGGCCCGGAGTGAGGTGCCATCTCCCTCCCCACACCCACAGTGCAGGCTCTTACGTGGGGTTTCGCGAAGAAGCTTCACGATGAGCAAGTATGTCTCCTGAAATCCTCCTGTGCCCTGTCTCAGTGACGACCGACTGCAGGCGGCCGGAAGCCTGGGCCTTGGCTCCCCAAGCCCTCTGCTGAGTGTCTGCAGGATCTCTCCCTAGGACACCACGGCTTTCCCTAGCCTCTCCCCTCCCCCCCACCCCACCGGTCCTGTCCCTCCATCTGTGGTCAACACCACCACAGGAGGACCCCCTACAATGCCAATCCCACCTGTTTCTACTCTGCTGAAAACCCCGCACAGGTGCCCCAGTGCCTGTAGGATAAAGTCCCAAGCTCTCCAGCTGGCCTGGGGGGCCGTGTGATGGCACCCCCACGCCCCCAGCCTGCCCCACCTGCACTGCCCCGCGGTCAGGAGCAGGCGAGCGGCCCTGATGCTCTCCCCCTTCCCCACAGTACCTCCGCTTGTCCTGTGACACGGACGCCGGAACCCTCTACGAGCTGCTGACCCAGCACTGGCACCTGAAAACGCCCAACCTGGTCATTTCCGTGACCGGCGGCGCCAAGAACTTCGCCCTGAAGCCGCGCATGCGCAAGATCTTCAGCCGCCTGATCTACATCGCGCAGTCCAAGGGTGCGCAGGGGCCCTGCGGCGGGAGGTCGCGCCACCCCACCCCGGCGGGCTTGCGGGGTCCCTGCGGCGGGAGGTCGCCCCCGAGTCAGCCCCTCCAGGCTGCGCAAAGGCTCGTCCTGCGCGGAAAGAAGTTCTCAGTGCAGAATCCAGATGCTCGGGAACTGGAGGGCTGAACATTGACTTTAAAAAGCGAGACCCCCAAACGAACAGACAGACAGGGAGCCGGGCAGGTGGTGGAGCGGGTTTCACAAAGTAACTCTTTAAAATCAGCCTCGAGGTGCTTCCTCGTGGATGAGTTTATGTTTAGCTGTCTAAGGTTTTCATTTTTCTGATTTCTACCTGTAAAATTTTACCCAGCATATTCTGGCAAATTGAAAAGGGAGGTTTAATTTTGATATCAATGATGCATTTTGGAAATCGTGCCTGGCAGGTTGTAAGCACCACCTAGGGGTTCGGTTGAGATCAAAGCGAGTAACCGTGGCTTCCTTTACTTGAAACATGTAGCTTATCATTTTTGGTCTTTTTAATATTTTATTATGAAAAATTTCAAACCTACAGAAGGGTTGTAAGAATAACTACACAGAACACCTGTACACTCTTCACTTAGCCTCACCAGCTGTTACCTGTCCCACATCTGTCTTCTCTCTGTAAATATCCAATTATCATATTTAAGGGAATCGTTTCAGAGTTGGTTGCCGGCATCATGACCCTTGGCCCCCACCTACGTCAGCACACACCTCCCAAACATTCTCTCAAATAACCCAGGATGATTTTCAAACCCAAGAAAGTGAACATTGACCAATACTATTATCTGACAGACAGTCCCTATTTTAATTTTGCCAATTATCCCAACAATGCCTTTTAGAGTAGAAAGAAAATTTTTTTCTTCATCTGGATTCTAATTCATGTAGCTTTTCCTATCAAAGGAAAACCCAAACACTTTCTTTCATCGGGCATTGCCCTTAGCCTTTCTTGGTCTTTGGGACGTTTTCGAAGAGCATAGCAACTTGGTTTTGCAGACTGTCCCTCTGTTTGAGCTTGACTGTATTTCCAATGTCCTGAGGTTCAGTCTGTCGAAGCCTAACATTTTCAAAACGTCCCTATTGGCTGACAGAACTGGGGAAGCGTGCCTTATGTTAGATATGCGTTTGCCTTTACTATCAAGAAGCAGCTGCGAGGTATTTTCCCCCCATTTATTCTTCTCAATTTCCTGAGCAACTGGAGGGAGCCCAGGCAGTAGGCAGTTACTCTGTTATGAAACTGAGCAACTCAGCTTCCTTACTGCTACATCCTGAACACTCCTTCCTTCATTCAGCAAATACTTCTGAAATGCCTGCTGTGTGTCAGGAATTGTTTTTAGGTGTTGGGGATACAGCCGAACCCAAGGGACAGAACCCCTGGCCTGGGAGATCCACTTAGATGAAGCGAGGGGCCGGAGCTGGGGACTTAACGGTCTCCTTGGTCTCTGCGTTGGCCATGTGGAGTGCTAACGTCCCTTCGGCGGCCTCGTTTTAAAGGGGTGGGGACACCGACTACGGAAATCTGTCTTAAGGAAGGAGACTGGGTGCCGAGGGGTCTCACATTCGCACCCAGTCAGAACCGGCTGACAAAGGTGGGTGTGAAACTTCTAAGGACCCTGTCGTGTTTACCTTAAAATATCGAAAGGACTTGTACAAGGGAGGTGACTCAGCTTGTTCCTCACCGCTGAGGACAGTGGTCACAGTAGAAAACCGAGACAAATGGAGGATGAAAGGACTTTAGTGGTTGGGGCGGATGTTAGGCTAGGGTCACTTCTGACTTTAGATTCTATGCTTATGCTAAGTACTGTTTTGTGGGTCTTTTATTTATTGGAACTTTGGAAACCAAACCAAACCAAAAACCGTGCAAAACCCCTGACGTTGTGAAGACCACCAAGTGTAAAAGTCAAAATACCAGTGTGCGAAACTGTGTAAGTATAGAGTTAGACCGTAGGCAGCGAGGTCAGGCCGGGAAGATCACTCAGATTCACGAGGCGGGGTGGGGGCCTGGTGGCAGAGGGTCCGCTCTCCACAGGGGGCACCGCCTGACTTGTTCAGAGGCTTAGGCCGGCATTTATTACCCATGAAAACATTTCCCCGAGGAGTGGGTCACGCCCCTGGCCCTGCCTCCCAGAGAGTGCGATGCTGTGGATCTGGCGGGCAGAGTCTGTATCTAACCGCGTGTCTTAGAGGCTCTGAGATCCTCCTCTACCTTCGTTCCTTCCCATGGGCTTGTTGACGAGGCCCATCCCACGGCCCATCCCACGGTGCGGCCGGCAGCGCCCCATCCTGCTCGTGGGCAAAGGAGTGGGGATCTCTCAGGATCCCCCAGCCCAGGACGGGAGCCTTGGCCCAGCCAGCTGAACGCATGCTCGTCTCCCTCCTTGACAGGCGCTTGGATTCTCACCGGAGGCACCCATTACGGCCTGATGAAGTACATCGGGGAGGTGGTGAGAGACAACACCATCAGCAGGAACTCCGAGGAGAACATCGTGGCCATCGGCATAGCGGCTTGGGGCATGGTCTCCAACAGGGACACCCTCATCAGGAATTGTGACGTCGAGGTACAGGGGGCGGGAAGAGGTCTGTGGGGTTTCGTGGGAGGAGGACCCTGGCGTGGGCTGTGGCCTGATGCCGGGCTCTGTGATGGAGTCAGCTCACGGGAGAGCCGGCCTTACAAGGAAGGCCTTATGAGGATGACATAATCAGCCCTGGGCAGGAGTTGCCAGTGGATGTGTTTCATTCAGTAAAATCTGTTCCCAGCAAATTGCGTTAGGCTCAGGTTCTTCATTCTTCATCCCCATGACCTGAATACGTCCCAGGAGGGCTCAGCCTGGCTGCCATACCTCGCTGCTTGGCCACACTCATGGGGATTGAAGTTAATGTTCCAGCTCCTGCTTAACTGTCATTATGAGGGCTGAGAGTCACCTCTGCCCCACAGTTTCCTGTGAACACATACCAAGGGCAATCAAATGGGCATTTCACGTTTGAAAATACAAGGCAGACATGTGGGGTTTTGTATCAAGTGTGGAATTCTGGAAACAGCGGCGAGGCGAGGACTTTCTAAGCAATAGGTGTCCTCTGACCAGAAGCTTTGGGCCACACGCCGGGCAGTCCTGAACTAGTCTACGCCTTCTCCCATCCGGATTCCTTAGACGTTCAGGTGGTAAGTGTTCAGGATTCGGGGAATTCCCACGGCCCTTTTTATCTTGAAAGCTTATTTTGCTTTTGCGTCTGTTTGCATTTCTGAACGAAACACAGCAGAGGAGAACGGGCCTGCAGCGTGGCGGAGGTGGGGAGGCGGGCTTTGGGGACGGGACGTCCGGGTGAGAGTGCACCCCCCTTTCCCAGCGGCGTCGTCTGCAGAGAGATGCCTTCTCCACATTTTTATAATAATCTTGCGTTGTTACGGCACCAGTTCACTGGATGGTGGCTTCTGTCGTTGTTACGAGATACTCTGCCGAGGATGGCCAACGCCTTCCTGTCAGATGCCAACTGTGGGGTGGGAGTGGCTGGGCGAGGTTCATGAGCTGTTTTCCTTTGGGTCCATACAATACTTTAAAAATCATTGTCACGTTAACATAAGCGTGAAAAAAGATGGCCCACACCTCCACTCATCATTATCCTTTGTCAACATACAACCTCAAGACAAATTCCTTTGTCAGGATACAGCCGTGATAAAATAAAAAGAACAACACAATAAAATTTCACACTCACTGAGCAGAATCATGTAAACCTACAAGCTGATGCAGGAAAAACCGTGAAGTTGTTATGATATCAAGTTCTCTTCCAGTAATATGATATGTCTCTCAGGTTACGCAAGCCTGTGATTTTTCAGGAGACTTTATGGTTTTCCTCATTAGGTCCTGCATGTTTCTACTGAATGTTATTTCTAGAGATTTGATATTTTTATTGTTGCGAATAGGGCATCTACGCAACGTAACTGGTATATATATATAAAAAGAGTTTGTTGTTTTGAATAAGACAATATATAAACTCTTTTCTAGCAGTTTTCAGCAGATTCTCTGGGTATTGTTTGCCACCATATTATTGGTAAATAGTGTTATTTTTAAAAATAACTCTTCCATTTCATTATACTTTGCATTTTTCGCCCATCTTTTGTCCTGGCTAAAATGTCCAGTGTCATGTCAAATAACAGCGATGCCAGCTGACAGGCATCCAAACACCTGGTTTCCCAGTCAGCGGGGATGAGTCCAGTATCCCAGCAGTGAATAGGGTTTGGAGAAAGGTTCAAAGTACATATGCTTTTAGAAAGAATCATAAGGCATCCTTCTTTGATTTCTCGTTTTTTAATTTTTTGAATCACGACTGAATGTCGAGTATGAAATGTCTTCTCGCTTCTGTTGGGTTATGTTTCTCCTTTAGACTGTAATCTAATGGACTGACTCCTGGAAGCAGCCCTGATGGTTCCTGGGTTCCCTTTCACACAAACGTGTATGTGTGTGTGTCAGTGTCTGCCCCGCCCCGTATCCAGGCACACACACAGATGTGTGTGTGTGTGTGTGTGTGTGTGTGTAGATGCGTTGTGTAAGCATGCTAGCCTTTCCTGAATGCTGTCAGTGTCAGTGAATTCATTCAAGAGAACACAGGGTGATGGAACAAGAACCGGACTGGGAATCTGCTTTACCTGTCACTGGCCATTTATGGGAAAACAGACCAGTGACCCAGCCGTTCAGAACCTCATGTCTTCATAGTAGAACGAAGGCTGGTACTGTGAGATCGCTAAGTCCCTTCCGAGCTTAGGACTCTGGGAGGATGCGTCGGTGCGGGTGAGCCCAAAGGGCTAGCCTTGATGTGAACGTGCAGAAATGTCAGCATGCATCCTGGCCCGCAGATGACATGGCAAAGACAGGTTTCCGTGTGCTTCTCAGGGGTACTTCTCGGCCCAGTACATCATGGATGACTCAAGAGAGACCCCCTGTACATCCTGGACAGCAATCACACCCACCTGCTGCTGGTAGACAACGGCTGTCACGGGCACCCCGCGGTCGAGGCGAAGCTCCGGAACAGCTGGAGAAGTACATCTCGGAGCGCACCATTCAAGGTCGGGATCTGGGGCGAGGGCTGTTAGCCGGTCGGAGTAAGCGAGGGTGGCAGCAGCACCGACAATAGTGACCGGTCACTGAGGAGACACGGGGCCCCACCCGACTAGGTGACCTATTGCCAAGGAAGAGTGTGGGGTTTTGTTCCTCTTTTTTCTTTAACGTACTAGGAGTGCTCTGCCAGGGCCACCATGATGGAAACCCGTCATCGTGCTGCAGCAATGACAAATGCTGCCTTGGCCCACCCCGGTGGGTCAGTGCAGAAAGACGGCTGTCTCCGCGTCTGCTAAACAGCCCTTGAGAAGTAAAAGTCACGATGGCAAATACGAGCTGACGAAGCAACGCGATTAGCCGGCACAGAAATGATGAAAACCAACCATCTGGTTTTATGACAGAATGGTTGATTTCTTCTAATCTTGGCGACTTCTGTATAAATACACCACCAATAAAGGGGCAAAGGCAGAAATCGAGTGAAAGCCCTTATTTGCCATGAAAAGTGACCGAGTCTTCCTGTCATCGAGATGTGGGTGTTGAGACGTGTCCTGTCGTGGAACCGGTTACCTTATGATGCGGGGATAGACTTCACAACAGGTGTTGGGGTGTTCTCTCCTGTACCCCTTTCTCAATGGGACATTCACGAAGGAAGACGTTTATATGTGCGACTCTCATTTCAGAGAACATGTATGCAAATATTTTACCCACCCAAGAAAGCGATGGATTAGGCAAACGAGAGTGTAGCGATTGTAAGGATAAAATTGAACCTGGCTTAATATATATTAGCAAAAGTAAATCATTTATAGACTTCAGCATTTTTAAATTTTATTTTAATTTATTTTTTATTTTTAATTAATTTTTTATTATTTGTATATTGTTTATTTTATTTTGTTTATTTTATTATTTATTATTTAATTTATTTTATTTTATATTTTAATTTATTTAACTTATTTTTTTAATTAAAAATATATTTTTTTGTTAACGCCTACAGCACACAGTCTTCCTAGGTAGTCTCCCATCCAAGTATTAACCAGGCCCGACCCTGCTTAGCTTCCAAGATCAGAGCGATTGGGCATGTTCAGGGTAGCATGGCTGTAGACTATCATTTCTAATACCAGCAACAAATTGCAACATGACTTGTGTCATGCTATTGGTGGTTTGGGGCACAAAGACATATCCATCGTGATTGACGGGCACATAGTCAAACCCGTGACATCCGTACCGATCACCCCATGCCTCAAGTCCATAGGGCAGAAGCTTCTTGTCCACTTCTACCTTAAGGTAGGTGAGTCTTTTATTTTTTTTAAAAAAAATAAAGAATAGGTGAATTCTATTTGGTTAAAATCATATATATATATATATGTCTATTTGGTTAAAATCTTTTATATATATATACATGTATGTGTGTGTATGTATATGTGTGTGTGTATATATATATATATATATATATATATATATATCATTATTTTCAAATGTGGAATTGTCACCAAACATGTAGGCAGTTGCTAGAATCTGTCGCTAGAGCATCCTGTCACACGAGGGTTTCCAGCGAGCCGCAGGTGAGTTTTTATATCCCATGTTTTGCAGATTCCAACTACGGTGGCAAGATCCCCATTGTGTGTTTTGCCCAAGGAGGTGGAAAAGAGACTTTGAAAGTGAGTCTTGCTTTGGTTTTCTAGAAGATTGCTTAACAAGCTTACTTGGCACATTTGTAAGTTCAGGGTTGGGGGCTTACCTAATCTAAACCAGCTAATTAATTTTACCGCGGCAAGCAGGTAGCGTTTTCCCCACCACACAGTGTTTCCCGAACTGGCTGAGATTGTTTCATCAGCTGAGAAGAGTTAGGAAGAGAACTTGAAATGATGTAAATAGCCTGAATATGCAGTGTTGGCTTTGGCCATCAACCTGCCAAAGAGAAGGGTTGACATTAGTTGTGAGACTTAAGGACCATAACCAGCACGTATCTGCCTGCTGCCCCATCTGCCTGGAGGTGAGCTGTGATCATACACACCGTTGCCCCCACATCGGTGTTCCCAGACCACCGGAAACCCACCCATGTGGCTCCACCCGCCTGAAGGACCGTGAAGCCCCGAGTGACTCTGGGATCATGGAAAGCACCTCGAGTGAGTCCCCAGGGTTGGGCTGAGTCCCGCCCCGTCCCTATAGACCCTGGAGAACTGAGATGGTCTTGCCTGTAGCCAGGCATCTGTTCGACTTCTTAAAAAGCATCTGGTGACTGCATTTTAGTCAAGGATTGAAGGCGTGAGGTCATTTTCATGATCTCATTTTTCTAGGAATAGGACATTACAAGAACATAATTTTAACTTCGTCTTTTAATTAATTTCCACATTGAATTGCATATCCCCTGACTTCCCCTGTTTTAACTCTAAGATAGGATTAGATTACAGATATCTGAGACCCCGACCCTCTCCTCTCCCTTTACCAGAGTACACCCCTAGAGTTACAAGTAATTTCTGGCAAGGTTATTTGGAATCATAACCTAGCACCTATCTTTGTTTATTCTTTTATATAACAAAGATTATTTTCATTCATTCATTCATTATTCAGTCATCAACAGGTATTTATTGAGCTCCTGCTTTGAACTCTACTACTGAGAACATTGTTAAATAAGTCTTTCAGGGGAAGACTTTCCAGGGGAAAATTAGAGATTTTTTTTCAATATGCAGTTGTCAGCATGTGAACGCTAGCAGAAGCCTCCGCGTAAAAGAGAAAGAAGTAGAAAGCAACCGAGAGATGGCTCCATACGTTACTTTTCTCAAAATTTACAATCCAGCTTCCCAGAGAGCCGCTGCAGGCCGAGGGCCCCGCATTTCCCCAGCACGTTCCAGAAATGTCTGCGCGGCCCGTTCGTGACCGCAGAGCGGGGGAAAGTTGGGGACACTGCTGGCCGAGCGTCGCGTCAGCTCCTCAGCCCCCCGCCTTTCAGCCCCCTGGCAGCCCCACTCCCGCCGCAGCCCAGCCCCGACGCCCACCGTTAGTGCAGGTAGGGAGGTGAAGAGGAGACCGCAGTCGGACCTGCGGGTCAGCCTCCTACCTGCTCTGATGAAGGGCCCACACGCTTCATGGGCAGCGTCTTCCCTAAGGAAACAGTTCAGGCTGCAGGAAGGGGCTTGGCAGTCTCTTCCGTAGCTGTAGGCCGAGCACTTCTCTCGTCTCAAGGGATTAAAATTCTTAAGACCCGATTTCCCCTGGGCTGGTCTCTGTGGTCTCCGTATAGGGAATAAAAGTGTGGCAGCTGTGTCCAGGAAACAAGCAGATTTTTATGCTCTTTTAATGAAGGAGCAAGGGAAATGAATTAAGGCGCAAACACGTGAGTCACCATACTATGGATCCGCGGCTGCTGCTTTGAAGGTGTTGTCAGATGCCTCAGAGAAGCTCGCGATGACAATGTGGAATACCACCTTAAGAGCTGTCACTCACGTCCGTGGTGGCGATGTTTGGAAGGCTCAGTCGCGTACCTAGGGATATTTTCGAGCATCCCTTATGGAAAACTTCGGCTAGTCCTGCATGTCCTTATTGCATTTGGTATTAGCATGGGAGGTGACTCCACTGGCGTACACGTCTCGTTCATAAAGCGACAGCAAATGTATGTCTATGTCAGCTTCTGATCGAAAATAAAGCCCCCGATGCAGGGATGGGTCCGCATGCTGGATTAACCACCTTGGGTTAGAACCTCGGCCCCACGGGGTTCTGGCGACCCCCAGCGTCTCGTCCATCCGGTCGGCCCTGTCTCTCCTTCTCCAGGCCATCAACACCTCCATCAAAAGTAAGATTCCCTGCGTGGTGGTGGAAGGCTCGGGGCAGGTGGCCGATGTGATCGCAAGCCTGGTGGAGGTGGAGGACACCCTGACGTCCTCCATGGTCAAGGAGAAGTTGGTGCGCTTCCTACCCCGCACCGTGGCACGGCTGCCGGAGGAGGAGACCGAGAGCTGGATCAGATGGGTGAGTGGCGAGGGGCAAAGCGCCCTGGGAGGGGGCGGGGGAGGGGGGCGCCCGAAACGCCCAGCGCCACCGTGGCTGCTGGTGCTGTGCACGTTCTCGGTGACTTTGAAGCCGTATTTGAAGCCCAAACCACCTCCTTACGGGAAATCGGAGCCCACATAAGTTCAGTGGCTCTCGAGGCAGTCGCGGTTGGGGTTTGAACTCGTCAGTCTGCTTGCAAAGCTGGGATCCTTCTTTTCCGCCGCGCGTCGACAAACGTTTCGTGCGAACTGACTGTGCCGTGCGTCGGTGGCTGCAAGGGCGGGAACCCCGGGCGACGCTGATGTCGAAACACAGACTCCAATGTGAGTCTCCGTCTATCTGTATCGAGAAGCTGTTGCTACAGAGCAATCGCCTTTCTGGATTAACTGGCCGGGGATTCAATTCAGAATCGCTCACCTTTCTCATTAGATCGTGTAAAGAGCTATGGCCTCATCGGAATGTCTGTCACGCCGCTACCGCCGAGCGGCGGCCCTCATTTTTCTCTCCATTTTATGACTGCTGTCGACTTGACGCGGCTTTCGTTTTCTTGACCGCTCAGCCTGTTAGATCGCTCACAGTAGTATCAGGAGGCACGTTCACGCCGGCTCGTTCAAAGGCGGCTTTCTATATTTGGACCTTTTTTTAGGAGCGCGTGCTGTCACTTGGAACTTTTTCCGTAGAGGGAAGAGCAGGCCGTGAATAACAGAAGTCATTTTCATCACAGCGTCCATTTCATCTTGAGGGTCGAAGGTGGGATTTAGCATAAATAATAATTTAAAAAATCTTGAACTAGAGCGGCATTTCCACCATTGTGGGAAGAGCCTTGAAATATCAAATTTAGCAAATGGAAATCTCGGAATGGTGGAGATAATCTTCTCGCGCCATGTAAATGTGGAGTAAATTAACACGAGTGGGCGCTCTTGGCTACGTTAACTCCGGATGAATGGGCAGCCAGGCCATTCGTCCTGATGAGGTGAAGCAGGATCGATAGGACTAGGAAACAGGTCCTTTCTGGAATGAGCCCCATTATCTAAAGAATTGAAAAACGCAGGTGCATCTCCTTCTTATAGCCGAGAGTCAATGTTGGTGTTGATGGATGCCCTGCCCTACAAACACGTATAGGATGTTCCTATGAGTGATAGTGCCTTTTGAAGATTTTACTGAAAAAGGTAAAGCTGGTAGTTTTATTTGAAATTTCATGCTGGGATTTTCTTACATGTTGGCCAAGTTTAGTTGTGAGACAGACACAAAGTTGGTCAAAATTTCGTCGGCTTCCTTGATGATGAAGGCAAAGTTGAGGGGTGTGGTGTAGGGGTGCAGCCACAGCGGCCTTCTCACCCTGAGACCCAGAATGAGACAGAGGAGCCCACGCAGACAGAGGCAGCCCTGGGCATCTGCTGCCCGCCACGAGCTAGGCGTGTGGCTCACAGCAGACCAGAGCATGAGCACTCTGCAAGGAGCAGATCCCAACGGAGAGGGCTGGCTGGCAAGACCAAGTCGCCATTCGGATGTGTTGCTCCCTCACCCTGAGCAGGAAGTGAAGGGTGGAGAATGTCCAGGGTCCAATTCGGACGGAGCTCCCTCTGCACGGAAATGTGGGTGACGGAAAGGAACCCTCCCGCCTTAAAGTGCTTCTAGATTTTCAATTCTCCACATATTCATTCAGATCTAAACAGTTCAGTCATTCCAAACAGACCAGTGGTGCAGTCCCCAAGTGTAAATATCAGCGTAAGACGATGTGTGTCAGGTGCCGAATTTGAGGCAGTTTCAGTGATGGGTGGAAGGATTCAGTGGCTGGTTCAAGGACACCCACAGAGGAGGGGACGGGTCACTCCTAACCCGCCCACCAGAGGTGGCGCTGGGTCCATTCCGGTGACTTTCCTCTTACTCCTCATGCAGGTTGGCCGTAGGTTCCAGATCAGGTCCTGCCCTGAAGGTCGTGACCTAATGGGTCCCCACACCCTTTGTGAGCGGATTGTGATTTCCGCCTCAGGAAAACCATTACAGGCGGCTTATGTGAAACAGGCTGACAGCCAGACCCGTTTCAGTTTCTGCAATTATGTTGTCCTTTCTGGGATTCCTATCTAATTAATATTCATATCTAATATGCTAATGAGAGATCATAATTCTAATCATGTCAGTAAGAAGACATACATCGATAATGAAAACGAGTCTGGGATTTTCATTACACGTGTGGGGTTTTGCGATTGGTACAGATTTTCCCAAAGACTGACCTCAAGAGTAGAATTATTAATGAATGACTGTATACGTTCAATCAGATATTAATTGAGTGATCTGTTAAGCTGAGGGTGGCTGACTCAGTGATCCTGTGGACGCCAACTCCAAAACCTGGTCTCCATTTCTCCAGAGGGACCCAGACCTTCTCACTGGGACCATGCTCTCCCCTCACCTTCCTCTTACCTGCTCCTCACCTTCTCAAGAACTTGACCCTTCATAGCCCCCGAATCTATCAGTCAGCTTAAATATCAGTCACTCATTTATTTACTATGTACGTGTATTTAATTGATATTTATGGAGCACATAACTATCTGACAGGTGCTGGCGCAGGCACTTCAGAGAGAATAGCACACACACTAGAAAGGGCCCTCGTCCTCACGGAGAAAACAGAAATTGAAAGGAAGTTCACGCTGAGTGCTCACCATTCAATGCATCGTGTAATTTCAGACTGCACTGGGTGTTCCGAAGAAAGGCAGCATGGATATGGAGGCAGGAGCTAAGGGAGCCCGGTGGAAGGCATCTCAGGGGACTGTGATCTGAAGGCTGGATGGAGTTAGCGGGGTGAAGGCTGGGATAAGGATGGCGAGAACAGCATGTGCAGAGGTCCTGAGGTGCAGGCAAGCATGGCTTACCTGAGGAGCCATGAGATGGCGGTGAAGGTAGAAACGGTGAGCGGAAGGTAGACAGCTTATTACAGGCATGACGGGGAGCTTTTCCTTATGGTTTAAGCCCTTATGACTGCACTTGGGCTATTTCTGTGATTTTCTGTTGCCCCCTTTCCTCATTTATCATTCAACAGTCGAGCACCTACTATGTGCCAGGCTTGGTCATGCACACACATGCGTGAGCATACACACTTCCCAGTCAGTGAGTCTCTCAGCTTTTTGATGGGAGCTTTTTGGTATGTGTGCCTTTGTAACTAATCCTCTATTCTCATAGAATAACGGTCCACGACTCATTATTCTAATTTAGAAATCAGGCGCTGCGGATACAGGTGCTGTAGGTGAGGGAAGAATCTGGAACTCCCCTGCAGATGGTCTTTTTCAAAAAATGGAATAAAAGGTTTCTCACCCAAAGAGTGAAGTTTATGCTTCTCGTGTCTAAAATCAGTTGGCTGACAACTCTGTTCTTTAAATGTTGCCAGCTCAAAGAAATTCTCGAAAGTTCTCATCTGTTAACAGTTATAAAAATGGAAGAAGCTGGGGACGAAATTGTGAGCAACGCCATTTCCTATGCTTTGTACAAAGGTGAGTGAAAATAGCCCCTCTAGAAGTTTGGGCTTTGTGTTGCTTTCTGTGACTTGCATTTATATTTTTAAAACATCTTTCTTGAACCATAATCTTGCACTTAATTTTGATTGTCATTGATTGGAAGCTAGAATCATGACTATTGATTGACCCGATGAATTAAACCTCCCGGGTTGTATGTTTTTAATAGAACAAAAATTTGATGTCATGAAAATACTGGTGAAATCCAATATTTTTCAAAGTCCTGTCTCTAACAGAGGTTTAAAATCGTTTTCTGCATCTCAGATGCTTCTGAGCATGCGCTAAACTACAGGCCTTTGTCCTGGGGTCCCACATGCGTGTTGCACATGTACACACGCCTCACATACATCAGTGACTCGGCATTCACCTTCCGGGTTGACAATCGCCTGAAGCTCAGCAGTGAAGCTCAGGTTAAAAACTCTCATCTGTGACCTTTGTTGTCCTAGAATTTCATCAAGGTGGCTGACACCTGAAATCAATAGTTCCTTCCCAAGGACGTCTGGAGTTGTCGCCCGAATATGGTCGTAAGCTGCAGAGTAGGGCAAGGCACATGTGAAGTGCGATTTAAACATTGGCTTTTTATTAGAAGCGTTCTTATTGCACTTGCCAGAAATTTGGTGGTAAAATTTTTATTAAAATGGATTTATATCTATACAGCAGCATAGATACAGAACATATTAGCTCCTGAAAAGACAAACGTGGCTCATTATTTCATAGATTTAGATATAGGATAAGACCGATGCGGTCCTTGAAATATAACATTTATGGAATCTGAATCTATGGAAAAATATCAATATACCATAGTTATACACTGTTAGGATGTGAAATGGGAAGATACTATTATTGCCTGAATTGATCCTCACTGTATAGTCTGGGACGTACAGAACACCCATGGGAATGAGTGAAAACACAGTGAAATGACAGTCGTGAGCGTCTGACTCTAGAACAGGCTTGGGATCTCCCATGACGTGCGGCTCTGATAATTGGCCATATGGAATGGTTCCGACTCTTATTTCTGGGTCTTCGCTGAGTTTTCTTTCCCACCTCTTACAGCCTTTAGCACCAATGAACAGGATAAGGATAACTGGAATGGGCAGCTGAAGCTTTTGCTGGAGTGGAACCAGCTGGACTTAGCCAGTGACGAGATTTTCACCAATGACCGCCGATGGGAGGTAAGTAAGACGCGCTCCCGGGTTAGTCCAGTGTCGAGTCTGGTCCATTTCTGACCAGATTCAGCGTCGAATCTCATAAAAGACTCTTCTATTTTGATGTTCCCCAGCCTCACTGTCTTGTTCTGTAGTGTGGGATAATAACGTTACCTTGGTAGGTCTGTCGCGAAGAGATAATAAAAATAAATGCACGGATGGGAGAAAATCGGAGTCCGCTCACACCGTCCAGAGTTTACAGCCCTCGCAGACCCAGGGGTGGATGGCAGAAGGATGGGGAAAATACGTGCAGGTGACTGAAAGGGGATCAGAAGACAATCAAGGCAGCGGGACTCATTTCGCACCTGGCCCCGTCTGCCTAGCTAAGTTCTGGTGAGAGCAGGGAGATACCTACGGGAAAACCGGCACAACCGATTGAAGGCATGAAGGCATGCACGGGACGTCTCAGAGCTGGGGAGCAGCTCTCAGAGAATCAATGAGCACCTCAAATATGGACGTTTTATGTCCAATAAAAGCTTTTTTTTTTCTTCCAGTCGACTGACCTTCTCGCTTTTACTTTGATCCGTTATAGAACCGCATTTTCCAGCAGAGTCCTCTTGTGGACGACTGAATGAAGTCAGCCTCGGGGGGCTGTGTTTCGTAGGAGCAGTGACAGACCCTCACACTTGGATCTGTGTGCTTCTTCGTTTTCAGCTCTTTCAGTTAATTCGAGTCGTTAGTGGGTATGCTTCATAACTGTCATCCTCCGCAGCCAAGGTTCAGAAAACGCTTTTAGGCCCGCTTTTGTGTAATCAAAGAGGAAGACTTGATTTGTATTACCATGCGATCAGTTTCAGCAATAGAATGCAAATAAAGGAATGGCTTGTGGAATTTGAAGTTATTCATTGTCTTGTGTTCGGTCTTTGCGGTTTAATGAACCCCGTTGCACATTGCCAGGGTTTAGTTACTTGAAGGAAGTTGGGATTATAAGTAGATCTAATTAATTGATTTATAAATAGATCCCTGTGTGTGAAATGGCCCATTTAAAGAAGGTCAGATGGTATCAATAAACATAAACTCAGGCCCGCAGTGAAGGGACATTTAATTTTAAACTCAGCCTAAGAGAGTTAAGGGCAAAGGGCATGAGGCTGAAGCACGGGCTCTGGGGCCAGACCGACCACATGGCTTAACCCTTAACCTCTCTCTGCCTCAGTTTCCTTGTCCAGTGGCGTGTTGGGGCCAGCTCATGCCAGCTTGCAGGAACTGACTGCTCGAGTTTTAGAGATTTTGTGAGTCAGTTGTTGAAATACAGTCACGAAAAATCCAACTGTGTAAACTTAGAACTAAATACATCTTTATTAAAAACAAAGATAGTAAGTAATCAAAACATCATTTTAAAATTATTTTACTATTTACTATTCCCTGCACTCTGGAGGTCGTTTCTATAGTAACTGCGTATTGGAAATACTACAGGCGGCGCATACTTCATGTCTGTTCTCAATTCCGCATCCCATGATGCCACACTGGCAGCTGGAGACTAGCTGCGGAGGGAACATTTACACCTCAGGCATCGGCAGAGGCTACTCATTGGGGTCTGTTATGTTCTTCCGGAGAGCTGGTTAAGTGTTTCCCAGCACACTGCTGAGGATGGAGACGAGGATGGCAGCTCCTACCTCACCATGTGGGTTGTTAATGATGATTAAATCACACAATGTGTCTGTCGTGCTTAGAACATTGGCTCGTATTACAAACTCTGTAAGTATGTGTGTAAAAATGCATAAGAATCATGGGAAAATAGTAGTATTGGTGTAACCTCTTACGCTGCATGAAGTCTCATCATGTCAGTTCGCTTGCCCCTCACGCCAGCCCACAGTGGGGAATATCTTATTTGGCTGGTTCATAAGCAGGATGCATGGGTACCACAGGATGGGGAGTCACTGATGGTTTCCTGAGGGCCTGCTCTGCACTTGAATTTCTCAAGGCATCTCGACGTATGTTATCTCATTTCGTCCCCTTAAGCATCTGCTTCACAGAAGAACAAACTGAGGCACAGAGACACGACTTGTCCTAGGTCACACATCTGGGTAATGGTAGAACCAGGGTTTGGGAGCAGAGGCGTGTCCGCCTGCGAAGCTTTCTCCTTCCCGTATGCCAGGAGTCCTTTAAGGCGTGCTCCCTGGGCTTGCGGAACGTGGGCCTCACCTCAGAACTCGTAAGCCGACAAATGATGTGACTTTAGCTCAGGCTCGTGGACGGAGAGATTCTGAGGTTGACTCCAGTAAGCCCTCCAGGCGACTCTGAAGTCTGAGGACCACTGCCCTGTGCTAGCCAGTGTGTGACCAACGGAAAGGCAAGCAGACGTAGAAGGAAGCCCTGGGCACAGGGAACACGCCTTGAGGACAGAGAGTGTGCAGCTGCGGTCACCTCTTCTCCTTCCTGTCACCTGGAGCCCAGCGTGGGGACTCAAGGGTCCCTTGGCATTTTCTTCTCCAGGCAAAGTGTGATCCCCAGGAGTCCAACGTTAGACAGAAACAGAACCTGCTAAGGCTGCCCTGGGGCAGGAGACAGTCACCTGAACCAGGGGTCGGGCGAGTGACATGAGGAAAGTGGGCTGGGTGGCAGCAATGCCTGGTGGGACCCCTGGGGGCTGGAGGCCCAGGCTCCGGGGGTGGCCGC
This sequence comes from Eonycteris spelaea, assembly GCA_003508835.1. Classification (NCBI taxonomy): domain Eukaryota; kingdom Metazoa; phylum Chordata; class Mammalia; order Chiroptera; family Pteropodidae; genus Eonycteris; species Eonycteris spelaea. The sequence goes on along the minus strand of PUFA01000034.1, from coordinate 1,542,562 downwards.
CACTCGGCTCCAGCTGATGGTTCTCCATGTTGTCAGAGCTTCTGGATTTTAAAGTTGGAAATATGGATTTTTATGAACCTTCTAATTTTTTATGTTGGCAACTGCATCGAATTGTAAGAAATACTATGGAAGACAAGCGGAATGTGTCTGAGATCGTATCTCGAGAGCCTGTAGACCACCGGTCTGTGTCTGAAGTACACATTGATTTTCTGTATTAAGATTCTCAGTAAGCCTCTCTGGGATATGTTTTATCAGGAGCCCAGAAAGTGGAGATAAAAAATAATAGCCAGGTATAAGAGTCAGGGCGTTCCAGTGACTCAGTGTGATGTAACACATGTGCTGGGTGGCACGTGGCTTGAAGGACAGCAGGAAGTGCCTGTGGCCCAGAGCGAAGCGTTGGCTGCTGGCTGGCTCACAGTCGGCGCCTGCCGCAGACTTCAGGGAAGTGGTGTGAGCTCCACTCTGCCCCGATCCCTGGCCGAGCGCTTCCTCTCTGCCAGGCACCGGGACGAATCCTTGACCAGCATCATCCCTCCGTGGGTATAATCATGCCCACTTCACAGCAGCGAGAGGCCTCGTCTCGTCTGGGACCTCACCTGGCTGATTTCAAAGATCCTACTGTGCCTCTCTCCCTGTCTAGATGTTTGAACTATCACCCAGTGGTGCGTTACAGTCGAAAAGATACATTTTCTCCCCAAACAGGACGGTGAGGGAAGCTGAGGATGCTCTCACTTGGGAAGTGGACGTGGCTGGGAGAGAAAGCCTCGCGTCTCCTTCGTTGGGCTGAGTGTCCTTTCTCTCTGCTCTTCCTCCTCAGTCCGCTGACCTTCAGGAAGTCATGTTCACGGCCCTCATCAAGGACAGACCCAAGTTCGTCCGCCTCTTTCTGGAGAACGGCTTGAACCTGCGGAAGTTTCTCACCAACGACGTGCTCACCGAGCTCTTCTCCAACCACTTCAGCACCCTCGTCTACCGGAACCTGCAGATCGCCAAGAACTCCTACAACGATGCCCTGCTCACCTTCGTCTGGAAGCTGGTGGCTAATTTCCGAAGAGGCTTCCGGAAGGAAGACAGAAACAGCAGGGACGAGACGGACCTAGAGCTTCACGTACGTACCGCGAGCATGGCCCGAATCCTCTGAGCTTTTGAGCCTTCAGAATATTTTTCTGCTTTCGCCTTTCCCACTTGTGACCTCATAAAGTGGCTAAGACATGGGCATCGGTAATTTTTTCTCCTGCTTTTGGTTACGAGAATAAGTGTACCCGGTGAGTTTTCTGATGTCTCGCTTTATGCACACCCTTTCCAAAGCCATCTTACTGCGGAGCAGGGACAAATGAATGGCTGCCTGCTCGTGGCTTAGCCTTGTGGACACGATCTGCCCGAACTAGTTCTCAGCTGCCCGTGGAAAGGACTGGAGAACTGCCACCTTTTCGTTGGTAGATAGAAGGGGCATTGGGTATTTCCAGAGGGACAATCCAGGCTTCGCCTGGAGAGGATGTGGGTGCACCGGCGTGTCCCCTCGAGCTTTCCTGTTTTAAGCCCAGGACACCCAGTTCCCAGCTGCCAGCACCTGCAGCTCTTTGCGGAGGGTTCGCTCTGGGCAGACCCCGCTGGCCTCCAGGGGTCGGCGTGTAAACACGCCAGCTCCCGCCCCGCGTGGAGGAGGCGGTCCCGAAGTAGCACTCGACCCTGGCTCGCGGGGCTGCCTAGCGGGACTCATGCCTAGCTGGCCATCAGGACCGCTCGTCGACGATGCGCCGTTATTGGTCCTTTGTCCCAGAGCTCATTGGCTCACTCTCGGTTTTCCCGGGTTCACCCCTCAGATAAACTACTCGCCTCAAATTCTCGTCTCAGGATTGCTTCTGGGGAAGCTAGGCCATTACCTTTTTCTGTTTTAGGATGCTAATGTGAGTCTCTATTGCAAACAAATAAATGAGACTCGGTGCTCGAAAGACTTGGAAGTGTTTGGAAGGCGTCTGTTTGGTGCTGCAGGATCCCTGGCTGTGCCTGGTGCAGGTTGGGTCCTGTTAAACCTGTAAGGGTTTTAAAAGGCATATGCACACTCAGTTGTTTTCCATCTGAAAAATTCCATTGGAAGACGTGGGATGCTGGAGAGGAGCTGGGATTCCAATCGACATGTTAGACACTGCAGCTTAGCATGATGCGCAGAGAAATCCATGTGGTTTTGTGTTGTGATACTGAATTTAAACTGTAGGAAAGTCAGAATTTAGCTTGCATGATTTCTAGATGAGAAATAGGTTTGTATGATGAGAGGGGGTCGCTTTCTCTTCAGCCGTCAGAAGCCATTCAGTTTTTAAAATGCCGTCAGCATAGTTTTTCACCCTTTATACCTTTCCATCTAGCTGTAATGTTGTCTTTTATGACAGATAAAAGGTTTTGTGTCAAACCATTCCCACCTGGTGAAATGCGGAGCTGAAAATCCCATCCCTGCGCAGTTATAATGGATCCATTTGCTGAGTTAGGGAGCCCTGCAAACACGGGGGCTGTCTAGGGCATCCCGACCCCGTTGTCATTCTCGAGGGTGCTGCCCCTGTGATGATCCCTTCGCTCGTGCTGACCACGTGCTCTGACCCACCCCCCTAGGACGTGTCTCCCATCACACGGCACCCCCTGCAAGCGCTCTTCATCTGGGCCATCCTGCAGAACAAGAGAGAACTCTCCAAAGTCATTTGGGAGCAGGTAAACGCGCACACGCATGCCGGATGTCTGCTTCGCTGTGGTTCCACCCCCGAACTCTCGTTCCTTGATAAAATGGGATGTCCGCTGTCAAATGAGGACGGGTGCCTGTTCCTGGTAACGGAGGCGTCTGGGAGGGGAGGTCCCTGGAAGGTGGCTGTGCTTGGCGGGCAACCAGTGAGCGAGCACCTTCTTCTCAGGTGCGTGTGGGTGTGGGGTCGTTTCCAGGTGGACGAGGTTTCTAAATTCAATATAAAAGATAATTTCTAGCTTTATTGGGCAGGAAGTAGGGCCTGGACAGGTGTGTCTTTGGGAAACTTCTGGAGATTTTCTTGGCCGTGCAGCACATAACAAGGTTTTGTAAGTGATTTACGGACAGTCGAAAAGAAGCTACGTTCTCCATTTCTAGCACGTAAAATTGGATGCTGAGTGTTGAGCTCACACCCAGACTCACGAACTACATGAGCAAGTCTTCCACGTCCCCCGTGGCGGTTACTTGATATTGTCCTTTTATCTGCCGATTTCATTTTCAAGACAGTGAGTTTGTTTCCGTCGACGACTATTTTACGCCCATCTCAGTTTGTCCCTTGAGTCACTACAAACAGTTCAGACTTTGCCATGTCCCGCCTTTGCTGTGAGCTCGCCCTCGTCTGACCTCGGTGTTGACCGACCGCTTGGAGGGATTACGGGTTAACCCTAATGTCCTCCTCCCTCCCAAAGACCAGGGGCTGCACGCTGGCCGCCCTGGGAGCCAGCAAGCTCCTGAAGACTCTGGCCAAGGTGAAGAATGACATCAATGCTGCCGGCGAGTCCGAGGAGCTGGCCAATGAGTATGAGACTCGCGCCGTGGGTAAGCCCCCGGGACGGGCTGCCACGTGGGTGCAGGCATGCTGGGCAGTCCGTGTGCGCCTGTGGCATTCACGAGCCGGTGGCCGAGTCAGCGGCATGCCCACGCTCCTGCCTCTGGCCTGATTCAAGGGCCGCAGACCGTGGTCAAGGGCACACACGCCGTGGCAGAAGCCACAGGCCCTGCATCCCGGCATTTACTGACTTCCCTGAGAATGGAAGTGGATACCCTGGGCTCTCTTGTCCCTGTTGCATTCCCAGGCCCAGGTCTGAGTAACTCAGCACCATGGGCAGCTTCGGGGTGTATCGGTTTGGGTGCCGTTAAGGCGCTGTGACAGGTCTGAGGTTTTCCCCGACTTGCAAATCATCGAGTTGGCTTGCCACTTTCACTTACGTATGCTGACAGAAGACCCCAGACCCCTGCTTTATCACCAATGGCAAAGGCAGCAGCCAGAGAAGCATCTTGGGTCGGCCCCCGTGCCTTGATTTCCCCGTAGTGATATGAATAAGGGCTGGCGTTGCCTTCCCAGCAGCTCCCCAACATTAGGGGGCGCGAAGCTTCTATCCGGGCTGCAGCTGACCTGCCCACATTGCCCCCTCCAGGGCGCGATCACTCATTACCTGCAGCGGGAGAGGGAGAGGCCGTGCGAGGTTCTGGAATGTCTTTCTTCTGCTCTTCGGTCGTCTTTGAGCAAAGCTGGGCAGCGCCCTTTGCTCAGAGGGTCCGGGCTGTGCAGGGAGCAATCAGGGTTAACAGCCTCTCAACAGCAGAGCGTGTCAGACCTGCCCGCGGTTTCCGTTACACCTGGCAGTTTTAAGTTTGCCGTGCGGCGCACTGCCAAATGCACTGATGTTTTTCTCTTATCGTTGCTCATGGAAAAAGGACTCCTGGGTTTCGCGTCTCTGGGCTGGAAAGAAGGTGTCCAATGATTTCTTTTTCATATATGATCGTATACCAATTTCTGACTGGCCTCTATCAGGCAAAGGCTCCTGATAGGTAAAAACATTTTCTGAGGCTCTCCTCTTCGACGTCTTCTCACGGGTTTTTTTTTTTTTTTTCTGCTCTGTGCCTTATCTGCAAAGAGACCTCACCAGGAAAGCACAGGATGTAAACTGGGTGCTCTGGGAAGGGAGGCAGGGGGTCTTCCTACTCACCCCAGTGGCTGGGCCCCACCAAAGAGGGGGTCCCGGTGCACGTGCTGCCTCGAGGAGCCGTGCCGGGGACGGTGCCCGACGGGGAGCCCCGTGTTCAGTGAGGAAGCGTGCCACGCTGGCGTTCTCCAGGCCTCCGCAAACCAGGACGCTCGCGCCGGCTGTTCTGGAAGCTGGGGCCTGGCGGGGGGTGGGGGGCGGGGGAGGATGGCGCGGGTGTTGGCCGGCCCCGCCTCCAGCTCCCCTCTCTCTGGGCCGCTGTGACCTAGAGCTGTTCACGGAGTGTTACAGCAGCGACGAGGACCTGGCGGAGCAGCTGCTGGTCTATTCCTGCGAGGCCTGGGGCGGGAGCAACTGCTTGGAGCTGGCGGTGGAGGCTACGGACCAGCACTTCATCGCCCAGCCCGGGGTCCAGGTAAAGTGCACGGCCGCCCAACGCCACGCTCAGAAACGGGCCTTTGACATCGGACGCTGTCAGTGACGCTGAGCAACACAGTGTCGTCACAGACCTGCTCCTCCAGCGTGCGGCCGCAGCAGGGGAGGCGGGGACGTCACGGAGGGGGCAGGGCTCACGCACCTGCAGGATCTGTGCTTCGGGAGAGAGGACGTCCTCGATGCATTCCACGAAGCACACAGTCCAGCACCGTGGTCCGGTGCGAGTCCAGTCCTCGGTATCGGTCGGGTGTGGGTGTGAGGGGCCTTGGTTCCGCTGTGACGAGGGCACACTGGGGGAGGGAAGGACGCCGTGAGGACCGATGAGCTGACGTGTGGGAGACGCCCGCCCCTCACGTCCGCCGCCGGTGCTGCGGTTAGTGCCAGCGACGGCAGCAGAGGGACTAGTATGAAGCGGGCACAGCCGGCGGGAGGTTTTCTGCACCGAACTAAATCACAACGGTTCGCACCTGGCGTCTCAGGTGGCAGAGGGGCCTGGGTGTGAAGTGGGGTCAGGGAAGAGACGGACGGGCTGACACTCGTCTGCCCCACCGGTGCCCACGTTTCATCGACACAGAATGCCTCAAGGCGAACATCATCCCATTTTACTGGGGATTCGGGAGCTCAGGGGGTTCTAGAACATTCTCCGGGTTGCACTGCTAGGACGCAGCAGAACTGGGATTTGATTCCATGTTAATTGCCCGTCTCGGGCATCGTATTTCCTCGGGCATCGCACTGTGCGGCCAGTATTCAGAGCACCGTGTTCGTGCAAACATTGGGTGTGATTGCAGCTAAGTCAGGTGACGCAGGGCAGTCGTTTGTGACCCGGCTCACACCAGGGACGGGTCTTGCCGTTGCTGCGTTTCGGCCTCTGGACCGGGGCAGGCTGGAGCGAGGCCGGTGCCACCCTGGGGGTTGCCGGGGAGGCTGGCTGGCTGCCAAGGGTCACCGCCTGCTCACAGCTTCTGAGGCCCCAAGCCCCACCTTGCTGGCGTCCCAGAGCTTTGGGCCCGGGGGACGCTCGCTGACTCATTCTCTCGTCCTGAGGGTTTCAAGTACATGCCCGTTCCATTCGATGTTCACGGGAAATCTCCCTGCAGGCCCAGGGGCCCGGGCAGCTAGCGTCCTGTAGGCAGGCTGTCGAGTGGGGTCAGAGGTCACTGGTCGTCCTGGAACCGGAGCAAGAGGACAGCTCCCCGTGACCGGGGCCTCGCGGTGCCCCTCGGCAGAGGCCCACTGTGCTCGCTGCCCCGGCGGGCACACGGGAGTGAGGGAGGCTGGGCGTCACCTGTCTTTGTTCGAGGCCCCCTGGAAACAAGCCCCAAGTGGAGGGTTTAAGCGCAACAGCCTGATCTGGCGGTGGCCCCTGGAGCGTGGGCGGGTGTGGGCAGCGGCCAGGGAAGGGGGGAGGCAGACCCAGGTGAGCGGAGGAGGGCGTTGCACCATGCAGAACTGGGCTGGCAGGAGACGCCCCCTTTCCCACAGGGGGTGACAGGGCTGCAGGCGGGTCGCCTGTCCTGACCCCCTACCCGCCTCCCGGCACTGGCCCTGGGTTTCCGCTTGCCCTGCCCGGAGACACACCTGTCCCCCTTGGATGGACACGTTCTTTTGAGAGCCCTGCAGTCCTTCGGTGGGGACCAGTCTATGCCCACCCCTTTCGTGCTGACCTGCCGTGTGGCTCTCAGAGGCAGCCTGAGCGTCCTAACGGCCACCTTCACGGCAGGTCCCTGGCCCACCTGTCTCGGGTTGGTGCAGCCTGGGGAAAGCTTTTTCATGCATAGCAGCTCAAATCGTCTCGTTCAGGTGACAGCGGCCGCTCCCTTTCCAACTCTGGCTTCCATTTCAAACCGACGGTGGGGGGGTCTCGTCTTCACTATCTCAGAAATGAATCTCACCAGATAGATGCCAGTTAAGGAAAGGACTGAAAGTCAAATGGAATTTAAATTGTTCGCCACAGCTCCTCAGAACCCAGGCAACTAACCCAAGAGAAGAAGAATCCGGATTCGGAACTACTTAGCGGGGTGGGGAGGCGCGGGGGCTGGGCGGAGGGGCCCCCTGCCGTCTGCACATCCGTCCTGTCCTCGCGGTCATGAGGACCCGTGTCCTTTGTCTCTGCCCCCTTGCAGAATTTCCTCTCCAAGCAGTGGTATGGGGAGATTTCCCGAGACACCAAGAACTGGAAGATCATCCTGTGCCTGTTTATCATTCCCTTGGTTGGCTGTGGCTTCGTGTCGTTTCGGTATGAAGCCGCGTGTGCGACCGTGTGTGCACACGTGCACGCTCCCGTGGGAAGGATCCGAAGGCCTGGGGCGTGTGGCTTTCCTGCTGCTGCCTGCAGCGAGGTCCCGGAGGCTCTGGCTTCTCCCGGGGTCGATTTCAGACAGGCGGGGCTGGGGTCCGGGCTTCAGCGTCTCAGGCAGCATTGCAGATTTGCTGACCCTGAAACGCCGAGGGCCAGACTGGGCCTGGGGCAGCCTTAGAACACGGTGTTGACCCCGCCCCAGCCGTGGGTCCGTCCTCATCTAACGTCCCGAGGGAGGACTGTAGCCCCCGCAGCGCCTTGGCCAGGTCGGTGACGATGCTCTTGCCTCCGGTGGCAGGAAGAAGCCGGTCGACAAGCCCAAGAAGCTCCTGTGGCACTACGTGGCCTTCTTCACCTCCCCTTCGTGGTGTTCTCCTGGAACGTGATCTTCTACATCGCCTTCCTCCTGCTCTTCGCCTACGTGCTGCTCATGGATTTCCAGACCGTGCCGCGCTCGCCCGAGCTGGTCCTCTACGTGCTGGTCTTCGTCCTGTTCTGCGATGAAGTGAGACAGGTGGGGCAGTCGTCCCCGCGTGGGGCCTCTCCTTCCCCCGCCCGCGCGGGCGGCGTCTTCCTGACGCCGAGGAGCAGACATGGCTCCTGAAGTTCCAAGGTCATAGGTTTCCCGGAGTAACCGTGCTCGGTAGGCGGTGGCCCTGAGCGCGTGAGGCTGCGCTCCCCCGCCTCTTAGCGCTCCGGCCAGGTCTCAGCGCCAAGCGCACTCTTGGCTCGCTGATTAGTGTTCATCGGTGGACGGTGGACGGGGAATTACTCAGCGCCGGCCACGTGTTGGAAGAGCAGGATGACCTTGGACGGTGACCGGCTCTGTCCTCAGGAGCCGTTTGTGTTCCGGCGGGTGCCTTCGCCGGGGGAGGCAGTGGGATGAGTGGCGGGGGACCTGGGTGGGCTTTAGCCTCTTAATGCCCAGCGTGTCAGAGTGACGATGCCGGAAGTCACGTAAGTCCTGCGGATTTCGGCCAGTTTGCGCGAATTATTATTCATGGTGCTTTTTCCTGGTTTCTTGGGATCTGAAGTCTTGGGCATCCTTTCTCCACCCCTGAATCCAAAACTTTAGCCCAGGCCTGACGCGTAAGCAGGCGCTCAGTTAGTCGTTGACAAATAAGTAAGTATCGATGTGTGAAGGACAGTGCTGATTTCTAAGCCATTAGGAAAAGTCATCCCAGAAAATCGGTTCAGACTTAGCAATTGACAACTCATTCGGGAACTGCTGTTGCTGTCCCTTCCGTTGTCCCTTCTGAGACCAAACCCAACATCGTATCCGTTCAGCATGACCCAGGTGCCACCCCAGCATCTGTCCCAGGCCTCCGCCCACAGTGTATGAGACGCCGCGCCAAGTGCTACCGGGAGACAGGGGTGGGGGTGGGGGAGGGTGGGGAATGCTGTTCTCAACCGCTCAGAGTCACCACCTGGGAGGCGGGAGTGCAGACGGGGGAGGCGAGCGGTGGCGGGGGAAGGTGAAGGACGCAGGCCAGCGTGAGCATGGCGGGATCCGCGGCCTTTCTGTGTGCCAGCAACTTCCCCCGCCGTCCCCCCCACCCCACCCCACCTCGCCCCGGACGGGGTCCTGCGGACCCGGAGGGATTTCCGTGACTTCAGAGCAGCCTCGTCAGAGCCCCGTGCATGGGCTCATGCGGCCGCAGCTCGGTCTCGTGCATGCCTTCCTATGGGTCTGCTAGGGCCGCCGTGACAAGGCACCTGAAATGCCGAGGGCCAGCTGGGTGGCGTCAACGACAGACATGCAGCGTCTCGTCTCTGGAGGCCTGAAGTCTGAGGTCAGGCTGTCTGCAAGGCAGAGGGAGACTCTGTCCCAGGCCTCTTCCCTGGCCTCTGGAGATCCGCTGGCCACCTTCGCTGTGTCTTGGCTTGTAGCTGCGTCACTCGGACCCCGTCCTCATGCCCGCGTGGCACTCTCCCTGTGCGCCTGTGTGTGTCTAGATGGCCCCGTCGTCAGGACGCCAGCGGTACGAATTAGTGTTAATCTGTCCCTGTGTGATCTCGTCTTAATGCGTCACATCCGCAAGGCCCCTGTCTCAAACCAGGTCACGTTCCCGGGTGTGTGGGGGTTAGGGTTTTGATGTCTGGATTTGGGGCAGGGGACGCCGCACCCTCCAGGGAGCCTCTTTCGCTCAGCTGGCGTCCTGTCCTCGCTGGTTCTCTTTTTGACTTACCGCTCTGGCCGTCAGTGGTGAGAGGTGCAAATCCCCAGTTTTAAGAGAAGCAGAGAAACATGAAAGAAGAATCAGCATTTGAAATGGGAAGGGGCGGACCTGAGAAAGTCGGCTGAGAACCCTTCATTGGGGCCTCCCGAGTCAGGAGTCAGGAGTCACAGGTGGCGAGAGCCGGCCCTGCACGAGGCCACACGCGCCCCCTTCTCAGCCCGGGTGGGCAGGTCCTGGAGCCCTGGCTCCGCCCTTCGCTCCACTCCCGGGGTGGCTCCCCTCCCCTCTTCACAGGAACATCAGAAAGGCGGTTCCCGCCCACCCCGCCCTGGGTTGCTTTTGCAGAGGAGGGGGAAGAGACTGAGGGTGGAGGCCTCCTTCACGCTGGAGGGGGAAGGGGCCCGAATCTCATCTGGTCAGAGCGGCCGGCAGACCGCTTGTCCTCTGTGCGCTGGTCTGTGGAAGTCGGTGGGCGTGGAAGGCAGAGGTGGTGGGGCACTGGGGCGTCACGCGGGACTCCGGGGACCCTGGCGGTTCGAGTCTCACGTACGAGCCTGAGCTCCATGGGCTCAGCGGTGTGACGGGAGCAGCGTAGCATGCCCAGAGGGGCACGGGGTTTGAGCCGCCTTGGGCAACACACCTCAGGTGACCAGCCTGACATCTTAAATGAGGTCACTGAATAGAATCGAGTAGCAGTGAATGACTAGCCCAGTGGGGAGGTAAGTGTGAGCACAAATGAGAGATGGGGGTGGGGGGGAGGGAGAGAGAGAGAGAGAGAGAGAGAGAGAGAGAGAGAGAGAGAGAGAGAGAGAAAGGACAGGTAGGAAGAGGAGGAACAGGCAGGAGCTGCAAACATACCACATGGTAGTGACTGAATCTCCACCGTCTCCTGGGTCCCCACCCTTGAATGGGTGTCTTTCCCGCTTTCCCGCGGTGGGTGCAGGTCGTGGAGAGGAGGGAGAGGGTGGGGTGCCGGACACGGTGGCCTCGTCCTTCCCGTCCAGCCCCTCGCACGTGCCTGGTCGTTGCCGGGGCTGGTGGCACGGGACAACCCGCCTCAGACGTCCCTGTCACTGGTCGTTGCCGGGGCTGGTGGCACGGGACAACCCGCCTCAGACGTCCCTGTCACGTTTGTGTTCCATCCTCAGGGACTCGCACGGGCGCTGAGCCTCTGCGTGTTTCTGGCAAGTGTGTGTGGGCTTTTCAAGCAATGAATGGATGGGGGCCTCTGGGGGACTCTTGCCAGCAGAGGGTGCTGTCGGTGGCCGGTGACCGCTTCTCAGAATGGTCGGCAAGAAGTTCAGAGTCCTCGGCTGCTGCTCCCGGCCCCTCCCCCGTGCTCCCACGTCGCCGACAGCCCCAGTCCTGGCCCCTCCGCCTCTGTCACCTTAAGACCCGAGGCCGTGAAAGTCCACACGTTGCTTGGTTCCTCTGGGCAGCTAGAAGGGCCGTGTGGTCTGAAGACAGCTCTTCTTCTGGGTGGCTCTGAGGGCAGAGCTCGGCCTCAGTGGAAGGTGCAGAGGCACCGGGACCCCGGGGGTCACATCTGGGTTCAAGCCTAACGCCTCACTCATGCGTTCTTTCCTCCGACAAATGGTCACTGGGCACTTACTCTGTGCCAGGCACTGGCGTGGATGCCGGGGATACGGCAGTGACCCAGCAGACAAACGTCCACCTCTCAGAGGTGGCTGGCAGGGTCGTTGCACGCTGTGGTGGGCCCCACTGAATGAGCGAGTCTCACACTCACCGGGAGGCCGGCCTGGAGGACCTGCCGCAGGAACACTGGTCCTGAAGCCACACACGCGTCCAGACAGCTTTCGGAGGGCACATGACAGCTCGGTCCCTCTCCCTGTCGTGCAGGAAGGAGGCTCGGGGCAGGCGCGTCTTGCTGGGAGAAGGGTCCTGGGCAGATGTCGTTGGGCGCCCAGGAGGGACACAGGCAGGGACCCCGAGCGGGAGCAGGCAGGCGGGTGGAGGAACCTCAGGGAGGCGCCTGTGGAAGACAGTGCACTTCCCGGTCATTCCCGGGGCCTGCCTGGAGGAAGTGTTGCCCGCAGGGTCTGGCCAGGTCCCAGCTATTCCGCCTCCCTTCCTAATGGGAGATGCTTGATACAGAGGGCGATGAGGTTTGTCCAAGGGTTTCTTCCTTTTCTTTTGAAAAGTTACTTTTGAATGGGCCGGTTTCCATTCAGCAATACCGGTGGCCTGGGAAGCGCCCTCTCCTGCGGGTGACGGGTGGGTTCGAGGTCAGCGGGGCGGGTTCAAGGTCAGCCGGCCCTTTGAGGACAGCCAGTCTGCAGAACGCAGCAGCCTTGGAGCTTCCTGCCATGGCTGGAGTCTGACACGAGGGGGCGCTGTTTCTCTTCCTGTCCGGGGACTCCCGGCCTCGGGATCCGCACTCAGACTGGCTCCCTCCGGGGACAGGTTCTGCGGCCCCCTGCGGTCTTAGTTAACCTAATCCACACTTGCTGAAATTCCGAACCCAAGCAGGATGTTGCTCAGATTGTGTCCGGGTGCCAGAGAGTGTCTCCCGGTGCCCCCTCCCCAGGAGCAGGTATCAATATGCTAAATTGGAAATTTCAAACAAGGCAGGCAGTGAGCTCAAACATGGTTGTTCAATAACTCTTGGGTCCACTAAGCAGGTTGTGGATGTTTATTTAAGATGAGATAAACTCTGTCATCTCTTCGCGAAGAGCCCCGTGCTGTCTCAAGGCCCTTTGAATCCCCACCTCCTGAAAGGTCTGATGAAATATGGCCCGGTACTCCAGGAATAATAGCCCGCATCCGGCGTTTCATTCAGAAAAGAGGCCTCTATTCATTTTAAAAAACATTCCTTCACTGCAGCAATGCCTCCGAGACCCAGAATCGATCTTCATCACGCAGGCCAGGCTTCTGGGAGTCTTGTGGGCAGAGGCCGAGCCTGGCCGGGGTGCCTGAGTCACCCGATGCCCAGAGACCAGGGTTTTTCTAAGGGGGAATGGGCAGTGGGGGTCAGGGGACTGGGAAATTTTAATATTTTCTTGGCACCTGATTTCATATGCACTCACCGACCCTTTGTCCATAGAAGTTGCTATTCGGATTTATATATGAATGCAAGGAAGTGCTCGAGAAGCAAGTGATGCTTTTTGAGCCCCTTCCAAGTCTAAGATTTCGGGGTCTCTCTGGGATCTGCAGAAGCAGTGTGATGTCGAGGAGAAGAAACTAAGATTCAGAACCCTGGGACAGCCTCGCTGGCCGTCCTTGGCTTTCTTTTTCCCGAGGCCTTGGTTTTAGCTCCAAAACGGGAAGTATAATCTGAACATCAGACAGACCCACATTGGTGAGTTCGTTTAGTAAGCCTGAAAGTGCCACGTGCCTGTGATGACTGTTTTTTCCTGCCCCACGCGACGAAGTGTGCTGGCTTGGCACCCGGGCTGGCTCGGGCCTTCGGGATCGCCTCCCCTCCAGCCCGCGTCGCGATGGCTTTCAAACGTGTTGAAATGCCGTCTTTCCCAAGAGCCAGCGGCTTTCTGGAGACTCAGGACTGCACCTGATCCCATCTTTGTGTCTCCGGGGGCCTGGCACAGGTGCTCGGAAGGCCGTGGGCTGGGGGAACACGGCCTTTGTGTGGACGCGGGAATGAAGGGCCGGACGACCACCTGGGGTCAGCCCCGCCCAGCCCCCGGGTCGCAGAGAGGCTGGCCGGACGCAGCCTCCTCACGGATGACCCATGCGCTTTCTTCCGAGAAATCATGACCAACGCGTAGAAATGCCTGTCACTTCCTTCTGTGACCACATCTGTCCTCATAAGTGTCACATGTATATAGCAGCACCGTGCGAATGAAAACAAAAAAAAAGGTTCCTTTTTATCAAGATGCTGTATTGCTACGTGTCAGAAAACGTTTGCAATAAATACGGAACTCTAGGACGAGAGTGGGGTAACGCTTCTAGAGTTGTGCAGTGCGCAGCCTGCGCCCCCGTTTCTCGGCAGGTGTCCCCGCTCTCTGCACGTCCACCTCCAGGAACAGTAAGGGTGCGCGAGTCCTTTCTGCTGGCTTCGTCCACAGCCCGTGACCGGCAGGACGGCAAGCACGCAAGGTGCTTCCGGGCGCCCCTGGGCCCCACATGAGGTGTGGGCGAGGGCTCGCTCGGCACCTCGCCGGCTCACGAAGGACCTGGGGAGACGCGCGGGGACTCTCAACAGTCTGGAAGTGGCCGATGTCTCCCAGCGGCTCACGCGCCCTCTCTGCCCCTCTCTGCGCTGCAGTGGTACGTGAACGGGGTGAACTACTTTACCGATCTGTGGAACGTCATGGACACGCTCGGCCTCTTTTACTTCATCGCGGGAATCGTATTTCGGTGAGTCGTCCTCACCGTTTTTCCCGTTTCAGGTGGTTTGGGGGTGTCCTGGGAGAAAAGGTGAAGGGCAGGTCTTGGACGACGAAGCCCGAGATAAGCCCATTCCCCAACCCCCACCCCCACCGTTAGAAACGGGTGCTGCGGGAGATTCTGTCCCTGCCTCAGATGGCCGGGGGGGAAAGCGTGTCCCCTCTTGTCCTCCCTCCTCGCGGTCTGTCGCTGAGCGGATTCCTGGGTTTTCTTCCCGTGCCCATGGAGCCCGGGGAGGAGACGATGATGAGCATGTGCAATATCGCACGGCGTTTTCATTTGGGGCCGTGTAACCGTCTAAAATGCCCTTCGGTTTGACTCATATGCTGGCTACGGAGGCCACCCTTCCAGTGACAAGCACGTTTCCCGTCTGAAAGTAATCAGCTTAGGAGAACCAATCTAAAAGCACCGCTGAAGGCAAAGAGCCACACGCAATCCACGTGACAGGGGCATCGGGGTCCACCCAGCACCGTGGCCCGGGCCCACGTCCCTCCAGGCCCGACCACCCGCCTTTGCGCCCACCGAGGACGAGACGGTCCACAAGCCGTGCTCATGCTACAAACTGGAAGGGAGGAAAAGCTCCCTGGGGTCCCCCCGGGACCTCCCTTTCTGCCTGGGTCGAGTGACCCGCTTTTGAATCGCAGTTGGTGGGATGCGATTTCCAGAGCATTCGAGTTAGGAAGCATGCATGGCTTTCAGTGGACATGCCAGCATGTGGTCAGCTAATCAGATGATCTGGTGCGACCGGCGTGAATTGTCATGAGGGCAAACCTGGCGGCGTCCCCTCCCAGGTGGCCGCGGTGGGGCGGGGCGGGGTGGTCACAGTGGGACCGAGGACAGAGGGCTGGAGTGGCGGGGACCCAGGGAAGCTCCGTTCTCTGTGACATCCTTGCCCTTGCCGGGGTTCCCGGGGGAAGAAGGCCATGGTCCTTGGTCCCCACCGAGTGACAGGTGGACAGTGTCCACGGCTTGTCCCCACTCATTCCCGGGTCCCCGGCTCTCGGCTGTTATTTCACATCTGGTTATTTTTTTAAGAACAAAACTTTGAAGTATCATGTCAAGATCTCACAACTTCGGTTCCCCTTCTCTCCACAGGCTCCACCCGTCTAACAAAACCTCTTTGTATTCCGGACGAGTCATTTTTTGCCTGGATTACATTATATTCACTCTAAGGTTAATCCACATTTTCACCGTGAGCAGAAATTTAGGACCGAAGATTATCATGTTGCAGAGGATGGTAAGAACGAAGAACGTTTGTGGTTGTCAATTTTCTTGCTGTGTCCGGAGTTCCTTTCATCGTTGATGGGAGGATTTTGTCCAGAGTGACTGTAGCATTCCGCAGTTAGTGAGATTTGCTCTCCTGGATGAGTTTTCTGCAGGGGCCCCTCCCAGGTTGAAATTGGACAAAAGATGACTGTTGGGAGCAGACAGCACGATTCAGGGAACTGCTGGTAAAGAGATCTGTGTAGATTTTATGCTTACCATGTGCTTTCGTTTGAGTCTTAACAATTCCCCGAGAGCATAGGCAGGGTTTGGACGATGCTCCCCGGTTTATAGATGCGCTCGGTTGGGCCCGGGGAGGTTATGGTGTTTGTCTGGAGGCATGCAAGGGAGCTCGGAGCGCAGTGAGGGTCGGGACTTGAGTCTACGGCCATGTGACTCGCACGGGTGCGGGGAGAGCCCAGCCCACATCGCAACGTGGCGGAGCGAGAATCGCACGCCGACCGCTGACCGGGTCGCTCTTCTGAGCTTGTTCTCAGAACCTCTCGCGCTTCTGTCCTTAAATCAAACGGGCGCTCGGATTAGCGCATCCGCAGGTCTGTTTCCAACACTGAAGTTCTGTGCCTTTGTGGTTTTAAAATTCAAAGCATATCTGAGGCCCCAGTCACCATGAAGTCATGCTCTGCGTGCAAAAGAAATTTTTTCTTAATTAAATTATGCATTCTTTATATAATAAGGGTAGCTTTTATTTTTCTCAAAAAAAAAAAAAAAAAAAAACCCCACACACAAAACCCAAACCAAGAAACAAAAAACTTAGGAAATACTCTAGGGATGGAAGAGTGTGAGCATCACGAGATGCAGAGAAGGAGAAGGTGCCCTAAGTCAGGGCCTTCTTTGCTCTCGAGCTGGTCCCTCATCGGGAAGCTTCTGTCGCTGAGCTGGCCGGGAAGCCTGCAAGCGGAAACGTGTCAGTCAGGGTTCATTCTGGAAAACAGAGGCACCCGGGCCCAGAGGCGATGGCGGCCACTTTTCAAGGCAGCGAGGAAATGCTGGGCGACAGGTTCCGCAGGCCCGGGCCCCTCTGCTCTCTCCGTGGTCAGCCGAGGGGACTGGCCGCCCCTGCCGCCGTCCCGACTCGCTCCTCCTGTCCTCCCTCGGCAGATGATCGACGTGTTCTTCTTCCTGTTCCTCTTCGCCGTGTGGATGGTGGCCTTCGGCGTGGCCAGGCAAGGGATCCTCAGGCAAAACGAGTATCGCTGGAGGTGGATCTTCCGCTCCGTCATCTACGAGCCCTACCTGGCCATGTTCGGCCAGGTGCCCAGTGATGTGGACGGTGAGCCTGACGTGGCCCGGGGACACTGGGGACACTGGGAGGAGGCGGCAGCTTCCAGAACCAGCCTCCCGGGCTCCCTGTTCTGCCCCGCGGGGCAGAGCAATATTGAAACATTTGCATCAGAACCTGGCATTTAACCGTTGCACGTCAGCCCGCTGCCCGCTCTGTTCTGGAGGTGGGCTCACGGTGGCTCAGGGGGCCGGAATTTGCCCACACGCAGGTTACGCTGGGCACGTGGGGGGCGTGTGCAAAGGCGTGTGTGTTTTGAATGAGCTGTCTAAAGCATCCTCATGATCCTGACAATGGCCTGGGCCTGCTATGTCCTATCCTGCCGTGGAACAACGGTTCTGGCGTTCACCCTGCCCTGGGGGTCGCATCTGTCCGCTCCCCGGCATTTACCCGATCACCCTCGCGGCCTCGCACGGCCTTTCTGGCTTCCTCTGCGGCAGCCTCTTCCAAGGTCCGAGACGTGGCTCCTTGTCCGCTCAGTGACAGAAAGGCCTCTCGTTATCGTTAGTCCCCAGCAGCCCTCGGTGCCCTCCATTTTACGTAAGCGAGCATGATGTGTGGTCACGATAGCCCTCCACGTTGTCCGTCCTGTGGGAGGCAGCTCACGGCCCCCTAAAGAGCAGGTGGCCAGCGGGGTTCCAACCCAGCCAACCATGAGTGCGCGTGCCCCGGGAAGCCTCTCGACCTCGCTGCCTCTCGGGTCCCTGCCAGTTCCCTGCCCGCAAGCCTCGTGCGGCACCGTCTTCCCTGGGGGACGCGGGCCCCAGAGTCACTCCCTCAGACACTCAGACCAGGACCCCGAGCCCAGAGCGCCTCGCAGGGGGCCAGCCGCTTACACCTACCATCTCCTCGGCGGTCTGCCAGCACGCCCCGGCCGAAGCGCTCCATCCCGCGCTCCAGGCTCGGACCTTCTCCGAGGCCCGCAGTCTAGGGTCCGTCACCACTGTCCACATGGTGCCCAGATCGGAAGCTTCGGTGTCTCGTCCTCATATCCAGTCCGGCGGCTCGTTTTGTGGGTTCCGTCCCCTGAATGTCTTTGGCGTCAACTACGTTTTATCCTCCCTGACGCCCCCACCCCCCGCCACCCACCGTGCCATTGTGTGTGCGGCTGCCGGTGGTCACGCTCCCTCTGGCCCCTGGCCGCCCCTGCCGCAGCCAGAGCATCCTTGAGTAAACCACTTAAAGCAGTTTAACGGCGACGCGTAGTTTCCAGGATGAAGGTGGAAGAAATCCACGTGTCTGGTCACTGCCCATCGCGTCCCCGCAGCTCCACAGATGTTTCTGCCTCCGACCACAGGGCCCTCGCACATGCCGTGCCCCGTCTGGGTTCTCTGGGCGCCCACCTGTCCCCGATTACGTAGCTGGCTCCTGCTCTCAGTTCGGGGGCCCTCCCTTCAGTTCGGGGAGCCGCTGCTGGGTGAGCCGCCCCAGTTTTTTATGCCCACGGAGCACACGGCATGTCCTCCTCCGCACTTCTCACGGGCTGCAAGTGTCCACGCGCGTGGTCGGTCGTCCGCCTAGCCGAAGAGGCTGCCGAAGGGCCGCGTTCACGTCTACCTTGTTCTTCCTTTCCTCTCCCATCCTGGTGAAGGCCCGGGCTCACCCTAGCTGCTCAGGGAACACGTGCGAGTGGACGAACACGTGACTCTGAGGCTTACACCTGGTTTGGACAAAGCCCTTAGAACAGTGCCCGGCACGTGGCCCGATCAGCGTCCCGTGCCCCCCTCCCGGGGGCTCCTCACGTTGCCTTTGGGTTTCTCCACCTCAGGTACCACGTACGACTTCTCGCACTGCACCTTCACCGGGAACGAGTCCAAGCCGCTGTGCGTGGAGCTGGACGAGCACAGCCTGCCGCGCTTCCCCGAGTGGATCACCATCCCCCTGGTGTGCGTCTACATGCTCTCCACCAACATCCTGCTGGTCAACCTGCTGGTCGCCATGTTCGGGTGCGTGCCGGTCGCTGGGTGTCCGTGCCAACACGTGGGGCTGGAGGAGCTGGGGGCGGAGCCGCAGAGGCCCACCCTGGGGGAGCTCCTGCTAGAGCCTCAGGGGACTGTCTGGTGGCCTGGAGGGGGCAGGGCCTTAAAGGGACCGGGGTAAAAATACCACGTGGCCCGATTGGCTGTGCCCTCAGCTTGTTTGACACCAAAGACCAGCCCCTGTCTCGCCTCCTCCGCCGGTCAGACTCCATGTTCAGCACCCACCGAGCAGCCTCCCCCGAGCACGTGGGGTCAGGGTGGTGGCGACTGCAGTGCGGGTGGCCTCGTCCCCAAGGCTCTCCTCTCCTTTCCTATGGGATGCGCAGGTCTGGATTCTAGGGCCTAAAGGGCTCGGCCTTTACTTAGTGTGAACACAAGTAGCAAGAGGCAGGAGAGCGACTGTCCTTTGGGGCTTGTGGCTGACGAGGTCGAGGGAGAAGGCGATGGTGAACGCTAACGCATTTCTGGTGCCTGTGGTGATCCTTCTGGTGCATTGAGGACACCACGGCTGCCGGTCCCCCCTCATCTTTCTCAGGAAGGTTTCGAAGAGCCCGGCGTGGCAGTCTCTTAGGTCTCTGCTGTTGCTTTCCGGTAGGTGGTGATTTTAAGGACATGAATCCTCCTGGCACAGACAGACAATTGAGCAAGAAAATGCACATTTTAAAACTCTTTGTTAAACTTTAGGGGGAAGAGAAACCCTTGGTTTAGGCCAAACGGGGGCACACGCCTCTGGGGACATGACTCATCAGAGGGGCCGAGCAGCGAGTGGCCGTCCAGTTCTCCCGTGCACAGAGAAGTCCTCCCCTAGTGCCCCTGCTTGAGAAATGTCACCGCCCTGCTTTAAGTCAGTCGGGGGAACTTTTCAGCATTTCCCCATGGATGGCGTTGGGGTAATTTCAGGCTCCTCGGTTCCCTCCTCCTCCCCCAGGCCATCTTTGACCCCGGACACATCTCCAGGCTTCACCCCCCACTGTTTGTCCTGGGCAGGCACCCGTGCATCTGTCCCTACACAGGGTGCTCCCTCATGCCTGACGATTTTGCAAATGCTAGTTAACCCCTTTTTTGGGGTTTCCTGCTCCATCTTGACTTCTTCCTGCCCTGTCCCTGCCTGCCCCCGGAGGAACTAGCCATCATCCTTTGCCCGATGGACCCTGATGCCCTCTCCTCTTGGCATAGAGGCTCCCTGGGTCCCCAGCACAGTGACAGCCTTCTCCAAGCCGGTTCTCGTGGGCCCGTTTGTGAATGAATAGGACAGGTGGTTTCCTGTTATCCAGTTACCGGTGGGAGCTCAGCTACCCGGGCTCTTGTTCCCTGAGAAGCGTCAGTGGTGACTGACAGGCCTGCGAGGGGTCCGTCATGTGGAGGGTCACCTTCATTCTGTGCCACGTGGACTTTAAGAGGGACTGTGCAAGCCCCTCGAGGGCCGGGAGGACTCAGGAATCGTAAGCCCGGGCGGCTTGCAGGAAGCCGGGCGGTGCCGCGCTGCCCGAGGGGCCCAGGTCCAGGCTCGCAGAGAGCGGTGGCCGGGAATGGGTGATTCTGTGTCTGCGTGAGGGCAGGGAAGGGGGAACCAGCTCCCAAACGCGAAGCAAGGAAACGGGATGGTTTGGGGTCCTATTTTACGTGACAACAGATCCTGCCGACCCTCACACGGTGTCCTTGGTGGTCCTCATACAAACCGACCACTGATGTAATTTACGCAGAAAGGAGACAAATGGGCCGGCAGCTCCCGACCCCCGACCGCCGGGCCGCACGTAAAGGTTTGGTAAACGTCGGTCGGGCAGAGTGCGGGGGTGCTCGGAACCCCCACCCCCAGGGCTTTGTGCTGTGCACTGTCCACAGAAGCAATCCTCAAGGACCATAGCGACACATCTGTAATGCATTATCTGCGTGACAGTCACCAAATGGTAGAACTTGGAGCCCAGCCCGTCATGTTCAGGTCAAGGGCATGGAAGTCCCACGGCTCAGTGTGGCCTGGGCCACAGCTTGAACGCGGGTCTCCTCTCCATGAGGCCCGAGCCCCTGCGCTGCACCCCACTGTCACCCCATTCGCTGCTTAAGTGTGACAGCGCAGGGACGTGCCCTCCCCAGGCCTCCCGGACTCGTCGTGGTTAAGCCAGTGGCCTCGGCTTCTGGGACCCTGCCTGCTGCTAGCGTGGCCTCCTGTGGCCCTCGGGCTAAATCATCAGAGTTTCTGACGGCTGTGACGGCCGTTCTGGGCAGACTCCGTGAGCGATGGCCCCGGACCGTGACCCGTCTGGCTCCACATCACATTTCCACGTAGACGCTTCACCGTACCCCACGCGACCTCACGCACGGTACCAGGCATGTGCGTGTGGGAATGGAAAGGCCGTGCCGGAGTGCCCTCCCGGTGGTGTTTGGCGGGGGAAGGAAGGGGCCGTGAACATCTGTGAGCATGCCACCTGGAAGTCGCCGGTCTCGGGAAGCGACTGGCTCCTCCTCACGCAGGGCTGTGGCGCTTCAAGGCGCCGCGTCCCGAGGGTCACCCCGCCCGTGCGTCTCTTCCGGGAAGACCTCACCCAGCACGCCCTGACCTGGCACAGTCCCTCACCGCGACACGTCTCTTCAGTCTTAGGAATAGTATGTTCATTAGAATAGTAGGTTCATTATACCTATGCAGAAACGTAGAAAAACAGTGGATAATCACTTGATGTGGACTAAAGGTTTGGGTGCTACTTCAGCAGTCTAAGGGAGGCTTATTAAGATGGGGTGAAAAGCGGAAAAAGAAGAGCAGACAATTGTAACAACAAGAGTAGCTAATATGTATTGACACTTTGCCGTACGAGGCACACCCGGGCGCTTTACAAGTGCGACTTCATTTCATTATTAATTATTTTTGTGTAGTTGCAAATCATTTTTATCATCGGTTGTTTACAGATGAGGCCTTGGAGGGAGAGGGGGGCATGTACACATATTAACATAATAACATGAAAACAGTGTAATGCACTCAGCGGGCAAGGCTGTTCGTCAAGGACTGTGGTCGCGTGGTTATATCAGAGGAGGGCGTTATTGATTTCCACTGAACTGACGGTAGGGGTGGGGCTACGTCCAGCCGCAGTGAGCAGGGGCGGCATTTGCTCAGAGGACCCTGTGCCTGGAGCCCAGAGCCTGGCCCCGGAGGGAGAAGCAGGGGAGATGAAGCTGGCCGGGGGACACTCGGTGACCACGGAGGGTGGGGGCGGGGGAGGCAGGGGCTGGGTTATGCGGCGCGTTTTATGCCGTGGTTCAGGGTGTGGGCACTTTCCTGAAGATGAAGGAACCCTCATGGTTCTTCACACAGGGAGGGCCGCGTGCTGAATCGCATCAGCGCTTCCAAAATCAGCACGATGACATCCGTCTCTCCCCCTTGGCTTCGAACCTGCACTTTCCGATGCCACTACCGGCAGGGGAGCCGGGACATGGGGCGTGTGGAGCGTGTCACGTGCCACTCTGGCTCTGGCACTGTGAGGGCGCAGACTGTCGGGGTCCCCAGGGGTCCCGGGCAGCGCTGGCTGGGTGTTGCTGGCAGGTCGGGGAGGAATAACACACAGAAAAGGCGTGAAACCCGAGCAAAGCTTAGCGGCGTCGGCCTGACGGAAGTCTGGCTGGCAGGCGTCTTAAATTTCAGCTTCTTCCGAAATCCCGCCATTGTTCTAGCACCCACTTTTTTCCTTCGTGAGTTTTTTGCAGACTTTTCATTCCGGTCTGTTGATCGATCGTTCTAGTTTGGTTTCTACCACCAAATGGCTTTAATTACTATGTAAAAAAAAAAAAAATCGTTTAACATCTGTCGAACAAGTGCCCCTCGCGTCCTTATTCAAACTTTCCTGGCTTCTCCTGTGTATTTAATCAAAGCCTCCTCTTCTGAAATCCTGTGTTCTTTCCCCTTCAAAGAATAAAATCTTGCAAATTTTATTGGGATGATGTTAACTTCGTCGCATCATGCAGGGGAAGCTGGCGTTTAAAAATAAAAATGATATCTTTACCATCCAGAAATAAAAATATGATTTTCCATTTATCCAAATATATGTAGTATCTCAGAGAAGTTTTATGGTTTTATTCATATGGATCTGGCAGATTTTTTGTTACTTTTTTCCTATCCATTTATCATGAGCGAGTTTTTTCCCTAATGTATTTTTTTCAGTAACCACTTTTTGACATGTAGGAAAGCTATCAAAGTTTTGCTTCTTTATTTCAGAACAAATCTCCTTACTGAATTCTTTTTTTTTTTTTTCTTCTCTTTTCTTTTCATCATGTCATGGAAGTTTCCTCCTATTTCTTACTTATTAAGCCGTTTTCTTCTTAATTTTCTCTTCCCCTTCTTCTTCCTCCTTATCAGAAATGAATGTTGAATATTATTGCCAAAAGACCACCTAGCTACGGCTGAAATAACATTCTTTCCTTTTGGTCTGTGATGGAGTATGAAAACGACAAATGATATAAACGTTCCTAATATTTAGTCATCCTCTGTTCTTTAATGTACTGCTGCGTTTCATTTGTGTACACAGCTATCTGAATCCTAAGCTTTTGTTACCTCTCGGTACCAAATTCAGCATCGGTGAATTCCTGAAAACTTGTCTCTCTGTCGGGCCCCTGCCACTGCCTCCTTCTCCCCTGCTCGGAGGACGGAAGGGGCTCACGTGGCCGTGGGAGACTGAGCTCAGTTAGCATCACAAATCTCCCGCCCACCGGGGAGCGAGGGCACAGAGCACCTGGATGTGGAGTCGGAGCAGACACTGCAGGATGCGTCTCAGGGAGAGGCTGGGTGGTCGCTGGTCGGCAGGGAGACTGAGCCATCTGGGTGGGGGTGGGTGACGACCCGGATGGGAGAGACGCCTTCCGAGCTGCCCGGATGTCAGGTGTGCTGAGGGGCTGCCTTTGCCCCCACCGGAACTCGGCCTCTCCGCTCCAGAAATGGAAAACAATCCCTGAAGAACGTAGAGATTGTTCTGGCAAGGCGGTTGGAAGCAGCGCTCGCTTTTCGGCCTTGCCTCGAGAACCCTCGTGTCTCTTTGGCTGAGTCTGGAACTGACTCGGAGCGAGAAGGACCAGCCTGGAAGCGCTGCCCTGTGGGAAGGTGGCCCGCAGTGTGTCAACAAACCTCAGCAGGTCAGTCCTGGAAGTGCATTGTTTATGCAAAGTGGCTTTTGGGTGTCACCGTCCCATAATCAGCTCGCCCGCCTGCCCGCCCGCCCTGGGACGTGAAGAAGAATTTTGACTGTCCGCCCAGAAGAGAACGCTGCTTGCTGGGTCCCCCTGCGCCCAGAGGTGCAGGGACTAGACCAGGTGCATTCTAGACCAGAACTGGTGACTTTCTCTGTGAGGTCAGCTACGGTCTCTGCTTTGGCCGGATGCACCCAAAGAAGCACCCATCCCCGCCTTTCTGCTTTTAAAAACCATTTTCAACTTATGGTCCCCACAAATCAGGTTGGGGCTTGGAGATGGCCTCCAGGCGGCAGTTGGCCAGTCCCTGTTCTGGAGGGTCCAGAAGATCTGGGATGTTCTCGTTGCCTCCGAGGGCCAGTCAGGATGCTTATCTCTTCCCTCTTGGACCCTTCTCAGCTGCTCCTGAGGGCAGCGGGGACAACCTCCTGCTCTGGGCATCCTAAGTGTCCCTCCCTTCAGGAGGAGTTATTAATTCATTTTGGATAAAGCCCCACTGGACAACATTTAATGCATTAAAATGGATGCAATGTGTGTGTGCGTGTTTGAATTTTGGGTGTGGAAGAGACAGTCAGTATAATCTGTTTTTAACTAGATAGGTAAGACTTTAAGATGCTCCTAGGGACAGTCATTTGAATGGTGATGCTCCTTCTGGCACAAAGGAGTAAACCGCGTTTCTGGCAAGTTCTTGCCCGGACTTCCGTCATCTGGGTGTGCCCATCGTCCTCCCCGACGGCAGTGGCAGACGCCCCCAGTGCCCTTCACAGACGTGGGACTAGCCAGGGACTTCCAAGGATGGATAACGATGGATAACGTCAGCCTCAAAGCAACCCGACCTACGTTTGGAAGACACGCGGGTGAGCTGCTGGATTCAGTTTGCCGTGCGTGCTCACACCTCACCGTCCTGTCTGTTGTTCACTTAAAAAATGGGCCGCTGAGAGCTGACGCGGGACTCAGTCGAGCGAGCGTTTTGCGTGCCCAGTATAAGAGCTCACGTGTAGGTTGTTCAGTAAACATTCCTTCCCGTCCCTTTGAAGACCACGCCCCGTGGAAGAGGCTCGTGCCGCAAAAGCTGCCCTGCATGGACCCCAGGGCCCAGTGTTGACCTCAGAGGCGTCCGACCCATCGGTGGACACCAAGGGAAGTGACACCCAGCTTGCGAGCAAAGTCACCCCCGCAAGCGCTGTAGGCGAGTGACCTGCTTGTGTGTGCCCTTCTCTGAGCTTGAGATGGTCACGTTTTAGATTGTCATGCGTCAAGGGGCAGGAGTGAGGTCTCCAGCCTCTCCACCTCGGCACCTCTTTCAGGTTTGGCCTCCGAAGTGTTACCAGAATTTAGCGCATTCAGTGCATCTCCACTCAGGATTGGCTTGGGGAGATTTCAAAGGGTTCGTGGCTGCCACTTTGGCTCTCGGAGGGGTGATTGGATATTAGCAATTAAAGCAGCGTGGATTGTTGCACTTTACCGACAGTGAAGTGCTTCGTAGTTATGCTTTACTAGTATTCCGACCAAATGCTTTTGAAACAGAGCATAGCTCAAACCTTTTTTTTTTTTTTCGAGATAGAGGGTAGCTCAAAACATTTCATGGTCCGCTTTGCGAGGCGGCATCGTGTATGGGAAAGCACACAGAGGCTCGGGCTGCAGTGCAGGGTCCGAAGGGACCTTGTCACTCAGATGATTTCCTGTGCCTCAGTTTCCCGATCTGCTAATCGTAGGTGATAACAGGACTTACACCCTACAGAATTGTTCGCAGATTAAACTAATCAATAAAAGTAGCCAGCTTAGAACAGTGTCTGGCATATAAAAGTGTTATCCATCTTAACATTCTTGGTTTGACTCACGACTGATAAGTCAGTGGTATAATCGGACATTTTCATGATAATTAGACTTTATTATTATTTTTCTAATTATGTAAGTAATTCACGTGCATTGCACAGTGCTTGGAAAACACACGTAAAAGAGAACAAGGAGCACCCACGATGAGATGCCGGAGATGACCCCCATGAGTGGCGAGTTACCTGGTGAGATTACGCTGTAAGTTACAGTTTGAGCCTAATTGTTTTCACGTAACATATACGATGAGTGTTTTCCCAGAGTCTGACACTCGGCTGCAGACGTCGTTTTTAATGGCTGCATGATGCGGTCGTGTCGATTACCCATCACGTGTGACCATTTTTTAGTGTCAGGCATCTTAGTCGTTTGGCCCATTCTGCTGGGGCGGAGACTGGGGGCAGCTATGGCGTACAGTGTTGTGGCAAGTGGCTGTGTGCATACATCCGTTTATTGAAGAGACTGTCTTTACCCCAGTCCACGTTCTCGTCCCTTTTGTCATAGATCAATTGACTACATACACGTGGGTTTATTTCTCGGCTCTCTGTTCCATTGATCTATGTGTCTCTTTTTTTATGCGAGTACCATGCTGTTTTGATGACTGTATCCTTGTAGTATATTTTGATATCAAGTACCATTGATACCTCCAACTTTGTTTTTCTTTCTCCAGATTGCTGTGGCTATTCGGGGGTCTATTGTAGTTTCATAGAAATTATAGGATTATTTGTTCTAGTTCTGAGACATTCCATTGGCTTTTTGATAGGGATTGCATTGAAACTACAGATTGCTTTGGGCAGTATGGACATTTCAATGCTATTAATTCTTCCTACCCATGAGCACGGTATACGCTTCATTTATTGTATCTTCTTCAGTTTCTCTCTTCAGTGTGTGTACTTTTTCAAGTACAGGTCTTTATCTCCTGGTTGAATTTATTCCTAGGTATTTAATTTTTTTTTTTTTGATGCAATTGTTAATGGGAGAGGGACGAACATTTGTAAGGCCATTGATAGGTATTAACAAACCACTCTCCCCGATCGCTTACAGTTAAACCCTCACAGCGTGAGGGCCACATATTACTACGGGAGCATCTAACATAATAATAGACGAACGAAAAAAGAGAGTCCCCGGAAGGTCTTGAATAAACATAATTTTTAAGTTCGTTGGACATTTTTTGTGTTTGTGATTGGAAAAAGAAAAAACACATACAACCAAACAAAAGCCAGACACACTCTGGCGCCGACTGAACCGGGGGGCACCTGCTGCTGAGCGGTGGCCCTGGCGAGCGGCAAGCACGCGCCCCCTCCTGCCGGGACCGAACCCCTCGCGGTGGGGGCTTCGAACCAGCAGCGCTGTGCCCGGCAGGCGGGCGGCAGGCGCGGGGAAGCCGAGGCTTGAGCTGGTCGCCCCTCCCGCCAGGTACACCGTGGGCACGGTCCAGGAGAACAACGACCAGGTGTGGAAGTTCCAGCGGTACTTCCTGGTGCAAGAGTACTGCAGCCGCCTCAACGTCCCGTTCCCCTTCGTGGTCTTCGCGTACTTCTACATGGTGCTCAAGAAGTGCTTCAGGTGCTGCTGCCGGGAGGCGCGCGTGGAGCCGTCCGCCTGCTGTGAGTGGCGGCCCCTCTGGGGCTCGGGATCCAAGCTCTGATGAGTCCCGGGGGGCGGGGGGGGCGTGCGGGGTCCCCGCCTCCGCAGCACCCTCACCCGTCTGTCCGTAAAGCTCAGGCAGCCGGCCGGCCGGCCAGTGACTGACTCAAGGGAAAGAGTCGCACGCAGGTTGAGAGCACCGTGCACCGCAGCCGGGAGAGCCCGACGTGGGGGCAATGACTTTTGGACAGACAGAAGGACACAGTGAACAGTAGGTCGAGCAAGCTAGATTTACAGGACTTTGTTGCTGCTGTGAAATTTACGCCCTGGGAAATATCCGCCTTGACTCCAGCAGGGCTCGTGACTTTTCTGTTCACCCTTAAGGCATTAGAAAGGTCACAGTTACTGGGGTGCGGTGGGGTGGGGTGCAGCTTCTCGGCCAACTGCTCCATCAGGCCCAGCTCCAGGGCCTGTGTACTTCAGGGTCCACGAAAGTCTTTTAAAAATCAGAAGAAAAAGAATGAACTTTTAGTCCACAGAAACTGTGTTGGTAGGTATTTGTCTTTATACCAGCCCAGCCATTAGATATTTTTAGTAATTTTTTTTTTTTAATCTGGGGAGGGACTCTCATGAGGACAAAAGTACCCGAGGGCCTGGGTGGCCGATGTGGCCTGGTTTGCCCAAAACCGCCCCGTCTCAGTACTGAGCATTCTGCATCCGGGGAGCGCAGAGGGGCTGGGGTGCATTAATGCGACACATCCGTGTCAAGCACCTACCATGGGCAGCTTGGGGGCCTGGTGCTATGCTGGAAAAGTAGAGGTTATTTTTGCCCTTGACAGTAATTGAGACGTGTGGGAAGCGCTCATTTTGAAAAACGGGCAAGGCTCCGTGATAGCCACACTACGGACACTTTGAACCCCAGACTAGCGTAAGTCAGGGAAGACTTCCCGGAAGAAGGGGCTGTTTGAGCTGACACCCCAGAGATGAGATGAAATCAGCCAGGCATAGGGGCAGATGCCGGCGGAGGGCCTCGGAGCGCGGCGTGCCCAGAGAGAGGAGGCGTTATGGAGGTCAAACGAGAGGAGACAGAGGGACGCGGGGACACGGGGCTGCAGCCACTGATGAAGAGCCCCGTGCTGTGTCCTCCAGCCCGGTTCCAGCTCCTCGCCGTCAACTTAGAGAGTGGGGAGCGGGGAGGGTCTTGAAGTGTGTCCCCCCCCGCCCACACTGGGACACTAATGGTAAAAAAAAGTCTCTGTTAAATGGCAAAATGGATATTGAGGGCAATTGGGAAGGGGGCGATCTAAGGCGGAGTCTAGTGCAAAGGATTAAAGGACACGGTCAGGTCGTTCTGGTCTCCACGTCGGTTTTTGCAGGGTGAGTGAGACATTTTCTGGGCCTCGGTCACAGGTGTCGTGCTGCTCGGTGGCCGCTGGGTGTGCATGTGCCTGTCCTCTGGTCTTGCCTTTGTTGGACCTGGAGGTGGCCCCGACTTCTGTCGCTGGATTCACGTTGCGTGTTGGGCAGCTCATCGCTGTCACTTCAGTGTCACCCCAAATATTTTGATGATTCGGCAAGTAAAAATACGGGTTTTGCTAACCTCAATACGGTGATTGGTGGCAATGAAGAACAATTTAACTTGCCAAGAACCATCACTTTTTTGTGGTGTTCTTTGCATAGAAACGGAGGCAAGTTACTGATGGGCACGACCCTCAGCATCGGTCCCAAAGCACTGCTGTGCTGTCCCTGGAGCTTCTGTCCCCAAAGACTGGCTTTCAGAATGTAAACCCATGTCATGGTCGAAGGGGTCCTATAGTCTGCTCTTTTAACACCATTATTCAAGACATTAAGTGTCACTTTGGGGATGCCATTAGCTATCGCACGTTGTAATTGCCTTTCTTGATGAAGAAAAGTGTTTTGACAGTTTCAGCAAGCTGCTGCCTTTCTCCCCATCATTTTGCCTTTGAAGACAAAGTGAGTAATTTCTAACTAAAAGGATGAAATGTCTTCATGTCAGAGATGGAATTAGAAGTTGAGACCTGGAATTTGATCGTACTCGAAGACCACGCCCAAAGGTCAGAGGCACGTGATGATGCATCTCAGAACTATCTGTGGTTGTCTGGAAGCCATGTGTGTCTTGGATAGTGTCTACAGGACGTGGTCCTCAGGGGACAATCTGTGCCTTCAGGTTTGGAGTCAAGTGCAGAGTCAGTTTAGGAGATGAATTGTATCTAGAGCCTCTGGAAATAAGTTTTATGTTTTTTTTTTTTCTTGCGTGGTTCCAAAAAAAAAACAAACGATGGATAAACAGTGCAGTGAGGAAGGTTTGGACTCAGTATAAATTAAAAACAATGTCTAACAATTAGGAAAAATATGAGTGGTCATGTGAGGTAGTGAATTCCTCAACCCTATTGGATTCTGGTCGGGGGGGTGTGTGTGTCTGTGTGTGAGATTAAGGTCCCCTCTCTAAAGATGCCCTGAGCTCGGTCCAGGGTCAACAGAGCCAGGACACTCAGCATGTAAGTGAGAACAACTCAGTCCCTGGACTTAGCTGGAGTCAAGAAGGCAGGACGGAATGCATCCCATTTTCCCAAAACTTACTGAATGATTAAGCACAATATGAACCTAAAAATGGAAACAGAGCCCTCAATATGGCCCCAAAATGGACAGGAGCTTCAGCTGGAGGAAGCAAACAGGTCAGAGGGGACCCTGGGAGGCTGATGGTCTTAGGACAAGTGGGGACGCAGTGTGCGCCCTTGATTTCCTCCCTCCACAAACAGTCCTTTCTCTCAGGAAGGAGCCAAGAAGTAGGGGGCATAGGGACCATGGAGGGGCAGGGCCCTTGTCCACCCGATCAGCAGTGAGGACGAGGGAGAGAGCTGAGAGCCCAGTGTCCTCGCCGGACACTTGGAGGTGGCTGGTCTCCTTGGAGACCTCTGAATCCAAACACCACAACGCTCCTGTGCTTGCCATGGCCTCTCACGGTAATTCATTTCCTACATGTCCCTCTCATCTGCCTCTGCTGATGGAGAAGCCATGAAAGTTAAGCTTAAAAAATATTCTTCTCTGAAGGAAAATACACGTTTTTTTTCAAACACCTTTCAGAAAAGGTAGAATCTAAACTTTCATTTTTGGCCCTTTTTTGGTGACATCTTCAATTTAATAATTTAAAAAGTATTACGTTTTTATAAAACTTGATATTTTTCGTGATTGAAAAAATAATCGAGATTCATTAAGAACATTTGAAAAATATAGAAAAACACAAATAAGAGAAAAGAGCAGGGCACATGCCACGCACCATCCAGAGATGAATGTTCCTGGCGTTTATTCTGTTACCCTTGTGTGCGTGCATAATGGTTTGACTGCTCTTTGCATGTGCATTCTGGCCATTTCCCACACCCGTAAATATAAATCCGTGTGACAGGTTTTAACTGGAATAGTGTCGATGGACCATAATTAACTGATAAACATTGGTAGAGTGAGACATTGTTTGGACTCTTTCGTGATGATATAAGACTGTGATAAACAATTGCATGCATTCTTTTTGAGCACATCGGCGATTTTTTTTTTCCCTTCGAGTTATTTCCCGAAGAGAAATCTCTCCGTGTAAGTCTTTTGCTATTGTCTCCCCACCGCTCGTCCCCCGCCCCCTGGGACTGTAGCAATTTAGATTTCCCAGGATAGGGAACGCACGCTTGTCCGTGACCTCCTAACACAGAGCGTGGTCATCACTATAGACCTACGATTTTCTGGATTGGCGGTGAAAACGCCCGGCCATCATTTCCGCCAGCATTTCCTTGACTGCCGAGAAGCGGGGCGGTTCTTCCGTGGTCACTTGTCATTCTTGGTCTTCGGCCAGCTGTGTACGGGAGACCTCGCCTTTTCTCACTGGTTTTTTTTATGTACGCTTATTGGGCTTCCACATGCTTTAGTTTGAGGATGATGCATCGGAAATTATGCTGCTAGGAAAAATACAAAAGACTTAAGGTTAGGAAATAGTTTCTAAAGTGAGTAACCACCATTTAAAAAAAAATATCCAAAAAAAATAATAATCAAAGAAGAAGGAAGAGAAAAAAAGAATTCTGAATTTGCTGTGTAGGATTCGCTTCAACCCTGCCACATGCCTAGTGGCTCCGTCTTTGACTCCCAGTTGATTCTTCTTAAATCCAGGGAGATGATATAATTCTCCCTAAACTCTTAACGTGTCGCTGAACAAATTTAAAAGTAAAAACTAGATGCATTTACTCCAAGCGGACACCTGCATCAAGAGTGGAGGGTGGCCGTCCATCGCACCAGTGCCTGAGGCCAGGGGACATTTCGTTCTGTTCTTTTGTTTTGTTGCGTCTGAGAGTTAAGGTGCTGGAGGAGACTGAGCCGAGGGTCTTGCTGGAACGTGCTGTGGGCTTGTCGGGCAGCACGCCCTGGCGTAGGCGGGGGGAAGAGACCGGACGCAAGCATGTCCGTGGGGGTTTGCGCCCAGCCCTGGGGGCATGTGCAACACTGTCGTCAGGGCTTCCTTGCCTCTTCTCCAAACTTCCTACCCCCATTTGAGGTCGAGGGTAGTCCATCCGTCGGTAATTATTCAACACAGTGATCAGTTTAGCATTTTTTATGTCATCAGAATGGAAGAGGAGCATGTGGGGGTGTGTGGGAACCAAATTCGTCAGGAAATAGCGATGCCACTCAGTCACAAAACAGAGGCTTTGGGGCGGTCTCTGCTTGGAGTCAAGATGGCATCCTGTGTCGTGCAGACAGCTCGGCTCCTCGCTGTTACTGAGAGAGTCACTAACATCCCCTCGCTCGGCTGCTGTCACTAGCAGGTGACATTAGTCAGATCGGCTTGTGCAGGACGAATTGGATTCTCCTGGTTCCGGAAGCACAAAATGCCCAACAGGTGTCAATTCAGGGGCAAGGGGCAAAAGGAAATGATCTGAATGTTGTTCTTTGTCTTTATCCAAGGTTTGAAAAACGAAGACAATGAGACTCTGGCGTGGGAGGGTGTCATGAAAGAAAATTACCTCGTCAAGATCAACACGAAAGCCAGCGACACCGCGGAGGAGTATGCCGGCCATTCGTTTCTGCTCCTTGGGGCACCCCTGTACCCGTGTGCCCGCAGAGCATGGGCAGCGTATTCGGGCCAGCTCTGCCAGGAGGTTACACCAGAGTAATAGCGCCAAAAGATATTGCCCAGGCGATCGAAGGTGACAAACGCATCAATGCGTGTCAGCCTTTCGGGAAGGGTCAAAGCCACCCCCGCCGTCCCTATGGTCCTTCACGGCCCTGGGAAAGAAAAGACGTCTTTGGAGCCTGCAGGGCAGGGCCTGGGAACCCGGTGACAGGAGCGAGGTCCCTCTGCCACAGCCGTAGAGGTAGATTCTGGGAAGACCACAGATCACGTGTGGTGGGCAGCACCTTGTGGTGCCCACACACGGACCTCTGCCATGAAGCAGAGAGATCGGATGATGGAAAAGCTCTGTGGTTGATCCGTTACCAACCCCCTGAGAAGTCCTGAATGTCATTTATGAGTCACATGGAGTTGTCATGAACATCCATCCCATAGCTCTAGATAAATCCATAGGAGATCCACCAGTAACGCGTTATGCAGGGCCTCAGGGGCGTGCCCTGTACTGCGTGTGTGGGTGGGCACGGTCAAAGGTCAGGTGGCACAGACACTGAGAGCCCCAAACGCATGTCAAAATCACGCTCTGACAAAAACAGTCAATATAAGCACAACAGATCTTTCTGTCAGGTCCCACACGGCTCCTGGGGGGGGGATGGGACACTGTGCTTTTTCTCTGAGTGCCGAAGCAGATGCCCTAAGCCTCCTGCGTTCCTAGACTCTGAGATGTGGGTTTCAGAAAATGAGGGACAAACCTGACAGCTCATCTCTCACCACCCCATCGGCACAGGTAGACTTATTTGCTGCACTCCTAACTGGGCTGAGAACAGAATTCTGCTTTGTTTGGGCATAAGGAAGAAAGTTAAAAAAAAGAAAAAGAAAAAGGAAGAAAAGCATAAATGCGACTGACATCAATTTAGTGAAAAATGAAAATGATCTGTATTTTGTTCTTTAAAAGACTGTAAAATGGAGCCTAACAGCCCTTTCTCTCTCTCTCTCTCGTTCTTTCCCTTTCTTTTTAAAAACTTCCTTGAAGAATGAGGCACCGGTTCAGACAGCTGGATACAAAGGTTGCGGTTCTGTTGATAGTTTAAGAAGTATTATTTTTATCTCTATTATCTTTGTGCTTCCACTTAGAGGTCAGTGGTTATGGTCCAAAAAGACAAGGAGTTCATTATTTAAAAAGGAAAACAGGTGGCTGTGTGCGTTCGGCTCTCTGTGCTCGCTGCTGATCGGCTGGGTGCAGGGCGGGCACCGCGGCTCGGCCGCTCCAGGCCGCGTGGCGTGATCCTGAAGTCCCACTTCCACGGTCTCGACGCCACGTCTGTCTGACCCAGGACTGCCTCTCTCTAGAGTGAGGTGTAAGACGCCAGCCACCCCGGGAAGAACCACAGAGGCCCGGAGAGTGGCTCAGGAGCCTGGGAGCCTTTCTGCTAGCCTTCGGTGTGGCTGAATTTGTCGCCCATTGGATGTGAAGGGCGTCGCAAATGCACACGCTCACAGGGGTGCGCTGGGCGTGGGGAGAGGGTGCCCGCACCCCCCAAGCGGGAGGGCCGGAAGCCGTGGTTAGGCTCAGCCAGGCGGCAGTCAGCTCGCTAACACGGGATCATGTTAGGCTCTGACGAGGACACGGTACCTGGCACTTTATCGTGGTGCCCTGGAGATGCCATCGAGGGTGGTGACATTCACGTCACCTCCCAGGGCCTCGCTGTTTGGCAGCCAGACAATACCTGCCTCCAGCACCCAGCACCTCACCCGCGGGAGGTCTCGGTGGACACTGGTGGAAGGCACCCCAGCAGACCTCCCGCACCAGCGTGCACCTGGGTCACAGTTTCTTGGTGATTAATTTGTGTTATGGACCATCCGCACTTTTGAAAACCGAGGCTGTGTCCACACGGGCCCCGGCTCCTTGAGCTCTGGGCCCATGCAGGACGGTGGGTCCGTGCCCGGTACCTTCCTGGCCACCCAGTTAGTCTCCTCCTCCTGAGTCTCCCCCGCTTGCCTCCCTTGGAACACCGGCTGTGTATATTGGTGCCAGCCCTCGGGATGATGGTCCGTTCTGTGCCGACGGTCGAATGTTCTCGCCACGGTTCGCCGTGGTTAGCTATTGCTGCATAACAAACGACCCCACACTTCAGTGGCTTCAAACAGCCATTTTATGTGCTCTTGCTTCTGCGGGAAGGCAATTTGGGGAAGGCTCGGCTGGGCAGTTCTGCTTTACGTTTGCTCAGCTGGCCTTTCTGGGCTGGATCCAGCTGGTGGTGTGGCCAGGGTCTCGCTCCTCAGTGGACCTCCATGTGACCCCTCGGATCCTGTGGTGGCTTGTAACCCACCTTTTGATGTGGGAGTGGCACATGTGTACGGGGGCAGGGGGCAGGTGGCAGTCACCTTTGGAGACACGCTGTCACGCACGAGTATGTCTGCTTGGGGCCACTCTCATTCCGATGTTGCATGCGTACCAATTTTTAATTGAGTCACCAGAGAGATGCCTATTTCATTAGATTGAGTGCTGTACACACATGGTCACGTTAGGATGCACATCACGGCCATGACGTGAAGAGGGAAAAGGAAAGCGCTGGACAGTTTTAAAGATCAGAGGACATTATCGAATACGAAGAGAATATACGACAGCAGCACTGAGGGACCGTATCCTAAGACTCGAATGTGCAATCTCAAATGCACGTAAAACCTTAGGAGCTGTTCATTTCTCTGCGTCGTACATTTTTGTTTAAATGTATTGTCCGCTGCGCCTAGACCTAGGCCGCAAAGCGCATAATATTTATTGACCTGCCACGAGCCGAGCACTGGGCTCAGTGCCATCAAGGCAGACACAGCCCCTCAGTCTCACGAATGGACGACGCTTCGTTAAGTGGTTTGGGACTGGAGCGTTTGCAGGCTGCGCTGGGTAGGATTAGGGAGCAATCGCGATTCTCTAAGCAGTACCCACACACATGCCGGATTGCCTGGGCATCGTGTCTGTAGAGAAAACGGGCTCTTTTTGTTTGTTTCGTTGTTTTACGTGTGGGTTCACCTCGCTGGTTTGGGAGGGCATTTTTGGAACGTCGGCTTAGGAGCTGGGCTGACGCTTCCTCAAGCCACGCCTGCTGCGGACCCTCCTCGGGACATGATGGCCCAACTGAGACGGAGAGCGAGGGGCAGGGCAGGAGCCTCGCTTCCCCTGGACACCTGCCAGGCCCGGGTCAGGGGTCATCGGACAAGCTGACCTCCACACGGCGAGGTCTGAGGGTGATTTGGGTTTGTAGCATGGAGATCTCGACACAGTCCCCCTGCTTACCTACTGGCTGGCTTCCAAGAGCGAGGAGGCAGAAGCCACTGAAGCAGGGACAGTGGGCCGAACAGTGGGAGTGGCGGGGGCGGGGGCAGTGTGGGCTGAGGGAGTCACGCACAATGAAGTCATAATGGGAGGCTGTCCACACACATGTGAGCCAGGGGTCTCCGGGGACCTCAGAGACGTGCTTGCCCGTCCCCTCAGTGTCCCCAGGGCTGACGAGCTCAGCCGCTTCCTGGCTCCCACAGAAGCCCACCTACACCCTGCGTTGTGTAGGGTTGGGTGAGAAATTGGGCAGGTCCACGGGAGACTGAACTTCACAGCACAGAGCGAAGGCCGTCCGTCACCCATGGGATTCCGCTACCTCCCGCTTCTCGCCTGATGCCCTGCCCCGTCTCTCCTGTTTACCCCTCCTCCATCCTGTACACCTCCTCATCTGAGCAGCAGAGAAGTCTCCGTCCCGTCCACAGGGGACTTTAGGGATCGTCACTTGTTTCTTGAGCAAGCTCCTGGAGTTTATGCCCTAAACACCTGCATCGACAAACAGCCTACATGGACAGAGGCTCCCGAAAGCCCCTCCCGTGAATAGATAATGTACCAGGAAACAAAGTCATTGACAATTGACCTGAATTCTGTGAGGAGGGATCGGACTATGCCTTCCTCCTTTAGGCAGCCACTGGCCCTTCTGGTCTCTTTTTGTTCTTTAAAAAAAGAAATTTAAATGAAGAGGTTGTTACTGGAAATAAGCCCAAGTTAAACACAGGTTTTTCCTTGAGTGAGAGATATAGCATGTTAGAAACCAATTTATAGAAATTGCATTATGTCTACAGCCTTTACCAAGTGTATCGATATGGCGTATAATTTAAAATGAGCTTCCTGCATTACAAGTAAACTTGTGAAATATGCATGTATCAGAAATAATTTTATTATGCCTTTTATAATTTATACTGGTTTTTCGTGAGGGGAGACACTTTATTTGCAAAAACTTGATTTATCGTATTTTACCCCTATCAAAGCAAGACTTTATTGGTATCTTATAATTGCATTAGTATTAGTTACATATAACATTATAATTTATACATATCGTTTCTGTGTGCTTGCTTAAAATCTGTTCTTTCTAGTGGTTGCATGTGGGAGAAGGTAATACTAATTGTGCTAATGATCGTTTGTTAGGGATGATTTCAGAGAGTGAGCTATGGACAGAGTCCGAAATGTCGCTCATTCTGCCCTATTCCAGCCATGCACCAGACTCACTGGGGTGTGTGTGTGTGTGTGTGTGTGTGTGTGTGTGTGTGTGTGTGTGTGATGGAAAAGCTATAGAGCGATCATTTCAAATTCAGAGTTGGAAAATCGACCCTAAGACCAGTTCTATCTTTTTCCCTTTCCAAGCTTAATGATCTCAAGGGTCTTCTGAAAGAGATTGCTAATAAAATCAAATAAAACTCGTGGGCTCTAATGGAGAAAAATCTAATTATAACAAGGTAAGCCCATTTTTTTTTTTGCTCTGTAAATGTATATATTCTAAGACTAATTCAAAATTAAGATTTTTGCTCAGTTATCTTACTTTCACATATTATTAGATTAGAAAATCATGCATCATGTGAAAAATTCAAACAGCGCAGGGCGGTTGGAAGGGGTGGTTCCCTCTCGTATTAATTTCCCCACCACTCGGCTCCCAGGCCAGAGGCTGGCACAGCCAGCATTGGGTGCACGTGGTTTTTTTTTGCAGCCTGTGTAGCTATTTTGGCATTAATTGAATCGAGGCCCCACGATTCTGAGACTCAGCATTCTTTTTTTTTCTTCCTCAAGTCTCTGTCGTGGGTGTCATTACAGATGGTGACTCACCATGCCCCATTCACTCAGCACTGTGTTTATTGCTGTGGGGTATGGAGACGTGTGTTGTTTGCTTCACGACCGGGAAACGTGCATTGATCACATTTTACTACCGAAGATGTTTTTAGTAAGGCATTCGAGGTCTTTAGCAATAGCTCACCTGCATGATGAAAATGGAATTCGATTAACTGGCAAAGTTGAGCCCAAGGCTTTGCTCCATGATCTTACTATTTCCTTTGATTATGTTTCCCACGACCTGTTCAAATTCTGAAAACAAGTGTTCAAAATATTGTTAGGGACACGAAGAGCTAGAGAAAAAACCAGTGGACATCCATTTGATTAGAATTTTTTGAGAAAGTTATTTGCGAGGAATGAAAACATATGACTCCCGTCCTTCCTTCCTTCCTTCCTTCCTTCCTTCCTTCCTTCCTTCCTTCCTTCCTTCCTTCCTTCCTTCCTTCCTTCCTTCCTTCCTCCTTCCTTCCTTCCTCCTTCCTTCCTTCCTTTCTTTCCTTCTTTCCTGTCCTTCCTTCCATCTTCCCTCCCTCCCTTCCTCCCTCCCTCCCTCCTTCTCTTCCTTTAATATTTGTCGAGGGCCTATTAAGTGCTGAGGGAGCCGTGCTGGGACCTGTGCTGAGGCTCAGACACTGATTGTTAAATTCTCACACTGCAGAATTTCTGTTTATGGAGCGATCGTGTTACAGGGTAATTGTGATCATCAAGTTCCTTTCAATATTTCTGGTCACTCACTCAATACTTTTCCTTTGGGTTCTAACAATTATAGATTATATTAGAAAGCTCTCTATCATGGAGAACTTGGTTAGAATAAGATTAATGCATATTTTATCTAATCGGAAAGGCAGGGACAGCCTCCCGAGTTCCTTAAGAAAATAAACGTTGCATAATCAGAGAGAATGTGTTGCAGCTCTTTCATAATGGCGTTAAATGAAAACAATCTTCTACCTTACAATAAATTCAGTTTGCATTTTGGAACATTTGCCATTTTCTTTAATTTATGAGTTGAAATATTTTAAAAATCAGGAAGAGATAAAACATTTTAAATGATTTTTTAAAAAAACCATAGAGGTGTAATAATCGGCAAAGTTTCAGAACAAGAGCTGCATACCCACCTCTCCCAGCCCGAATATCCTCATCTCTTGTTCTTTTCCAAGCATGCTGACTGTGAGTGCAGTGAGCGAACGCACCGGCTTCTTGTCAGTTTGCCCCTCGCTTAAACTTAAACTTATGCAGAGCCATTAATCAGTGAAGGAAAATGAGTCAGGAGAAGGACATGGCTTCCTTTCTGTGTGACCCTCCACGAAAGAAAAAGGATGAGAATTGCCTGTGAGGGAAGAGCTGCCCCGCAAATTCTTAACCACGCCTGCCTCTAGAAATGAGGACTTTGGCATATGCGATCTTTTGGCACACTTTCTTCTTCTGGTTGTAAGGTCCATTTTCTCTTCTGGATGTTGTCTGTCTGGCATATCTTTAAGAAGGTCACTGCAAATGCAGTTTATAGGCAACCAGCTACATGCTGCTAAGACATCATTCTTCCGCTGCCTCCTTGACAGGTCTCTCCCCAGAGGGGCGAAGGTGATCGCCCCTTGATGCAGGGACAAGGGAGGAGAATGCCCCCCAGGCAGAGGGAGCTGACAGTAGTCGGGGTGGACACTCAGGGGCGGCTCTTTGTCCTTCCCCCATCTGGCTCTTCATCACTGAATCAGCCTTTGATACGGTGATTTGGGAGGAAATAAACGGATAGTTGTATGTACATTCCTTCTTCCTCCCACGGGGAGGTGAAAGAAGACAGGGCCGGGTGAGAGTGAAGCTGTTTGTTTCCTCGCACCTTTATACTTAGGGAGCGCGGGCCACGTGGCAGGTGCGGCCCCCGGATGTTTAATCCCTACGTCGGTTCTTGAATTTGCCACCCTTAAAATCTAGTTCAGTTGAAAGATTTGGAATTCCTTTGGGACTCATCACGAAACTTCATTTAGATACATTATTGCAGTTTCTTAGGTTTATTATCAACTGATCCTTCTCTTTATGCAGAAACTAAAGCACCCCAAGACTTTCTGAGTCTTAACCAGTCACCGACCATTCACCTGTGATTGGTTATTCTGTTCTCACTGGCAAACTGGCCAGGACTCACATCTTGAAGAGAAACAAACAAACAAACAAACAAAACGGTCTCATAGCCACTTCAACACCCAAAGAAAGCCTCTCAGTTTCTGGTAGTGAGTTCGGACCCCGTGCCCGTGCATTACCAGCAGGTTCTGAAGCAGGCTGGAGCGTGAGAAGGAACGCGAGAAACCCACGCTTCACCCAGTTCCTCGTCTGCTTTGTTTCCACAGGTAACATCAGACGGCCGGACGGATAAGACCCAAGGAGTGCCGGCGAGCGGCCTGGCGACTGAGGGCTGCTCGGGCCCCCGGCTGCCCAGCGGACGGTTTTAACCACCCCGCTGTGTTCTAATCTGACGCTAAAGCGTGTGATTGATTTCGCCCGCCAAGGGGAGGTCAAGGCAGGGCGTTCCCTCCACGGGCCCCGCCGACGGCTGCCCTCTGGGTCTCCGCGACCAGGACTTGCTGCTGGCAGGTTCCGAGTGTGTCCCACGTCCCCCTCCGTCCTTCCCCTTTCCTGCGTTTGACGCCTGCCTGTCAAGGAGAACATCTCCCCTGGGAATGGGGGGGGGGCACGGTTTCCCGCCTCCACCTGTGTGGCTGCTTTGTCTCCGTTCGCGTCTCTGTTATTTTCCGTTAGTGCACGGTGTGACTAATCAGTTGGCATGTCGTTAAAAGTCTCCCAAGTCAGGTCTGATTTTAAAACACGCTGTTGGAAGAGAAGCTTGCTCTCTTCCGGGGAGACTGTTTCCCTATCTCTATGCTTTTTATCCATTCAAGGACGTGACGAACCGGCACCTTCCCCTCTCGCCGGCACCAGGAACTCTGGCCGAAGGAAGTGTCCCCATTCCTAACAGGGTGAAGATCACCCCAAAAGGGAACCTTGAGATGCACCACTGCTTAGTTTTCAATGGGTGCTCCTCTTCCTCTTCCTATTTGTTATTTTCCTACTAAAAAGAATTCATAGATACTATAGAAAATTTAGACCATGTAAAAGATAGAAAAAATATAAATAGTCCCACTATCTAAAGATAATCACATTGCAGGATGTTTTTCCTGGTCCATTTTTTTCTATGCATGTCTCTTTCTCTTTTAAAAGTTTTACATAATGTCATCAAACCATATATACAATTTTATATACGCTTTGCACTTAATATTTTATCAAAGACGGCTTCTTTATATTTATGGCCTTCTTAAACATTATATTAATGATGGCATAGTGTTCAGCCTCTTCCAATGAGTTCCACCACATTTTGTCATCGAAGGCCATTCCCAGTTGGTCAGTGGATTGAGCGTCTGTGTGCGTGAATCTTTCAGCATTGGGGAAGTTTTCCATGGCTCAGGCCCCACGATTATGTATTGATGATTGAACCACTTACCAGGCTTTTTCATAAATGTATAGCAAACAGGAATTATTAACTTGACTATAAGGTAGGAGCTACGTGAACCTAGAACTCTTAACAAAATAGTATATTTAATCCCTAGTTTAGGAAGAAGCCAATAGACTTATCTAAACATTACGGGGGGTGATGGCATTGGTGTCAAACTGGAGAGAGCATCTTTTCTAAGAGTCCTAGTCCCAGCTTTCCATGGAAGGGACCTTATCTTCATCCCAAAGAGATGGTCCAGAAGTCCCTGAGGCCCTTGAAATGTCCACGATTCGTTTTTTGTTTGTTTGTTTGCTTGTTTGTTTTCTCAGCTTTGAATAGACTATAAACTCAGTGGCTGAAGAAGAAAATCTGGGAAGGAAACTATTGAAAGTTCATCTAATTAGAAAAATAACAGGAGCGTGAACCAAGCGAGAGAAAGCTTTTTCCGTTTTGTCTGGGAGTCGCTGAAACGCCTCCTCTCGGCATTTGTGTGGTCCACAGGCACAGACGCGAGCGAGAGGCGCCTTCTCACTTACACCCCGTTAACGGCCTGAGTGGGAATCTTGTTCGTCAGGGTCGGTCAGCTCGTGGTTCTGGGTGCTGAAAGCAGATGGGATAAAATGTACATGACAAAAATGGTCAGCGAATGACATTTTTGGCATTTCCTTGTTGGGGAGAGAATGTCACTTTCATTTCGCTGTGGCAACCAGAATGTCTGCCCTTTCTGAAGCCA
The DNA here is from genome assembly GCA_003508835.1 of Eonycteris spelaea. NCBI lineage: Eukaryota > Metazoa > Chordata > Mammalia > Chiroptera > Pteropodidae > Eonycteris > Eonycteris spelaea. The sequence continues at coordinate 1,500,999 of PUFA01000034.1, read as the reverse complement.
CCCAGCGGAGGCACATGCCATCTCCATACCAACCGGAAAAATAAAGAGTGTGGCACCACGCGTAAGACCGTGCGGAGAGAAACAGCAGCCCCATCCTCTTACCCTCACTTCATGGAGGGAACTTGCATAAGATAAGTAGGTTGAATTGAAACCCTCCTGGAAGACGGAATTTAACATAGCTATTGGCTAATCCCCTTAGATGCATTTGTCCCATAGAGTTCCACTGACCATATTTGTGTTAGGTTAAGAAACAGGCTTATATGCACATCAGTATCAGCAGCAAAAGAAATTATTGATACTAAACGCAGAGAACTTGCACACTTCACCTGTAGCAGAGAGGGAACTGTCTGCTGTTTTCAGCTCGCTCTGTCCGGAAGATATTTCTGTGTGGTTAGGCGCCATGCGACTTTTGCATATGCGAAGTCATTGTTTTAGGTGCAGCTCAGGAAAATAGCACAGGTATTGAACGTACCACTAATGGAAGGTGCTACGTCCTTGTGTGTGGTTCTAAAAGTGTCCTGTGTACCTGTCCCTCACTCCTGGGAATCCTGTAACCTGGTTTAAATCAGCGTGTTGACGAATTAAATAAAGGAGGAATTGTCATCGTTTTTGTCCTTCTTTTGAGAGGGGAGAAAGGGAAATTCCTTAGTTCAGTCAGATGTGTCTGTAGAGATTGGTTCTCAGAGTGAGCTGCCGTCTCTAAGCAGAGGACTAGAACATTCCGAGAATGCAAGCAGAAGGCTGTCCCCCGGGTCTGGGTCTCACCAGCACGGCCAGGTTCGCCATGGCCCACCTCACGGTGCCCACCCCCCGCCCCCCGTTGGGCCCCGTCTGCGGCTCCCGGGTCTCCAGCTTTGTTGCCTCAGAACCATCTCTTTGGGTCCCCACCCGCAGGCATGCCCGGCTATTTCTGAGGATGCAGGGGCCACCTCTGGGATCACAAACGGGGCTCTAATAAGCTGTCTGTCATGCACACCTGCACAGGACGGGAAGATGAAGCCTTCAGGCCCCAGCCGGGCCGTGATTTCCTCGTTGGCCTTGACAGCAGAGTCCCCTCCTGCTCCAAAGCCGCATTTGTTTCAGGGCGGGTTGGGGAAGTATGTCTCCCCGATGAGGACTGAGCCCTGTGGTTGTCATGGAGACAGCCCCTGCCCGCAGCCTCTGTCTGGGAAACCGCCAGGCCCTCAGCAGAGCTGATATTGGAAGCCAACTCCCGACTGCCCTCCCTGACCCCCGACCCCTGACCCCTGGCCCAGGCGCACGTGGATGGGAATCCACGTGAAGATGGGAATCGTCAGGGAAGCGACTTCGGTGGCCGTCCCGCGTGCCGATGGGACCCGAGTGGACGTCTCTGTACCACGGTCGGTTTGCCTGCTTTCTTCCCACTGCAGCCAAGGTGCTGCCCTTCGTCTTCTCCAAGCCGGTGCCTCCCTCCGTGCCATCCCCGCACGCCCAGGAACTGCCTAGTGCTGACCACCCAGCATCGCCCTTCTTTACCCTCTTCCGGTCTCAGCTGAGACTTCCTGTGGGAGGTGTTTCCACTCGCTCACGCCTTTCCTGTCCGGCCCCCAAATACAAAACCTCCGCCCGTCCCTCCATCCCTCCATCCCCCGGCTCGTCTCCTGCCCTCGCGGTGCGAAGTCGCACGGACGTGTTCTCTATGTTCCTTTCCTGCTCAGCCGCCCCGGGCGGCTCAGCCCCCACTCCCCCCCCCCAAGCTCCCCATCCTGCAGTCACCAAGGAGACGCCGTCACACCCCACGGCGGTTGTCAGTCCTCAGCAGGCTCCATGCCGCCGATGGCTTCCTCCTTCCTCCTTCCTCTTGGCGTCGAGGAAGCCGCAGTGTTGGGTTTTCTTCATGCCTCCGACGGCATCTTCGCAACCCACCCTGCTCTACTAACGTGGCTTCCTTAGGGCTCCCTCCCAGGCCCTCCCCTCGTGGCACCCTGGGTCCTGTCGCGGCTTCACTTCCCAGGCAGGCCGGGTCCAGCCCTTCCCCACCTGAGCACCTTACCTGCTTGTCCAGCTGCCTAGCGAGCACCTCGGCCCACACTCGCCGATGCTTCTGCCGGTCACCCCGCCAGAAATCCCGGCGTCACCCCCGATGCCCCGTTTCCTCTCACTTCGTGTCCCGTCAAAGGGAGCCCCTAAATACCTCCTAAGTCTAACCACCCTCTTCTCTCGGCCCAGCCACGGTTTGCTTTGCCTGGATCAGCGTAGATCCGGTCCGCCGAGCCACCACCTGTAAACTTCTCCAGCTCGGGGCCAAGGCGGGTGAGCTCCTCTGAATGGAAACCCGGGCATGGGACGGTCTTGGGTAAAACCCCCCGAGTGGCTTCCCGTCGCTCTCGGCATAATGGCCACGGCTGCTACCAGACGGCACGGCTCGGCCTGCTCTGCTCAGACTTGGCGCCGTGGCCCCCTCCCCCACCCACGCGCCGCCCTCCTTGAGCTCGGATGCCCCCGTGCCTCACGGGGCGCCGTTGGCAGGTAAAAGGGGCGAAACAGGACCATTTGGGGAAGCCACGCGACCCCTCACTCCAGCGTGATGCGCTGCGACCGGCCCCGGGGCCTTGCTCGTTCGGTCTCATCGTCCCCGGATGCTCTTCTTTGCCTCCCGCCAGCTCCGGCTCAGCCGCCAGCTCTCCTGCCGCGCGTCCCTTTCCAGGAAAGCCGTTCTCGACCCCCTACCTCCAGTGCCGCTGCCACACGCCTTTGCCAACGTGCCACCGAGCCCGCCCCTGAGGGTCCCCGTCACCGCTGCCACGTCGCACTGGCGCGTCCGCTCCCCGGAGTCCGGGTCTGCGTCAGGGCTCGGGCCCCTCGCGTGTGTCCCGCAGGCAGCCCGGACCCGACACATCATAGCTAAACAGCGCTCAGCCGGCGAGTGAGTGGACACGTCAGGTCACCGTCGGGAGACGCTTATCCGTCGGAGGCTCACATTTCCGCACGTCTGCCTCGTTTCTGTCGATTCGAGGGTTTTCACACGTGAACAGTCTTGGAAGATTGAGATGATGCCTTCCCAGTGAAGGACAGCGAGCCAGTGACCCACCGCCGGGAAGATGACGTCTCTCTCTGGGGGACGGCCGGCCCTCCGAGATCGATGCCTCCTTCTGTGACAGAACAGACCGTGTGTGCAGGTGTGACCGGGCTCCTCCCAGATCCCCCTGTGTGGACTGGGGCTCGGGTACCCAGCGGCGAAGATGCCACCATCTGGCTGTGACTGTGAGTGACGAGCTGTCCTTCACCTCCAACAGGACCGCGGGGTCTTCTGCCAGCACCCGTGACAGTCACATCTTGGCTGGAACCTCAGACCCGTCACGGTTCTTGATGTTAATCAGAGTGGTCCTATTTCATTCATCCTGCGTATTTTTTTTGGGGGGGGGATGTCAGTGTGAAGAAAGGAAGCGCAGGACGCCTCTGGCACCAGGTCCCGTCATGCCCGCCTCACACACTGCATCCCCGTGGTCGGAGCCTCCTGGGAGGTGATCGGGGCTGCGCAACAATCTTGTCGACTGTCCTTCCTATGTCCTCTCTTGTTCGTTCTCTTTTCTTCCTTCGAATTTTGTGACTGTCCCCCTCCGGGCCAAAGTCCACATTCTAGTCCCTCTTCACTGGTCGAACTAATTTCTTCTGCAGTGTTAGCTGAATTTTATAGGAGGCTCTTAAAGAGGAAAACCATTCCAGATTTAGTAAGGTTTCGTAGAAAAGCCGTGGAGCAGAAAGGAGGAGACATCGCTTTTAGATCCGTTCAGGCGTGACGAGTCGCACGAACCTGGGCGGGTCACGAAACTCCAGTTCCCTCACTCTTCATTCATTCACTCATTCGTTCATGCCACTCAGCGAGTTGTTTGAACTAAGTGACATTGTTTACGCAGTGGCCTTCGATGAGAGCCACGCCCCGACGAGGGTGACGGGAGGACTCGAGGCGCCCACACAGCGTGAACGGATGCCTGGAGTGCCACACGGGGCCGTGGGCGCGGGCACCGGGGTGAGAGCGGGCAGAGTAAGCTGAGCCCACAGCCGCCCGCAGCCGCCCGCAGCCAGGGCCCGAGCCGAGTCTGGTGGGGCAAGGCATTGGCCACGAAGGGGTTTGAATCAAAAGGAGAAGGTTCCCAAAGCCCCTGCGGACCCTGTCCCAAGCTCTGCCTCTGCAGGGAACTCCCCGAAGCTTCAGCAGAGAGTCCTCACCGCTCCCAGGGCCAAGCGCGTGTACCTGGCGGGAAGCTGGAGAGCAGCACAGGGAGGAAGCCCAGGGATCCCCCTCTGCCCAAGGTCTAGGTGCAGACTTTGGGTCTGCCAAGAGGGGATCACGTTAGGGTCCCCCGCAGGGTGGGAGTGGGGAGGCGCGTGCTCAGCACAGCCCTTGGCACGTGGCAAACATCCAAGTTACTGTGTCGAAACTGGGGGAAAGCTTCGGAATTATCCAGGCGCTTCGATTTTCGCCTCTTTGAGTACACGACCTTCTCCCCAGTTGGCCCAGGACGCCCATCCGCCTGGGGCGGGAGGAGGCCGTGGGGGGAGGGGTATCTCAGGGTCTTGTGGGGAGGCACAGGTCACTCTCAGTTTTGTACTGGGCACGACAGGGTTGGGCAGCGGGAGGTTAGCCTTGAAAGGCAGGATATTATCTCGCGTTAGGATGACAAATGCTTTCTTTTCCGGTCTCGAACTTCTCCCACTGACACCTTCCTCACAGCCTCGAGAAGAAGACAAGGACAGTTCAGGCATCTGGTGAGAAGATGCAAGCCTGTCATCATTATTTATGTCTATGTGCATCAATAAAAGAGTTTAAAAGCCTCAGTTGCGGGGGGCGGGGTGGGGAGTTGGTTTCCCCACCCGGAAGCCTGAAGGAAGACAGCTGTGCCGCCCCGGAACAGCCCGCCTGCTCGTGCTCTTCAAAGAAGCGCATGCTGGAAAAGGACCGTTCTGAAAATACCCATATCTTACCAGGTGGAAAAATATATATATTTACTAGCTCTTACTCATTTCAGAGAGGTACAAAGCGATCCCAAGAATTTGGAAGCATTCCAGAAGCTTTTCGACGAGTCTTTGGAGCACTTCGTGGCTGAGCTCACGAACAGGTCCACTGACCTCCATCTTTAAAAGGAAGGTGTGTTGTTTTAAAATTAGGCGGATTCCAGCCTCATCGAAATAGTATTGTGCTTCTGAGGGGATGGCACTGGGTTCGACGTGATTATTGGAAGTGGAAAAGTCTGCCAATCACCCCTCCAGGGGGGTTCATGAGTTCTTCAGTGTTCTCTGCTAGTTTGTTGGTTGTGCGAATGGAAACAGACCCCGAATTCGCTCCAGGTCTGAGCACCTGGAGTTGAGAGGCAACGACCCGATGAGGCATCGCATCTCATTCCTCTGTTTTCCTCCTCAGGGGATGACATGTGGCCATGGTGTGCATTCAGAAGATAAGGAGACGATCAGCACTAAATATGTGAGGCATTTCCTCCTAGCCTGGAAATTTGGAATGTAATTTCTTTTCTTTCCCAAATTATATTTGACATATTTCGAAAAGCCAAAAATCACCACCAGGCTTAAACTGAAAATAACAGTGTCGCCCCACCCAACCTTAACTAGAACAGAGGCAAACGCTTAGAAAGGCTTTGCTCATTTGTTCTGCTTTTTTTTTTTTTTTAATTTTTGTATTTCTATATCATAGGCTTGTAATGCAATTTTTGAGTTGTGGAAGATGAGGGCTCAGTGCTTTTACCCCTCCCCACCCCCCGCAGTAAACACTTCTCAGAACATTCCCCTAGCTCTTTCTTTCTTTTTTTTTTTTACATTTAAAAAAATTTATTAAATTTATTGGGGTGAAATTACGTAATCATGACAATGTAAATGTTGCTCACAGAAACACCACGTTTTCTTTTGTGATTGCCACCAGTGCTCTGTGTCGAATATTTGGGATTCTCCCTTCGGGGTACTTGGCAGGATTTCTTTCCTGTCCCTGTGAATTTAGGGGGAGTGATGTAACTTCTCCACTGGCGTGAAATTCTCCGGAGCTCTCTGCATCTGGCTCTGCTCACCCCTGAAATTTGAGGTGTGGGGCACTCCACCAGCCTGGGTCCTTTGGGGACTGTCATGAGAAGAGCCCCTGGACAACTGGCAGGGAACACTCTGCATAAGCAAAAAGTAGAGTTGTATTGTGTTAGGCTCCTGCAGTTTGAGGGATGTTTGTTACCACACTGTCACTGGGGGTTTTCTAACTGATAATGCCTTCTAGAACAGGTGTTTATTTTTTCCTGGAAATAACAATGCCTTGTTTAAAAAGTTTGCTTAATTTTCTCTGTACCCATCAGAAATTCAACTCAAACTCTCCACTAAAAGCAGAAGTGTCTTCTCTGTATTCTTTATCAGGAATTCTATTCATTTTGTCTTTTTTTTTTTTTTCTGGATCTATTCATTCAAGGGTTTCTCTCTAGCCTCCTGCACAACTGTCTTCCTGGGGGTCCCCTTTCACCCTCTACTATGGAGTGTAAGTCCCCTGGTTCCTACAACTCAGGTTGGTAAAGATGATGAGCCGCTACCCCAACTTCCAATCTCCCAGCTAATGGGTCCCATTTCCTAGTCTCCCTTGTAGTCAGGTGGCTTTGTAACTGACCTTTGGCCAATGAGATGTAAGCAGTAACTTGCGTGTGACCTGTCAAAAGCAGCCTTAAAGAGAAGAACCTCCTCCTTCTTTGTCCTTTCCTTCATTAAGCTCCAGGGACTGCGATGGCTGGCTCTCCAGCAGCCATTTCGGACATGATAACAAGGATATCGTGAAAAGAGTCTGCATCCCTAATACTGAGCCACCAAAGAAGCCCTGCGTCTCTTATCACCACACTTTTTTTTTTTTAATGTGAGAAATAAACGTCTATCTTATTTAACTGATTTATGGTCACGTGAAGATGAAGCTGATTCGAACCTATCCTTCTTTTCATTCAGCTAATCCCTTGTTTTGGTGAAGCACATCCTCTTATCAGTCACGGCTTGGTCAGAAAATAGAAGCGACTCTATATTTTAGGCACGAAGGGTTTTAGACAATAAAGAAATGGTTAAGTCATCACTTCGTGACGCTTATCAAAATTAATGCCAAATGCATCAAATAATTAAAGTGTAAAAGGGAAATCATAACACCTAGGTAAATATTTATATGATTTTAAACTGGAGGAAGATCTTCCAAAGATGGCATTAGCAGAGACCAAAAAAAAGCTGAGCGGCTTAAAACAAAACTCGAATCTTTTATAGGACACGAAACACCAAAAACAAAGTTGAAAGAATAACAATGAGTAGGAAGCCTTCACTGAAACGCAGGGCTGCTGATCGAAGCTCCTCCCCAGGGCTTCTCGCCCTCGGCACCACTGACATCTTAAGCAGATAATTCTTTGTGTTGGGGACTGTCCTGTGCACTGTGAGGTGTTCAGAACCATCCACGGCCTCCACCCACTAGATGCTTGGTAACGCCGTCTCCCCTGGCTGCCGACAACTGAACATGTCTCCAGACATGGCCACGTGTCCTCGAGGGCAAGCTCACCCTCGGCTGGGGACCAGCGGGGGTCACACTGGAGTGTGCATCAGAATCACCTGGGGGACTCAAAAAACCCAGGCGGCTGGGTCTTCTCCCCGGGGTTTCTGATGGAGTAGGCTGGGATGGGTTTGACAGTTTGCATTTCCAGTAAGTTCCCGGCTGCAGCTGCTGGTCTGGGCGCCACACTTTGAGAACCTCTGATCTACAGACTTTGCTCGCAAATAAACATGTCATCCCCCAGGAAATAAAAGTAATGATACTATTGACATTTTCAGGACGTGGAAGGGTTGGGACTCCTGGCAGTCAAGGTACATCTTAACAGGAGAGTTCAGGAGTTTAGAAAGCCTGCTGTTATCACAAAAAGTGGGATGATAGCCACAAAATTTGTGATTTATTAATCAGATAAAGATTTGGGTTCCATTTGCTCTAAAGTTAGTGATTTTTCCCAAGTAACATTACTATAGAGATAACCAAATGAAAGGAAACGATTTCAAGAGCGGTGATAAAGAGGATAACAATAAATCTTAGTCTGTGATACGCATGCCCACCCACCTTTGTTCAGCCTTTCCCAGTTGCTTATGAAGCGTCCTGTGATGGATTTCACATAAATTTCCATGGGCTACATATACATAAAAAGCTATGTGACACTCTTCGCTTAGTGCCACATGGTTTTTAATGCCTTAACCAAATAATTTTCGTTGGCACAGCAGAAAACGGCTGGATTTAAGGCTGTACAATTTCTGCAGATAGGAGACAGAATACTGGAAGAAATCATTATGGCCTGATATCCGTGGACGGCTTATAGTTAATCCTAAGGTTTATTAGACACGACGGAACGCTGCAGAGGCATTTTTCGATCATCACTTTTTAGCGCTCATCGGCGCCTGCTCTGCATGCCCGTTGCCCGTGTTTATCGCGGGCGAGTGAATCTGAGAAATAACAGGAGGTCTGAACGCCCCGCAAGCTGCACGCAAATCCATCGCCCAGTGCCGGCACCGGTGTTTCATTCCTGCCCCCGTAATCTCCTCTACTCTTTCCCAATTACTTTTATTATTACTGCTCACTTAATGAGACCCTGGAGCTGGGAGCCAGATGGCGCTGATGGGTAAATCTGGAAGACTCTAATGGAATTGAGTTCAAACCGGGTTAAGAGTAATAGGAACAAATCTTAGCGGTCGTGTCCCAGTGTCCCAGGGCGCCCTGCTGTGTTCACCTCTTCTCCACCGGAGACGACTGGAGGCTCCCAACGGGAAGGCTTGGATGAAGTTCAGAGAGACCAAATGTGCTCACTCACTCACTCTTCCTTCATTCATTCATTTCTTCATTCACTTGTCCATTCGGCAAAGATTTAATTATGTCCCTATCTGGGTGTCACCGTGTGGCATAAACCAGGCAGCCACGGTCTCTGCCTCACAGAGCTCGTGGTCTCCTAGGAGAGAAAGACAACATCAAAGGAAAAAGCAAGGTCACAGCGCGTTGTGACGCGTGCAAGGAGGGAAGAAGTGGAGAGCCGACGTGGCGGGGGAGGATCATGGGGTTCGGGGGTGGGGGCGGTGAGGGAAGCTGTCAGAGGGGGCGCTATTTACACTGAGACCCAAACGACGAGCAGCCGATTGGGGGAAAGCAAGGGGGTTGTCGTTCTTGTCGCTAGAAGGAATCGCACGTGCCACAGCCAGTGAATGGCAGCCACCTGGTGTCCCCGAGGGCCTGTAAGGACACCCGGACAGCTGCAACCCAGTGAGGGAAGGAGTGGGCCTGAGAAGAGGCCAGAAGCTTCTGGATGTGGAGGCGTCGCGTGGGGCCAATGGGCATTTAGACACTGAGGTCACGCGGGGATTCAAAGACACCCGTGCCCATAGGCTGATGCGCAGGACTTGCAGAAAGGACACTTTCTGGGTCTAGGCAGGAAATACCCAAGATCTGGATCGCACGTGAGGTCAGGAGCGTGATTCTAAATGTTTGTGCAGAGGGCAGGCAGAACAGAGACAATATTGTCCTTAATAAAGTGGCCTGACGTAGTAGCGATCATTTAAAATTTTCGTCACGGCAGTTCCTGTACGGCACATCCCCGTGTTCAGTCCACCTGCCTCTCTCCTCCTCCCCCGTAGTGTGGTAGTGATTCCCGGCCTCTGGCGAGCGTCGCTCTCCGACACAGCGTCCTTCGGTCAATGGCTGCGGGCCCTCCCCATGGCTTCCTTCCTGCTACTTCTTCCCGGCCTCCGGCTCCTCCTTTCCCACCGAACGCTTCTGCATCTGTCAGAGCCCCGTTCAAGACACCGCCACCTGGGGACCGAGGTCAGGAAGGGTGCGTGACCTGCCAGGGTCCCCACTGCCTCCAAGAAATCTCAGAGCGATCACACCTCCCTTGTCTGCACTTACGTTTGCCTCGTTTAAGCAGGTGAGCTGCATGATGAGTTCGTTTAGAGATCCCTGGGCCCGCCTTATTCACAGCAGACACTCAAAATTACTTATCGAACTGACTTCTCGTTAGCAGCTGCCATTTATTGAGCAATGAATTTTCCAAGCGCTCTTTCAAGGCCTTGTGATTTAATCTTTCTGTGATGATTAATTTTATGTGTCACCATGGCCATGGTGCCCAGATATTTGGTCAAATATTGTTTTGGATGTTTCTCTGAAGAGATTATGAAGATGAGACTAACATTGAAATCAATAGACTTTGAGTAAAGCATGTTACTCCCTACAGTGTGGAATGGCCTCATCCAATCAGTTGAAGGCCTTAGTAGGCAAGTTAGTAGGCCTCAGTAGGCCCGAGCAGGAGGGAACTCTGCCAGCAGATTGTATCTCCTCCCTGGGTCTCCAGCCTGCAGGGCCATCCTCTGAAGATTTTGGACTTGACAGAGCTCTGGCACTGTGTTGGCCAATCCTTAAAATAAGTCTCTATCTATCTGTATATATAGCTCTCAGAGTATAAATTTATATATAAGCATCTATAATATATACCTATTACGTCTATAAACATATAAACGTATGAAACATCAACATGTAATCCTAATATATGTTATAATATATAACACATACAAACACGATACGTATGCAAACATCCTGTTGGTTCTGACTCTCTGGAGAACCCTGACATCTTACCACTTACATCTAACCATTTACGCCACTTTACAGGCGGGAGGTTGAGGCTCAGAGATACTGAGGGCCATGACAAGGGTACACTCCCGAAACGATGGCACCAACAATGTCCGGGTCTTTCTGAGCCACAGAGCAGCTTCCGACGCTTGAATACGAATGGCCTGCATGTAACACAAACTGTATTTGCTGTAAAGTATCTCTGTGCTTTAAGGATTCACAAACTACTGCAGGATTGTATGGTCCATGAGAATCATCAATATGCAAATGCCCTATTATCCAGGCGAAGTGCAAAACTGCCCTCAGCAGAGGAGGTTGGTAGACAGGGAGGCGTGTTTTGTCGCCTCTGTCCCTGCTAGGTGTATGTAAGTCTCCTATAGAGTAAATTATCTGCTTTGCAGTTATAACTTCCAGAAAGATCTTGATATAACCACCCACTTTTCACGAACAGTCAATTGCAAGATCTTTAGGAACACGAGCGGGAACGAACAGACAACAGAAATTAATCATCTTGTTGAAAATAAAATTAAAACGGAGAGAATTCAGCTGCACATGAGGACGAAATGAAGCCTGAGGAAAAACAAACAGCACCCCAGGAGTCCCCGAGCCTCTGGATGCCTGTGCCGTGGGCTAAAGTCCCATGTCGCAGTCAAAACTTCAAACGCGGCCTCACGCTGGCACCGGTCCACAGGAAAGGGCCCCGGTAAACATCTGCCGTGGGATCAATTGTTTCTGGTGAAGCTGCAGACCGGCCGCGCCAGTCAGAGAGAGCAAAGCAGGTCACGTTGGCTGAGGAGGCGCCTCGGGAGGACCGGCCGCCCCCAAGCGCACAGCCACAGTCTCCCTGGCTCTGAACGAAACCTACTCTTCCCAGAATGGAGCAGGGGTGCTGAGGTTGGTGCTAGTGTTTGTCCTTGGAACGCACCGCTGGCCTTGCACAGGTAAGGGACTGGACGACAAGGCCCCCGCCCTCAACCCGCGTGAACCCGGGCTCACTGTGCGCCGTGTGCTTGTGTGTCCAGCCTTCCCGGTGTACGACTACGACCCGTCGTCCCTGCAGGAAGCCCTCAGCGCCTCTGTGGCCAAGGTGAACGCTCAGGCCCTGAGCCCATACCTGTTCCGGGCGTTCAGAAGCTCCCTCAGAAGAGTAAGTAGGCATCCCCTTCGCCACGGATCCGCCTGCCTCCTGGCTTGCTTTCCCTTGCGTTCATTTATGGGTGTGCACTTTTTTTTTAAGTTTATTTTTCCAGTGTCAACCGGTGACAGCTAGTTGTCTCCTTCACAGGTGGTTTGTTTTTGTTTTGTTTTGGTTTGTTTTTTTGGGGACAGAGAAAGGATTTAATTGCAATTCTTGCCTTAAGGCCCTCCCAGCTCCTTTGGAGCCTGAGTCTTCTGCCATATTCTTCCCTCTGGCCCCATTTCCCGTGGCCAGATGTTCCCCCTCGCACATCCTGCTTTTCCAGCCAAAATCCCCGTGGTTCCTCTTGAGATGCTGTACTGAGAACTGCTCGTTATTAGAAACGAGGCTTTCTGAAGTTCAGCAGTTCTGCTTTGAATATTTCTAGGAAATAAATTCTGGCTTTTGAGCTAAAGAAATCCACTTTCCTTTGTCAATTTAGTACTAGTCTGTTTCCTGTTAACTTTGGGAAACGGAAAGATGGATTTTCTCGGGCTTCCAATGGCTCCATCTGTGACAGGCGAAGAAAGAGACGGGGAACTATCCTTCAAAGGAAATGAGAAGTGTAGACAGCTAGTCACCTCCCCGCATCCGGATCCCCAGGCCTTTTTACTGCCTGATGGTTCCGGCAGGGAGGGGCAGGAACGCCCTCCAAACGCCCTCCAGCTAGTTCAGGTCTGGACGGGAGGTGGAGATGTTCGTTCAGTTACAGGTCCTACGGATGAAAAATCTGTGTCACTGGCCACGTGGGCCAGGAGCAGGGGCCTGGCCGGGAGCCCCCATCGGAGGCCGGCGGTCCTTGCTTCCTCTGCCTGCCCGCTCATGTTGCCCAACCCGGCCGGGGGCCGCCTTAGCCAGCACTCACCTCGCTCCCTCCCTTACGCTCCCTCTCTGACCGTGAAGAACACCTGGCTCGTGGTTTCTTAGCCCCGGTCTCCAAATACAGCACACTCATCATGACCCTTCGCTGCAGAAAATGGCTCAGCATATCCAATTTCCAGAGTCTAGGAAATTCATCGAATTTTCTGATGGGGCCATAGGTCCTGAGGGTGGTGGGCTTTCGTTAGGTGCCCAACCCCTGACCAGGCCATTGTGGCTCAGAGAGGGGCCTGGGCAATGCCGTTTGTGTGGTAACCTGACATCTCTGTCTCGCGGGGCGGGGCTCGTATTCCTACCTGTTTGTCCTCCAGGTCATTCTACTCTGTGACCCCCTGAGTCTTACCCGTGACCCGGGATCCCATGCTCTTGCTATTGGTTTTAATGGACTTACCTCTCGGGCACCACATGGGACAAAGGATGAGAAAAAAATGAGGCCACGCAACTTGGACAGCAACGGTGTCCCCCACTGTCGCGTCGGGTTCACTCTGACTGTTCCCTGGGCGACACCAGCGGAGCAAGGAAAGGCGGACGTAGGCCTCGGGCCTCGGGCGGGAAGAGACGCGGAGGGACCGGGCGGTGCTTTTCCGGAGCGCAGATCCCACTGGGCGGGCGGAGAGAGGAGGAGAAGGGCGAGCGGGGAGCGGGGGCGGCGGGAGGACGGTGCGCGGTGACACACACGTTATTTCAGAGACTGGGAGGCACCGTGCAGGGAACAGGTCACGTCGATGGGCGCACAGGCTGGGGCTGGGACCGCAGTCGGGCGGGCGGAGGTGTCCTTACGCGAGCGGGGACTCACCCAGGGACGGGAAAGAAGCTCCAGGGATGAGAAGACCACGGGGAGGCCCCTGAAGAACCCCAGGAGAGCGTCCGGCTAGAACCACGGGGCGGGGCTGAGGTCGGAGAAGCGGGCCTGAGCTGGGACGGTGGGCAGCCCCTGCCGGGCCAGGAAACGAAGACAGGCCTTGAAGATCTTTGCATTTGTAAGAGACCTCTCTAGATGCTGTGTGGACTGGTGCGAGGGAAGAAGCCGAGACAGTGGCCTCAGGAAGCCAGCAGCGATGAAGGGCAGCCGGGCCTCACGTGCGGGCGGGGGGGGGGGGGGGGCAGTGGGGGAGGGGCTCGGGACCCTTGGGGGCAAAGTCACAGAAGCTTGGGGGCTCTTTGTGTCTATGTCCATTTTTCCTTTCATATTCTTTGCATTTCCTGCTTTTTGGCTTTCTGAATTATTCTTTACCTGCTATCGTTGAGCTGATCTTTACTTTTTACCTAATAAGAAGAGATTAGCTTAAAAAACCTAAATCACTGTCTTAGGCAGACTTCACTAGATAGAACCAAGAGAGTGTATATTCTACCATCTATCTATCATCTATCTATCTATCTATCTATCCATCTATCTACCTATCTATCTATCATCCATCATCTATCTACTTATCTATCTGAGAATGTTTGTTGGATTGACTGACTTGGCAGGCCAGTAGGCTGGAGACCCAGGGAAGTGTTTTAGTTCAAATCTCAAAGGTCGTCTACTGGTAGAATTTCTTTTTGCTTGAGGGAGGTCAGTTTTTGTTCTATTCAGGATTTCAACTGAGTGGACGAGGCCCACCCAAATTATGGCAGGTAATCTGCTTTACTCAAAATCCACTCATTTAAATGTCAATATCATCATCCAAAAACACTTTCACAGAAATATCCACAATAATGTTTGACCAAATAAATATTTGGGCACTGTAGCCCAGTCATGATGACACATAAAAGTAAGCATTACAACCACCAAAAAGAACCGTGATGGGTCTTCCATTGCTTCTATGTTTTTATTTCTCTTTGAAATAAGGAACTAAAACATGCTCACTATAAAAAGTCAGAAAGTACAACAAAAAAGAAAAACTAAAAGTCACATCCATTATCCATTCCTCTGAGATATCCACTATGAATATGTAAGAGGATATCTGCTGGTCTCTTTTTCTCTTCTTATGTAAGTATAAAATACATATTTTAAGGAAAACAGGACCATATTGTAACACCAGTTGTAAAGTACTACAATTTGTTTCAGCAGCAATGCTGGGTTTTGGATTTTCTCCAGTTGATTCCTTGTTGTTGAGCAGTTAGGTCATTCTACTTTTTTTCAAACAATACAGAGCAGAAATTCACCGGCCGAATATGAGTCCAAATGAAAAAGCAAAGCTACTAGACTTTTTAAATCTATTTTAGAAAAAGTGCTTAAAGATGCAAATATAGTTTGCAAAATCATCTTAGAGTTCGATAAAATTATCTGTACTCCAAAATCCAGTTTCATTTTTTTAAAACTCAGCTTCTGTGTCACTGTTTGCTTTCATCAAATTGCTTTAAGGGAAATTTCTGAAGCGTGATCAAAGTCGAAGAGCTGGAAATGCTCTCCTGCTCGTGGGAGAGCTTTCTATTTTTTATGAGGCTCAGATTTAATGTTCAGTCTTCTAAAATTATAAATGCACGTGGTAGTAACTGATGGCGAGGTTGTTTTTGTCCTACTTGTTTTCAGAAAACTCCGCTTGCCCTGTGTCCTCGCTCCTCGAGGACGCTTGTGTCAGAAAGAGACATGACAACCCCCTTCTTGAGTGTGGAGTTGGCCACTTCTTTCCTAACCAATATTTTTTTTGACACGAGCCTGTTTTATTCCCACCCGTAAGGGGTCTGTGCTTCTCATAGAATGTTGTCACCGACTCTCTCCTCGTTGGGCAGCAGGGCGAATGTGTCGCTGACTCGAATTGGCCACGAGGTGAGCTGAGGAGCTAGAGGAAAGAGGCCTTGGAGCCTGGGGGTGTTGTTGGTACCGGACCATGGCAGGCCCCCACCTGGGCCCCAGTGTGTTCTCGAAGCAGCCGTGGCAACTCCGCTCTGATCTCTTAAAACCCTCCGAGGACTTCTCATTGCAGCGAGAATGAACTCTAAACACCTTACGGGCTGCCAGACCGTAAGGTGCCTGGCAGCCTCCCTCTGCCACACTGTGCGTGATTCCCCACACCCCCCGCTGCCACACTGTGCGTGATTCTCCACGCCCCCCGCTGCCACACTGTGCGTGATTCCCCACACCCCCCGCTGCCACACTGTGCGTGATTCCCACGCCCCCCGCTGCCACACCACGCGCGAGTCTCGTCTCGTCCATTCTGCTCCGGCCCACCAGCCACATTCCTTCTGCCCCGAGATGCTGCCTCTGCTTTTCCTCACGTGCCAGCTCCTACCCCACCTTTAAGTCTCAGCTGAAACACGCCTTGCTCAGGAGGATTCCTCTGGCACTTTCTCTAGAGTAGCCGCTTCCTCCCGGCCACCCCTGTTAGCATAGTGTTCTTCATAGCGCTATAACCTTCTGGAATGGTCTCATTTGGTTCCCTTACTGTGTTCATCGTGGGGCGCGCACCCCCACTAGGATCTACGCTGCCTGGAGCCTTCCCCACTCTGCCGCTGGGGCTGGGCACACAGCGGGCGCTCGGTAAGTCACGAGGCTTCTGCGTCATCAGAACGCGCAGGTTCATTGGGAAGCATCCCATCCTTGGAGGAAGGGAGTTGAACATCGAGGGAAGTCATTCATAAATCAGAACCGATGAAGCAGAAAGAGGGGCTGGGTAACCCTGGACAGCAGAAATGTTCTTGCCCCTTAAGGACTCATGAAAGGAATTAAGACATTCTGAAGCATTCTTTTAGGAAAAGAATACTTAAAAACACATAGATTCATGGACGTTATATTCTGTGAGGTTGCTGTGAGGACTGGCTTCATAAACCCTGAATGCTTGCTTCTACGGGAATGACAGTGAGGTTCCTGCAAGCCTCTGGTCATATGTTCATCAAGTGGTCAAAATATAACCGTGTTTTGTGTGTGTTTAAAGACACCTTGTTTATTAGCACTGGACTCACAGCCAACGGCACTGTAATTCATGCCTGACAAAGCTCATGTGGCACATGGATTTTCTCCATAAGACATGTCACAGCCTTTTGCACGTAGGATCACTAGACAGCACTTCAGCACTCACAACACCCAGTGGCCATTTTAAACAGAAAATCACAGCACAAAAAGCAAAAAGCATGACACACATGGGACCCTGAAAATGACCCTTGACTACATACAGTGTGAAAGTCAAAACAAGAAGGCAGAGCGTCACCCTATTTGAGCTCAGTTGGGACCTGTGCATCGAGTGCCAAGTTTTTTGCCATTCTGTGCATGTCCACAAATGACGCAAAGAGACCTTGAGAATTGAAATTCGGGGTTATAAATAAATTTTAGCTAGTAGGCAGCATGGAATCTGCGAAAAACGAGGATCAATTGTAAATGTGAGTCATCAGACGGGACGCTTCCCTTGGGGCAGGACACGAACATTCCGCTTCCATCGTCTCCCTGAAGCTTCGTGTGCCTTTGGTAAAAAGTACCATTTCCTCTGGTTTTTGGCATGAGGGCCTGGAACTTGCAACTGGTTGCTTTATTGGTGGATGATTCAAGAACGCTTTCTCACCATGCAGCACCGTGAACTTCAGAAACACATCGATGGCAAACCGATGCTTTGTTTTCCTGAAGGTCAATGTCCTGGATGAGGACAGCTTGAGCATGGACCTGGAATTCAGCATTCGAGAGACGATGTGCAGGAGCAATTCTGGAGAGGACCCTGTTACCTGTGACTTCCAGAGGGGCTATTACATGGTAAGTGTGCTGGGAAAAGCCACCATGCCAGAAACCAGCGCGAGGAAGCGCCTCGTCTGCTTCCGTGACCTGTTTCCAAGCACACGGAGAGCTTGGCCACTGGCTGGGGTGTGGCTGCACTGGGGGCCCTGACCGTGTCCACCCTGTGTGGCCTGGGTGGAGACAGTGCGGCTCAGTGGTGGCAGACTCGAGCCCTGGGGTCCTGAGTGGTCCTGGCAAATCATTTAATCCCTGCTGCTTCAGTCTCCTGCTCTTGAAAATGGCATGATGACAGCAAAGTGAATACAAAGAGGCCGACACCAAAGAAAAAGTCCCAGAGACGTTTCAAAGTCTACTTCCAATAGTTTAAAACCCCAGCTGTGAGATTCGCATTGTTCTGTGGTCGACGCTGGGTGATATCTGTCTCCCCCACTAGCTCCGGCTCTCTGGGGTTGGGACCCTGGCGTGTTCAGTTTTCTATCCCCAGTGACCAGAACACGGTCCAGCACCCACCCATGGGCGGCACGTCAGCCCAGCGTTTGCTTCCCGACGTGTTTGCCTTCTGATGCGTGAATTCTGGGGTTTGGCCGCAATCAGCTTAATTACGTCAGGGTTGCTTTGCCATGATGTAAATCCCGAAAAGCAATCCTTTGTTTTGTTATTTGTTTCGTGAAACTTTCCTCTGTGACTGGTTTACAAAGGACCACATGTCAATAAGCGTCTGTTTCTCATGAAATGGAGGCCGAAGAAGAGGAAAGCAGAGTCCTTTTTTCCACATTTCTTTTTTTTCTTTTTTTTTTTTTTTTTTAAGCCAGCTCAGCGCCCATGAAGGGAGGGAGTGCTCGCTTTCCCTGGGGACTCGTAGCAAACACCTCAAGGATATTTAAATATTTCATTCGTTTCTGCTTAAGGTCTTGAGGAATTTTCATTTCGGAAAAGCGAAATGCCTCTGTGAGTGTTCCCTTTCTGTCTGCACCATTTCGCCAGGCCCCTGCGGGGCCGCCTGATTTCTCGGGCAGGCCCTACCCTTTCTGTGGGCCGCTGGAGACGGGACTCACTGTTTCTGCGTTTTCCAGCCAGCAGCCACCTGCAGAAGCACCGTGCGGATGTCTGCCCAGCGGGTGCAGGACGTGTGGGTTTCCTGCCGCTGGTCCTCCAGCTCCGAGTCTAGCAGCAGTGAAGAGGTATGGCCAGGGGCGCGATGTCCCCCAGGACAGCCCCCCTTAGGGTCGTGTGTCTGTGACAAGCAGACTGGTGTGACTGACGGAGTAGCCAGAACATCACGGGCCGTGGGCAAGCGTAGCTCTGCTTCCTGACTTTGAATCCTCCAAGATCTTCTTTTCAGTATGCCTTCCTTCCTCCTGCGTGTTCGCCCTCTCCTTCTCTCTCTCCCTCCCTCCCTGTCTCTCCCTCCTTCTCTCCCCTCTCATTCCCTCTCTATCCCCCTGCCACACCCCAATTAGGAAAACAGCTTAAGGTACCCATTAGCAAACCTTCAAAGTTTTAGATCTGAGCACGTAGCTCGAAGCCACTGTGCTTTGCTGGAAAACAAAGAGGAGCATTTTTGGGACCCATGTTCAGAACTATTTGCCTTCAACTTCATGATCTGCAGCTTCTTCATCTGTTAAATGGCAGGACCAAGGCCACCTGCTAGGCTGTTGAGAGAACTGAGTTGGTGAACAGGACAGACCTGGGCTGGCATCCTCCTCACGTGACGGACGTGCAGTGGACGGCAGGGCACGTCTTGCCTCCTTTGATTGCAATGAAATCGATTTGTAATAATTCCATAACATTAGTAATACTTACGTTTCTGACTTGAAATTGTATTACATATTTAGTTGTCTGTTCGTCGTTTGCCTGCTTTTCTTACTAGAAGGCATGGCTCATGAGGGCGGGGATTATTTTTTTTGTTGGTCTAGAGTGGCGTTTGATTCGGGCCAGGTGTTTGGTGAGTACTTGTTGAATGAACAGGAAAAGACCGAGGAGGAGATGTTCAGGAGTACAACAGATGAAGGAAGTCTCTTGACTCTAGGGATAAAAACGTAACTGTTAAGTTATTTGTTTATTCATAACAAGGTAATATTCTTGACAGGTATTTAAAAAATGTTTTTACCATTATACAGCCAAATCTGTCCAATGACATCATTCCTTACCCATATTTTTATTTCATTTTTCGAGATTTAAGTCTGTAGTGAAAATTACATTAAAAGCATACAATTTCAACGTCAAGAATTACACATAAAAGTTACTATCCCATATTATTAACATATCCACGCTTTAAATATTTTATGTGGAAGCCCATTTTATTTTTTGTTTATTTTTTAAATTTAATTTTCAGTTACAGTTGACATACAGTATTATATGAGTTTCAGGTGGAAACGTAGTGACTAGACATTTGTATAACTCATGAAGCGATCACCCCGTAAGCCTAGTATTATGGAAGCCCACTTCAGAGTCAGGAAGTGATGCATCTAGCGTCCCCTGTTACAGGGGACAGTGTTATCAGTGCAGGCAGAACTTTGCATAGGCTGCTAGGACCGTCTCCACCCAAAGTGAAGAACATAACCAATTGCTTGACCTCGTTCACGCTGGCAACTTTTGAGGATGAACCCCCAAGTGATTTCCGGGGTGCTCTCCTCAGGATCCTCTTTTCTTGGTCCCAAGGCATATACGAAACGGCTCCTTTTCTAGACACCATTAAAATATCTGGAAGGTCAGATGTGGTTCACAGCTAACACATCCGCATGCTCATTGCCTGGCTAGCCCAGATAGGACAAGGACCTAGCGTGTCATTTCAGAAGCATTTCGTTGTACCGGTTTTGTGGTTTCTATGGGAAAAGCTTGGGAGGCAGTGAGGAGCAAGGCACGCATAGTCCTGGCCCTGTGGCCTTTATAGATGAGCCTGAGTGACGTCTGCTAAATAGGGCGAGCATTTGGGATCACGTAAGAAAGGACAGAATATTGTGCGGAGGGCAGGGGTGCTCTCCTGGCACACCGATGTTCAAACAGAACTAGAGGGTGGGTGGACATCAGGACAGAGGGGAGGGGAGGTCACCAGGGAGTTCCCTAAAGCGTGAGAAGCGGGCGGTTGAAATGAACAGAAACCCATTACGAGCACATTACAGAGAGAGGCATAGGGGCGGGGCTGGAGAGGCTGACGGACAGCTCAAGATAAGTCTCACAGGTCATGTTGGGCACGCCCACCGCCAGTTGATCCTAATGGCAAAAAAACTTTGAAGGTTCTGATTAGGGCAGTAGCAGAATAGGTGAGGAGTAGATGGGAATTAGCCAGGAGCGGATGGGGACGCTAGCAGCAGGAGTCAGGAGTGAGCGCTGAAAGACATGGATTCCAGTTCATTTTATGACCTTTAACGCAATTAGAATTAACGTAATCAAGGGTTCACTAAATTCACTCCTCCGCCGTCTGATTTGGGAAGTCGATTCTGGGCAACCCGTAAATCCGTTGCAACTTTCTCATGGCAACGTGAAGAAGGCCGCTCGCCGTTCTTCCGACTCTGACATGAAGTTAAGTCAGCCCCGGAAACAAACCAGATTTTAGCCTAAACTCTCGGGTCGCATTTTCTCAACGGTGAGGAGTTCGTAAAGAACGATGAGCAGATGAATGCAAATAATCTCTGAAATTAAAGAATTCGCAATTCGTAAGAATGAGAAGAAAGCAGAAGGAGATTCACAGTAAACCCTGGAAACTCTAAAACAGATTTCTTACAAGAAATGGAAAAAAAATTGGAAAGTAGCAGTTAGCCATTTTCAGTGAAATAAATGGAGACATTACGCACGTGGAAGGCGGGAGACGGACGGATCCCAACACAGAACAAATAAACCATTGTCGGAAGTCAAAAATAGAAGAAATGAAACTGAAAAAAAAAAATCTCAGAGGCATGAAAATAAAGGTCATTGAAAAACATGCAAAATATAGAAGAATTTCCAGGAAACGGCATACAAGGTAAAGAGAGATGTAAGTCCTGCAGAATAAGACAAAAAAGTCAAATGACGGTGAGTAAGGTTTAGATTAAATGGAAAACAGCTGGTGAGGATGTAATGAGAGAAACTGTCTCACATGCAAGAAACCTGGATTTTCCACTGCATAATTTTAAAAGGTATAAAAGCTATAAAGAAATTTGAGACAATGAATTTCTGAATTTGCTTGCAGTCTCCTCTCCTTAACCAAATAGATCTTTGAATTATGGGTAGTGAGTTTTGTTTTGTTTTTTCATTTTGAAGGAGGAATGTGTAGAGGAGGAAAGGTTTCTATACAGTGCACGAACTCTCAGTCCACCACGTAACGCCGCAGTCACCATCAAGAGCGCGATCCTAACACCTGTAGGCTGATGACTGAACTTGACTTTAGATGAGCCCTTCTGATTTGGAGAGGGTGGGGTGAGTTTTGGCTGGGGTTTCAGCCAGAGACCCAAAAACAGTCCAAAAGGGAGAACCTGAGGAAGAATAACTGAACAAGAAGTTCTGCGCTCAGGGGAGGAGAGGCAATAAGTATTGTATTTATTTACTTCCTTCCATTTTAAGGGACGGAAATTTGACAGCCTACGCCCACACGGGACAATGCCCTGGATCACATTCCCAGAAAGGGAGGGAAGGGTTGGCCAATGGACAGCTCAGTTTAGGAACCTCCAGCACCGTCTGGGCCGCTTCCATTTTCTTCTTCTCCCTGTCCCAGGCCCTCTCCTCCTCCCTCCCCCTCCCTCTCTTCTCCCTCCCTTACTGCAGGCGACCTTCCTTTCTCCTTGCAGCAGGAAGCAAGGTTACGGGGGCGAGGCCAGGCTCACATTCTCGAAACTTAGGAGGAGGAGGGAGCTGGGGATATATATGTCTCGGCGTTACTGCCATGGGCCCGACCTAGACACGTGCCCCTTTTATTTTTAAATACGCTTTTCACTGAGATACCATTCCGCACCATAAAAGTCGCCTTTTCAATGTGCGCGGTTCAGCGGCTTTAGTGGGTTCATCGCGTCGTACAACCGTCGTCGCGCTAAGAATCCAGCACTTCCCATCGCCTCGGAAAGAAGCCTCACACCTTGCTCGTAGTCACGCTCTGCTCCCCCCCTCCCAGCTCCCGGTAGCCACTCACCTACTTCCCGTGTCTGTAGATTTGCCTCTTCTGGGCATTTCATAGAAATGGAATCGTATAACGTGTGTTCTTCTGTGGCTGGCTTATTTCACTTAGCATCATCAGGGGTCCATGAAGCGCGTGTCAGTACTTCGTTCCTTCATATTATTGAAT
Source organism: Eonycteris spelaea (assembly GCA_003508835.1). NCBI lineage: Eukaryota > Metazoa > Chordata > Mammalia > Chiroptera > Pteropodidae > Eonycteris > Eonycteris spelaea. The sequence goes on along the minus strand of PUFA01000034.1, from coordinate 1,478,429 downwards.
AGGATTTCATCGTATAGATGCCCTACGTTTGATTTACCCATTTATTTGTCGATCGACTTTTGAGTTATTTCCCTTTTTGACTTTGTAAATAATGAGCATTCAAGTGCACGTTTTTGTGTGGACATATATTTTTACGTAATCGTTCACCTAACTGAACGTGTATGAAGACTTCATAGAGAGAAAACTCCCAATTCTGACCTAAACACAGTCTGTTTGCAAGTCCATATAACAAGCTTCCATCGGTCTGGTCCACAGTATTTGGGAGTAATTCTGAGTCTAGTGGAAAGCGTTTTAGTTCATTTAAACTTCATGTAAATTACTTTTCCCCACGTGCTCTCTTAGACGTACATGCTTGATATCATATACAGTTATTCAATATAATATATTGCCGTATTTTATAAAAAATGAATTACATGATACGTCAGAGTCTTCCACAGTCCTTTGCATTTTTTTACAGTGTCTTTCCTTTTCCTCTCTTTCATGTACTGATACGTACCGGTGTCTAAATTAACGTAGATGGTTTTTGGGGATATATTGGGATCTTCCAGATGGAGAAACAATTATCTACTCGGTAAGTTGAAATCTGTTCTTTTTAATGTTTCTCTCTGAGACAACTTTCTATGAAGCTTTCTGTTAGTGAGTCATTTAAAACCAGAAATATCTATACACAACTTTTGAACAATTACAGTAATTACAGAAAACGAACACTTTCTTTTATTCTTGTTTTTTTTTTTCTTAACATGAGACATTAGTGATACAACTTCCCATCTAGGTATCCCTTTATATCTGCACAGAGCCTTTCCATGTCTGATTTCATTTGATGGCCCGACGTCTCTGTCAAAGAGGCAAGAGAGATGTTGGTTTTGACCTGAAGAGGGTTTCCAAGCGTAAACGCGCTTGCTCCCTCCCGGATGCACAACCCGAGTCACGGGGTCGAGGTGTGCACTACTATATAGCTGGCAGTCATGGGCGAAACTTCATCTGCCCGGCTGAGGCTGAGTTCGGTGACTCTCCAGCCGTGGATGGGGGTGGCGGGGGGCGGGGAGGGGCTCTCTTTTCTTCCTTCTTGTGTCGCCTCTCTTTTGAAGTGGGATTGGTTAATGTTCTGTGTGAGGCTTGAGAGCCATTGTTTTTTGTCCCCGAGGCTTTTCCTATTGGTGCTGATGATGGCAAAACCCTGGTGATCCCTCACTGCCTCCTTGCTTACAAGGCATATATGGGGCATCGGTAATAGAATCACAGAACATTCTGGAAGGGGGCAGAGGGGCCTTGCCTTATGACTGACTGTGTTACAGGTCTCCTTCCTGACAGACCCGGAAATGAGCAGTTTTATGAACGATCCCTCGGTAAGTGGTCCTATTTTCTTCTTCAGCACAGAAACAGGCCCTGCTTCATGAAGCCATTTCTTAGGAGATAAATCCCTGAAATACAAACTATTTTAAGTGAAAACAGAAAGATAGTACAATGCTGCATAAACCTGCTTTGCAAATTATTTAAAAAGGTAATCTTGAGGTGTTAAAACTCACGTACAAGGTGCCAGGAATCCAATGGTCACCTCCGGCTCTGGACGTGGGCGCTGACCTCTTCCCCCACTCCACCTGGGTGCTTTCCGCGTAGCCCACGCCCTTTCGACCTCTTCTTTGCCCTCCACCCTCTACTGGACTTCGTGGTGAGCAGATGAATATAACAGTTCATTAGCTTCTCCCTTTTACAGATCGGTTTCCTCATTTAAACTTTGTGATAGCTCCGTCGACCAGGTGTGTTACCTGCTCATAGAGAAGACATGACTGATAATACATGGCATAATTGTGTAAACAAAATGCTCACTCTGTGCGACCTGCTTGACTCGGTTTCTCCTTCGGCCTTCGCCATTGTCCTATGAGGCGGCACCAGCTTCCTCCTCATCCTGCAGAAGAGCAAACTGAGGCTCCGTGGGTTTCTGTAACTTTCTCAGAGGCCACATGGCCAGCATAGGACTTTGATCCAGTTAGTGAGTGGCAGAGGTAGGACTTTGATATAGATCTGTCAGACTCTAAAACCTCAGTTTTTTTTTTTCCTTGCTGCTTTCCAGAAGGATTGTGAAATTCACCTGATGTTCAGAGATCTCCATTAGCATGAATAACACAGATTAGTATTCCACCGAGTTCAGTGTCTGGTCCTCATTAGAGATTCTCCAATTTATTTGAAGTGCTAGGGCTTGTGATCCGAGGCTTGATTAAAAAATAATGCCCAAGTTTTAGATCTTCTCCGAGTGGTCACTTGGGAGAATATACAGTTATTCCAACAGTGTGACCACTGTTGGACATTTTTTGAACATTTCTTTTGGAATTGCCTCCAGAATCTATAGCCCATTCTTTTGAATCTCTGTAGTGTTGGAAAATATTTGCCATTAAATTTGATTTTAGAAATACCCAAAAGATATTTAGAAAGAGATCTGATTAATCAAATTAATAAGCAACTTGGGTACATGAGTTATCTATTGCTGTGTCAAATTACCCCAGCTTAAATCAACAAAAGTTTTTATCTCACAGTTTTTGAGGGCTAGGAACCCAGAGGCAGCTTTGCTGGGTGTTTCTGGCTCAGGGTCCCTAATAAGGCTTGCAACAAGATGTTGACTGAGGCTGTGATCTCAATAGAAGGCCTGCCTGGGGCTGAAGAATTCACTTCCGAGGTTACACGGTTGTTGGCTGGTCTCAGTTCTTCATGGGCTGTTGGATGTCTGTTTCTCATCTTATAGGCCTTCCCACAGGGCTGTCTGAATGTTCTTGAAACATGACAGCTGGCTTTCTGCAGATAAAATTATGAAATAGAGAGAAGGGGGGAGAGAGAGAGAGAGAGAGAGAGAGAGAGAGAGAGAGAGAGAGAGAGAAAGCACAGAGCACCCAAGACAAAAGGCATAGTCTTTTGTTACCAATTTTGGAAGTGATATTCCATCACTTCTGCATTATTTTATTAATCACACAGACCAACTCTGGTTCGGTGTGGGAGGGAAATACCCAGGAGTGTGAATATTTGGAGGCCATCTTGGAGGCTGGCTACCACATTGGAAAAATACCGCGTAAATGAATGGGACTGGATCTTTTTGCATGTCTCAGAAGGTAATTCCAGAGCCAAATTCTAAGTAAACATTTTTGGCCTTGAAAACGTTACTGACGCAGATGTGCAGCTGCCCCAGAGACTGCTCAACATGACATTTTAATTCAACTCACCAAATCTGTGTGGCAAGCACTGGGAAGACCCCTTAGAGGACGGAAAGAGAAACGTGACAGTCCCCGTGCTTGAGGGCTTGCAGTAGTGGCTGAGACAGATCACACGTGGTAACGGAGTGGGGGTAAATAAGCGTCAGGCGTGGCCTGTCACGCCACGCAGGAGAGCGTATGGCAGAGCTGGACACGCAAGGTGAAGTTGCCAGGCCCTCGGCTGTTCTTGGGGCAGTACGCGTGCTGGTTGCGCCTGTCACAACCCTTCACGTGGGTTTGTAGCCACGTGGTCCACGCTGTCTTCGATCTCGACGTGATTGACAAAGCCTACATGTCCGTCTCTATTTTCAGAGATCGGGAGAAGGGCCTTTCCTCCTGGAAACAGAGGGCACTCAAACCAGTGGCACAGACGAGAATCAACACGGGCCTTGAGTAACAGCCTTGAGGTAAGGGGACTCGGGTCGAAAACATGGGTTTTTAGAAATAGAAGCTACGCGGAGTGACCGCCTTCACACTTCTGCCTCCTCACCTGCGAACGTCCCTGCCTCTCCACCCCTCCTCGTCCCTCTGCTCCCAGATCCCGCTTCCCACCTGTCTCTTCGCTATCCTGTCCTCAATCTTCTTCCCGCGGCTTTTGCATTTCTCACCATCGGCAAGGTCAAGGTTCCCCGCGGCAAGAGCAAACAAATGACAGATATCAAACGGAACAGCCCCTCCCCTCCCCTCGGGGCTGTCCCCCCATCCCAGCAGCTGCCACCGACCCGACCTCGGCTCGGCTTCTTGAGGTCGCTGTGGTCTAGGCTCCTGATACACCTCCTCGCCCCCTTCTCTTTTCTGTGTGTGTGCGATCTGGGTTTTAATCCTTCAGTCCTGTGACATCTGACCTGCCTTCCTTTTCTTACTCGATAATTCAAATCCTGGCGACCGGTTGTATCACCTCCTTAGCCCCGTTCTTTCCTTCCTCTGTAGATAACTCTGCCGTCGCTTCCATTTGCCTGGCTTTGTCACTGCTGTGAAATTCTTTCCAAACGTGCGTCTCTCGCCATGCTCTGCCCGGGAGCCAGGCCCTGATGTCTGCTGCCCGCTAGGCGCAGTTGCGACGGCCACCCGCCCCACCCCCACCCCCACCCCTCCGGGAGCGACCACGACGCCACCGGCCTCCTCTCCAGCTCTTTCTTATGTGAAGGTGTCCCCCTTCACCTACTTTTCACACGCTCAAAATGTCAGAGCATCGCCAATTCTTCTTTCCACCCATGTCCCTCCGACATCACCGGGCGTTTGGTCTCCCTGGCGTGGCCCACGCTTTTCGTCTGGCAATGGCCCAGCCCTCCATGACCGTCACCGCGAGCTGTCGCTTGACCTCTTGCCTCAGGTCTTGGGCTCACACCATCCACCTCGCACGCTGTCCTCAGGTTCATCTGGAAATACAGAGGAGACTCGGGTCCTGCTCCACTTAAAGCCCCGCGTGCTCGCTTCACTTCCGGGGTGTGCACAAGGCAGACCCGGAGCCAAGAGGAAGAGCAGCGGCTCGTCCCAGGGCTGTGGGGGGGTCAGACCCGGCCCTGGGTTTCCAGACCCCCACTGAGCGTCACTGCGTCTCATGGGCATAGAAATTCCCGGTTATTAAGGATTGGAGCAAATGTACCTATGTAGTTTTGAAGGCTCCTAAGTGGTCAAGGGACATCATAAAGGACATACTTAAAAGGAATCTTCGGATGTATCACTTTAGTACACTTTCCTTTTTCACACACACACGCACACACACACACACACACACACACACACACGCACACACACACGCACGTTAATAAGGGAGCTTGAGCCTTCAAGGGTTTTGCAGCTGCTATAGCACTGTATGCTTTTAGGAAAAAGTCTGGAGTCCCTAGCGTGGCCCACAAAAACCTTGGTGACCTGGCCCTGCCCGGGTCCCTAGCTTCCTCCCTCACAGGTCGTCCGGCCCCTCAGCAGCTGCCATGCTCAAATGCCTGCAGGTTTCTCCTGTTGTGACCTCTACCTTGAACATCCACCTGGCCAATTCCTCCTCCCCATCCAGGTCTCAGCTCAGAGTCGCCCCCCAAGTCGGAAATGCATCCCTTTGTGGGCCTCCCTAAGTCCTTATCACAGGGCACTACCATCGCTGTCTCCTCTCTGCCCGACCTGTCCCCACCAGACTCCCTGGGCTCGGGGCTCAGGGAACTCCCGTCACCATCGGCTCCCAGTTCCCTGCACAGAGCTTGGCACACAGCAAGCACGCAGGAAGTATTTTTTTCTGAGTGAATGATAAAATCCTTTATTTTGGGTTTTTGAGATCTTTTTATCCACCCCTCCCCAAAACCAGCTAAACATAGCGCAATTAATTTTTAACTGCTGGAATTTGAAAGAAATCAACTGACTTTTTACTAAAATAGAAAAAATTTGTCAGTGAGGTCATACTGGATGAAAGATGCAAATGATAGGCTTTCTTTTGACTCTATGCACACCCTAAAAATAAAAACCAGCTTCGTACCAAGATCAAGAAACTACTCATTATGAAGAAATGGACTCATCATATTCCTTTTTCGTAAACTTAGATTATTTCATTTTTTTGGTTTACAGAGCATCCTTCAGGGTAGAAAACAGACTTCTCACTGGATTGGCTGTATTTCGTTTGTGAGTTGTGAGCCTAGACGGGGCATGTTCACATATATGTATCACAATCTGGATTTGTGGCCTGATGTCTATAAAAAAAACCAATCACAGCCAAAAATGTCTCTTTAAAGGCAGCACAGAGCGAAGGGTGAAGGCTGCCACCTGGCCTGGCCACTGACTGTGACTTCAGTCCTTCCTGTGTCCCCGCCCTCCTGTGACCTTCAGCAGGGCAGGTGTCTGCACTGTGCTCCCAGTTTCCTACAAGGATAGCAGGGCCTGACAAGACCAGCTCAGGGGTCCAGTGGGGAGGCGGGGCTGCGGGGTGGGGGTTGGCAGGCCTGGCTGCCGGCTGCTCTGCCCCTTGCGAGCAGGGACACTCATGAGCAGAGACAGTGATCCAGCCCCTTAACTACTCAGGCTCTGTTTCTTCAAAGGTTTATTATTACTACTGTTATTATTATTATTATTATCATCATTTTAACTTTTTTTCCCTCTCCTGAACCACAGACTCCTGGGGGACACCTTACCTTGTTATCCCTATTAATCATCTTAGTTTAACAACAAGAAGAATGTGATTAATGTCTGCCTTAAATTACTGATAATAATATCTTTTGTTTCATAATGCTAAAAGCAGTGTCTAGAACGTGACAAGGGTTCAGTCAGGTTGCAAGGCGGGAAGGCGCGACCAGGGTCAGGGTGGCTTCACACTGGGAATGACACCATGGTGCGCTTCCTGGAGGAGGGGGCTTTGGCTCGAGTACCCCGGAATCCTCAGAGCCTGGCCCAGTTTCTGGAACAAAACAGGAGCGGAGTAAGTGATTTTGTAGTTTAACACGCGCCGTTCCAGGATTCCTTCAGGTTGCTAGGACATCATTTCGCATAGCGAAGTGGCTAGTGAAAGCGACTGTTTAAACACAGGGCTCCGCATTCGTTTTCCTATTTGCTATTTCCAAAGTGGGAATTATGGCACCTCAGGTCCCAGCGCTCCTGTTGCGAAGACTCTGTTTGAGGGTCTCGCGCTTTCTGGATCGTTGCGGCTGGAAGAGTCCAGACATTTTAATTTCGTAGCGGCCGGACGACCAGCAGCCACACCCAGCGCGCCCAACGCCCTGCAGCGTGAGCGGAGCGCTCCCCTTCGCGTTGGTCGTCAGTATGGACGGGACGGGACCGGACGGGACCGGGCCGGGCCGGGCCGGGCTTCTCGAACTCCTCCGCCTGAGCGCCGGCAAGGCGGCGATCCTCAGCGGGGCCCGTCGGCGCTCGCTGCACGACGTGGTCTTAACCATTTGTTCAACACACGTGCACCGAATGGCCGTTTCGTGCCAGTCCCCTGCCCGGGTGAAGATCGGAACTCCCGAGGGGCCCGGGACTGTTTGGACCCGGCACGCACTCCGATGCCGATGCCGTCAACCTGGCGACCGTCCCGAGGACGCTGCGTCATCGGTGCCTGTTTCGGAGAGGAGGGCGCCGGGGCGTTGCTCTCAGAGCGGCGTGGGCTCTGGGACGTGGCTCTGTGGCGTTTGTCTGTCTCCGAGGCCCCCCCTTCCCTGCCGGTGCGGCTCTACCGCGTGACGGCGTCTCCCTGGCTGGGAAATGGCGCGGGGAGGCCAAAGCGAGGGTGACTTGGCACAGATGTCACGTGCCGGCGGAGGCTGGGCGTGTCGGAGCCACCCGGAAGGCGGAGCCGGTCCGGGGCCGGAAGTGTGGGCGACTTCCGGGCCTCTCGCCACCTCCGCGGGAGGGGCGACTCCAGACGCTGCTGATTTCCCCGCCAGGTGTCAGACCCCTCACGTCACCGGCTTCGCGCCGCGCTCCCCGCGATCGCCCGCCCCCAGGAGACGGGGAAGACCCCGCGGCGCTCAGGACGGGGCTGGAGGCCTGGCCGAGCGAGACTCGGCCTCCTGAGCCTGCTCGGAGGCTCCGAGGCGCACTGCCCACGCCTGGCGGGCGCACCTCGCCACCCGCCTCCCCCGCGGCGTCGCTGCCCACGCTGAGCAGGGAACAGCGACGACCCTCGGCCGCTGCTCGGGGACAGACGCGGCGAGGTGCCCGCGGCCTCTGGCCACGATCGACGCGCGCTTCTGTGTAAAGACGCCTCGTTTCATGTCTGTCGTTGATGTACTCATGTCGAGAGCGCCACCGCCGGCTCACGCCCGCGAGAAGCTCGTCTGTCTGACACCCGCGTCCCCCCCCCCCCCGCCGGGGCACTGCGCGGCCTTCTTGTACCCGAACCACGGGGGCCCATTTTAAGCAGCACCACCCCCAACGAAGGGGGCGACAGCGCAGAAGCCGTGGCACTCAGCAGGCTGCAAGGAGGACCCGTTTGCAGAATGTCGTGACGCTGTCCCTCGTCAGCCGGGGGCACGCGTGGTGGAAGACGCAGCACGTTCTTCACGCGGAGCTCGTCCTGCAAGGAACGCAAAAGCGCGGGGCGGACCGGCCCGGGTCCCGGGGGACTGTCAGGGAGCAGGCGACTTCCTGAGCGTACCGAGGCTCTCCGCATCGGGGCTTTAAAGAAAGGCCGTCCGCACTTGCTGCCCCCTGGTCCCTCTCCGCACTGGCTGTCCCTGCTCTGCGGCCGCCCCTGGGCCACCTCCTGGCCACTGTCACCTCTCTGCCCGCCGAGGCTGCCGCCGTCAGCCCCCTGCTTTCCTGAAAACCTCCGGCCTCCAAGGCTTTGTTCTGCCAGCTCTCCTCTCAGCCTGACGCCCCTCTGCCCCTCAACGGCCTCTCCTCTCCCTCCTGCTCCCCGACAGCGATGCTCCCCCAGCTCCAGCCCCAGCTCCAGCCGTGTCTCTCGCTCCACTCACTGTCCCGCATTCTCCAGGTGACCCCCGGCACCCCTGGCACCCCCAGGCTTTGATGCTGCCTGTCGGGGGGTGGCGCCGACCTCTGCTTTCGCTGCCCTCTGGCCTGGAGCCTGACTGGGGCGGGTGCCAGACACCTCCCCCCGCTCTGCGGCCACAGGCTCCAAGGGGGATTCTTCCCTTCCCCACCTGTTCTTCCTCCTGGTTCCAACTCGCCTCCCCGGTGACCCGGATGGGGACGTTTCCAGCCCTGCACCCTCCCCTTCGCGGTCCGGCCTCCTCATCCCCCTAGCCTGCTGAGGCCGGCGTTGTCCTCACAGTCTCGTCTTGTCCCCCTGGCAGTCCCCTCTGCCCTGCCACCAGTCCCCGCAGGTCAAGGCCCTGCCCACCTGGAGGGAGGAGCCTGGACTCCCCAGCGATGCGGGACAGGTAGAGCGGAGCCCTCCACACACTGGCGTGGCCCCTGTCTGTGGCCCCTGCTTCTCTCTCCTCCGCTTCGCCTGGGGGAGTCGGCCGGCTGACTAATCCTCTGGCCCCCCGTCTGGGCCTGACCTGCATTGCCAGGCCCTGCCCGCAGCCCGCCTGCGGAGTCCAGCCGACCTGTCTTCACGCGCCCCCTCCATGGGGTCTCTGTCACAGGCCTCCCCGGAGTCGCATTTGCTGTACTGTACTCGACTGTCTTCCACTGGTTTCTGATTCCCTCCCTCCCTCTCCTCCCTCCTGCTTTCCTTCCCTTTGGAGATGAGGGCTATATCTTCTCGATCTTTGTAACCTCCCAGAAGACACTCAACGCACACGTGCTTGCTGAATGGATGGATGGGTGAAAGCATGACTATCCCCACCTCCAGCTGCCCGCCCTCGGATGACCACAGCCAAGGCCATCCGACTCCTTTACTGGCTTGACCGGTCCCTTCCTCCCGCTCTCCCACCACCTGGCTCAGGTCAGCTCGAGTCCCAACACCTGGCCGTAGCCTTTCCTCAGGGCCCTTCGGGCCCTTCCCTTTCTGAGACTTGATCTTCCTGCTGGGGGCTGCGTCTTTGTTCCAGCTGCCCTGGTGTCTGGTCCCATCTTGGATTCCTTGTTGACGGCGCCCAGGAATCTGGGTCCTGCGGCTCTACACGGCAAGGTCTAACCTCTTCTCTTTCTCTCTCTCAACAGCAAACTGCGTTGGAAGGAACAGAGCTTCCAGTGAAGTAAGGGTCGTAATTTTCCCTTTGATCGCTCCAGTCCTTAATAAATGTCTTACTTTTCCTCTTTCATTGCCTGATTTCTTTTAAAACTAGGAGTCACTATCAAATTTTTACATAAGAAGCTAATGTCACGAGATTAGTATTAGCTAAGAATTTTAGGAGTTGAGAATCACAACGCGGCCGTGTTTAGCGCAATGATGTCAAATGGATGTTTTAGATCAATAGTCATCGATCGTAAAATCTTTTTTTCTTAAAAAAAGCAAACTGCCCCAGGTGGCTCAGTGTCAAAAAGTGTCTTTCCTTTTGTGATCAATTTTAATTTTTAAAAAGAAATTATCTGGTGAGTAAGAGACAGGAGACAAAGCCCCTCCCCACCCGCCAAAATGCTGCCGTAGCTTATTTAGCTTTGGGTGTCTCAGTCCAGGAAGCCAATAGCCAATGCTGGCTTTTTGTCAAAGCAGCATCACCAGGAAAGTACCCAAGAACCAAGGTCTGTGTCCCCAAGCCACATGCTGAGAAATTTGCTCCAGTCTGGTGCCATATCTGGAGCCAGGACTTTGAGTAGCCAGCCTACTGCAATCGGAAGATGTGAGAATCACCAAATTGGAAGGCAGCCAGTCCCTCAGCGGCGAGGCTGAAGCCCACATCCCTTTCTACAGTTTCCCACAAAGACGACAGGAGCCCTTGAGCACCACTCTCTGGATAGGTGATACAGGAAGACGTTAGAGGTCATTTGCACCTTGATTTAGATGCGACTGTTTATTCTCGCTCCCTCGCGCTCGCTCGCTGGGCAGCAAGCAAACTGCTCTACTCGTGACAGCTTGTAAATGTCTGACCCGGCTGGGGACTACCACGCTCCCCGTTATCTGTAATTTTTAGAACTTTCCTGGATAGTCTTGAAAATGCTTATTTTATTTTGACTTTAAGATCAACTTGTCAAGTTTTGAAAAAAAATTATGTTGGTATTTTAAATCAAATTAATTATTTAAAATTTGTAGATTACTTTAGAAAACATCTTTGGACTTTTGAGTTTTGCTCTTTCAGATATGACTGTGGGTGGCAACATACAATGCAATATACGGATGATGTATTAGAGAATCATACACTAGAAAGCCATATAATTTTATTAACCAATGACACCCAATAAATTTAATAAAATAAAAAAAAATAAGATACACATTTCCATTTACTGAAGACTCCTTTTATGCCCCTTAACAGAGTTTAAGAGGTATGTGTGTATGTTTGGCATAGTTCTTTTAAAATTTATTTACTAGTATATACTGGTATTTTTTTTTTGTCATAAATAAAATCCTTTGTTATTATGTCTTATAATGCGAAGCTAATATATATAAGATTTTTGGCCTGCCTTCCTACCGAATTCTCATATTGTTTTTAATAGGTTTTCAGTTGATATTCTAGCATATTCCATGGGTATGTATAACTTTTGCAAATAATATTAATTTTGCCTTCTCCTCTTCAGTTTTCGAATGCCACATCTTTCTTTTTCCTATTTTTTTTAATATGTTCCAACGAGGCTAGATAATAGCACAGTGGTAAGCATGCTCGTCTCGCGCCTTATTTAACATTCTAAGAAGCATTTTACTGTTTCAGCATCAAGCACAAGGCTGGCTTCTGGTCTGGTGTAAGGGGTGTTTATATTTTCCCTTTAAGATTGTATCTCTCGCTGTTACGAGTTTATAACATAAATACACACTGAGCCTTATCAACATCTTTTGAAATTTGTCTTTTTTGAATTTGCGTTTTGAAATTTGGAATTTGTCTTTCTTCTCTGACAACAAAATATGGTGAGTTATGTTACAATATTGCTTATGTTGAACCATTTTTGCATTCTTGGAACAACCCCCCCCCCCGGTTATGGTTTCCTATTCTTTAAATATGCTGCTGATTCCAGTGATTACTGTTTCGTTTAGGATGTTTACACCGACATTCATAAGTGAGAGTGACCTGTAGTTTATTTTTGTGCTGTCTTCATCTGCTTTTGGTATAAATGGTGTGACACCCAACATATATTTACAATCTCTACATAGCATCTCTCCCGCCCTCCGACTCCCAATCCCCTGGTTTAATAAAGGAACACCCACAGAAGGCAAGTGTGATTTCCTCCGTGGTCAGAATAGGTATTGACCACATGTAAAGTAAATGATATATTTCTGTCATATGCCAGTCTCTGAGTTCACTAGCCTTTCCCAAGCCTTTTTGCAGCATGAGACTTCCCCCTTCTTCGGGAGAGAGAGAGTGTGATGACCTCTGGTCCTGAAATGTCCAATCCCTGTTTAGCAATAGTCATTGATCCCAGGGCAGGAGTCTGCTGGGTCATGTCTCTGGCCGAGGAACTGTCTGGTTTGGTCTGTAATTGTGTACATCCGGCGTTTGCACTCAGCAGCAAGAGAAACTCTTAGTGGGGACATGGGCTCGTGGGCTGTGGGCAACAGAGGTTTCACAAAAGACGCAAACTGAGGGTGCAGTTCCCACACACCCCGTATGCTCAGCGGGGTTTGTTCTAAGAACAGACATGATCTGATTCCTCCAGGCAAAACTCAAGTGAATAATTTTCTGTTCAAAAAGAGACCTTGTGGCTTTCCTTTGAACAATGCTTACCTTCTTCCAACTGCCACCTCTTTAGAAATCTGGTATAAGACAAACATCCGTAACCTCTCCATAAAAATGTCACCATGCTACTTGGAGGCGTGCAACCCAACAGTTCCGGCCACTCTCCAGGGGCAGGTGTGGCCGGAGCCAAGCTGTAGGGAGTGACTTTTTACGAGGGCATCGGCAGCAGCTTGACAAGCGTAGTGATGTTGCATTACTGGGTGCCCCTGGGGACGAGCACACATCTCTGTGCGTTGACTTTTCCTGTCCCTTCACAACTCTGATCAAAAATTGCTCAGAGTTCACATATTTAATGTTCGCCTTATTTCCCATTCCTGGCATGTCTCGGTGTAGTGTGGCTTCTGGCCGACCTGTCCCACGCCTCCCCGCCCAGGGTCACGTGCGAGGAGGGCTGTAACGTCAGGTCTTGCTGCAGCCCGGGACTCCGCCGGCGTCCTCCGCGCATGTGGGCAGCTCTCGAGAACATTCCACTTTGCGTTAGTTTCCTTTCCAGGCTGCGGCACGAGATTGTAAGATCGATCGCACGCTTATTTCATGACATGCGGCCTGAGTTGTTCAGTGACAAGGAGGTTGTAGTGGCTCGGAGAGCTGGGCCCGGGACAAGCTGAGAATCCTTCTGCAGAGTGTTCTGCGCTGCAGGTGCGGAGCACGGTCTTCCGAGGCGAAGCCGAGGCCCATCGCTCTGCGTTCCCGGCGCGCGGGCTTCCTCCCCGCTCCGATCTCTTCTGTCTCCTCCTTCCAGGGTCCGCCCTGCGGTCCGCCTTCGGCAGTCCGAGGAAGGCAACGCTGAGGATTTCCCATCTCGGTCACACCACCTCCCACCGTCTTCAAAGTGGTATCTTCACCTCGAGATCTTTAACTCAAGCAGAGCTGAAAAAAAAACCCTTGTAGCTCGTAAGGTAACACGTTCACAGATTGCTCAGCCCACCACAGTGACCAGATCAAAACGCCAAATAGCGTACGTTGCTTGAGCAGTGCAGACCGGTCCGGCACTCCGCACGTCTCATCACTTAATTCTTAAGATGATCCCTCCCTCTGGGCAGCTGCGGCTGCCGCCCCGACTGGACTGACAGCGAAGACGGCGCAGAGAAAACTCGTCCCGGTGCTCGTAAGAGGCCACGCCGTGGCTTCTATCTCAGCTCTCTGAATTCTGCCTGCCCTTCCTTAAAAAAAAACCAAAACAAAATAAAATACAATCATGAATTAGATCTTTAGAAAGTTAAATCGATAGGTCCAACGTTTTCTCAGGAGGTATGAGGCAAAGAGGACGATAGCTGAACTGTTGGCCGGCTGGATCACTCCGGCCATCGGATGTCACCATGCGTGCCTCCTCCACAACCATCCCAAGCCCCACCTGCCCTCTGACCCGCGTGCACTGGGCGAGACCCTGACAGATTCCCTGAGCTGCGTTCTCTGACTTGGCAGGGGGGCGTCCTGAGGGGGGAGGGTTGGGGGAGGATTGTTTGACCCTGAAGGCCCTTGTTAAACACACGTGCTGTATCCGTCTCCCTTCCTCTTCCCTGACCGAAGGTCTGGACTCCTCGGCTCACGGCAGCTGGGCCTCCTTCCTGGTGCTTTGCCTGTGACCCCGGCATTCTTTGCTTTCGTGTCCAAGTAGACACGCCCTTGGCTACCACTCAACAGAAAACTGGCATCTCTAAAAGCCAAACAAAACCAGCTTGAAAGAAAAAACAAAATCAATGAGCAGATAAGACGGCAGAGCCTTTCATCCTCTCAGCAGGGCGCCTGCAGGTCACGGCTCTGTGGACGGAGTGGGGGAGGGGGAGAGGAGCCGCTGCCTCTGGGCTCCCCGGCTTGGGGCTCGCAGGGCTGGGGGTTCCGAGCCACGGGCACCGGGTGCCAGCATGCGCTCTGTGCGCCTCCGTGGGCTGGCGGCGAGGGGAGCAGGCTTCCCGCTCTGTCCAGGTCGCAGTCCCTGGGTCTCGGTCACACTGGGAAGCGGTGTCATTTGCTGCTCCTTCAAAGGCAGAGCGGGCACAGTGACAGCCAGTGCCGATGCCAGCCCACTCGCTCCGCCTTTCCTCCCTCTCCTCTGTCTCCTGCTTCTCCAGAGCGTGTGCCTCTCCTGTGTCCCCCCTCTGGGCCAGGTCTGCGGGACAGCACCTGCCTTAGCCCCAGGTGGCTCAGAGGGCAGGTGCGGTCACCGCGTCCCATTCCAAGGCATGGATCCGGTCAGGGACATGCTGTTCTCAGCTCTAAAAGCGAGCTTCTGTGGAAGCAAACCCTGCATTTTCAAAAAGAATTCTAAAAGGAAGCATTACGTTAAAAAAGAGATCAAAGTCACCCCAAATTCCACCCTGTCCATGAGTCTCTTGAGTTCCCTTTAGACTGTACCATGCAAAACTTCCTCTGACCAAGAATGAGGAGCTGGCGGCCTCTCTCTCCTTCCTTCCTGATCACGCTCCGATGATAAGAAGCTCTCTGGGTAGTTTCAGTCCTAAAGCAGATTCGCGTCTCTGGTCAGAACGATGCCGTGTGACAGGGCGTGTGCACCCGCGGCTGCACGCATGCAGGGCTGTCTGTCGTCACAAGCAGAGAGAGGGGGCTGCACGAGTCGTTGGGTCTGGGTAGATTTGTGCCCTGGAGCCAGACTCACGCGAAGGTTCTTCTTCCGCTCAGCTCTTTTAGAAATGCCCCTGCTCTCTTCTCATTTGTGTTCCATTGGCCCCCGGGCCCTGAGCAGACTCGTTCCAAATGGTCCCTGTGACTCCTTGCTCAGCCCTCCACCACCCCCACCCCTGTCTCCAGGCTTCTCACCCCGCCCACAGCCACACTGGATTGACTTCAGAGGACCCCATACAGCTGCCCTGGGTTGAATAGTGTCCCTTAAAAATTCACACCTCCCCAGAACCTTGGCGCGTGACCTTATCTGGAAATAGGGTCTTTGGCAGATGTATTTAGTTAAGATGGGGCGGGCCCTAATCCAGTGACTGGCATCCTCATAAGAGAACAGTGACAGAGGCAGAGGGAATAAGTCCGTGTGACAATGCAGGCAGAGACTACAAGCCAAGCAAGGCCACCGGCCGCTGGGAGCAAGGCACGGACCGGATTCGCCCTCAGAGCCTCCAGAAGGAGCCAACCCCGCTGATCCCTCCAGAACGGTGAAGGACAAGTGTCATCGTTTTAAGCCACCCATTGGTGCTGCTTCATGATGGCAGCCGTGGGAAACGGATGCACAGACTTTTCCTCTATTAACTCACAGGGTCCAGGACACACCTGGGCACCGTCTGCCTCGATGAACGCTGGTCCCCAAGGGCGGCCCTCGCCTGGCCCTGCCCGGTCAGCTCTTCCCTTACCCTCTCCATTCCCTGGTGGACTCAGTCTGCAGTCCATTTCCTCCTTCGTGTGGATAAGACACCAGTTCTCGATGGAACCCAACTTCACCTTGACCATCCCCTGAGAAGAGAATGGAGCCCTGCAGCCCCAAGCGAGCAGACACCTGGGCCAACAGCAGCTGAGAGGCAAGGAAGGGTCCCCCCGCAGCCTTGGGCCCTGCCGACACCTTGATTTTGGACTTCTGGCCTCCACAAGGGCGAGAGAATAACTTCTGTGGTTTAAAGTCACCCAGTCGTGGTAATCTGTCATGACGGCCCTGGAAAACCACCACACTAATTATATTACAAACGTTTCCCCCATGTTATTAGATCGTGGTAATTATTTTTAATGATAGCACACCATTCTGTAGTATAAGAAAGCCAATCAATGCTCTATTGTAAAATGTTTAATATTTGAAAATTGAGCTAATGAAATAATAAGGAATTAGACACCCTCGAATGTACATTTTGAGCATCTGGCAATTTCCTCAGGAGGGTTTCCTAGTGGCGGAGCTACGGGGTTGAGGGCCGTGCCCTCTACTCCCCGCACTCTCCCTGCTGGAACTTATTGCTCAGAGGCTGTAATTTCCGTAAATATTATTTTCTTCTAGCTGGTCTAAGACATAATAACCCTGTGACTCATTTCTGTAACAATACTTACAAATGCCATTCTTGTGAGAGAGAAGCGACCTTCTGAAAACCAGGCCGCCTGCTACTTAGCCTGTCTGGGATGCCCGTCTGACAGATTTTCGTCCCAATTAGCTCATGCCCCTCAATTCTGGTGCTGGTTGTGTACGAAAGGTGTGTTTCTTTGTGCTTGTTCTTTTATTGGTCTCAGCTCTAAAACCACGTCCTGAACAACAACCGCCCGCCATCCTCAAGCACCGAGAACAAACGTGCCCTGGGTCAGTTCCTCCCTCTCCAGTACTTAGCAACCTAAACACCAGAGCTGCCGGAAGTCCCATCAGCCCAAGACACCCTCTGGGCATCTTTGTTCTAAAGAAATCAGCATAGAAGCAGTTACTGAAAATTCTATGTATCTAGAGTCGCAGGATCTGGGGTTCTACTTGTATTTGGCCAATATCTAATTATTTTTACCTCGGGAATGTTTGTCTCATTTGACCTTGGTGACGTCTTGTGGGCAGAGAGAGTAGTGGGCTAAACGAACTCCAGCATTTCCAACATTCTGCCCTCCTGCAAACGTTCAAATCGCCCATTTGAGGGGCCTCGGCGCGTTTGTTTCTAAGTGGCAAACGAGTGTGAAGGCCTTCAGGCCCTCCCGGGCGCATCACTCGAAGGTGGCATCTGAAGCCGAGACCTTGCCGAAACAGCAGTCACACAGACGATCTTGATCTTATTAAACCGATGGGCTGCACCAGGAGCCTGTTTCGTTTAGTCAGTTGAAGGAAACATTTGATCGTTATACAAACTACTATCTTGACACACAAGGTTATAGTTAAAGACAATACCGTAAATCGCGGAAATATCACCTAGCTAGCTATCGTGTCTCATTAGTAAGTTTATGAGAGCCCGTGGCCTGCCATAAACTTATGGAAGATGTCTGTGTAATTCTGACCTGGAACCCAAACATGATTTAAAAAATTTAGTCTAGGAAAAAGCTGATGAGCACAATCAAGTAGGAAATTCATTATTAGTTCGGCCAATTCCTATTGAAGAATATGCCTTGATTCTAAGAGAGAACACAAACATACACATACGTGTGGACACACAGGCACGTGCGCGCGCGCGCGCACACACACACACACACACACACACACACACACGCAAAGTATGAAACAGACGCAAAGTAGCACCTCCGCCCTCCTCCTCGTAGCATCTTAAGCCAGGGCTGCTCCTTCAGGAAGAGGGAGCAGCAGGTGCACCAGGAGGAACGGCCCGCAGCGTGAAACCGTCCAAAGAAGATGGCATTTCCACATAACACCTTTTTGCAGTTCACAAAGAGCTAACAGACGCTGGTCCTCAAGTGTACACACAGCGTCGCTAGGAGACCCCGGGACCACTTAGTTAAACTGTACAGGATTATTTTGTCTTCAGTATTGTGTGACTATTTTGGCTTCCTGAATTTTTCTGTTGTGATTCATTTCTGTGATTTCGTAAAACTCGTCGAGGCGTTAGAATTCGGTGAAACTTCAGGGAGCAGCTGCAGCAGAGGCGCGGGAGTGACCTCGCTCTCTGGAAGGCTGGCTCAGGGCCACCTCAGCCATCCCTCCCAGGGACCGGTTCACCAGCGGGCTTGTGACCTCACTCTGGCGGGCTGAGCGAGGGAGAGTCACCTAGAGGATGCCGGACACACTTTCTTGCTTTACGAGTCTATCTCTGTTTTACAGAGGTGAGGTTGACGCGTTGCAGAGGGCAGGGCTGAGAGAATTGGAGACATGGGACAGAGCGGTGGGTTTAACTAAGCCTCGACCCTGTCCTATACCTGGGCTTCCAGAGCCAATCTACTCCGTATTGGTAAAGACGTTTGGGGTGGTGGCTGTATGGCGAGGGTCCCAAGTACGGCATGCTGTCTCATTTGAATCATCTCATCTTATCCTAGAAACCAGAGGCCTTCAGGCCACGGCGAAGGGCTTGTCCAAGATCCTCGGCTACTTACAGAAAGACCGGAAACCGAGCCCAGCCTCCCGACGACCTGCCCACGGCTCCCCGTCCCACAGTCCGCGAAGGTCGAGTGGGTCTTCCACACGCGTTTCCAAAGGCGCCGTGCTTCGGGGGCTCAGTGGACTTCTCAGGGGCGTGGCTCTTTAATGTACAGAGAAGATGGATAACATCAGAGGAGCAGTGTTTGTCTGGGAGAGCAGAGCCTGGTGCCCAGCTTACTGAGATCCCCCTTGGTTCTTGCTCAGGCACCACCGTGCCTGCCCGGGAGGTAAACAGTTGAGTGTTGAAATCGTCGCACGGCTCCCAAAACGCCTCCGATGAGATGTTCTGCAGTGAGGCTTTGCCTCTTGGGTAGAACGTTTCTGCCCAGTGCTGCTGTAACATTCAGAAAGGGCTTCAGGTTCCCGAGGATACCTGGCACACAAACGCCTCCCAGCTGTGCCTCTTAAGGAAGAATGGGGGTGGGGGGGAGCGGGTGTCTGCTCCCCGCCCTCGTGTCTGGACTTTTTTCAGAGAGCGTGCACCCAGTCTTCTTTGTCTCCCTCCTCTTCGCGGCTTCCACAATCTGACTCCTGGCTCCACTCCCGTGAGGACACCTTTTCGTGCTATTGTTCTAGGTATTACATTAAGGACAAAGGTACTAGACCATGAGAATCGGACAGGCTGGCTTTAACTCCTGGAAATGACCTTGAGCAGGTCATTTCAATGACACTCTGCAAAACTTCGTGTTCCCAGGTCATAGCTCATCTGAAAATAAAGATGACAATGCCCGCGAGCTCATGTCCCACCCGAGCTGCCCCTCCAGCGGGTCCCACCTGCACCAGCTGGGCACCCACTCGGCGAAAGGCACAGCCCCAGGGAGGAAATCCGAAGGTCCATCATGATGCGTCGTCTAGAGGGAAGGTCTTGCTGCCCCATGAAAACGTTCGCCTGGAAACCATATCGAACGTCTGGTTTCTTCTTCACCTCCTGTGGCCTTTCACGTCCGTGCACCTCACACTGCTGGCATTGGTGGAAGCAAAACCCCATCCTTATTGTGACCTGCCACCTTCCTCCACCGGAGAAGAACCACGGGGCCGGGAAACGTTAGGAAGGGCACCTGGCTGAAGCAGGTTTTCTGCGGTCACACGTCCCTGGGTTTTCTGAGTGCTGGTTAAATATTAGGGGTGATTGACGTCCCTGACCATTCTCGCTTTTGTTTCCTGTATAATCAGTCACCCGTGAATCAGGGGCCACAGGGACCTTCACTCTCTGTGGAAAGATCTTTGTCAAGACAGATTAAATTGTTTCTGAGTTGTCTAACCTAGTTACTTCTGAGTGGTGTAACGCATCACATAGTTAGAAGCACCCTTGTACATATTATGGGTGGAATTCCACCCTCAATCAAAAAAAAAAAAAAAAACAAATAAATGAAAGATAGGTGAGGTCGAAGCCCCAGCACCTCAGGACGTAGCTCTTGCTTGGGTCATAGATGAGACTCTTTAAGCCATGCTGAGGTCACCAGAGTACGGTGGGTCTTCGTCCCACGTGACTCGGGTGTCCTTATAAGAAGATGGCAGTGTGAAGGCACACCAGGAGATGGCCACGTGACAGAGGCACAGAGTGGAGTAACACAGCTGCAAGGGAAGGAGCCGCGAGGAGTAGGGAGGTCGGGAGAGGCAGGAGGGGCCCTCAGGTGTCGGCGCGCGCGTGACCTGCCGACACTTTGGTTTCAGACTTCCAGCCTCGAGATCTGTGAGAGAGCGCCTCCCTGCGGTCTGAGGGCCCCCGACTGTGGAGCTTTGTTATGAGAACTCTAGAAAACAAACGGAGTGCATACGAACGTTGGGAAGAGGAGGATTTCCAAACGATGCTGGGTTAGCCGCCTGTTTCTGTGTAACAACCACCTCCACTCTGCAGCTTACGTGTATTTTTTTTATCTCCGTGTCCATGGGTCGGGAACCTGAGCGTGGCTTAGCTGGGCCCTCTGCCTCACTGTCCCTCACAGGTCACATCCAGGTGTTGGCCAGGGCCGAGGTCTCATCCGAAGGCTCGACTGGGCCATGAGCCACCATAAAGCATGGTGGCACCTGGTCCCAGCTGTAGGTGGTGTGGAAGGCATCTGAGGGGGCCCATGGGTGGGCCCCGGAGACCAGCGGTGCAGGCTCGTCTGTGTCCAGGTACCAAGGAGAGGATGCTCTTCTTGGTCTAACAAGCTGAGTCTTTAGAGACAAAAGGACTGAGCATATTTCTTGATGCCGATGGTTGCCTCCAGTAAGACTACACGTTCTGTTGTCTTTTTTGGAGCTCATATATTTTTGAAAATGTGATGTTTTCGATGATGCCAAAATAGGTGGGATCCAAGATTGAAGAAATTACGCCATCTGATCATGTTTTTCGGTAGTATCTTAAGGAAATCCGTGGTGTGATCTCTATCTCATCAAATACTGGGATTGATAAGAGCCATAAAGCTGACACTTAGCACAAGTTTATTACGTGACCAATGCTGGGTTACATACTTTTATTTACATACTCGATTGCTGTCCAGAGAAAGCCTATTAATGCATATATTTATACGCCTTTTTAAATGTTTATTGAGCATCTACTATATGCCAAGTACTGGCTGTGCTCGGCACTGGGAATGCGGCAGATGACAAAACCACTTTCCAGCTGGGCTTTAAAGGCCATAAATAACCCCATCTCCTGTGCTCAGAGTTCTGAACAGTTTCGCTCGGAAACACAAGTGTTGGCTACAGATCAAAACTCCTGCTTTGTTACTAATGGATTAGGAACTAGAGTTCGATCCTGAGTCCAATATCATCCTCTTACTTGTCCATCACGTCATAGTGGAGACTGGCCAGGCCCAGCAGGAGAGGAGGGCCCTGTGGTGTGTGGGCAGGAGGGGTCGGGGTCGGCGAGAGACAGGGGCCAGGGGATGGTGCTTGCTCACCGTCTCTTCTCTCATGCCCTCCAGGGAGCAGGTGGGGTAGGAATGGCCGAGGTGGGTGCTGTTAGAGTTGACGTGCATTTCGTGGGAGGAAGAAGTTCTTGAGAGACTTTTCATGCTCAAAGGACTTCACTGCCTTGTGGTTTTTCATGCCTGTGAGCCTTCTGTTTGCTCTGGCCAGACTTACCCATCATTCTCTGGATGGTTCTTTCCGGATTCTGGTTCCAGAATGCTTCAGCAAACCGGAGTTTAGATGGCTTTTGTGTCTCTGTAAATGCTCCAGGGCAGAAGCGCGGTCTAACCTGTCAGCGGGTCTCGATCACCAAGTCAGCTCTGGGCTCTGCATTTACTTCCTTGTTCCTTCTCACCCCACACAAGGGTGACTAAGTGGCCCCAGCCAATCAGCTCTTTTCTGTTTTTCTCTTCCTTGTCCTTTATTCTTTATCCTGTGAAAGCTTCCTGCCTTCTGCCCCATTTTGCAGTTTTCCAAATGAAGACTCCGCATTACGAAATGTTAACTAAAGTTCGCAGGGCCTAAGCGATCTCCTTTCATCCTTCTTCAGCGTATACGTGTATGAACTGGAGTTTTCTGAGACAGCAAGCGAGGACCTGCAGCATTTTAAAGGGGAGCAAAATATGTCATCCCAAAATATGCCTCTTTAGCATAAGGATTATTTTAAACTGATTATTTTGAGAAACAGCAGACACAGACGGAGCTTTGAAAATGGAGTAGAAGCTACCCTTGAAAAGGGACATTTCCATGTGATGAAGGAAATCCCCATGGGTGAGGGCGTCTCTCCATCTGTACCAGGAAGAGAAGGTGGCTCTAAATCACAGGAAACTCCTATCGGGCGGCAAGGCAGGGACTGGAATCCATATGACAACCTCACCCCCGTTCACCATGGCTTTCCCAACGGCCGCCCTGTGACTGGCCTCCCGTACTACCCAAGCACCTTCTTTAGCTAAAGATGGATTTCAGCTGGTGGTGTTGGCTACCTGAGGGAGTTACTCATTCTCCCCTGAGCACCTCCCGTGCAAACGTGAGCAGACATGTGAATCAAATCAGTTTGTTTTTCCTCTTGTTGATCTGTCTTTTATTATAGCAATCTTAACTAAGAACTCAGAAGCGTCGAGGGAAAGTTATTTATCCTTATCTAAAATTTCCTAAGTTTCTTTAATCAGACTTTTTCTCTCCCCCTCCTTTTTCTGTGGGGAGGGAGGCGGCGGCTGGAGGAGCTTCCCAAGGGATTCTTTGGGAAGTATTAACCTAGAGTTATAGTTTACTGAAGAAAATTTAAACCCACTACTATTGCCTGTTCTTAGCATTGCAACTTGGAATTCATAATTCGTTTTCCACAAAACAATGCAGCAAGATGAAACAGTACAAGCAGAGCTGTAATCTGGGTGTATGCGGGTAAGACAAGTGTTCGTGGAACAGTCTGGAAGACAAAGCACCAAGGACAGCGCTGTCACTAGAGGACCATCTACATGGGGTCACAAGCAGATTAGAGACATATTCGTGGAATTCAACCCAGGCTTAACTGGGGAGCCACCTTCGCCAGAATTCTCAAAGCAAAGCTTTTTATCAAGCTTAAAATATGTACTGCTTTTTGAATGACTGACCCTAACGTGCGTGGTCTTACTTGTTGCCAACTTGTGCCTTAAATCCTGAGTCTTTATTTCATGTTGACTTTTTCTTAAGAATTAAAAAAAAAAAAAAAAAAAAAGCCCTGAGTAAATGTCTTACGATTATAATCAACTTTAATTACTTGTTGCTATGGAGTTTTGCTTGGTTACAAATTCTTCTGCTGCTCTTGTTTAAGAAAAAAAAAAATTCAACTGAATACATTTTAAATCTTATTGGCTTTATTCTATGATTCATGCCAGACGGCATCCCATCTAGTAGACAGAAAGGGACTCTGAAGAGCCATGGAAAATGAAAGACCATTGTAGGCAGGAGAGGTGGGACAGGAAGTTACTAGCAAAGAGTGAGTTCTTTCAGGCAAGGCCACCTTCCTTTGGGGGACAGTAGGTGTCTTTCAAGCAGAGGACCATGGTCATTCCAGATTGACTGCTTTAAGATTCTGCTCCTGGGAAAGGTTGAAACCATGACAAAATTAGGTATTAAGTCTCTGTTTAGTGATGTGGGGCTTAGCACAAGTGACTCCATTTTGGGCCTGTTGTCTCTTTTTAAACACTCTTACTTCAGCTCGAGTGTCAGCAGCTGAATAAATATTCTGACTCTAAGGAGAGATAATACTCAAGTTTTTTAATAGTTTCAGTCTTTATTCTAGCAACGCCTACCCAAGAAGTGGAAAAAAAAACCCAAACAAACAAACAAACAAACACAAAAACAGGAGAGAGAGATTTTATAAGCGTTCTAATATAGATCTTCAAGAAGAAAGATTTGGAATGCTTTCTTTTTTTCAGGATGGAAATTTTGTTGAAACAGCTTGAGGATGAGAAGGGCCATTTGTCAAAAGACTCATTTTTCAGATTCACTTAAAACCCAAGATGTTGGTTTGGAAGCAGGCTCCCCATCGGAAATTTTATGCCAACTTGTTTTTCCTGAAGAAAACATGCTGCGTATTTGTCAAAACGATTTCGAAGATCTTAGTCTACGTTTGATGGAGCAAAACAAAAATCAGTGCTATGCCAGCCAGGCGGATTCAACAACATCTTTTGTAAAAAAGAAGAAATTATATTAAATGAGAGTAAAATCAAACGACCACGATGCGCGGGCCTTGTCCCAAACACTTACACCCATACTACCCATGGAAGCCGAGCACTTGCCATTGTAAGTTCCTCAGGTGACCGTCCTCTTCTGCCATTTAAGAACAGAAGCCTGTGATGAAAGCTGATGTATTTAAAGACACAATGGCAAAGTGTTGGAGGCGTGACTTGACACAGTGGCTTTGTAATCTGTCACCTCGGTCATACTGAACTACGTTTCCCAGAATCCCCTTTCTTGTACGTTTTGGATAGGATGGGCCCCCAAAAGACGTCCTTGGAGATTCTGAGGGCAGAAGGGATGGGGCAGCCATTTTGTAGGCCTCGCACATCACCACCGTGCAGCTGGCTCACCTGTCCCATCGTCCGCACGAGTAAGCCGCGAGGCCTGCGCCCAGCCCCCCTTCCCCGGGAGCCCCTCTCAGCTCCTCCCACTCCTGGGCCAGGTGTGTGTGTTTAGCCCCCTGAGGGGCGGCTCCGGCTTCTGCAGGAGACCTGGCTTCATCAAGGCCGCTGGTGGCAAGAACGACGTGAGCCTGCCAGTCGTAGACTTCGCCGCTCTCTGAAGACGTGTTATCCGTCCATCCTTGCGGGGTTCCAGCTTGGAGCGCCTCCGTTTTACAATAATCTTCCCTTCTGATTCCTGCCCTGTGCAGTTCGACCCCCAGCATCAGACATGAAGATACCAGCCTTACAGATATATGGGAGCAAGTATGGAATCGCAGCTCTCTGCACATGCATTGGCTTTGCCTGTGTGACCTGTTACACACAGCTACCTACACAAATACGGTTACACGTACTATTGAAAAGATAAATACGACAAACCGTTAACAATGACTGAACCTGGATAGCAGGTATACGAACGTTTATTTTACTAGTCTCTCAACGTTTTGTAGGCTTGAACTTTTCTCTATAAATAATTTGGGGAAAGAAAGAATGAGTCTTAGTAATGAGTAAAGTTCACAGATTCTCAGTCCAAAGAGCTATGATGTCTCAGCCAATACTTTTTTTTTTTAAGTGAAATTAAGTAATACGCTCATTCAGTGAGTACTGAAATCCCCACCAGGTGCCAAGCACTGTTCCAGGTGCTGAGGGTTCTGTGGTGAGTCCTCCAGCGTTCATGCCCTCACGGAGTTCACACGCCAGTGATTTTTTAACCATCTGCAATCCACTGGACAGCTTACCTTTTGGCCCCTTACGGCCACCCCCGATATTAATCAATAATGCCAACGGCAGCCACCAACTGCAGATTTCCTCTGCTCTCTGAAGACTTCACTGACCTTCCTTGTTTGCCAGTTGGACCCAATTACACACTTGGCCTGATGGACAGATAAGTTGCCAGGGACTGTTTTGGGTTATGGTCTTACAGGTGTGTGAAAACAGTAAAATTGACCCGAGCAAAGGAACCTTCGGAGTTGCCAAGGTCCCTTTTCCTCAGGGGAGGGAGGGGGGCCTCAAAGTTGCACATCTGGGCAGTGGTTTGGTTGAGAGTGGGGGAGGGGTGGTGCCGGATCATGGAGACCTTGGCATGGAGGTGAGAGGGTGACGTACAGAGCGAAGCCAATGACCTGCCTGGCTTCACAGCTTGGCGCCCGCCTCTGCTAAGGAGACCCAGGAGAACGCATCTTCCATTTAAGGATTTTAAATGTCTTGGGTGACAGTGTTTTGGGATCACTCCTTTTGCCCTTTGCTGGATCCAAAATAGGAAAAGCAACCCTGTATTGTTCGGAAGGGAAGAAATAAAGGAAAGATTCAAACTGAATATAATTTTTAAGAAACCAGCTCAGCTTCCGTAAGCTCAAAACCGGAGGAAAATTTGCCAGTTGTAGTACGATTGTCACCAATGAGTCGTCTGCAGTTCAGCAACGTCGTCTGGAGAATCTAACCTGTCTGGGGGAGGGGACGAGATTAAGACAATAATTCACTAGCAGACTGTGCTGAGGGAGAGAAAGACAAAGAAATGAAGTCTTCAACTGAAAATTTGGAGGAAAAAGCTGAGTGCACGCTTTGGGCCTGTTTTCTCTAAGAGCTGCTCCTTTCCCAACTTTTTCTATATCTGATCTCTGCAGGTGGCACTTTCTAGTCTCCTTTACTATCGTAGACAGAAAAACGGCCCCCCAAAGGTACACCAATCTCCAGAACTTGTAAACATATTTTTTTTAACACGGCAAAAGGGACTTTGCAGGTGTGATTAAATTAGAGCCTTTGAGATGGAACTATTATCCTGAGCTTTCCAGGTGGGTCTGATGTCAGAGGTCGGAGTCAGAGAAGGAGTGGTGATAACAGAAACAGAGAGTAGGAACGGAAAGTCAGATAAACTTAAAGCTGCTACTTTGCTGCCTTTGAGGGCAGAGGAACGGGCTATGAGCCCAGGGTTGCAGTGCAGGCTTTTCTAGAACTGGAAAAGCAAGGAGACAGATTCTCCCCTAGAGCCCCCAGGAGGACTCAGATTCGGCCCAGCGAAACTCATTCTGGGCTTCCCCACTTCTGAACCGCAAGGTGACAAATTCGAGTCATTGTGCGTTGGGTGTTTGCACTGATTTGTTGCAGCAGCAATAACAGGAACCTGATACACTTAACAGCTGGCTCCCCGTAGGCTTGTTGGGGGATCGGAGGGCGAGCAAAGGGCAAACCAAAGCGTGGACTTTCCTCTCTCTCCGCCTCTGGTGGCGTCACGGGCGGGGACCCTGTGTCGTCCTTGGACTCCGCTCAGACCAGACGCACCTGCCTTTGAGCACGCGACCCCATCTCTGTGCTGGCCCCACTGTCTTCCCCTTTTGGTCTTCCACCCGGTGGTGGCATCAGCTTCCGGCTGCTGCAGGTGTCTGGGCTGCCTTGCTGACTCCTGTCGACTTCTCTACAGAAAAATCTCAATGAGCTGTATGAAAAAGCATATGTCTGCAATGATCACACATATATGGTGATGACCATGTGCTTCGGCAAGTTCATTAGGGTCCCCATCTCCTGTCGGTTGCTGCCATCACAGGCCACGTCACCATTTTATTAAAACAATTTTTGGT
The DNA here is from genome assembly GCA_003508835.1 of Eonycteris spelaea. NCBI lineage: Eukaryota > Metazoa > Chordata > Mammalia > Chiroptera > Pteropodidae > Eonycteris > Eonycteris spelaea. The sequence continues at coordinate 1,451,339 of PUFA01000034.1, read as the reverse complement.
TTGTTGCAGCAATGTTTTTATAATCCACGTGCATTGATCCCAGTGATCTCTTTATTAATGAGAAAAAGGCAATAAAAACCTTGCTTTAAGGTGTTCATATAAATTGTCAGCTCTTAGATGGTCTGTTGTTCTTTTTATTGCATTAACGAGTATATTACTATATAATATTTTACAACCTCAGATAAAGATAATTTCACCTGTCACGTTTTGCCCCGTGTTACTCTGGAGCAGCCAGCCTCTAAAACGCCCAGAAGGGATTCTCATCTCCTCGTATCTACATGCTACACGTGACTCAGTCCTGGCCCTGTGTGCTCAGTACAACGTAGCAGAAGTGACAAAGGGACTTCTGAGACTAGGGCGTAAAAGGCATTTTAATTTCCACCTTGGTCTTTTGTTCGTCTTTTATATCTTTACTGCTTTTCTTATCTTTTACTGAGTACAGAAGGGCTGAAATCTCAAACTCTAATGGCGAAAGTATCAATTTCTCTTTTCATTTCTGTCAATGCTTGTGCTTTGAAGCTCTGTTATTAGATGCATACACATTTAAAATTGCTGTTCTCTTGATGAATGGAATCTTTTATTACGATGAAATGTTCCTCTTTATTCCTTTTAATGTTGCTTGTTCTAAGGTTTGCTTTGTCTGATATTAAGAAAACTGCTCCAGCTTTTTTTTTTTTTTTTTGGATCAGTATTTACATGTTATATCTTTTTTTTTCTATTGTCTACTTTTAACCTATCTGTGTCTGTATTTAAGATAGTGTAATGCCCTGGTTTGGAACCCCACGAGCCAAGAAGGAAACTGACACCGATGCAAGCGCAAGAGGGAGTTTACTGACAAACTCGAGTGGACCCCACTCGTTCACTGGCGCAGCAGTGGTTAAGAGGAGTCCCGACCGAGGGGCTGGGACCTAATTTAAAGGGTAAAACCGCAAGCCTTGGGGAGATGCCTTGGCGTTACCTGATTGGGGGTTAGGTTGAACTTTAAAGGGATTGGGTGGTAGGTTGTTGGGTCCGCGTGCAAAAGGGGGGTGGTGTGCTGTTGGAGCTGCGTATAGAGGGGGCCGTGCGCAGAAAGGGCCGAGTGCAGAAGGTGCCGGGTGCAGTAATCGGAATATGTGCAGGAGGAAATAAGGGTGGGGGGTGCCTTAAGGGCCCACCGATTAACTGGCTTGGCTGGTTTGGCCAGGTGGTAAGGCATTGTTCTTGACCACTGGCCTTTGGGGAACTTTTCGTACAATACATCGTGGGATCACTCAGAAAAATGGAATCATTCCAGTCTTTCAATAGCATATACCTGAATTTTGCTGTTTTACTTATGTGGAATATCTCTGCCCTTTAATTATAGGTACATGAGTCAGGGTTCAATCAGAGGTGGGGAGCTAATAAGAAATATATGTGAACAGGTGTACTCAAAGAGTTGGCTTATGCAAATGTGGGAAGAGGCTTGACAAGTCTGAGATTTCAGAGGAGGCGGTCAGGGAAGGCAGGTGAGACTCTCAGGCACAAGCTGAAGCTGCTGCCCGGCAGAATTCCTTCTTCATCAAGGAAGCCTCAACTCTGCTCCTAAAGGCCTTTCAACTGATTGGGCCAGGCCCACCAAGAAAAAAAAATCTCACTTACTGACAGTCATCTGATAATGAACTTTAATCACAGCTACAAAATACGGTAACTGGATGACCGTCTCGTAACCTAGCCCAGACGACACGTCGAAACCATCCCAGGAAGGTTGAGGCCGTTTACATTCAATCATCGATAAGGCTGAGTTTCAATCTCTCATCTCGATGTCTATTTTAGATTTGCCCAAACTTTTGCTTGTCCCTTTTTCTTCTTTCTCTGACTTCTATTAAATGGGGTCTTTTTTAACGATAGCTATTACTGTTTGTTTTATTCTTCCCGTTCTTTTTTCAGTGGTTCCCCAAGGATTTCCATTATACTTTTTTTTTTTTAACATCAGAATCTGTCTTCAAATGGCGTTATGTCCCCTCATGCGTCATGCAAAAATGAGCGACAGCGCCTTTCCGTTGCCCCTTCCTCGCGTTCTGCTGTCATTGTCACGCGTTTTACTTTGACTCATGCTCTAAATCTCACAGTATCTGACGATCATTTTTATAACCAGGTCACCGTATTGTAAAAGATGTTCAGGGAAGAAAAAGGTCTCATAGTCGCCCACTTAATGATAATTTCTAGTGCCTTCTCCCCCTTTTTGTGGAGTCGAGGTCTTGTCTGGCATCATTTTCCTTCTGCACGACCACCTTCCTTTACTGTTTCTTGCAGTGAAGTTCTCACGGCGATACATTCCTTTAGTATTTGTTTATGGAAAATGTATTTCTTCCGAAAATATTTTTTTGCTGAGTAAAAATTTCTAGGTTGACAACTTTTTTGCGTCCAGTGCTTCCCCCCAAATTGTTGCTTCTCTGTCTTCTGACTTCCGTCGCTTCGAATGGGGAGTCTGCCGTTTTTCTTAACTTTTCCCTCTTTTCTGCTCTTTTAATATATTTTTGCCCGTCACCAGGTTTTACAAATTTGATTGTTGTGTATCTTGGTATGGTTCCCTTTGAGTTAACTTTGCTCGACCTTCTTGGATTTGTGGGTTTATAGATTTCATCAAATTTGGAAAACATTAAATGTAGTCATTATCTCTTCCAATAGCTTTTCTGTCACTTGCTCTTCTCTCCTGGGACTCCCCACCTGTGTTCGACCAGTTGGTATTGTCCCGCAGTTACTGATACTCTGGATTTCTTCTTCTTTTCGTCCTTTTACTGTTCCATTGTGAATAGTGTCTATTGCTTTCCATTCACGTTAATTCATTCTTTCTTCTGCGGTGCCTCATTCGATGTTCACCCAGCCAGTGTCTTTTTGTTGTTGTTTCAGATATTTTCTTTCTCACCTCCAAGGGCTGCATTTGGATCTTTTGCCTCATCATGCTCATGCTTTCCTGCACCTACGCAACACATGTAAGCTATTTATGAGAGCTGCTTCATGATCCTTTTCTGCTAGTCTCATCATTTCTCGTTGATGGCTCAGTTCCTACTGGGTAATCTTCCTCACGCTCCTTTGTTTGTCTGGTAACTTTTTTGGACAAAGGGCATAAAAAGTTCTGTTCTTGAGTTCCAGAGTTTTGTACTCCATCCCTAGTTTTGAATTTTATTCTATTGCTTAAATTACTTGGAATCAGTTAAATATTTCTGAGGCTTACTCTTAAGATTCGTTAGGACCAATTTAGAGGAACTTTTAGCCTAGAGCGAATGTCCAGACAAGTAGCCCCCCTACTACTACCATATTCTCTGAGGATGGTACCCAATGCCCCAAGTGTCACAAGCTCGTTCCAACCCTATGTGAGCTCGGGGAATCCTTCTGCCTACTACTCTCTGGTGATTCTCTTCCTGGAACCAGGTATTTCCTTTTCAAATATTCACAAGTCGACACTCAGCCAAGGATTTGAAGGCTGTTCTCTGACAATCCTCAGAATTCTCACTCTCTCTTTGTAGCTCTTTCTTCTCCCATATTTTGCCCTGAAAATTCTAGCCACTTTGGTCTTCCCAAACTGCAATCTCTTTTTCCTCATCTCGGGAAGACCACTGGGTTCTGTCTGGTTTCACCTTTTTGTCCTACAGCCTGGAAACTGCTTCCAGTCCATAAGCTGGGGAAACCGAAGGCAAATTTTGTTTGCTTCCCACCTCTCAAGGAGCATACACTCTTAGCTATCCACTTTCTGCAAAATGCTATTTCACATAATTTAACCATCCTCTAGTTGTTCAAGACAGGAGGGTCTTTGTTCATCCATGTTGGCCAGGAATGGCTGGTTATTTGTTTTGGATACTGTAAAATATTTTCATAAAGTCACCTGTTAATTTTTAAATTTTTACTTCATTGAAAGAAGGAAAGAGACACTATTATAACCACAGAGGCAATCACGGAGCTCTATTCGATATCTCTAACTTTAACCCACAGTAACTGAAGTGTAAAATTCTCATGGGGAAATTAAGTTAACAAACCATCGCCTTTTCTTAGTGTTACCAGCCAAGTTTTGTAAACCAGCAGTGAGTCCTTCAAGCCCCATGACCTTGGTTATAATTTCTGCTCAGTAGGAATGTGTGTCAGGTTACGGAACCTCCAGCTTCCGTTCCCCCTTGAGCGATGTAAGTATAATTTTAGGCAACTTAGAACTGAAAATGAGCTCTCTGATCTCCCTGTAGTGACTGGCCAGGTTAACCCCAAATCTGAACGTGCTGACAACCCAGCAACTTCATTTTGGAGACCACATAACCAACAGCCAAGATCACTTGGATCAACACCAACAGGGAAGTGACTTTAGAGCTCTAGGTATACTGAATTTCTGGAATCGAGTTTTGCAATGAACCTGGAAAATTCTCACACGCATTTGATTTTTTTCATACTTCGTATAAGGGTTATTTTCATTTAAATATAATTCTGAATTTTTTCCATTTTTCTGTAGCAGTTACCTTAGTGCGATGGTATCTAAACATTGGTAATAGATAATGATTTCATGTTGTTCTCTTCATCCACTAACTACCACCACAATCATCATGCTTGCACAGCCCACCCACCCCCCGCTTGCTTCCCTAATATTGCATTCCTACTAACAAAAAGGCTTTCGTGACTTCAAAGTCCTTCAGAAATTAATTTTGGCACAACTTCTTTACTCCTTCTAAGTTACTTTGAAACTTTTATTATTTCTCTCAAATCATAAATATAGTATTTTTTTTGAAAAAAAAATTCTCTCCTTTCTCTTTGAAACATTTTTTTAAGGTTTGCAACACTCAGAATTTGCTGAAGACGTAACAATGTAAATTTATCAATGTCTACAAATGAGTTGACTTACTGGCCACTTGTATCATTGAAGAATGACTTAATAAACCATCCGACGACTGTTATGTCAATCCAGGAATTAATTACCATTTTCTAGTCATTCGGTGATAATGCTTCCGCTAGCTTTAGGCGCTTTTAATAATATCCATAGCACCTCACGCATGTTCCTATAGCACCCCTGTTTCTACCAAGTTCCTGAGTGATCGTGACCATGTTTCACAATCGCCTTAGATGGTCCGACTCCTCTGGTCCTGCCCTTCACCTCCCAGAGCTCGAGCCTAAGGCTTTAGGTAGACACCAGGCTGCCCCCTATGCTTTGCTTTAATAGAGGGCAGTCTGGCCTGGATCTTCTGGAGTCGACTGGATGTTATTTTAAAGGGTGGTTTTGAGGTATCTGTAACTTCTTCCTCCCTCTCCCCCCAGGCACCTCTTCTTTCCACAGATAATGGGGGGGGGATGATTGTGTAAAGGACAGCCTGACCCACAAGCTGTGTGTTTGGGTTGAGTCACTGCAAAGGTTGCTGTGGAGTGCTGTGTGTCCGGGGCCCAGCACACAGCCCCTTGTCAAAGGACGACCCGTGCAGCGAATTCTGTTCCGGTTCTCACGCTTACCCATCTCCTGCTTGTATCCCAACTTTTGGCTGAAATCTAAAAGTGTAAAAGTGCCCGGGTTAAGCTTGTTTTAAATATTAAACAGAGAGGGATATGAATTACTTTCTGTAACATCAATATGAAATGCTGAAGGCATAGATACTCTATAATGAATTACACGAGCAATACACAGAGCCAGCATAATGAAGTAAAGATAGAGACATACATCCCTACGAATTTATGCAAGTGATTCACAAGTCATGAAAAAAGATCAACATTCACAGCTCTGATCACGGACGTCCTCAGAGATTGTCCCTGTGATACTCAGTAACGTGGCTATGCAAAGCTATCACAGAGCCATAAAAATGATTATGGAACCTCTGGAGGAAGGGAAAGATAAAAAATCAGACAGTGAAAAATGGCAAAGGAATGAGTCTGATAGCTGGAGAAACATCACTGCACAAGATGCGATTAGTGCAGAAAATTTCTTTGTCCCTCCTTCGTCGTATGGAATTGCTCCTGGTTCTGTTGGTATCAGACTGCTAAAAAAAGAAAAGAAAATGAAAAAACGGTATACAGGCAGGGCCTGGGGAAAGCGCCAACCAGAAGTGAAGGAGAAAAAAGAAATATCTGAAGCGCCCCTGTGAGCCCTATTCCCATGTCATTCCTTTAGTTTCACATTAGAGTACGCAGACTTCCATGGCCAAATCTCACGAATTCAAAAGGTCCACAGAGAGATACTTTGAATGAAACGGATCGCGTATTTTTATTTACAAGCCCGGACTTTTATTAAATACCTGGTTTATCCATTCGACAAATATAGCCGAGGACCCCTCTTCTCGAGGAACAGAAGGACTGAACGGAATGGAAGGACTGAAGCCAAAGCTGTTTCCGGTTCAGTTACGAGGAGGAAGGAAACTTAGTCATAGTTCACAGGCTTTAAATAATAGTAGAGGAGTTTGGTCACTCTCTAAAACGGTGGCCATAGGTATCAAAGCTAGCTTTTCCACACTGGAAACACCATGTGTTTGAAAATCAGGTGATTGGTAAAGGGGAAGCCTTTGGGTTTTTGGTTGCATGCAGCAATGATTACCCAGGTACCACCTTGCGGGATGCCACGTCGTGCTCTGAGCCCGCCCTGGCTTGATTGACAGGTACGGCCATGCCTGCCTGGTATTCTGCAGCCCAAAATTACTAGCTTCCTGAAGTCTGTGGGGGATGTGTTGGGGGTGGGGAGGGGGTTGGTCCTCACATGTCCTCTTGCTGTCTTAGAGCCAATGTAGGGAGAAGGCAGGAGGATTAAAATGTTAATCAAGCCACAGTCAGAGACTGTGACATGCTGACCAGCCGGTGGCCAGGCCAGGAGGACCCTGCAGAACACAGGGAGGTTTCCCACAACATGTGTGCAGGGGACACAGGAACCAAGAGTTGCTCCCTGCGGCTAAACCCATGAGGACCTACGGATTAAAGGTTTAGGCTGTCAGCAGGCCTTTCGCTCTACATAGTCTTACCTTTTCCTACGACATTCTCTTCCCTTCCTCACTGTAGGTCCATGTCAAAGGAAATGGGAACTAAAGAACGACAGATACACTGAACTCCCTCCACACTCGCGTCCAGTGCCTTTGCTCTGTCTCCCTCGCTGTCCTCTTCCCTCCCTAAATGTCACCGTTCCTCTCCCTGCCCCTGAGAGGGACGACGCTGTGTCTGTGGCGTGTGACCCCTTTTCCGACAAACTTGCCTTTCGACGCTGACTTTGGCGTGTGTGTTGCATTCTTCCCGCACTCCCTGCCAAAGGACCCTCTCTTCTCTCGGGACTGGGCTTGGTCTCGAGATCCATCCACTCGTCTCAAGGAAATGTGCCCTGTCTTGCGTCAGAGCCTTGGGCGGGTGTCCACCACCTGCCACACCCCGCCCTGTGGTTGGGGTCCCTGAGCTTTCGATGGCGTGCCCCACGCTGCCAGTCACTTGCTACCCTGCCACTCTCCACCAGCCCCCCCCACCGGGGGCTCCCCCATCCCTCCTCGTTTTGTTTAGATTGTCTCAAGGCATGAAACTCACCAAATTCGTATCTTCTTTCTGCTCGCATAGTTAAGAGAAGCATTAGAAGAAAAACGATGTAATTCAACTCTCTTAGAAGGGATCCTGTTTCTGTAAAATTGGGAGACGGCATTTTCTAAAACGTTCGTGGTATAAACGAGACAAGCGTTTTTACGGACAAAGGAACGGGCTGAGGGGAGACGAGCCTCTGAATCAGTCGGATACCGTCCACTCTCCGGCTGTTCCCGGGGCATGTGCGGCAAGCCCCAGATGTGGGCTTCGGGGCCAGGGGACGAAGGGAGGCTGGCCGCAAACCAACGAAAGGGAAACTGTCCTAACAGCCGAGTTATCTGCCATCACTCAGGAACAGAGGGGCATGGCGGCTGCAGGGACAAGGTCAAGGTTTCTGTGATGCGGAGGGGGCAGGCAGAGGTGTGCCAGGGGGTGCTCTGGCAGACGCAGAGGCCCTTCCTGGGGAGAGCTGTGGGCGCTCAGATAGCGAAGGCTAAATCTGCAGATCACACAGTAGGGGGTCAAACCAGGAGCTCCTGAGCTGCCAGTGGGGCCGTGGGGACCAGTGCTAACTGTGGCATTGAGAGTGACAGGGATGTCTCTGTCCTCATCAGTGAAAGTCATCTCCAGACAGCAAGAAATGTATCCCTGAATATCGTGTGCAGCATAAATAAACAAATGGCCCTGAAATGAAATTCTAATAGCCTTGATGTAATTTGCGAACAAACCTTTCCCGCTGCTGGGGGCCCAAACGGACTCTCTGGGAGGTCATCAGGAACGTCAGCGCCGGTTCCTAATTACTGATGCTAATTACCTCATCAGCGTTTGCATACCGTTCTGAGGCAGCAGCTACAGAGAGGCGGAGGCTCTCCGGTTTTTCTTTTCTCCCCATTCACTCAGGGATGAAGGGACTTCTACCCAGGCTGAGCCTTTGCCAACAGACAGGGTGGATGGAGCAGGATTCACCACTCTCTTTACGTGTTCGCTGGGGGGCTGGCGGCTTCCAGCTCTCAGATCTAAGCATAAACGCAGCTTAATCTACCTCTGCACCTGGACCTAGATCATGTCTATCTCTATCTACCATCTATCTACATCTACCATCTACCATGTATGTGTGTATGTATGTGTGTGTGTGTGTGTATGTATCATCTATCAATCATCTATCATTGATCTATTATCATCATCATCTATCATCTATCTATCTATCTATCTATCTATCTATCTATCTTCATCATCATCATCATCATCAATCTATCTTGCCCATGGCCAATTCACGAAGCTTTCTCGGCACCCCCATTCTCTGCTCCAGCACAGCCAAGCCCAGCCGGGGTTTTGGCACCGGGCAGGTCAGAGTTTGTTTTCTGGCTCTGCCACTTATGAACTCTGTACATGTATCGCTTAAGCCCTGTGCGCCTCCACTTTCCTAACAGGAGGAGGGATGTCCTGAGGGTAAAGTGACTAGAGTGTGAGGACAAGCAAAACGCCCCTCGCACAGCAAGAGCCCAAGATGTTTAGCTATGTTTGTTATTTCCCAAAGAAAAAGCGAACCTTTCTGGGACATATGTGGATTCGCGTTTCGGGCGCCACGGGCCAGCTCTCCCTCACGTCCCGTGCCCACACAGGCTCCCGGGCGGCAGCTGCCATTCCTTCTTGGTTCTGGGCTCACGGGCCCCCCGCCGGGACGCGGCCTCTCTCCAGCACTGTCCTGGGCCCAGGGCGCCTGCAGCGAGGCTTGGGCGCCTCCTCGGCCACCCACAGCCGGAGGTCCGGGGTCTGGCGTCCCTCTGGGGACCCGGAGCCGTGTCTTTGAATTCTAAGCTACGTGCTCTCACTCGTTTGTAAAGCGACTCGATCTGGGAGTTCTGGGTTTCCTCCAGCTCTGCCGCTCGCTCACCACTCCCCTGAGCAGTGAATTCAAGCGCTGATCCCAGAGCCCCCGCCATGAGAAGCTCCGAGGGGCCGTGGGGGGCTCGCAGGCAGGCGAGGGCCGTGGGGGGCTCGCAGGCGAGAAGGGCTGTCAATACTTGCCTGGCACGTTTTATTTCATCGCTGTTCCTGACGAGTGACCTTCTCACCCATGATGAAGAATGAATTTGATTCTAGGCAATGGGGAGTCATTAAGATGTTCGAAGCGGAGAAATGACACGAGCGGATTTGCATTCCAGAGATCTTCGGCGGTGTGGAGACCGGATCGTGGGGGAGAGGGGGGCAGAGGGAGCGAGTAGTGAGCTGTTGCCGTCATTCAGAAGAAAGAAATAGTGTGATGATCCTGGCATCCCTAAGGCAGAGCAAGGAGGCCTGGGGCCAGCCCCCCTGAGCTGGGGCAGTCCCTTCCGCATGGCGGCCCTGAGGGGTGGGCATTGTCATCCTGATGGTGGGCAGCAGGCCAGAGGGCCCAGCCGGGCAGGCAGAGGACTTTGCCTGAGGCTGTGGGCAGCCAGCGGGCAAGGCGGGGAGGCAGGAATGGGGGGGGGGAAGGGTGCCGAGCATGCCAGGGGCGGGGAGCGGGTCCAGGCAGGTGGGTTTGAAGGACGCTTTAATGGTAAACACACCCGTTAAGCTCTTATCCTGGGCCAAGCGCTGTTTTGAGCACTTTCCACCTATCGACGTGGTTGAGCATCATGGTAACATTTTGTCATTTTGCAGGCGGGGAAACTGAGGCGGAGACATGGGGGAGGTCGCGCAGGGTCACGCTGCTGGCGTGCGACAGAGCTGGATGCAGACGCAGTCACTGCTCTCTCGTCTTGCATTGCAATTTCAATGACCGGCGTGGACAGGTACGCGGCACTCGGCCGCTCACGGAGCGGAGGGTGCTTGCCGGGGCCAGTCCCTCTGGGGGACTGGGGAGCAAGGCCTGGGGTGAGGCCGAGGCACGGTGGACAAGCTGGGTGCTCGCAGCTTCTCCCCCAGGCTTGGGCTGGCACAGCACTGTCTGGAAGATTCCCTTGTGCATCTGCACAGCGAGCCTTAAGACCAGCAAGATCTTTCTTTTGAGAACAGTGTAGGGGCAGAAAATAAAGGTACTCTGGAGAGAGACTTGTTGTTCTCCGTCCCTTTTAAGGTCGGGATAAACCCTCCTCAGACCCCTCTAGGGACGAAGCAACCATTCCCTCCCAGGAAAGTTTCTGGGCACTTTGAACAGAAGCTGCCAAACTGCCTTCGTTCTTTGAGAAATCAGAAGCACCTCACCCCTAAATGTCTGGAGGTTACTTATGCAACTAGGGACTCGCTTCGCTGAAGTTAGAGTTGTTGTTGTTGCTGTTTTTGTGTAATGATGTCAACTTTTTGACACCAGTTGGGTCTGGGTGGGAGTAATGAATGGGAACCACAAAGAATGCCCCAGCCAGGTACAATGAGGTCAAGCCATTTAAAGCCTTTGAACTCTGGGAACGAACCTCAGCAGGTGACGTGCTGAATGTGAGTCTACGCAGCCTCTAGGGCCAGCTCCGTGGCCATGTCACCCCACCCAGAGGCACTTGGCCACTGACTGGGACAGCTTGGAGCCTTGTCCCAGAGGACTCTGGCTGGCACGGTGAGATTCTGGCCCCGGGGTCCGCTCCGGGGAGGCCAGAGGAGGCATCATTCAGCATGGAGACACCCTCCCGTGCCTGCTTGACAGCGGAATTTAAGCTCATTGTGTTGTTATTGGTGGTGCTGGTGGTGGTGCTCAGAGTCAAAATATCTTCTTTTTCAAATTAAATTGTGTCAGCATCACGTGTTAAGCTCTTGGCCAGATGAGACCAGTGATTGGAGAGGCTTGAGACTGCTCTCCTCAGATGTTACTTAGGGAGCCGCCTGTGCCCCAGCCCCCCGGGGTCTCCCTCATGCCGTCAGGTTCCGCCACGCCCTGTGTCCCTCACGGCACTGAGTTCCTCTCCTGCAGTAAAAACACCTCGCTCCGTCGTGGTCCGCGGCCGTGTGTGATGCTTTGACCTGTGCCTGTCCCGTCGCTCCATCATACTAAGTTCCATTCTGGTTTCAGACAACCAGAGTGCTCAAGAAGTGCTCTTGCACCTCGAAACGAAGCACTTGAATTACTGAAAAAGGGGAATAAAAAAACACATTCGATTAAAGAAGGGGGAAAAAAATGATCCACACGAGTCAAGCCCTGTCCCATGGGAGGGTGATCAATTAATTACGTGGTGGCCTCTACATCCCATGGCCTGTTGTGAGGTCAGTGTTTATGAGGTAGAAGTGTACGTTGATAAGAAGGTGTTCACAATGCACCTTGTGAAATATGTAGTTCGTACAACAACCCATTAAAAATACACGAGCGAGAAAAAAAGTGTGTGGGAATGTAGACTCTGGAGTATTGGGAGTGGTGACACCTGTGGGAAACACTGCCCGGTGAGCCCCCCGGTCCAGTTCCTCATCTTCCTGGGTCCCCCGTGGGGACCTGTGTCGCAGCCTCCCCTGCGGGTCATTGTGGCCGTAACGGATCTCGCCTGTGAGGTCTGGGCAGAGCGGACGTGAACCACATCCGAGCCTGGCCGGGTGCAGCCCCCCGTACCTTAACTGCCACGTTCTTTTGTCGTCTGCTGGCTGGAGGTCACTGCCCAGGGTGACTTTGACCTTGAAAGCCACGAGGTGACGGTGGCGGAGCCGCCAGCTGCCTGGACCCGTGAGTAAATGTGAAGCCAGCTCTGTGTGGTGTTGCCACTATGTGCGGTGGCAGGGGCCTCCCCCGCCCCTCATGTGCGGGACCCCCGGGGCGTCTGGGCTCTGGGGAGCCCCGTCTGCCCTTCCCAGCAGGGAGCAGAGCGGGCTCCCTGCTCACCACCTCGGGGGGATTCCACGACCTTCCAGGCACGTTCAGTTTTGTCATTAAGATTTAGTCCCGGTCGCTGGAAAGTTTCGGTCTCACTTTTGCGTCGAAGCTCTCGGGGCGGGCTGGCCTTGTGGCTCTAATGCCCTGGGTAGAGGGTGTCGAGCTGGCCTCCCTCTTTCTGGCCTGATGCTGGGGCGTCGAGGAGAAGAAGCGGAAAATATGTCCCCTTTCCTTTTCTCTCTGTGGCGACCGGCTGCCCCTCCCGGTTCGGCGGAGCCGTGGGTCCCTTACACGACCGCCCTCCCAGAGGTGCTACGCCCCTGGCTGTGGGTTTTCTGTGTGCGTGAGGCAGCCACGCGTTCCCCTGCTGCACCCACACCCCGGCTCTCAGGCGGGAGCCGTGAGGTCAGGCCGAGACCTGACATCCTCAGCTACTCCCCAGCTCCCACCTCTGTGGTCCCTCTCGTGACCTCCTGCCTCTGGGTTCTCGTGCCCAGTGGGCAGTCCTCTGAGCAGCTTCAGCCCGGCCACCTTCCACGATGCCCGCTCTCCCATGGGACAATGCAGGATTCTTCCTATCCGTGGCACTCTCTCTCCAAGTCGGCGGTGTGCCGGAGATGGCTTGACCCAGCTCCTAAGAGCCGATTACTGAATTTTCAGGGGTTCTGTGAGCAGATGAGTGTTGCCTTGGTAGCCTGAACTACACCACGGTGGGTATTTACACCCCAGGAATTGGCAACAGCCATAGACCAGAACCCGTTTTTTTTTTTTGTTTTTGTTTGTTTGTTTGTTTGTTTGTTTTTCTATCTGGAGAGCTGATTGTTAACAGATTACCAGCCACGCCACTGACTTCCTCTGTGGGGTCAGCTACTGCCAAACCTGAGACCAACCCTACTGTCGAGGCGAGGGGCCGCCACTTGATATCTGAAGCCCAAAGCTGCGGGTCCTGCTCTGTGAGCAAGGGAGGGCGAGCCGTGTGTCTCTGAGGGAACATGCCGCTGACCTGCGGTGAAGTTTGGGGAGGGTGGACCCAGGCAGGGGAGGGCCTTCCGAGGCAGACTTGGTTGATCTTTAGTGGTGGAAGGGGATTGCCTGAAACCACAGTGTCTGATTGGCTGCCTGTCACAGTGTGTCCTCAGAAATGTGTCCCTTGGCAGAAATAGGTTTAACACTGTGATGCTGGTGGTTACTTATTACTTTGGTCAAGAATAATCAGTCTCTTTCTTTCTTGAATTTGGGGTAAGAGAATTTCTTACGTTCACCATTCTCTGATTCACTGGTGAGTTCTCGGCTCTTACAGGAAGGGGAATTTAAGAAGAGGTCCCATGGAGAGATAAGGAGGAACATGTGGTTTTTGGCTCTTCAAACTCAGCGTTTTCTGCCCAAAAGGCAATTAGCCTTCACTCTCAGTCCTGCTCTCGCGGCAGAAGCCCCTAATAGTCCTTCCCGTGGGGGCACAGGGAGTCGTCTGCTAAGCATCGGATCCCTTCTGGTGACAGGCAGCCCTGGAAGCCATTTCCCTGGGGCGGGCTGTCCTCACGGCCAGTGCTGCCTTGTTCTCGAGTAAATTCCGGGTGCAAGGAAAGAGCTCACGCCATCCTGTTTAATTCACACGTGGTCCGCTCCATGGCCCCCCGTCCCCCAGACCTAGATCATAGAAAGCCCTTCTGTGGATAGAACTGAAGACTGTCATTTTAAAAGGTCTCACCCGTGACTCTGAGACAACGTGAATTCTTTGATTAAGTCAGAGATACAGAACTCACTTGAGACCGAAAGCATTTCCTCGGAAGCTCTGGATATTACATTTAAAAGGACCAGAAGTAACCATGACTATGGCCCATTTATGCAGATTCGACCGCCTTATGACAGATCATAGGCGGCCAGTGTTTACCCACAGGGCAGCGAAACAACAACATAACATTGCAATTAATTACTTAAGCAGTAGCATCGCCGAGAAGTGCTTAAGTGATATTTATGGTCCTTTGCTATGGCAACCACTCTGGTTTTGAATATCATCAAACATCTATCAAACTGCAGTAGTGGGGGTTCTGGCTTAAAACTGCACCGGGCTAGCAGCCCTGAGACAGCCCGCTCCACACGTGGAGCGTGGGCTGGCTGGATAGGGGGACTCTGGGACAGGATGATCACACCCCAGGGAGGGACAGCTGTGCGAGTCCAGGGACAGAGGTGATATACCACGTCTTACATAGCCTATGGGTTTCCTGTGGCCCCTGGAACAAAGTACCACAAACGAGGTGGCGGGAAACATCACGGATGCATTGGAATGCGTCCCGGAGGGCGGACGTGCAAGGCGGGTCAGCGAGACCGCGCTGCTCCTGGAGGCTCCAGAACCTTCCGCGCCCTTTCCCTCATCCCGCCCTGAGAACCCAGGCTGGTCTCTCCATCTCACAATCTTTAGCTTAGGCGCATCTCCAAACCCTTTTTGCCTTGTAAGGTAACATGTTCACAGATTTGGGGGTTAGGGGGTGGGTATTGTTTGGGCGGCGTTATTCAGCCCATTACACATAGGTTTGCACCTCAAGGTCTGGGGAAAATCCAGATGGCCGGAGAATGGAGTTCTGTGAAGCTCAGCCCCGTAGGGCGTCTTAACAGCGCCCCCAAGGCCAGCCCAGCCCCTCTGCCTTTGTTCCCTCCTCCTCTCACGCCCTTGGCTCACCCTGAGCCCCTGAGCTTGGCTGCCTTGAGCTCCCAGCCTGTCCGGTGGCTCAGTGCCCCTGTGGATGCTCTCCCACCCCGCCCCGCCCCAGGCCCCTCTACACGGGCGGACCCGCCCTCCACCGCCAGCCCTGCCGAGTGGGGAGCCAGGCTCCTGGCCGGCAGGAGAGCTCACGTGCCCGCTTGATCTAATTCGCCATCCCTCCGGCTCCTCAGAGTCCCACAGGGAATTTGCGCAATGGTTTTCGTGCTGACTAGAACCCTGACTGGGAGCGCTGCCGACCCGCTTCCGCCTCTGCCATCTTATTTTGGTTTCCAGCGCATCGAAGCGTTTAATCGAGGGCCTTGAGAGATGTGCCCACTGCGGGGCACAAGCAGCGGGAGGCGACGCCGTTCTGATCATTGAACTGGCATTTATCACAGCGTTTCTAGCTTGTCCCGCCCCTCGGAGATTCTCGGAGGGCGCTGGGTGGGACAAGCGCTTCCTGTCCAGCGGTCGGGCTCTGGGCTGGCCCAGGACACCCGTGGGCCACGCAGGGACAGCCCCCAGCTTCCGCCTGGAACGCTCCAGTTGCTCTCGGTGGGCCGCATACTTTGAGGGGCCCCCAGAAGTGTTTCAATGTCTGCTTCCACCCAGAAGAAGGAAAAAAAAAAATGAACTTCCTCCCATCAGAAATAAACAAAAAATTTAGGGCCTGCGTTAGCTGGTCAGGGGTGTCACGACAGAACACCACAGGCCACACGGCTTCAACAGCCGAAATGTACGTTCCCACAGTTCCCGAGGCCGGACGTCCAAGGCCCCGGTGTTGGGGGCCGCCGTTCTCCGAGGCCCCCCTCCCTGGCCTGCGGCGAGCTGGCTGGCTGCCTCGTCACGCGGTATTTTCCCTGTGGGTTGTGCATCCCGGATGTGTGTCTCCATTTTCTTCTTACAAAGACATCAGCCAGATGGGTTTAAGGACACCCTCGTGGCCTGGTGTGAACTTCATTATCTCTTTAAAAGGCCTTAGCTCCAAAGCAGTCACATTTGGAGGTTCTGAGGCGTAGAATTGACGTGTGAATTTGGGGGGCAGACACGATTCGGCCCACGGCGGAGCCCACAAAAGTGTGTTAGGATGGGCGGGACCTACAAAGGGCAAAAAGCCCTCAAAAGTCGTAGTGCGGCCTTCTCGGCGGCGAATTAATTTGCTTCTCTCGTAAGGAGCAGAATGCGACAGGACAGTGTCCAGACAGCCTGGAAAACTCCAGAACGCTCAAGATGGCCTATAGTAAGAGTTCTAACATGTTTATTCGCAGCATTTCTATCTTCTGTTAGCTACTCTGTTGGCTAAAGCTCAAAAAACACAGACTCCACAAAACAAGTTACGACAATTCTCATGTAACTTTCTTTTTAAAGTGATCCTGCTATTTGCCAGGCCATCGGTAAAGAATTTTCATACACTGGATTCTTTCGACAAACATGAAGTGTTTTTCTACTAAACTGCACCGAGCTGTGCTGGACCCTTTGCTGAGCTTGTGAAAGGAAACGGTCCGTGTGTTTTCCATGCCCCGTAGCTGACGAGAGAGCAGCGGGAGCGGCCGAGTGACTCAGGGCGAGGCCCTAGGCCCAGAACTGGGCTAACCCCCGAGGACCGCTTCCTGTCTCCAATTTCTGTTTCTCGTTAGCAGGCGGTTGTGTGATCCAAGAGCTCTGCAGATGTTCATCACATCCACAGACACTGAGGGAGACTCTCTCATGTGGAGGAATGTGGGCTGCGCCCAAAGTCATCGAAGGTCATCCAGAAAGTCCATGTTGAAGGAAGACGTAGCCGCGCTGCCGGGGAATGAGGGCGCGGCACGGCCCCGGTGTTAGCCTGGGCACAGAGGGAGTCGCTTCATCCGACCTTTGCCAGACAAAATGAGCAGTGAGCACCCTCCATCAGCCTCCAAGGGCTGTACTGGCTCTCAGGGAAGTGTTGGGAGGAAGAAAGGAATCTTGGGAGGAAATGATCCCACAAAATATTAGCTGTCACCCTTGTTACGCGGGATGCTGCTCTTTCCTGTTCTAACGGCCTTTCATTTCCCTCAGACAGGCTCTGGTGCTCGGCCCTGCTGGCTGCTCTGTAGAACAGGTCGCGTCTGGCTGGATGCTGCATGTCCCATCAGGAGGGGCTTCCTGAGCTGCCCCATGAAGAGCTGAGGCTCGGCTTTCATCCGTGCCTGGGAAGATACGAGGGCGGGAATCGTGCGGTCTGTCCAGGGACCAAACAAACTCGGGGGAGCCAGAGGCCTTAGGCAATGATTAGCAAAGCATGCCAGATTCCTTCTTCCCAGGTGAGCTTTCCACCGGAACATGTGGCTTAACCCAGACCCAGGGGCTCCGAGTTGGCAATGACCTCTAACGAGTAAACTGTGAAAGAGGAACCTATTAAGACCAGTAAATCATTAACGTGGGTTCATGGGGATGCTCGGCGAGGCATTTCCAGGGCATGGAACCGCTCACGTTAGTTGAGGCCTTTAGATTATAGACTCAGATAATGAGATCAAACGGGCAGGAAGTCATAACTCACAGCACTGCTTTTTGAACGAGTCAAGTGAGAATGGAGTCTCAGTCTTCGTCAATGGGTTTCGTGGGGTTTTTGCCCTGATAGGTGGGGAGGATTTAATTATAGAGTGATGAGCATGAGAGTCTGCCCTCCATAACCAAGCCCAGAAAGTTATGTGGGATGAATATTTGTTTAAAATAAGGCTGGTTGTTCTCTCTCTCTGGAAGCTGAAGTACAAGTCTGTTGCCAGGTTAATCATTAAACTAAGCAATCTGGAGATTAATTTAATACTAGAGTCTGAGTCTGGGTGCACAAACAGGAAGCTGGAAGTATTAAGAGACAGCCCAGCGCTAAATCCAATCCCAATATTAATGCAAGTCCAGCTGCCTTGAATTATTAGATAACGGTGCTTGTAGGTCCTGCTGCTTCTGGGGCACCCCTCCGGCCACCCCACGTTCCCTCCGTCTGGGTTTCAGAGTGGCCTCTTCAGTCATCTTCAGCCACAAAGACCCCAGGTCCACACTTTACCCCTCGCAAGGGCGAGTTCACGAGAAGAAGGAGAGGACACCTTTCCCTGCCACACTAGGAAGGCAGGGTGAGCTGCGCTGAGGCCCCTTTGGAACCTCGCCTGCCCAGTGTCTGGGTTCCTGCCCAGGCGTGTGGTCCTGGGAGGACAAGACGTGGAGGAGAGACAAGTCCAACAACTCAACTCAAGGACATTGGTCATCCCTTCCTTTCACCATCCGAGTATCTTTTTCCTTTCAATTGGCGGAATTAGTTTGACCCTTTCCCCAAACTCCCGGCTCAGAGCTGTCCCCTCTCTGCTGTCCCTCGGGGGCCAGGGTGACTTCCTGGGAAATGAGGACCACACGAAACACAAGGCGGGCAGGAGCCCCTGCTCCGCGCCCAGCCCTGGGCCCGCAGCCCGGGCGTCGTTGGGCCGGTGCTTCCGGTGCTCTTCTGCCTGCTCACCTGAGGCTCCCGTGCTGGTCTGCAGGAGCAGACAGGAACTGAACACGACCTGGCCGGCCGAGGACAGGTGGCGTGTCCCCTCGCCCTGAAGCTGATCTCCAGAGCTGGTAGGTGAGCGACCTCCGCCAGCCTCGGTCTAGCACACGTTCTGGCCACATGCTCCGCTTGCACTGGCCAGCGTCTGCCTCAGCGTTTCCAGGAGCCACCGTCACTCCAGTGCTAGGGGTGTGACGACACCCAGCGCTCTTCTCTGCTGCCTCAGGTGGGTCCACTCGGCTTCCGCGAAGCTCGGAGAGGCGCTGCGGTCGGGGGCGTCCTGCCTTGTCCGAAGGCAGGCAGAGCCCCGGGGCTGTTAGGAGAGCTTCCTAGAAGAGCCCCTTTGCAATTAGTTTATTAGTTCTAACCAAGGAAGGAGCTGTGTGTCACGGGTGAAGATAGATGGGCGTCAGCCAGGGGCCAGCACATGGTGCAGGGACAGACAATGGGACTGGCAGAATCAGCCTCACGGAGGAAGAAAATTCAGGCCAAAAATAAGGCCACACTTCCGTCCTGTCATCCAGAGCCAGGGCACAGGGTCCCCAGCGGGGGGGTGGGCGGATAACCCCACTGTCGCACCATGGCTGTGCCTACGCGTGGATGCAGGCCCTCGCCCCCAGGTTTGTGGGAGCAGTGACCAGAGGCCAGGAGAAAGAGGTGGCTCCTGAGACCACCACAGGAGTCCTGACTTGGAGGAAAGGGACGTCCCCGTGCAGGTCAGGCTGAGACTCACACCCAGCAAGCACTGGTTGTCGCCAAACAATGCTTTCTCCTCTGTGGGTTTTCATATTTTGAGCATGTCCTATGAATGGAGTCACACAGTGGGTGGCCCTTTATGTCTGGCTTCCTTCACTAGCACAATATGTTCAAGTCATCTACAGGTAGCATCGTCAGGCCTCGGGCTGGCAGCGCTGGGCAGTACCTACCCTCGTCCTCACCAGACACAGCTGCTAACAGGTATTCACGCTCCCTGCCCCCCCACCCCCTTTCCACTGTCAGGCGTTCGGTAGTTCTTAAAGGTGAAATGATTTAAAAGCAGGCATTTGCACCTAAAAGTCCCATTTTTCCTTGCTATGGTTTAGCTCAGGTTTTCACACGTCCATAATAGTGCACAGGGTTGTATACAAAACAAAACAAAAACAAAACAAAACAAAAAAACAGGAAAAAAATGGGTCTGCTGTACTTTGTGGGCTATTTCAGGGCTACGGAGTGTCACCTGGACTTCAAGCAGTTTTCTGATTGGGGTCAAACTCCACCCAGAGCCAGCAGGGGGTGGAGTGGTGCCACTTTGCTTTGCTGGTCAATTGCTGTGGACAGAGTGTGGCTTGTCCTTCACTGTGTGGGCGGGGCCCTTCCCTGAGCTGAGGTCCGAAGCCCCTGCCCCACCCTCCTTTTGAAGGGTGTTGAGGAGACCAGGCCCCGACTCTTCCTGAGTTTGTGCCCCAGTGGGGTCTCTGCCCTTTCAGGGACTGCTCTTGACCTTGAAAGAGTTAGACGTTTTATGTTCAATTGCCCCAAGATGGATGGGACCTTAGGAAACCGACTTACACTAACTACGTTGACAAGAGTTTGATTTACAACCTGGCTTAAAATTTGGTGAATTGACTGTTGGGGTTTACATCAGTCAGAACAGGTTGGCTCGGCTGCCATGACTGGTCCGGAACTCAGGGGCTTCAAGCAACAAAGCGTTTGTTTCTGTTAGTGCAAAGGCCACTGCAGGTCCCGGCCACTCTCTGGGGCTGCTGTCCCCCATGGGGTGGCCTGGCGTTGCACCTCCACTGTAACCATGTTGCTACGAATAATGAGACAGGAAAAAAGAAGGCACTGGAGGGCCACCCCGCTGCTATGTAAATGTTTCCCCCTCCCACCACCCCCCCCCCGCCCCGCACCCGCCCCCCCCCTCCGCCCTGCCCCAAATAACACCCACCATCTCGCAACTCACTAGCCGAAGCCAGTCACGTGACCACGCCTAACCTCCAGGGAGAAGGGACTAACAAATCCCAGAGCTCCCAAAAGGAAAAGAACTGGAAATACTGGGGAGGGGCCCTGGCGTCCACCCTTTCTAACAGATAAGCCTGCCACTTCGTGGCAAACATTTTAGAATACATTCAATTATTGTTTTATCTTTCTATCACATACATGGATGGATGGATGGATGGATGGATGATGGATGGTTGGATGAATAGATGATAAGGTAGATTAGGTAGAAGGATGGATGAATAGATGGATAGATGGATGGATAGATGAATGGATGGATGGATGGATGGATAGATATAGTTTGCATGTGCATGTGTGTGGTTGTATATGTGTGTACATATCTATACCTATAGTTGCCTATCAACAATCATCAATTATTAATTCCATGGTGAATTTCAGTGAAGTTTTTCTTTCTTTCTCTTTCTTTCTTTCTTTCTTTCTTCTTTCTTTCTTTCTTTCTTTCTTTCTTTCTTTCTTTCTTCTTTCTCTCTCTCTCTCTCTCTCTCTCTCTCTCTCTCTCTCTCTCTCTCTCTCTCTTTCTTTCTTTCTTTCTTTCTTTCTTTCTTTTAGTGAGATTTTGAAAGCACACCTCATTACATTTGAGAGCTATTCTAGTATTATCAGGAAAACATTTCTCCTGTCTTACCCCCAACTTATGAAGAGAACCTAAGGGCAGCTATCCATGAACTGATTACAGTTGCAAGTATTTGAAGATTTTGTATTCCCTAATAAAAAAGTAATGCTTGTATTATCTCAGGATTTTCTGTGACTCCATTTGGGATCTTCCCCTAATGACAGAACATAGTATTTTTGATTTATTTATCTAGCTCAATAGATTAAACATCTCAACAGGTGGTGCTCATGAAATGTTCTTCATTGTGAATTTTACAGCTGGGTAAAGAGAATCACTTCTCTTTTAGTTTGTCTACAGTAATCTCTTTTATGCCTAATTGAACCCCAACAGGTTACTCATCCTCACTTTGCTACTTAAACATTTTTAAAGTTTTTGGCGTTTGCTGCCTCTCCTTGAGGTCTTCCTTTTGCCACACGTAACACAATTAAAGGTAAGTTATAATGCACATGCTCACTGAGAAAACGCAAACAATTCCAAATGCCCATCTTTTCCTTGACTGGATTGATAGCAGATCAATGATTCCTATAAGTAAATCACCATTTACTGTGTAGATTATTCTCTGGCCACAGTCTCCATCGGAAATCGTAAGGTCAGCTAAAGTTCAAACCCTGGTAGCCAATCTGAGCCTTCACCTTGAAATTTTGAGTCTTCAGATGCAATCGATTTCCTTGGCAATTTTTTTTTTTCAGAGTGAGAATTATAATGAGAACGACATTTTCTTGCTCCCCCTGGGTGCCAAGGGTGGGTTTCAGTGGGGGCGATCCTGTCTCTCCAGCTGATTCTCTCTCTTCTCCCAGGTTTCTCCTGGTTGGCTAACGATGGTGGCTTTCACTGTCATCACCTTTTATGAGAGCTAGCTCATGGTGTGGGTTTTAGAGCCAACGTGCTGCCTGTTAATGGTGAATCTCCTGGCAGCCGCACCAGCAGCTGCTTGACCAGCAGCTTGTATCCTGCGACTTTGTCATACAAGGGTCAACAGCTGTCCGAATGTCTCCCCAAGGCAATCAGGCTGTTCCCCGTGGTGTACGGCAGCTGGTGCCCTCAAGAGTCCTTGAGCATCAGGATTGCATGGCTATATTAAGGCACAGCACAAAAGCTTTCCAGTGCCTCTGCTCATCACTTCTTAATCTGTCAGCCTCACCTCTATGTCAGAGCAGCTCAGAGGGATGTCTAAGGCATTGCCTCTTGGAGCATCCCCCCTTATTCTACACCTTTCTCAAAAACGTTGCCCACACCCTCTCGAAGAAGCAAGGGGTAATGCTTTCTCAAACCTACGAGCCCCACAGCGGAGTCTTCCACATAGTAGGTGCTCAATAAATGTATGGTGAAAAACCCAACTTTTAGGATAATGTACTGCCAGTATGCAACAACTTTTGACCTATAGAAATGACAACTGCATTTGGATTGTAACTTAATTAGGATCATGATGTAATCATCTTAATTTATAGGTGCATTGATTTTCATCTCATTAAAATTATAATATATATTACCAGTTCTCAAAAACTTTCCTAAGATAAAACGTGATTAACTAAAAAATTTGGACTTGGTCTCTGCCTAGGCAGAGCCACTTCATTGTTTTCCTGAATAATCTATGCTTTGCATAATTTTAAGGGCTGAGAAAGACTATACCATATGTATTTTCATGAACCACGTAAAACCTTTAACACTTGATGTTTTTCTAGTTCTAAATCTTAAAAAGCTCAAAGAATCACTCATAAATTTGGTCAGATTTCCACTCTGAAATCATGCAGAACCTCTTCTAACTCCTTGTTAACACAGCCATGAAAACAGCAAAATGCTAGAACTCACTGCAGTGTGAAACACAGATAACCAGAAGAAATCTTAACGCCATGATCTAGGAGAAACTGGCATCCATTATAATGCAAAACAGAACAGGGTAAAATCAAACAAGCAAACAAATAAATACAGGCAATTCTGACGATTCAACTGATGATTTTGCCTGAACAAAATTAGGATGGTCTTTTTTCTTCTTCTTCTTTAAATCGCTCTGTTTTCATAATTTAGGGACCAGGGGCCTGCACCACCAAGGGAATTATGTGGTCAGCTACTTCTCCTTGGAAGCTGCATTCTCCTCTTCACCGGCTCTCAACTCCACTCTTCCCATAATGATGATAAAGGTAGGCGGGAAGGGGGAATGGAACAGGAGCAGTGCATTTGGGGAGTTGTAGGCAAGATGGAGGAGGAGGAGCAGTGCATTTGGGGAGTTGTAGTCCCCAGGAGCATAGACTAATAACGATGGTTGCGGACTACACATCAGTCATTGTATTGAGTACTTAGCATAAATTATTAAGAATAATTCTACTACATTTTCACTTTCCAGCCGCGGTTTCTCTTGATTCATTTTATTGCTTTACTCTTGGGAGTTACCTGATTTTCTGGGTATCTTTCTGGGTAAATCTAAAAGTCCTTAAAAATTATGTTAAATGATAATGTCAGTCCCAGCAGATCTGTGCTGCTGCCCCCGGACGGGCTCTTTCTAGTCTGCAATACTTCAGGAACTGAGCGCCCTCAGATGTGCTCGGGCAAACACGTGCCTGAGGCCATTTATCAACGCCCCGAGGGACAGTCACCTTAATCATGACCTATGGGAAGAATTTTCAAAAACAGCTCTTTCATCGTCTTGCACATCTTAGCTTTTAACCTAATTCTGTAAGGTCAGGTCTACAAAGTTATAATTACCTGTGCAATTAAGGTAAAAATATTATTAAAATATTCTGTTTTCTAAAGGTTTTTTTTTTTGGTAAAAGTCATTAAAAATTTATTGTGACGAATTCAATCAGGGTAGAAAAAGTTCAAAGAGGAAAGTTAAACAGAAAATTACCCAAATTCCTGCCCCTTAAAAAATAGCCTTTCTCAACTTAAAGAGAATATAAGCCTCAGCAAAAGAACCTTAATACTTGAAGACACATCTAAGCAAAAAAGGTTTTCAAAACATACTTCCCATGAATTCTCTTAAGAGTTGGCATTTTGATTAGAACTGCCCACAGAATGTGCTGTGAGGCCCCTTCGCCCAAGCTTCAGAAGTATATGAAGTCCCCCCCCACCTCCACACTCCCCAGTTCCTCTCCAGCTTCCAAGTTTCGGCTGACCAATGAGGGGGCTGGATCAAGCTGTCACTAACGCCCCCTCCTTGCCTTACATGCTATGGGATATTTTCTCTGTTAAAATGGAAAGTCTCCCACGAGGAGCTTGGGAGGTCGGGGTAGGAGTGTGGAGTTCAGCTGCGTGAACAGGTGTGGAGCCCCGGGCTCCCGGGGTATGCACGATGGAGCAAAACGTAGATTTGGGGGGCGGAGATGACAGGGGAGAGATAAGGGACCACATTCAAGACATTTCATTTCTTCCACTATTTCACCTAGGGTTGACTTAACTTTCATTGTCTGTGTCTTTGACTGACAGTACACCAAAAAATAATAATTATAGGGGCAATTAAAGGCTGAAATAAAAAGAAGCACATTAGTGGTGGGTCTTTAAATCACCCTGGGGCTGCCTTCCTTTCCAGTCCTGATCACTTTCAGATCATTAACTAACCCACAGAGAGGAGACAGGTCAGACAAATTTCTAATGCAAGTGTCAGGGGGAGGAAAAAAAGAAAAGACCAGTCCCAAAGTGAATGCAAAGCTTCACTGAACAGAAAATATAAGTCGAGGTGTGCACGTGCCTCGGTTAGTGAGAATTTGATGATCTCACCCATTTTCCATGGAGATTTACTTTTGTGAGGCGACAGGCACATTGAGGGACCCCCAGGGTTTGCATAATTACAGGCATGTGTAAAGTAAGGGATCACAATGACAAAACCCTCCCCACTGAGGGACAGTTTAGGCCATTAGAGGGCACCTGTTTACTGACTGCAGGCCTGGACCAAAGCTTCCAGAAGGCAGGGGCTCCCTGGGCTTCATTCCTGCTGTGTCTGGGAGCCTGGCAGAGCCGCAGTAAGCCTTCCTGCATGACATGCCCCCAGGCCTGTCTGAAAGATGGGGCGAGATGATCTGCAAAGTAATCAGGACAGGAAATTCGAATTCCTGTTGGGAACTCCAGAATGAGGAAGAGGAAAGGACCCTCTCCCTAGATCTCCCCCTCCACACACACACACATGACACAAAGACAGGAACAAATGCCTAACAGCCCAGCGGGTGAGGGTCTGACCAAATTTATTTAAGAAAACAAAAGGTTTGGTTCCAGTTGCCTGCGCCTGTGGAGTGGACCACCCCAAACTCAGTGTCCTAAAACAACAGCCTTTTTTATCCTCCCAGGTCCCACAAGGCGGGGACTTGGACAGAGGTGGCTGGTCTCTGCCCCGTGGTGTCTGGGCCTCAGCTGGGAAGACGTGCAGCGCAGAGAGGCTAGAACCTTCCAACGCTTCATCGCTCACCTGTCTGGGCCCCGGGCGACAGTGCTGGCCTTGGGGGCCTGCCAGGTTTACTGACCACCACGCCTGCGTGTGGCCTCTCCGTGTGGCTTGGGCTTCGCAGCAGGTGGCTGGTCCCATGCTGCAGCTTCCCAAGGCCAGACATCCCCAGAGAACCAGCGGAGGCTGCCTCACCTCTCGACCCAGAGTCACACAGAGTCACTTCGCCACACTCTGTGGTCACAGCCTTGCCCAGGTCCAAGGGCCATAACCCTGCCTCTGGATGAAAGAGAGAACGAAGAACTTGCGCCCACTTGTAACACTTCCCCAGTGCCCCGGGGCTCGCCCTGGCTGTCTGCAAGGTGATGCAGGCGTGTGACGAGGCACAGAGAGAGCTGCTTAAAATGACGCCAGCCATTTCCCACGGTGCTCGCCGACTGCCAGCCACGCGCCCGGCGCTCGGTGGTGTGGGCACGCGTGGAAGGAGGTGGACGAGCACGCACCTCCCGAGCCGCCTGCGCTTCAGTGCGGGGAGGCGCGGCGGAACGGGTTGGCCCGGAGGAGTTGAGGGAAGGTGGTGGGTTCAGGACAGACACAGACGCTTTGACCCTCCTCCCTTGGAGACGCTGGCCCACGTTCCCTCCCCGCAGCCCGCCCTTGGAATCAGGTGTGTTCCCGGATTGCTCTGACCAATAGAATATAGAGAATGTTCCCCGGCCAAGGCCGTGAGAAGCAGGCAGCCTCCATTTCCTGTTTCAGTCACCCCTTGTTTTAGGGGGCCAAGGTACCGCGTCGCAAGCCCCAACTGTCCCGCTGGAGGGACCATGCGGGGAGGTGAGGAAACCGCATAGGACAGGAGCCAGCCTTCGAGGGGCGCCTGGCGTGCCATGCACGTGAGGGCTTCTGGGACCCGCAGCTCGGCCCAGCCGCCCGCTGAATAGCACCCTGTCCCTAAGACGTTGATCTGGGGAGAGTTTGCTCACCCCAGTGGGGAAGCCACTGCTATGCCATCCCGTCCCACAGAGGAGCTGCCGGCACCCGCCCCCCAAAACACGTGTGGACGCAGCCGAGTGACGGAGCAACGGAATCCTGACGAACCGTCGAGAGCATGTTGTAATTCCTACGAACAAACGTTAAAAATTCCTCTCACCTACTTTCTTATGCCCACCAAGCATTGCTCTTAATTGGACCTGGGTGTGGACGTTCGTCGCTGGTACAATCTCAGACCCGGCGGCAAGCCTTCGGTGGCTTATGCTTGGGTGGGCGGGTCTCGGAGAAGAATCTTCATATCACTCAGCGAGCCGGCCTGTACCCTTCCCACGTCCTCAGCCTCAGACAGGACCACGTTTGCCGTGGCCCAATAAGTCAGCCCCGTGGGATTAGACCAGGATCAGACCAGGCAAAGGGAGCAGTCAGACGTTTCGGACCGGATTCCCATCGCAGAATGCACAAAGCAAGGCGGCTTGGGTGCATTGCGTGCGTGCTGTGGGTGCTGTGTGTGTGCTGTGAGTGTTGTAGGTGTATATTGTGTGTGTTGTGTACGTACTGTGTGTGTGTGTGTTGTGGGAGGGTGTGTCTTGTGTGCAGACACACATGAATGTCTGCTCAAACTACCCCAAAACTTAGTGGCTTAAAACCACCATTTTATTGATTTGCCCTGATTCTGCAATCTGATCAGGGCTTGCCAGGGACAGTGCATATGACATCATACGGGTGGATCAAAGAACCCGCTTCGAAGACGGCCTCAGGGCCGGCAGGCTGTCTGTCATCTGGAAGTTCAGCTGGGGCTGTTGGCTGGGCCTCTGGCCACCTCCACGTGGCCTCGACCCACGGCAAGGCCGGCTTCTCACAGCACGGGGATCAGTGTCTTCAGCCCTGTTCGCGTAGATGAAAGAGAAATCGCTAGGCATCGTTACGGTCTAGGCCTAAAAATGACATTGTGTCACTTCCTTCGGGTTCTACCGGGTAAAGCAGAGCGAATGAAGGGAGGGGACGTCAGGACGTGACTGTGCTGGGTTTACCGGAGTCCACCTAAGTGGTGCCCCGGCACGAGGCCCAGTGGGCGTTACCATAGAGAAAGTCTGTTCCCTGGGTGCGATGCTGGATTGGATGACCACTGCTTCTCCCTTCAACTCCAGAACCCTCTGGTTCGATGTCTGCTCAGCCCCTCATTCCCAAGGACGGTGACCGGCACTCTGTGAGCAGGAAAACGGGCCCCGCCGATTGATTGACTTCACACAGCCTGCATCTTCCGGCCGAGGCGGTTCCTCGGCCAGTCATTTCGCAGGAAGGCGGCTCTCTGCAAGACTCGCTCTTCTCGAGCCAGCGGATGGTCATCCTTCATGCCACAGTTCTCTATTTGGTCCCAGGAATTGGTTTTGTAAACGCTGTTACCAGACACAGCACACGCGACCTTGGTTTCTGAAATCTATCCTGCAGTAAAGGGACGGTGGGTGTGGCGTGCTGGGAAACTCACACGTGTATTTATCGTGCTACTTGAATTGTTTTTAAGATAAAGTTTCTGTTTGTTATCAACGTAACACTCACTACAGCAAACAAGTGTGGAAAAAAGCACACGCGCGCACACACACACACACACACACACACGCAAATCACTCACACCTGCAAAGATTCTCTTTCCAAATGAGGTCCAGATGGACATGGGTTTTTGGAAGGACATTTTTCAGCCCAGTTCGGCGATCTGTGGATAAGCTTTCCCAACACTCATGTTTGCCCCATTGGGTGAGTATGTTGATCGTCCCGAGTCTTAGAGAAGTGAGTTCTCTTTTCTAGGGTGTACAGGGAGGAAGCCGTGTTCAAAGCCAGGTGCTCCAGCCCCAAGGCCCTGTCTGCAAACCCGATGACATCACCAGAGGGGCTGTGTCTCAGAGGCCAACGAGTCAGGGGAAGTGTCAGCAGCGCGGAGCTTGCCTGGTCGAGAGGATAAGGAACGCCGAGCCCCGTGGGTTACAAAAACCTCACCCTTTATTTTCCTCCTTCAGGAAAGGAGGGGAGTGGGACGGAGATGAGGTAAGCACTGCACAGGGGTCCCCTGGAGCCCCCCTCCCCACCCCCACAGGTGTGCAGGGGTCGCCGCTGCTCTCATTGGCATCCGGCCACGAGCTTCGAGGTGTTCTGGCTCAGGTAGGGTCATCGGGCTTCTGAGAGGTGCACACGCTGATGACAGCAGACGGAGATGATTTTGGCCAACGCGACATCCTTTTCCTAATGAGTTTCACATTTCTCCCGATGAGGATACATGAACGGGCTTAAAAATAGCTTCATCATTTCCACTCTCACATCCTGAGTGAGCGCCTCTAAATTTGGAACTGACAAAGGGCCGTGAAAGATTTCCTTTCCGAAAATAACAGGCTTAATGAGCCTTGTGACAAATGGCTGAGGTTTCACTTTCCGCTGCCCCTCGGTTTGAACTATTTTCAAGTTTTTTTTTTTTTTAAGGAGGTGCCATGTACCTCCTTGTGTCCAATACATTGGCTCTGAGCTGAAAGAAAAAAGCGGGTGTGGAATGAGTTTCCTGCGAAAATCAGATCTCAGCCTTCCCAAACGAAACGGTAGTAGGAAGCTGTCTGGTTTAAATAATCTAATTGTGAAAAGAAAAAAAAAAACCCCGCATCTCCCCACTGCCTCTCGTCAGAAAGGTGGGAAGATGGCTCGTGGGAGCGCGTGGAGAGAACTTGGTGTTTCCGAGTGGGGGGCGCTCGGCGGGGCACCCGCTCCAGACAGCTGGGGGCGCCTCCTTGGCATCCGTGCCTCTCATCTGGGAAACCCGTCGGTGCCATATCTTGTTTGACTTTTAGCAAGAAAGAAGCCAACTCCCTTTCAGTAGAAAACTACAGATTTTTCTGTTAAAACGGGGAATGGAACACTACAGTTAACGCCCCCCCCCCGCCCCCTACCGACTCCCAATTTCAAATCAAGAAAGTAACTCAAAAAAGAAGAAAATGCATTAGCCCTGGAAACCAGGAATGATGCATTTCAACGGCGCGCCAGAACCCTCGCTAGACCCCTGCCGGATGTCCCCAGCGGAAATCGGGGGGCGGGCACGGGGCGCTCATCTTCAGCATGTCCCAGCCTCTCGGGGAGGCCATCGCAGGGCTCCGTCGCCACCTTATGGCCCCTGCTGTAGAGGTACGAGGGGGTGGGGGAGAAAGCAGTGATGGGGGGCCACCTTTCCTCCTGGCGAGTGCCCTGGAGCTGGCCTCGGAGCAGATGGCCCCTGGAGGCCCTTATCGCAACAGCGTCTTCGAGTTCGACAGGGACCGACACTGTGGGCGCGGTCACCTCCAGCAGCTACCAAGAGGCTCCATGGCCGCTGGAGAAGTGGCCAGCGACCCGACCTTCTTCAGCAGAAAAAAACGCCTGGGCAGGACAGCCACGAAGGCCGTGTAGAGCCTGGCCAAGGAGGTCAGGGGTCGTGTGAGTAAAAAGCGTGGTGAGTCCTTTTATCAACTGAAGCCCGTGATTTAATATACACTTTTTTTCCACGGGGTTTTTGTTTAACTTCTACAATTCAAAAAAAATAAAGAAAAAGTGTCAGTAAAGACCTTCAATGCTACAGCCAATTAGAAAAAGTATAGTCCGCCTTGACATCTAATCGAAATTATCGATATGGGTGTGTCAATTTCAAAGTAAAGAGGGGTTACTAGATAGAGGGACAAAAATAGACTTCCACGTTAGAATACGTCGTTTGGAGCAGCGTTTCTCCACCTGGACACTACGGACAGTGTGGACCGGGTAATATTCTGTGGGCAGGGCTGCTCCGTGGGGTGTAGGGTGGTTCGCCGTCACCCTGGCCTCTGCCCGCTCGGAGCCAAAAGTGCCACCCCAAAAGTGTCACCCACCCTCCATGCATCTCTGACCAAAACTGTCTTGCAGACTCACAGCCCCCTTTCCTCTCCATTCTTTTTTTTCTTAAGCCAAAATGATTAAATTATCAACAAAGGCAGCTGGAATAATTCCTGTCAGACAGTTCTACAGCAGGTCCTTAGTACATGTTAATAACCCTCTTCAAAATATTTGTTTTGCATCACTGAATGGTGGGCTTTTTAATATCTCTTGTAGTCAGTAAATTGAGGCTCAGGGAGGTAAAGTAAGTGGCCCTTAGTTAGGTGTGTGCTTAACAGGTGGTGGCCTGGAAGCAGGCCTGGGGGAGGGGAAGCGGGGGAGGGAGAGGGGAGAGGGGAGGGGGAGGAGCAGGGGCGGAGGCAGGGGGTCAGGCGGGCTCAGTTCTCACGGGAGTGCTCTAATTTCTTAGCTAAGGTGAGACCAGTTAATTGTCTTATTTGTCCCTCCCTAGTTCTCATAAAATTGCCTATAAAATTTCATAAACCCACATTACTCTGTGAAATAAGAATATCAACCAATAAATTGCCAAGACACTGTGAGAATTTTTTCCGGATATCAGTTCTTCTTTTCCTTGTTATCTTTCACCCTATTTCATGAAGTTTATATTTAGTCGTATGAAAGATAAGAAAACAAGGAGAGTGAGATAATGTTCACGCCATTTGATCCATTCATTTCGCAAAGGACTAGCTATCCTAAGGAAATGCAAGTAAAGCAATTTTGCACTAAAATATTTATTGTAGTGTTATATGTACCAGCGAAACCTTTAGAAAAATCCAAGATGAGGTAGTGGGTTCCTAATTATGATTCAGCCACGCAATGGATTATTATTAAAAGTATTTAAAATTACATTTATAAAGCTATGCTCCTAACTTTTTAAAGATACATGTTAATTGCAAAAAATTAAAATAAAATAAAATAAAACAACAGCTCTAAACAGAACGAATAAAAATGAAAATCCCGTAACTGCTAACACTCAGTACCGTGGTCCTTACGGTTGTTGACGAATTTGTTGGCCTTCTCTTACCCTGGACGGAGCAGGGCTGGACTTTCCTACCCCCTTAATTAGATGTCATGGGGCATGTTTTGGCCCATAAAACGTGAACACTGATGAATGAGCTCGTCAATTTCCCAACACTCTTGCCAACACTGGATTTAATAAATTATTATCCACCATTGACAGATTGGTACAAAGTATGTGTATCTCTTTAGTTGCTATTCTTTAATTATTAATGAAGTTGGACCACTTCATATTGGCTGTGATTATCTTTTTGTGAAATGACCGTAAATCATTTAACTAATTTTTATTGTAAATATTCTTTGCGTCTTAACCCAGTATCTGCCAGAGAGGTTGCAAACATTTTATCCCTCCTTATCATTTTTTCCCCTAACTTGGCTCATGATTTCTTTTCACAAAGAAGCTAATGTTTCTGTAGCCAAATTTTATTCTTATTTAAAGGTTTTGGTCTTACGACATGCTTTGAAAACACTTTCCCACTTCAAAATTACAAGTATTCATCTAAAGCTATATTCTGGTGCTTTTATATTTTTATTTTTTAATATTTAGATATTTGATAATCTACAATTTACTTTGGAGTAAAGAGAGAATTATAGTGATTGAATTTTCTTTTCTTTTCCAGCTGGTTAATAAATTGTACCAACTTTGTTTGTGAAGCCATCTTTGCTTTATCCTCATTGACTTAAAATTATGCAGTTTTTCGATGACATGGGAACATATATCAATGCCATGTGAAAAGAGCGGAATGAAATAAAATTGTAACAGATAGAATGAGCCCCCTACCTCAAGTAAATGTATTTATAGAAAAATTTTGGAAGGAAATATATACTGCTGGTTTTTGGAGAATATTTTTTACTTTAATACTTTGATATGTTTTCTAAAATTCCTACAATGCATTACGCTATATTATAAACAGGAAGAACATATATCATTTTAAATTACTGTGTTCTTGAACAGAGTCTGGAGAGAGCCCTATAAATTCATCTTATTTTTCTCATAGAATTATTTTTCTTGCCTTAGCTATAGTGTTGAAAGTTCTCTGAAATTCCGGCAGCATAACTAGTTAATTTTCTGCTGTACAGTGCCTCCATATCTCAAATTCAGCACCCCATAAACTTTCCAAACTGTGGGGATAAATTCGAGTTTTTTCAGTGAAGAATTATAGCGTACCTTTAGTACAATAAATAAATAAATAAAGCAAAATCTTAGAAATGCCACTGAGTTTTGCAAAGTGAGATAAACTGGAGATTTGTGGAGCAAAAACCTAACTCCCTTTCCTGCTGTTTAATGATTTTCTTCTCTGTTTTGCTTCTAGTTACAACAGACTTTGGATATACCTTTTTTTTTTTTTTTTTTTTTTTAATGCTTTGAGAAGCCAAGCCTCTTTCCTCTAAGGGCGTCGTGATAAATATCAGTCTTTACAATTCGCAGAGAGAATCTCTGCAGCAGTAAAAATAAAGTACCTCAATCTTCGCTCTGGAACTATGTTCACGTGGATTTGTCCGTCTTTGTTCATTGACTCGTGAGGGACTTCGAAAATACAACTGACGCAATTATATAAAATACTTATGCAAAAAGTCAGCAAATGACTGAGTCTCACATCCGGTTTTTTGATTTTTATTCTCTTACCATGTTTACAAAGTTTAAAGCATGCAAAACGGTGCTCCGTATTGCCTAGGGATAATGTGGGAGTGCGACAAAGACTTGCGAAGGGAGAATGAGCTCTGTCCCTTCGCGCCAGGGGTGACCGCCCATGGGGCGCACGCGGGATGCGGTTGGACAGGTGCGAGCAACGAGAACTCGAGAACTCGCGAGAGCCTCGTCTCTGCATGCGAGAACTGCATCCGCGCGGAGAGGCAGAGACGGGGCCCAGAACGAGGCGGCTCCAGGGCGGGTGATGGTGGAGCCCTTCCCCAACATCCAGAAGGCGGGAGACGGCGGGAGACCCTCCCCACCTGGTACCCTCCTCGTTCTTTCTCCTTTCATTCTGCGCCTAGTGTGGCTGACCCAACAATTCGGACTGGGCTGTGTCCTTGTCTTCTGGTTGGGCTCGGCCCTCAGGCAGCACCAGCAGAGACCAGAGGGTGGGAAAAGGTGGCAGTGAGGATGTTTATTTCATGACTCCTCCATCCCAGGCTGCAGGCCAACGCTGCCTGCAGGTTCCTTCCTGCTGCTCTCTCTGGGTGCCTGGCATGACCCGGGACCCTTCAGTCCCGCTGAGTAATTGCCCTCTGATGATGCCTACCAGGAATGCATCACTTTCCCTTGTGGGTTGTCTTTGACCTGCCCACATCCTGAAGTGGCTGCTTTATTAAACCATCCTCAGTTAACCCCCTTTGAATGAGTCATCCATTTCCTGCAGGTTGTCTGAGTCATTTACGGAGTGTGACAGATGTATTAGTCTCCTACGGCTGTTGTAACAAATTATCACAAACTCAGTGGCTGAAAACAATACACGTTTATTCTCTACAGTTCTAAAGGCCAGACATCTGAAAGGGGTGGCGGGGCTGTGTCCCTTCTGGAGGCGCGAGAGGAGACTCCATCTCCCAGCTTCTAGAGGCTGCAACATCCCTTGGCTCACGGCTCCAGATCAGTCTAATCTCTGCTCCTGCCACCACGTCTTCGCCTCTGATTCTGACCCTCCTCTCTCGCTCTCGTAAGGACCCTTGTGATAGTGTTCTGTCCCACCCCGCTTGTCCAGGACCATCCTTCTATCTCAAGATCGTAACTTAATCTCATCTACAAAGTCTCTTTGGCCATGTGAAGTGATATTTATTCACAGGTCCTGGGGGATTAGAGTGTGGACATCTTTGGGGGCTGTTATTCTGCTTACCACCACAGAGTTTTCAGGAAAGATGGTAAATCTGGTTTTGTCTTTAAGTTTTGGGAATTGGAGGAAATACAGAGTGGGTTGTTGGAGCTCTGGATCTGGAGGCCTGTTTAGCTTTCAAGATCTTCCCTGTGTGGATGATACCGTATTCTTATGTTGGAACCAATGTAAAATCAAAGCATACCTCATCGTCCATGTTTGGTTTTGCTAAGCCCTGCAGAAGCCATCCAAATTCTGGTACCAGCTGTTAAGATGATCTTAAAGACAGTGCCGTTCCTCCTTGAGTCTGTCTATATCTTACTGATACAGACCCTCTCAGTTTTATCGCCTTGTAATTTCTGGCAATGGTGAAGCAAACCCCAAGTGAATTATAGCATCCTTCAAATCCAGTGCCCCCTATGTAGTTGCTTGTTTTGAAGACTTGCGCCTGCCACTCCCTTGTGGCATTCTGTGTCATCGACAACAGAGATACGTTGTTAGGAGCTAAGATTAGCTGGATTTGGAACATTGGGTGTTTTTATGTCACAACAACTTTCATAGGTGTGGATTCTAAATTAGTTTAAATATGACTTCAACTTTTATTATCTCAATGTCCTTGAATTTATACATTGCCTAATTTTGTTTTATATGACCTAGCGATGGAATAATTTACCAGCCTGTTGTCAGATTAAAGACAGTAAAGATTCAAAAGCCCACGACAGCCCCTGTCACATAGAAAACACATGAAAACATCAGCTCCCTGGCTGCGTTTCCACTTGACCCTCATGTATTAACGATAATTACACCAACAGCAAAATGCTGGTTCTTAGTATAATTCAATTCAGTAATCCCTTATTGAACATATACACCGAGGAATGCTAGGCAGTGAAGCAGATGCAAAGATGAATGAGATTTACAGTCAAATGAGAAAGGCAGGCGAGAGTAAAATGCCCCTAATAGAGCACGCATATGTAAATCCCTCTCTGCACCCAGAGCAAGGCGACAGTTTTAGGATCACCTCCCCAGCTTCCCCATTTGATATTCATGATTGTATGCCTGGCTGGGTTAGAGGCGCTGCCTTGGCCACACAGCAGAGGACCAGTGCTAACCAGGGTCATGGGGAAGAAAGTTCTAACTAGCCGAGCTCATCAACCAGCAACACGCAAACTTGCCCTGGAAAGTGGTCCTGGTTATGATCCTGACAGAAAAGAATATTTATTAAAATGAGAGAATCAGTAACGATTGCTGGATTCCATAAAGAATTGTTTCAAAATCCAATACAATGTATCATTAAGTGATACCTTTTATGCGCAAGGCACTTTGCTTGGGTGGGAGGGATATTATACAATTAATAAGTCAGGGAAGAAACAGTCTTACCCTCAAGAAACTGGCAGGTTAGTCGGGGAGAAATAGTCTTGAGAGCAACTCAGGTAGAACGTGACAAGGGCCTTAGGGCACGTGCTATGCGGTGGGCTTTGAAGGGGAGAGAACAGATTTGGTTAAATGGGTCAAAAAAAAAAAAAAAAGACGTGGAGGAGACAGAGCATTTAAAACAGACCTTGAGGAAGGAGCGGGCGACTATTAGCTACACGTTACCTGTGCTTTATAATTGACTTATTCGATCTTGCCTATCTCTTTCTTGCCTTTCTGAAATTATTTGAAAAAATTAACCAAGTAGTACTTTATTACTTTATCATAAAATGCAAACGGAGTCAAATATGAAAGTCACGTTACTGTGACCCATTTCAGCTCCTCCCTCCAGAGATTAATAAATGTGTATTATTTCAGAACATTTTTTTCTACATTTACCTACAGATATTTGCACTCACACAAATATTTGGGGGAAAAAATGACCAATGCTACTGGTGATACAATGTTACATGGCAATTATATTGCAATAAAGCTGAAAAAAACATAGTATGTGAATGAAAGATTGGGAGAATATACTTTATACAGTTGATTACTTCTTGTTGTCAAAATTAGGAGTAATTTTGTAATTCTGGCACTTTTCTCTATTGTCTACAATAAACGTGTTTTTTTTTAAAAAAAAATTAAAAACATGATCGAAAACCAAACGAGACTAAAACAAACACAGTCAGGAGGAGGAGAAAAAAGGTTCCTCTTTTTTCAACCATGGAATTCCTACCCTGAGTCCCCTTTCATGGGATCAGCGAGGGTCATTCACCTGCTCCTAAAGCTCGTGACAGAGGACTGCATCTTGCTGCTCCCGAGCCAGTCGCTGAGGCAAGGAGGGACCATGGCGATCGCCTGCACATGCTGAGCACGGGAATGGTGCCCCGGGCCAGGTGGCTCGGACCCGGTGGTGGGACGAGTGTCTGAGAGCCACCAGGACCCTGTCCTTCCAAGGCCCCCTCCAGTGTGCCCCGAGCTGCACGGTGTCGCACCTGCCCCCGCCCACATCCACGTCCACCCAGAGCCTGTGCGTGTCACCTGTTTGAGAACAGCTGTGATCAAGGCGACAAAGAAGAGGTTATGCTGGGCGAGGGTGGATCCCACTCCAGTGACTGGTGTCCTGAGAAGAAGGGGACTTGGAGACAGACGCGCGAGGGGAACACCTTGTGATGACGTAGTCACACACCGAGGAGCCCCAGGGATGGCCACGGGCCCCCGAAGCCAGAAGAGACGTCTGGAACACGCGCTCCCTCAGGGCCTCCCGCCCTGTGAGAGGACGTTTGCCTGATGTGGCCTGCTGCCCAGCCGCCGGTCCCCACCCCCCACCCACACAGCAGCCACAGGCAACCGGCGGGAAGCGCAGCCCTGGGCCTGGCTCAGCCCTGTCCTGTCCCCCACGCAGAGGCAGGTCGTGTGAGTGTCGGGAAAGGCGAAGCTGGAAACGAATTTTATCCCACGTTCCTTATTTCCGTGGGTGAGTCTTTCTGCTCCAGCAAACTTCATTAAATAGAAAGAAAATGAGGATGGAGCATGTTACCGAAATGCTCGGGAGGTGGATGCCTTGCCTCCTGAGGGTGCGATGTGCGTGTGCGTGCGTGCGTGTGTGTGCGCGCGTGTATGTGAACATGTGACAGGGGAGGTTGGTGGCTGAAGAAAGGCAGTGAGTGAGAGAGGCGCACTGAGAGAGAGAGAGAGAAAGGAGAGGGAACAAGGAAGGCATCTCATCAGAGCGATCCATTTCTTGGCGATACAAAGGGCTGTGGCCATGATTCCAAGCTGCAGGCTGCTTCGTCATCCTCTGCTGTGTTCCTTGGAATATAGACGTTGGTGACCTTCTCTCACTTATGCCTAATTTATGTCAAGAGCTACCCAATGGAGAGACCCTTAGGCCATTTTTCCTTTAGCTACTGCAAGAAAAGTCATCCTTTTCTTCAGATATTTGACACACGGACTGCTTTAGTGTTAAGCTCATAGGACGTTTGTCAACCGACCAAAGAAATTCACGGTGGCAGGATGTAAATGTCAGACATGTATTTTTTTCACAAAAAATAGAAACCTTTCCCCACCAATTTTCACCGTACTAAAAATACCAGTTTCAACATGGTTCCGGCTAGAAATTATGTGTCATTTCACTATTACAGCAAAGCAAGAACATAGGAAATCCCTGCTGATCATATAGGGGGGAAACATAATAAAGTGTTGGTCTAAATTCCAGATTATGTCAATTAAGAAGTGTTTCTGTTTCACATTAAACTGCAGCAGCAATTAAAGACCAAACATGGATGACTTGTCTTTCCAGAGAAGGGGGGAAATAGATCCATTGTTATATACAGAAAATTTATCGTCGGTTGGGGAGAGGAATTCCAGCCAGCTCTCTAAGCATACCTCTAATTATAAAGGTCTGGGCAGGTTATGTTAAATAAAAAATTATTGAAGACAGTTGTTAAAGAACAGTAGAGCGGACTTCATTCGGGAACAGCGCGGGGTCAGGGTGAAAATGCAGCAAAAGGAAGAACCAGGGTAAGGGGGACTCGGGCCAAACCAGCCTGACCACATTTCTGCAGAAGGCAGGCCAGGGTGAACAAATGGCAGAGTTGGGGTGCAGAAATTTGATCCAAAGTGCAGGTGGTCAGATACGCGTGAAGGAAAAGACACTTTCTTGTGCTCTCCTGACCGCATTTGTCACCGAATGTGCGGGAGCTCTTCCTTCCACACCAGCGCCTTCTCAGAACCCCCCAAGAACCCACGGGTGTCCTATAATTCAGTCCTGACACCAACTGCCTCGAGTTAGGGCAGAGCCCACAGGTGGACGACTCAGTCCCACAAGACTGCCACCATGTCAGACGCCAGGCGAAAGTCCCCTGGTGTCACCCGTTCTTTTGACCAAATGGCTATGAACTGGGGGTTCCCATGACCCCTTCCTGGGGTTTGATGATTTGCCAGAATGCTCACACAACTCAGGAAGCTTCACTTAGTATCACTCATTTCTTATAAAGGACACGACTTAGGAACTTGGAGGAGACACTGGGGAGCCGCCCTCCCTGACCCCGTCATATAGGGACTTTGTATGGAGGTTTCATTACACAGGCATGGTTGAGTGAATAATTGGTTATTCTTGGTTAACTCAACCTTTGACCCCTGTCTTTTCCTGGGACGAGCTGAAGGTTCCAACCCTCTAAGCTCATGGTTGGTTCCCGTGGCAACCAGGCCCATCCTGAGGCTCTCCAGGAGTCCCCAGCCCCCAGAAATCTCCTGAGCACACGACAGACACATCACTTTGGAGAGTCCAGGGGTTTTAGGAACTGCACACTAGGAAATGGGGAGAGAAACCAAATATATATTTCTTATGATGTCACAGCAAACACACATTCTTATTATGTCTACGAAGGGTGAGACTTTTTGCTGAACTTACCCAGAAGTCTTCTCGCTAACACTGGGCTAAATGGGTTGAGGCCAGAGCCCAGGGGTGAAGCCCAGTCAAAAACAGGACTCAGAAGAGCATGACTCAAGTTTGGTTAAGGGCAGGATCTTTGTCGCTTGTTAACTGGCACTCGAGATATCACTGAAAATAGAATTCCCTGTAATGGGAAACAATTACATGCGCTATGGGAGCAGGCCAGCCTCGGAAGCACCTAGCACGGGCCCGCACACAGCAGCTGCCCAGCAAATGCTCATTAAGTGAACACATTAAAGCTTCCTTTCTAAAAACGGCCATTTTTTTTTTAACTGTGTGTAAGAGTCTGCTTGGCAGGACATTTGTAAATGCGGTTCAGTATTTCTGCAATCAAACTCGTTGTTCAATCGAGAACTCTTTAGGGCTTCCCTATTCTACGGCGGGCTCCTGGCCGGCACTGGGACCCGGAGGTGGGTGAAACCGCACGGCCGGCCTCGCGGGTTTCGCGGGTCTGCAGACAGGCGTCAAGCGCACCGCTCCGCAGACACACGTGGACTCGGCCGCTAAGGGGAAACGCGCGACGCCGCAGATGTCGGGGGGCGGGGTGGGGCGGGGAGCGTGACCTTGTCAGGTCCGAGATGCCGCTCTAGAGGGGCTGGTCCACCTTCACCATGACAGCAATGAAAAGCAAACGCGGTCACAGGACAGAGCATGCGCGCGGAGCGCAGGCAGGTGCTCCGGGGGGTGATGGCGGGGGTGTGGCTACATCGTTTCACACACGCCCAGAAGGGTCTGGAAAATAAGCTCCTTGGGACCTTTCTAAAAAGACCCCCTTTCCTATGGCGTTTCCAATAATATTTCTAGTAGATTTATGAAGTTTCCGTGATTTTTTCAGGAGCTCATCTAAGTGCCTCTTACTTATTTTAAGTAGGAGAGTCTTCTACTGTAAATGTTTTTAAAGTTTACTTTTACTATCACAAGTTTTGTGATGATGGTAGTGACAGGTGTCGTGGGTTCTTGCCCTGAGCCTGTTACCATCAGTCCACCTCCGGGCCGCCCTCCCCCGCTCTGTCTCCTCAGTTGGTTTTGTTTTTAGCAGAGCACTTGTGTGGCCTTTCATTTTCCTGTCCACTTATTTGTGTGTTTATTAACAATTCTTTCTCCACCGGGGCACAAGCTGTATGTAGGCAGGGACCTCGTCCGTCTGGTCCCCTGCTGTATCCCAGGTATTAGGAACAGTGATTGGCAAGGCAGGTACCAAAAATATTTACTATGTAAATTGATAAAAAGATTAGAGAGATACAGTAAAGAAGAAAATGACGTTTTCTCTACCAAGGTAAGATGGCAATACCTCACTATATGGAAGCTGCTGTTTGAGGAGGTCAGTGTGCCCCAAGCCTAGAGCCCCATCCCCAGCTCTCTTCCCATTGGACACAGGAAAAGCACAAAACAGGAAGTGTGGTGGGCTTTTGGGGGTGCATTGCCTCTTGGGAGTTGTAGTCCACAAAAGGAAAGTGTAGGACTGACGTGGGATTTTTTGTTTTTCCTACATTCTAGTGTTTTACAACATCAGAGGCAGTGGTTGGTGTACTCACAAATGGTTAACAATCTGCTTTTTTAGTAGAAAAACAAACACCTGGTTTGTAGCATTTGCCAATTTCTGTGGTGTAAATACTGCCGCCATAGCCGGTTTCTAGCTACCAACACGGAATTTACTGGACACGGAATGGGAAGATTTGCGCATAGTCGGGTCTCATAAACCTATACAGGCTGCCTCCAGCCCCTCACTGGGAAGGCGTAGGCACCCTAAGGTCTCACAAAATTCTGGCTGGCTTATCCATTCTTAGTGGGAGTGACTCCCTCCAGACAGAGGGCTGTATTCTACGATCTTACCCGGTTGCTGACTGAAGCCTCGTTCCCCCTGGCTGATGGAAACCCCAACTGTGGTCCTACCTGTGCGTTTCCTACGTCTTCTCAGGGTCTCATCCAGGACATTCTACTGCACCGAGATGTGACGTGATGCGTGGAGGGAATGCCTCTGGTCCTTCATCAAAGGAGAGATGCTCGGACGCCCCAACTCCTGCCCGTCCCCTCAGCTCAGATGGAATCTCTTGCCAGCCTTGATCTCCGTAAAATAATAACTGTGCCATCACGTTCTGGCCCTTCTGAGTAATGGCCAAGTTCTCTGCGATCGCGATCTGAGAATAGCTAAACAAAAAGATTTTCCTCCTCTCTCCACACAAAGCACAGATGCCTAGAACAACGTAATGGCCATTTTTAGTCCTCAGAACTATAGTGGTGATTTTCAGATTTTCAAAGCTCATAATGATGGGCCTGAATCTTTGGCTATGTTTGAGATGAGAACAATCAATAAACCACCAAGAAGCAGCTTTACTGTGATGAGCATGCAGTTCCTTTATAAACAGGGGAAAATAGACTCGAACGTCATTATG
The DNA here is from genome assembly GCA_003508835.1 of Eonycteris spelaea. Lineage (NCBI taxonomy): Eukaryota > Metazoa > Chordata > Mammalia > Chiroptera > Pteropodidae > Eonycteris > Eonycteris spelaea. Next base: position 1,409,965 of record PUFA01000034.1, on the reverse strand, counting down.
CACAATTTTGTATGTCCCACGGGTCCTTAATAACTGGGGGACAAAAAATGAATAGGAAAAAAAACATTTGAAGGAAATGTACCCAACTGTTAATCGTGCTTGTCTTTGAGAGTGAAAATATTTGCCTTTTTTTCTTTCTCTTACTTTTTTTAGCTTCCAAACTTAAAAAAAGAAAAACCTAAGCATTACTTTGATAATAGAGCAAAAAATTATCTAACTTGCAAAATCAAGAGAACAAAGAAATAAGCCACGTTCCCAATCACCACCAGGCAAAAGCCAGAAAAGGCTCTGGGAGATGGATGCTGCTTTTGACTCTAGTCTGGGGGCCGGGGGAGGCAGCAGCAGCAGGACAGCTTAGAGGACAGCCTCTTAAATTCTGCTGACTTGCCCTGACAGTCGCTACCTGCCACTTTGTTGCAGAAATTGGCAGCAGCTGCCAAGACCATTGGTTCCGACTCCCCACCGCTGTAGGGTTGGAGGGGTTTGGGGCTGAGCTAGGAAAAAGACACGACCACAAGGTGGCAGCAGCGCACACAAGCTTTATCCTCGGATGATGCTTTGACAGGTTTGCATGTGAGGAAAGCCCCTCAGGCAGGACTTTGTAGGATGGGAGGCCAGGGGGAGAGGGGCGTTGGAGGGGGAGCTTACATGCCTAGGTGAGCGCAGAGAGTCTCAGGGTCAGAGAACTCTAGCTAACAGTGTGGGGCTTAGAGCCTTACAACTACAAGGCCCTGCGAATATCAATAGGTAACAGCTGTGGGGTAAAGTTCCACAGGATGTGCAAGGAAGGCAGGGTCTAAATGGCTAAAGTTGCTTGTTTGGGCAATTTTTAAATAACTGGAGTGCCTCCACCTGCAGTGAAGAAATAAACACATAGGAACTGATACACCGAGGTTGTCTTTGGCTCATGTTCTATGCAGTAAGGTACCATCAGGGCAAAACAATTCCTTCGGGTGGGGTTTATGTGAACAGGTGTACACAGTCTGCCCGGCCTCTCTCAGAGAGTCACGTCTCCATCCTGACCTCCGAGGCACCAGCACCAATGCATTTCCACCAAGGGTCTGCCTCTCCTGGTTTGCTACTCCCAGACCCGAGGGGCAGGCTCAGGCCGTGGTGGCAATCAGAGTGACGCCCATGGCCTACGGTGCCCAGGACTCTCCACTTCGAAGTTAACCCCAGCCCTCCATAAATAAGTCAGGGGCACACACACGCGGGCCTGGCCTTTAGCATTTGCAACAATGTGTTGTCTAGAAGAGATGCTCAGGAGAAAAGGACATACAGAACTCGATAATGGAAGGGCGGGGAAAGATAAACCCGTTACATATAAACCAGGAGAAAGCAAAGGTAGAAATGTCAGTAGCCGATGAAGTAGAATTAGAGCAAAAAGCATCAAAAGGAGCAAAGAAGGATGTTTTATATTTGTATATCTGTAAAAGCCACAGTATAATGAAAAGCTTCATCTCTCAGAAACATATATGCACCAAGCACTACAACCTCAAAATCTAAAATGCCACAATTGATGGAGTGGCAGAGAAATAGGCAAATTAACAGTTTTGGAGAGTTTAACATACCTTTCCCTGAAAACAATAGATTAAGCATGCAAAATTTAATAATAATAATAATAATAATAAAACAATAATAATAATAAACAGAGATAGCAAAGATCTTCACAATACTATTAAAGAGCTTAAACTATTAGATATATGTAGGACTCAATACCAGAAAAATGAAGAATGCATGTTCTTTTCAATCACATCTAAAACTCTTAAGAAACTATGCATGTTTTTGATCACACAGGAAGTTTATATGGATGACACATCGCTACAGCAAGAAACTTGGACCAGAGAATCCTCAGCCCCTTACAGGCTCTCAGTATTTATGACTCCAGGATTTGCTTTCTCTTACTCTCAAAAATAAGTATTAAGAAGGAAGGAAAATGTAAGAACACTATGAGAGAAGGAATAGGGGGTCCTTACTTTTGGGGGGATCATGGGAGTCTCCGCTGAGTATAAGTGGAAGTGACCATTTGCAGTGTAGAACACAAGGGAGATGTGAGGGGGTTAAAGAAACTAAAGCATGGTAACACTTGTTACACACGGGAAGGCAGACTGTTTTCGGAACCCTGGTGATGAGCTTAAGGGCAGCTGCGCTGGGGTCGTGCAGTGGGGGGGAGGGGTCAGATTCACCTCAGAGTACGGCACGAGGGCGGGACTTTGTGGTCAAGGGGAAGGTGGGAGTCAGTGGACGGAAAATTACTAAGAGGAAATGTTCTGGGTAACAGGGTTTGGGCTGAACTGCCCTAACAGGATGCTTGCTGAAGACAGGCCAGGTGATCGATGTCACTGAGGGTGTGGGGGTAGAGGGGGGAGTGACAAATGAGGATCCTGATCAGAAATCGAAGGTGGAGTTTCTGGTTAAACCTACAGATGGGCTTAGGAGGATGTTCAGGAGTCTAAAGTTTGGTCAAGCAAGATCTTTGTCGGGCACGGCGGGAACATTCGCGAGAACCCAGTGCTAGGCGTGACAGGTAGGAGAATGTCTGCACCAGCCTCTGAGAAGGGAAAGAAAACCCTGGAATGCAGTGTTGTCCAGCGTCCACGCTCCCTGCCGCAACTTCCCAGGGCCCGCTTCCTGTGGGCAGGGCAACCTCGCCTGCTGTTGGGCTGGGCTCGGCCGTGCGATTGGCTTTGGCCAACGAGATGTTAGCAGACTGGATGCGTATATGGGTTTCTGCCTGCATCTCTGCCTCTGCCATCGACCAAAGAGATGAATGACCAAGGGGGCCCACTGCTCCTAGGAGGAGGACCAGACCCCTGTGGTGCAGAGCTGAGCCCGGGCCTGCTGACCCCCCAGCCGACCCACAGACCCAGCAGCTACATAGACACCGATCGGCATGTGCCTGAGCAGAGGTTACTCAGAATTACGTCAATGGTTGTCTGAAACGTTGCAAACCTGGGCTTGAGTGTGGGTGATGTTGACCTCCAGGGCTTCAGGTCACACTGTGGGAGTTATTACATCCGTTTCCAGAGAGTTCCAGCACTGGGCAGAAGCTCAGATCTGGGTGTTGGGTACAGGGGGTGAAGCTGGTGGGGCCCTGGGAGGAAGGACCGGGTAAGCCACAGAAAGGCCTCGGGCATCCAGCCAGGTGGAGCGGGGATCGGTGAGGCCAGCTGCACGGAGAAGCTGGAGGGGGGGGCAAATCCAGGAGCCCGCGGGAAGCTCCTGCCACCAGCCGGAACTCCACGGCCTGCGCGTGCCCGAGGGACAGTGTGACACCCAGAGGGACCCTCGTTCGTAGGAGCTGCGCGGATTCAGGTCACACCACCAGGCCATGTCTGTGGCCAGCCCTGCGAGGGACGGATGAGATCTCCAGTCTCCATAGGGCTCAGCCCCAGGTGACGGCGTTGGGACCCGACCAGTGGGGGGTGGGGCAGACCAAACGGAGAAGGAGCGCATCTTATGCGGTGGACGGCAGTGTCACATACGCCGTCTCTAACCTCCCCCAGCATCCCGAGAGCAGGTACCGACGCCATGTGTTACGGATCGGGAAACTGCGGTTCCCGCAGACCCAGCGACCTACTCAAGGTCACGCAAACGGAAAGAGGCAGAACGAGGTCCGAACCCATCGCCGCTTGACGTTTGACCGTGGCCCTGTTGAAAGAAGAGCCTGGCCCACAGCGGACGTCCGCGCACTCTGTGATCTGGGCCGTCGTGGTTTTGCTTTCAGCCCGTAAGGATACCGGGCGAGTTCGTTTTGTCTGGGTTCTGTGCTCACGAAGCACCTCTCCGTTGCATTTTGTCGTCTTATACCGACGTGCTGAGGACGACCGTGAATGTATTCAGCGTTTTGAGGTTTTCTTCTGTGCTCCCTGTCGTCAATTTGTAGGTCGGCTTTCTCGAGCGGGCTCTGGTTTTGCTGAATTTCATGGGGGTATGGCTGAGTAGCTCCGGGTGACCCGACCAACCGAGATTCTGGGCACGGAGTGGACCCCAGACCGGGGAGCCCAGCCACGTGCTGCTGCTCAGGAAGACTTCGGGGGGGGGGGGCTCCTGGACATCCGAGCCTCGCGTCCTCCAGCCGGAGAGCACCACGGCCAGGCGGGGTGGGCGGCCTGGTGTTGGGGGCACATGTTCTTTAATTCCACTACCTTCTTTTCAGGTGAATAGCGACCAGGCTTTTGTGACAAATTAACACTGACTTCCTGCTGTCATTAGCTGCCAATGCTGAGGGCAAAAAAAATAGCAAACCATAGGGTGCTAATAGAATTTTTGTAGAAAGCAGTCTCTGTCCTGCGATGACGAATCTCAAGATTGACATTCCCGGGCCCCGAGCGGGGCAGCTGGTGCCACCTGGACGGTCGTGCCGGCCCCGCCGCGCACGCGCACGCGCCGCGGGCCTCCGTGCGGCCGGCGGGTGACGCGCTTGTTTTGTCTGGAGCGCACGTCCGAAGTATAAATCTTCTGTTCCAACACATGTTTTAATAGGTTTTGTTTTATTTTGTTGGCTACTCATTTAAACACTTGCACTGCTTTACAGCCGGTGATTAATTCCAGGCTCCTCTTCCTGTGGGAATTACTCAGAGCTCCTCTCGGGACTGGGCTGCATCCCTCGGGGTGACTCACCTCCTCGCCAAGCAGGAGCCAGGAGCGAGGGTCACCCCGCCGGCGCGACAGGAAGGGAGTGAGCGCGAGGTGAGCGGGCGGCCGCGTCCGCTCCTCCCCTGCGACTCTGAAAGGAAGGTTTTCTCATAAGAGTCTTTTTCTTCCAAAAAAAAATAATAGACATAAAATCTCTCTCTCTCTCTCTCTCTCTCTCTCTCTCTCTCTCTCTCTCTCTCTCTCTCTCACACACACACACACACACACACACACACACACACACCTCTGCTTGGATTACTCATTGAAATTGTCTAAACCTAGAAATTAACTTGGGGAAAAAATATCATTTTTACACTACTCTGCCATACCACTCAGAAATGGGGAATCTCTGTTTTGGCTCCTTTACAGAAGGCTCTTTTTCGGCTCCCACTGCAGCTGTCCTTGGTCTTCAGGATTCTTTTGTGGGACAGTTTGTGCTTCCCTAGTGAATGGAAATCTTTTTCCACCACGTCCTCTCAGGATTTGGGGTACACGGGAAAACTCTGCTGGGCATTGATTCTGTCCGCACGCTTTGGTGAATTCTCTTCTGACGTGCGCCATGTCCCCGTGCACTTGGAGACATAGGCATGCGATATCACACAATCACAGCGAGAACAGGACCCTGACGCAACACAACAGCCCGGTTCCGAGTCTTCGAGTCTTCGAAATCTTCAACCAGCGCCCGGAAGGTGATAGGTCCACAATGAATATGCGTGGGATGGATGAATAAACTAGTGGCTGTAGCCTCCACTTTCATTTCCTCCTGATTGCCCTGAGGGCCTCAATGCGGCAATGATCATCGCTTTCAGAAAACTATGTTTACTTTGTGAGGCAACAATTTTTTGTAGTCCTAGTTTTCAAAGCATTAGATCTTAAAATGGGAACCGAATACATGAAATGCATTTTGAACTTCTTGTGAAATGCTCCGATAGCTTTTTCTCTTTTAAAATATTAATGTGATGCATTACCTAAATTTTGTACCAGCTTTCCATTCTTGGGATAAATTCCATTTATCCGTGTACGTGTATATGAATGTTCAGATTTAGGGTGTAGGTGCATAACTTTACATTCTAGTCAAATATGAGACTGACTGACTTACAATCGCCATATCTGTGTTACGTGGGTTAAAAGTTGAAATCAGGTTGTTAGCATTTTAAAACCAACTTTTCTGTTCAATTCTCCCTGTAATTTGTTTAAAAAGATACTGGAACCAGAGCCTTCACAGAGTAATTACTGAAAACTGCAATACTCTGTGGTTATTGGCCCTGTTGTTTAAATTTTTCAATTATTTAAAAATTTGCACAAAATGTTTCTTTTCATCGACATTTTTAAATTTATTACTGCACAGTTTTGCTGAGTAGACTCATCTTTAAGAAAGGATGTCATAGCTCTTTTTAGGACAACTTAAATTTCTAATTTGATTTCTTTATTTTGGATCTTTTAAAATTAGGTTTAACAAAGGTCCGCCTGTTTTATTGATTTCATAAAAGGAAGCAACGCTTCGTCATATTTATGAATTCCATCTTACTCCAATTAATCAATTTCTGCCATATTTCTTTTATTTCTCTGCTCCAGGTCTCCTTAGCCTTAATTTTGTTTAAAAACAAAAATAATAAAAAAAAAATGAAACCTGAGGTGCAGTTTTAGTATATTACTTTCTGTCATGTCCTTTTTAAAAAGAACGACTTTCTCTCCGATAATCTGTCATCGTGGCTGTGACGTGTGCTTTGAAATGGTGCATCCTTGCTTTCAATATCTAAGTAACCTACCATTTTATGTGTTTATTTACTTCTTAATCTTACAGGTTTTTAGAGAAGTGACTTATATTTTATTTATTCTTAAATTTCTGCGTGAGTTTGGTGCTTCCTTTTGAGCCTATGTTATTAATTTATAAGTTTATTGTATCGTAGTTAGAAAAATGTGTTTTGTGAACTTCTTTGGGAAAATATAAGCGAGATGTAGAGGCGGCATATATTTTCAAAATTTTAATAAATATTAAGATAAGAAGTTGGTAGAAAAAGATTACACATAGCTATAAATTCCCCCTATTAATTACAATATGATCAAATCTCCTATATTAACATTTGTGTTCAATCTTTCGGACTGACAGTATTATTTGAAAATCTTATCATTGCTTTTCTGTAAAATTTTTGCTTTATGAGGCTTAAGCTAACATGTAAAGCTTTAACCCCATTATCTTCTCACACTGGGTTGAGTTTTGCGCCCATTAAAAAGTGGTCCAGGTTGTCCCATTAGATAGTATTTGCTTGGGATTCAATTCCTCTGCAATTCTATTTCTACTTCTTTTTTATAGGTGCTAACATTTGCATGTTGTATATTTGCTCATCCTTTCATTTTCATCTCCTTCTTCCCCCTTTAGGTATGTTTTTGTAAGGAGCGTGGCGGGGAGAATCTTGGCATTTTAATAAGCAGGCTTAATCCATTTTTTGTCCTGCTCTGCTTTTTTTTTTTTTTTTTTTTTTTTTTTGCGTTTTGTGCTCTCAGCTTTAAGGCCCCTCACTGCACCCTTCCTCGTCTGCCCCTTTTGCTTTGGAGAAAATATGTTTAGCTTGCTCTTATCTTTTGACATGGCTTTGAACTTTGACGTTCTAAATTTAACCCTATCAGAACAGTGCTTTTTTTCGGAGCGAGTTTGGCAGAACATTTGGCCCGGCGAGATGTTCCATGGAAAAGAGGTCTTCTGTCGTCAGACGTCACGAAGAAGGTAGCATGCTAGGTCCCTCCTTAAAGATGCTTAAAGCCCAACAGCACAGGAAAGGTTCCAATCAGTCCTGCACTGGGGGGTGGGGGTCAGGGGCGGGAGGAAGCACCTCTCTTTGTTTCCTGGAGTTATTTTTAGGAGGGTTTCTGCCACTATTCCAGTCTGAAGTTCTCAAGGAGATGCTTCCCCAAATGTGAGTCAAACACGACTTTCTGAGCCTGTGCTGGTTGGAGGAGGGAGGGGCCCAGTGCGGACTTTCCTCTCCCTGTAAAGCCATCTGTCCTTCGGACCCAGCCCCGTGGCTTGGTGCCCCTTGACGAAGAAGGCGTGAGCCCCGGAGGAAAGAGGTTTGCAGGGTAGAGTGGGAGATGCATTTGACCTAGTGGGGAGCCCTGCCTGGGGCACGAAGGGGAGGGGGAGGCCCTGCAGAATGGGAGGAGGAGGGGAGGGAAGAGAGGAGGGCACGGAGGTGAAGGCCAGGCCCGGTGCACCCTGCGGGCCACAGGCATCCAGGGGAAGGCAGCCAGCAGTTCTGGAACATCCCATAGGGAGAGCAGGCCGACCCCGCGGGCAAGGCTGGGGCTGAGACCCTGAGTCCTCACGGGGCACCTGGCCACACCGAGCAAGCCTCAGGCCTTCGCAGCAAGGTCAGAGTAAGAAGCAGGGCCCGGCTCAGAGGCCCAAGGGAGTCCCAAGCCTGGCTCGGAATTCTGTTTGGGAACAGAGGGTACGCTTGAGGTAAGACACCTGGGGTACAGGTGTGTAAAGGAACTACCTCCAAAGTGTATCGGAGGGCAGGGGACAACGGGGGACAGTGCAGCATGGCGGGCGAGGAGAGGGAGTGGTTACTAAGCCAGAGAGGGCGGGCTGCACAGAGAAGGATGACCCCCCCCCGGGGGTGAGACATTCAGTCAGGGACCAGGCAGTCCCCAGGGACCCACAGGGAAGGAATCGGGGATGCAAACGCCCTGGCTTCCCTCTCCTCCCCATTCCTCCTCCTGTCAATGTCCCCATTATTGCCAAACCCAACTGGTAGCACAGGGCAAGGAGACCTAGGGAGGGGGTCCGTATGGGACCCAGAGCAGAGAGGGGAGACAGGGCACCCTTGGACGGCCAGGGGACAGCACAGGGCGCAGGACCAGCGTGGACTCCGGCCCTTCCTGCCTCATGCCGTGGAGTTAAGCCCACTCTCCTCTCTTCCCGGAGGTCATCTGGCTGGGAAAAGGGGGCAAGAAGCTCTGAAGAAGAGCCCCAGACGCCCGGCGTTAGGAAGCGTGTGTGGTTGGCCCGCCCCCTTGTCGCCACCTTACCCCGTCCCCGAGGACGGGCTCAGAGCCCCCGGGGACCCGCCACGAAAAACAGCGGGAGTGACCCACACAACTGTGAAGCCCGACCCCCAAGCACATTACGGTGAGCCAGCTGTACGCACTTACCTGTTTCAGCGGCTGCGAGTCACTCCGATGAAACCCTTGGCGATGGCGCCCGCCTGGAAACAATTCCCATTTCCCTGGCACGAGCCGGCATCCGCGTCTGGCAGCCCACGTGCCTTGCATTGATCTGCCCTTAACGGAAATGCCTAGTCCTCAGCACCTGACGCGAGCAGGCTTCACGGCCCCCGTTGACGGAAACCCTGGGCAGGCCCTGCGCTGAGGTCTGCGGTGGGGGCGGGCATGGCGGGGGTGGCGTGCGTGCCCCGAGACGGCGGGGCCAAGAATCCACGAGCGTCTCCTCACAGGGGTCAAGGCGGGTGAGCCCACAGCGGGAAGCCCCCAAGGTCCGGAGATCACCCCCATCAGAGAGAAGCTGGAGGTACCGCTGGATTCCCGGGTAAGAAATATTCAGGGATGGGGGCAGGATGTCTCCAAAGAACCTAGAAATTCCCCTCAAAGAACACTCACAAGAAAACGATTCGGCCTGAACACCTGCCAATCACCTCGGAACATCCTTGCTCAAATTACTCCTTCCTCTCACAGCTCTGGGGTGTGTGTGTGTGTGTGTGTGTGTGTGTGTGTGTGTGTGTGTGTGTGTGTGGAGGGATTGGTCCGTGGGGTACAGGAAGGAGGGGAAATACAGGAGAAGCAGCCCAGTCATAGGCCAGGTATAGCCGTTGCCCGCACAGGCCTGGGCGGGGAGGCGGGGAGGGGCTGCATATTTGAACGCAGCCCTCGGCTCCAGCCTCTGCGTGGACTGGACATGCTAATGCCCATCAGGGGCCCGTGTGTCGCCTAAGAATGGCCAGAGAAGCCACGCGTCTTCCCAGGTTTTCATCCGGGCAGGGACAGCCCAGTGCCACGGAATTCGTTGGGTAGGACATTGGCAGCCGTAACTGCTTGACACTTCTAGCTTTCCTGCCTCTCGAGCTCTGGCCGTAAGACTTCCACCTGCACGATGTCATTTAAGCTTCGCCATCTCCCTGGGAGGCCGTGATCTCATCTAATAGACAAGGAGACTGAGGATCACAGAGATCAAGCAATTTGCCAAAATTTACCAAGTGAGTAATGATGCATCTGCAGTGAATTAAAATTCTTAACACGATCCAGCCGAGGAAGGAAGTTGGGGGTATAAAGAAACAAGACTGGCCATGAGTTAATAACTGTTGAAAGCTGGTGGTAGCAGATGGGGTTCATTATACTCTCCTCTCTACTCTTTCATACGTTTGAAAATTCCCATAATAAAAAGTTTAAAATGTGTTGAACACGTGAGTTCTAGCCGAAGGCCGCCTCCCTCTGCCGTCCGCCTCCAGCCACGGCCCCGCCCTCTACCCGGGTTGCTGAAATGGCCCGCGGAAAAGTGGGCCTGGGGACAGACCCTTAACTTGTCCCCTGCCCTATGTCCTTATCCTTCTGGGACTCTCCCCTTTCTTTTTCTCAGGTGATTGGTATAGAGCAACAGGGAGGATCCTCCCAAGGATGTGACAGATGGAAAATCAGGTTTGTCCCACGAAGAGTGAAATTCACAGCGTGATTTCAGAGAAAAGATTTGCCACGTGGCAGAGGCAGAATGGGTTCTGAGCCGTTAGAGGGATGACCCAACGCTCGTTTGTCTCATTAACGGGTTTCAAGGCCGTCCGTGCTCCTTTCTTCTCCGTAAATGCACATCCTTTCTAAAAGCCACCAAAATATTTCAGACGAAGGGGTTGGATCGCAAACGCTGAGCCTCTGGGGCGTCTGTGGTTTTCAGCGGTGGCTCTCGGGGTAGTTTAGGCACCAAAGTTCATGACTTTTACTTTTGTTGGTGAGAATTGGAATGTCTTTAAGGTGGTCTTTGTGACATTGTCACGATCGTTCTTTGGCGTTCTGACGCACGTTCCTAAGTGTGGGAGAAAGGGCTGGCATCGGGGCCGCCCCACGCCCCCCAGGGGTGCGTGGGCACCAGCCATCACCTGGAATGCCGATCGGGACAACAAAGGTTACGATCCACGGTGTAGACGCCCAGTACCTGATCTCCGTGTTGATTCGAACACGGAATCTTGACATCTCTGCTTAGAACAGCAATGCCGAGATCGCCAAATGGGTTCCTGTGAACAGAAGTCTGCCTTGGAGGAGGTGGGACGTGTGAACAAATTACTTTCTTAGGCCATAAGCTTTCTCCGGAAAACCGCCGCCGAGAATCCTAGCGGCACCTCAAAGGCTTGGTTTGTTAAAAGGTATTGATGATGAATGTGCGTCGGATAAAAGGTTTATGGTTGGGGTGATTTTATTGATCCGGGGCTGGCTGGTCTCATGGAAGTACAACATGATTTTCAGCAAATCGATCGCGTCTGGTTGGAAAGGCTTTGCGCTACGTTTGCCTTAAATTATGTTTAAATAATTGATCGCCGTGCGTATTTGTTAATGACCTTTACCTGAACTGTCATCTGAGCGAGGCTGGGCCACAGAGATCGATTTTGTGGACGGCTCATTCGTTCGTGTGACTCTTCTGAAGTCCTTGGTGTTTGACTCCGTTTCGAGCCTCTGTGGGGTGTGCAGTTCAGAAATCAAGGATTCTGGCTTGTTTTTGTAAGTGAAAACGGAGTTTTGACGAGGGGCGGGCTTCTCCCTTCGCCGCTATAGAGAGTCCGCACGTGGGTGCGCCGTCCTCCTCCGTCGGGGTCAGAGGTCGAACCTCCAGGCCGAGGAGGGAGAAGCCGCGCCTGTGTCCCCGATGGCACCCACCCCTCCTCCCGAATCCAGGCCTCGCAGGGCTTCGGTGAGAACTTCCTCCGTCACTGTTTCCTCCCATCGATGGACAGGTCCCTGAGGCTGGCGAGCCCTGGAGGGGCCCCGGTCCAGGGGCTTCGAAGTCCGGAGGGTCCCTGTGCAGTGGTAGAGCCGTGGCCAGGCCGGTCCACCCAGGGCCTTCTGGAAGTGGGCGTGCAGGCGTGAGTCTGGGCTCAGACCAGCGGCCGCAGGGACTGGGTGGCCCCGGCCTCACCTCCCGTCTGTGGGCTCCCCCAGGCCAGCGGTGGCAGAGACGCTCCGGCAGGTGGTCTGGCTGCCCCCCCCCGCAACCTCGGCACCCAGGAACGCGTCCCGGGGGCTGTTAGGGACCCGTCTCTGCGCCTCCCGCCCCCGCTGACACACACTAGGGCTCACGTCATGCCCTCGGCTCCCAGTACACACGACCTCAGCCTCTAACACGACAGAGATGGTGCCGTCTTGGTTTCCTGTCCTTGCCCTGCCCCCGTCGCACCTGTTAACGGGAAAACTGCTCGTAGGACCTCCAGCCTCCAGACCTGGTGACGACCCTGGTGACTGGGGACTGGGGGGGAGTACGGTAGGTGGCTGCGTATCTGTTGGCATCCTCGACGACCCTTCAGACTCCAAACCCTGAAGTCCAGGCGGGCCCCGACACTCACAGGCCGGGCAGCTGCCCAGCGGTCACTTGTCTAGCTTCCCGCCTGAGGGCCACAGAGCCCCGCTGGGCGGAGACTCAGGCCCCCAGCCCCTGCTTCCCCCGGGGCGTCTGCCTTTCACCTCTTTGAAACGACTTGCGCCAGGAGCTCTCAGTGGCTCCTGGCCTCCCACGGCGAGGGGCCGGAAAGCGTGGGCCTCCTGCAGACGTGCGGTGAGAGGGCGAGTCTCGGTAATGAGAGCGTAGTGGCTTCCTGAAGCCGCTGGGACGGAGAGGCACAATCGGGGTGACTTAACACCACGGAAACGTGTCTTCCCACGGTGCTGGGGCGAGAGGTCAAGGTGTCGGCAGGGCCTCGCTCCCTCGGGACCGGCGCGGTGGGGCTGCTTCCCGGCCTGCTGCAGCTCTGATGACCGGCCGGCCCTCTTCGGCATCCCTTGGCTCAGACGTGTCACTTCGGCCATCTGTTCGGTGGCGTTCTCCCTGTTCCTCTCCTCGCTGTTCCTCCATGCATGTCTGTCAGTGGCTAACGTTCCCCGTTTGATAAGGGCGCCAGCCATCCCGGATCAGAGCTCGTGCTTGTGAGCCCCTGCTGGTAAGGAAGGCCACATTCTGAGGTGCTGGCTAGACCGTTGGGGTGGGGGTCGCACAGCTCAACCCGTCACAAGGGGGAGGGGGAAGGGAACACTCAAGGGCCGGCTCCGGAGGCTGGGATCGCAGGAGAGCAAGCCTCCGCGGGGAACGGCCGGAGTTTTCAGTGCTAGTGACGGCGGACATTGGCCTTGAAGGTGTGCTTAGTGCCATTCCGTAATCACTCTTCGTCTCCCCCCCCCCCCCCGCCTCCGGCGAAAGACTTTGTACCGGGGAGCGGCCGCGCCGTTCTAGAACTAGTGGCCGGGCCCTCGTCTGGGTCCTTCAATCTGAGGAGCGTCACCACCAAGCGCAGGGCTCTGCCTTGTTCATCACGTGGCAGGGCACCTCGAAAGCCGTAGGAACTCAGCGAACACGGGCTGTGAGGTCCACGAACGAAGCTGCAGGGGACGAGAACGTTTGGGGTCGAGGGCTGCGTTAGGAACACGTATCTGTCGTGAGTGGCGACAGGACATTTTCTGGGGTTTAGTCCCTCTTCCCTAAACCCCGGCCAGGTTGCTGGGCTTCCCACGGTTAGTGGGGTGGGGGCTCATAGTTTCGCCTGACGATTCCTGGAAAGGGTCTCCAGTTCCACGTTTTCGATCACGAGCTCCCACGCTGGCCTCCGTGCCGTCAGGGGGCTGGACAGGAGATGGACAGCAGCAAGTCGTGCTCGGTGAATCCTTACTGACTCGAAATGAATAAGGCGAGGGGAATGTTGGCGAAGTACAAAGGGGCCGAGGGCTGAGGTTCCGCTTCCGCAGAAACTGAGAGGTTCAAGCACAGCGGCCAAGCCTCAGCCCCAGGAGCACCCGACATCCTTAGCAAGTTGCCTGGCTTTTCACAAACTCCCCTTTACAGCCCTTAGTTCCTCCCCGTTTGGATTCTGCCTGGGGATCGGTGTCAGGGTGTTTAAATCAGTGACACCGGTGCCATCCCCACGAGGTCTGCATCCCCGTCAAGCCACCCTTAGGGGGGCCTGGTAGTTGGCCTGGGGCGAGCCCCCGCCACGTGGTCCTGGCCCTTTGTGGGGCTTGAATCTTTGCTGGGCCATGATTTCGGGGCATATGAAGAAATAGTTGGGCCTGGGAGGGAAGCACGTTTTCAGCCCCGACGTACCCTGGAGACGGGCCCCGTGGGGAGGACACCGAGTCTGTCGTCAGAGACTTGAGTTCTAACTGCTCCTCTGACCGTATGACCTTGAACGGTCTGGCCTCCCTGGCCGGCAAGGTCATTTCGAGGATTAAATGGCAAATACACGCAAAAGTGCTTTAGAATGAGAGGATACCAAGGTCTTTAAACGAGTACCCCGGAGGGGTCGCCCGTGGCCAACGTCCTGCCTCGCGCTGGGAGCCGGGCCTCTGTCAGAATTGCTTCTGCAGCTGAAACTGTCCTCTGCAAGCACTCGGTGACATGCAGGTGGGGCCCGAGGAGTCCGAGTCACCGGTCCAGCCTCTTCCAGGAAGCGACCCTCGGTGCTCAGCTCTGCGTGTGGCCAGGTGCCACGTTCCATTCATCTCTCAAAGCAGGTGGTTTTCGGCCGACCACCTGTCTCCAGCCGGGGCTCTCATGGAGGTTTCTGAGGGACCTGCTGGTCACAGAGTGGACGTGGCGTGCAGTGACTCTTCCCATTTGTCTTCTGTGGAGACAGAAAGGGCCACACAGTGGTCTCGCGGCCTCCCGAAGCCCGTGCCGGGGCTGGAAGCCCTCTGGGGGCCGGGCGGCGTCTCCTCTGCCTTAGCATCTCTGGGGTTCGAGTTGGCGTTGGGCTTCGCGTGACGGAAGCTGTTTTCTGGTTCACCGAACATGCATCCTGGGCTGAGGAAGGCTCCGTCACCGTCGGCACATGGCTTGAAGCCACCGTGTCCACCCCCGCCAACTGAAAGAGAGGAGGAGCGTGGAGGGGCCGCTTAGGAGGACTTGCAGGGCCAGGCGTGGCTCGTGTGCACGTCCCACTGGCCGGGACCAGCCATGGTCTCCGTCACTGCAGGGGAGGCTGGGAGACCTGGGCCGCTGGTGCGCCCGGGGAGAAGAGGCAACGGATTTGATGGACAGCTGTTTGGCCGTCTACAAGAACAGGTCCATCCAGTGGACAGTCAGTGCTCGATACATGCTTGCCGAAGATGTGGGCCCAGCTAAGAATCTGAGAAGCTCATGTGGTCCTAGGCAGCCCCAACGTGAGTACGGTCTTCAGAAAATCATCACAAGTCGGTGATTTTCTGCTCACGGTTGCTATGCATCTCGCCAGGCACAAGAAGGGTCCGCTGAACCCTCACGGTGTCCTCGCTGTGTCTTGGTTACTAAGCTACAGTCTAGGGGTCCCTGGCGAACAGCACCAGGCCCTGACGGCCCGAGCATCTGAGGATATCTGGGATTTTCCAGCTCCGTTCGCACGGGAGAGCCAGAGAATATTATCTTCATGAGCAGCGTTGCATTCTCAATGGATTTCTCTAAAATCCTTTCAACGCAGAACATATGCAGACATCCTCGATGGAATATTAATCAACATTTTTTCCTGGGCTCTGAAGCCCTGATTGAAAATGCATCTGTGTGAGCAGTCTTTTTAGGAAAATTACATATCTTACACTGAAACAAGGAAGCAAATCTTCCCAACCCCTGTACAACAGAAAAGCAGAGATGACAGATTATCCAAACGAAAAACAGAATAATTTTCCTCTGATGAGAACGCAGCGCTAGAGTTGAAAGTCATCGTCAGCACATCTTACAGAACTTGTTCCCGCTTCTAAAAGGAACTCTGTTCTCAGGAACAGTGAAGACGTGGAATTGGAGAGTCAGGAGGAGGGTGACGCTCAGGGGTGGACACCGGGCTGACGTCAGGGACAGTGGGGTGAGAGCGTCTTGCTCCTCGCCTCTCTGCACAGACACCCTTTCGGGTTAGCCACGTGAAGCTTCTCTAGCCAAGAACTTGGAGGATATTGGAAGAGAATTCCGGAATGTCTGCTCCTCTTACTCAGCTTTTCGAAGAAAGCCTTGATTCACGTTTATGCCTCTCCTTGGCATCCACCTTAGAACGGGCAGCATCCCACGTAGTTGATGAATCGTAGGAGCTGGAGCAGGAGCTGTTTATTAACTTTGGCTCGTACAAGACGAGACGCGCACACACTAAACCCTTGGATCTATTCCTCGCTGAAACAGAGTTGTCTTTTTTTTTTTCATTTTCTTTAATTCAGGGATCCAGTTCGATTCTGTCCAAAGATTCTAAAGTGCCATCCTTCATTTTCGTAGCTAGGTTCCCTCCTGGGCTGGAGGAGAGGGACGGGCAGGGAAGAAGTATTTTATGGATAAACTGGATAATATCTAGCATCCAAAAGATGTGTGGGCCAGAGCTGAGCATGAAGCTCAGTATTATCACCCAGGGAAGGCCTCAGAGTGTACTGACCCAATGCAAGCGGCCAGAACCAGGTAACGGAAGGTTTGGCGCAGTCATAATGCAAATTATCCACCAGAGAGGTGAGCAGATGAGCACAGGGTGAGGACAGGTGGGTGGGAGGGTGGGCTAAAGTGTGAATGGCCAGGGATGCGGCAGACGACACCTGCCTCCTGGTCTTCCCCCACAGTAAAGCAAGTGGGTGGCAGTGGGAGTAGCAGTCTTGCTCCCAGCTGAGGTCTTAAGGACCCTGCGTGGTTTTACCTGCCCCTTTGTGCCATGAAGAGGACGAACCCTAAGCTGCCCAGTGGTCTGAGGGGGGTGGGGATGGGAAACACATAGAACAGTCAGACCCAACCTGCCCGACCAAGCTCAGGGCAGCTCTGCTGGCCCTGTCATTGTTCCTGTCACTTAGCAGCGCCCTAAACATTTGTGACGCCCAGGGCAAGAGTGCACACGCGTGCTCTCATACCTGTGTGATTCATCCCTCGTCTTGTACAGACAGGTATTCTAGCATTCATTTATTTACCTGGATTGCTTATTTATTTACATGGGACCAGGTACCCATTCAAAACGAAAGCTGTTTAGGGAGCCTGGCACATAGGAAGCCCTGAATAAAGGGTCTTCGAATGACTGAATGATCTGGAATTTTTTGATAATTTAAACACTTTTCCTTACAATGCTGGAAGGAAACTTGTAATACTCCAGAGTCTCAAAAATGATACTAGCAGCATTTTGCACGTTTCCCCTGATACCCTTAGTGTTTAAGCATCAATAATAGATATTGTTCATCAGAGTTTATTTACTCATATAAATTATTTTCGTAGAAACAACTAAGTCAGATACTGAAGTTTTGCATGCCAAGAACTCATCATCTCTACTTTGAAGTTTAGAAACAACTTTTTGTAATAATACCAAAGTTAGTTATTTTTAGGCAAATCATGCTACTAATTTCCTACTTCATTGTCTTGAAGATTCATAGTTTTGCACATAGAAAAGTATCCTTTTCTTTATCGCTTTCAGAAATAGCCAAGTGTACTAACTCATGATCGTTATTACTTCACTGTCATGGCCATTCAAACAAAATCAAGGTCAGCCAATAAATAGAGGTTATTAATTCTTGTATATATTCACTTACATCGTTGTTTTGCTTTATATACCTTTGATGAGTATACAAATTGTGTAAAATGTAAAATGCTTATCCTTTCATTTGAACCATTCCTAGGCTAGAATCACCAACTGAATGTATGTAAATAAATACTTTGTCTGTCAAATTAGGTAACATTACAATGTGATACCAGGGGTTGGAGAGGACGCAGAAAAGCTAGCACTTTGTCACACTGTTTGGGAGTGCGCATTATCACAGTTCTTCCTAGGAGAATTTTGCGCAATGCATAAAAATTTTGAAACATGGACCATTTGAAAAATTTTACTGCTGGGAATTTATCCTAGATGAATAAGCATGGGTATGCACAGTTAGCTATGCTGCCCCCAATAGTGAAAAATCCAAAACACAAAATATTTAAGAAATCCACGGTTAATCCACAGGATGGAACAAATCCATCCATAAAAAATAATTTATACTGTGATGTCATGAAAAATTTTCAAAATTCAGTGGGAAAAATAAGTTTCAAACACTGCGATTTTACTTCTGAAAAAAATGACCTCTGTTGAAGACTGATAAGATATTAATTGAAATGTCAACAGTGCTTGATTGTATAGAATTCTAGAAGATTCTGGCTACTTACATTAGTTTTTCTGTGTTATCTAAAAAAAAAATGGTATTATTTATGTAATTCAAACAAATCTCAGTTTTATAATTTAATAAAAAATATGCATTCACGATGGAAGTGACAGTGCTGGATGAACGATGTGGCGTGTAGGAAAAATCCCTTGGAGACAGAACGGGCAAAAAAAGACCGTAGATTCAATTCTCCTAATGTTTTAGACGTTGAATCTGTAAATATGGATCTGGTGTGACTATTTGAAGTTAAAATGTCACCACTGAAAAACGTGGTCTGATATTTGGAGAAGAATCTCTCTGTGTGTGTGAGAGAGTTAGCATTAATATTTTAATATTATTATTAGCATTAATATTTTAATTATATAAAGAATTAATTTAAGTGTATTTTATGCCCTTGGCGTGTGCTTGCTAAGTGGCAGCTAATTCATATTTTATGACAACAAGACTCAATTTCTCCTCGGGAGGACAGGCCTGCATCTTCAAAAGTGTGAACTTCTCACTCCAGAGATAAAAACCATAGGCTGTTGGAATGTCAAATGCTATGGTGATTTAGAGTTTATCTAAAAGTATTTGATTTGCATTTCAAGTTTAGCTAAAAGATTCGCATCCTCCCTCAAATGTTCCTAAGATAAAGAGAGAAGAAATTTATTTACTATAGATTTTTTAAACACAGAGAAAAAAAAGAGGGGGCTTCACTGTGTTTGGGGACATCACAGGGCAGAGGGACATCATAGATATCATTAAATTAAGGATCTTGAGAGTGAAAGATTATAGATTGTCTGGCCGGGTCCAATGTAATCACAAAGGTCCTTTTAAGTAGAAGAGAGAAGCAGAACAGGAGAGTCACAGGAAGTGTTGATGGAAAAATCGTCAGAGAAATGCTGCTTTGCTGGCTTTGAAGACGGAATAAGGACCCACAAAGAAGGACCAGGAATGTAGATGAGTTTGAGGCGCTGAAAACGTCAGGGAAATGAAATCTGCCCTACGCGACCTCCAGAGGGCATTCAGTCCCGTCAACACTTTGATTTTAGGACTTCTGACTTAGAATCAGAAAGAATACATTTGTTTATTGTTTAAGCCACTAAATGTGTGGTAATTTGTTGCAGCGGGAATAGGAAACTAAAACAGTATACTTTCTAAATTTCACTATATCTGAGAATTTGTATGTTACTCTCACATATAAACAGGAGCTTGATAAGTTACAGAATTCTTGGGTTACAATAATGTCCTCTCAAACTTGTAGAGCTAGCGATCTGTTGATTTTTAGTACTTTGTCTGTGGAAGGTACGTTTGGTGCAAATCTGACTATGTGTTTACCTTTATAATGCTTTTCCTAGATGCCAGCAAGAAATCCCTTTTACCCTTGAAAAACCTCATCGCTGGCCATGGGTCTCCTTCCACTTATTTTTCTTGGTGTTGTTGGGCCCTTCAATTTAAGAACTTGACTCTATCTTCAGCTGGGAGAAATTTTCTTCTATTATTTCCATGACTATTGCTTCTATTCTCACTGCGACATCTTCTGCTTCTGAAAATTCCTTTTATATTTAGAGTTGGTTTCTTCTACTTTCCAAAACTCATGCTTTTTTAAAAAAATAAACTTCTCTAAGATAGTATTACATTGCAGTTCAGCAATGCATATCTTTCTCATACTTCCCAGGGCAAAATGAAATAAGATATCACAGAATTAAGAAGGCACTAAGATCTCAACTTATGAATCCATGGTGTACATGCTACAATCTAAGGGACACTGAGCTATTCCCTAATTTTATGCCATCCAAAATTCACTTCATATTTATTCATATGTACAAACTTATTCTTGTATTCAACCAATGTGATCACTAGGAAACTAATCTTGTGACTTGCACTTTGATAGCTAAATTAAAACAAAAATATACGGTGAAGCTTCCTGCATTAGAAACTTTCACCTAAAAGCATTTATAATAGGCTCTGTGTTCAAAGACACACTCAAATGAAGGCAAATAATGGAAAATGAAAGACCAATAAGGCATAAAGATTACCCTGGAAATGACTCAGAAAATGCTTCTCAAGAGAGGCTTTTGGAGAGTGGCTCCGTGAAGTACAACCATCCTGTGACTAAGCCTATTCTAAATCAGGCATAAACCCACAGGATCCAGGAGTTCTGGGTCAGCTGTGGAGTAGGTCAGTCAAAGGTTGGCCTCCGTGAAAATTATGCAGCAAACGTCATTCATTATGTTTATACAGCCAACAACTCCAAGAAAATGGCACTCATGCTTATTTGGAGTATAGAAGAGTCCTGACTTTCATAACCTGCCAAAGCTGTGTTCTGGGGCAGGACTGTTTGGGGACTGGATGATGAAATCTGTTTCTTACAAAAATCCAAACCCAATGAATAATGGGCATCAGTGAGCATACATATCGCACACAACTTGAGGTTGAAATTTTGCTAACTTTGAACACTTAATACCTTTCTGTTTTTTAATCTCTCATGGAGACCTCTTAGAAACTTCTGAATCAATTAATGCAGCATTTAGGTTACTTTAATAGTAATGGGGACATAATGGAAGCACTTACACGCTTACAATGTAATGCGGACGTTTTAGCTCTAGGTGTGGAAGTCGTGTAACAGTGGAGGTTGGGACTGGGTGGTGCACAAAGACCAGGTGTAAAGAAGTCTGGTCCCCAGGACCCCTCCCAAGATTCCGTTGAGTCACGTTAGGAGGGTTAAACGATTTATGATCATGACTCTTCATGTCTGAACAGCCTCACTATTACCATTATCCGCTCACACGGGAATTCTGGTGTCCTCTCTTTCCCTCAGCCCACTCAATTAATTTACCTCTTAAGTATCTCTTTAAGACATATTCCCCTCGTTATCACCATTGTGACTACTTCAGTTCAGGTCTTTATCTGTTCTCGCCTGGCTTGTTATGAGCGGCCACTCCCTTAAAAACGGGCAGATGATTTGAACACATACTTCACCAAAGAAGACAGACAATGACCAATAAGCCCATGAGAAGATGCTCCACATCACTAGTCTTCCAGAAAAAGAAAATGAAAACCCTGACGAGATACGGCTTCACGCCCCCATTAAAATAAAAAACACACCAAATGTTGACCAGGATGGGGAGCACCTGGAATGCCGACCCACTCTGGTGAGAGCGTGAAACGCTACGACCACTTCGTAGAACTGCTCGTCAGCTTCTTACACAGTGGAACGTAAACTCGTCCTCTGGTCTCAGCGAATGCCACGGTCTCAGCGAATCCTCCCCTAGGTGTTTACCCAAGAGAAGTGAAAACGTATGTCTACCAGATGCCTTGGATAAGAATGTTCATAGCAACTTTGTGAATTACAGCCCCAAACAGGGAAAACTCCAAATGTTCATTAGCAAGAGAAATGACAAACAGATTGGTGTTTATTCACACAATGGAATATCTCTCAGCAATAGAAAGAAATAGACTGCTGATGAATCACGAAGACATCTGGTGAGCAAAAGGATCCGGACAGTAAAGCACTGAATAGTTCTGTCCTATGGAGTTCAGGCACAGGTAGAACGAACCCGTGGAGAGACGGGTCAGAACAGCACTTGCTTTGGGGAGTAAGGAGTGACTAGAAAGGAGAACAGAAGGACTTACCTGGTTTTGGAATTATTTTCTATCCTGTTCATGTGTCGAAACTTATAAAACCAAACACTTAAGATCTGTGCATTTTCTTGTAGTTCACTAAAAATAAAAGCATTTACATGGAACACATTTATTGTTTATATTTTTTTCAGTAATTTTACTCTGTCCTTATACTGCAGAATCAGGTTTTTCTTAAATACGGAAATTTTTATTCTATTATATTATTACTTCTTTTCCACGGATTCTGATCTCTCCCTCAGAAATGCCAATTACCCTAACATTTTCCCATTCTCCAAGGATTGATTTTCCTCCTTTTTCTTTGCATGCTGACAGGACCCGTCTGTTGCTTATGTCCCTGTCAGAGAATCTCTTTACTGCTTTCATGTGCAGATTTTAATTCCAAATTTTATCTAGCATCTCTAATAATATTCTCTCGATGTAAGCAGCTCCCTTCCTATTCCTCCTGCTGATATGGGAATTAAAAACGCAGCCCTTGGAATCTGACAGATTGGTTTGTCAATATAGACTCCAGCCATTACTGTATGACTTCAGGCAAGTTCATTTAATTTAATAAGGCTCTTTCTCTCATCTGCAAAATAAGGTTCTTAGTTGTAGCAGCTTCATAGTGTTGTAACAATCCCATGAGAGGATGCTCAAACTATACTTAGCACGGCTCTAGGCATACATTACGAATAGATACTGGCCTTCATGACAACCGTCATCAACACCACCTTCTTCATCATCGCTGAGTTGCCTTCCCTTGGACAACCACGTTTTGGTTTCAAGGTATTAGCTATTCTCTTTCTAAGGGTTTTGTACACTGGCTGACACGTGGTGGATGTCCAGTAATATCTGTTGAAGGAACAGATAAATTTGTTCCTTCATTTTGCCATGTACTCTGATATTATATGTTTGGGTTGTCAGTGAAACTCACTTAATGAATGCAAAATCCATTCTCAATTCAGGTTTCAAAATAATGACTCGGTTACTTTCCCCAGAAAAACATTGTCACAATGATAACCTGGCAAAGCCTGACAGTTAACATATCAGGAATGGAAAACCAAACCGATTCCACATTAGATTTTTATCCAGAAATACATTATACTTATACCAATTAGAATTGATTCCGATTAGACAGGCATGTTGAAGGAAAGCTTTGTGTCTATAAGTTATCGAAACTTTATTTATTTCTGAATCTTTTTCAAAAACATTTTCTAACTCTCACGTTATTTTACTTTCGTTATATCTCAAAACAAAGCATGGGAGAAATGATCAAGAAAGAGTCCCTCTGTCTGAAGTAAATCTCAACCTCGAAAGGATATCTACAGCCCAGGTTTCGGTTTCCAAATGCCAGTCCCACCGTCCACACGGGAAGGCGCCGCCCGCTGTGGGCAGGGGGAACGGAGGCCCCTCACTCAGAGGTCAGTCCACCCACGCACGCCCGGGCGCGGGTCAGCCGACCCCTTTCCGGGCGCGTGGCGCGGTCATCGCTAACACCCCAGCCTTCCCGCTTGACATTGTCTGCCCAGTCCCCGCTGACCACCACGGCCACTGTCGCCAGCCAACCAAACCTAACGCTGGTGCTCAGGTTGCTCCACGCCCCTGTCACACCAGGGGCTTTCCTTCGGCAGCAGGGGGGCGATGCTCCCTGAACCTGTGCCGGCGCCCCCTCCGTCTCCGACACTCTGTCCCCGTGACCAGGCTTCCCCGCCCTGTGTGCCCTCGGTAGAGAGCTGGGCTGGAGGACCGACCCGCACCTGCTGAGCTTCCTCCCGCCCTCGCCACCGCCCCAGTAATTCAGCATTCGTCCCGGCCACCGGAGTAGACGCAGATTACCTGAGATGGTCTCGTCATGGCTTCCCTCTGCCCTAGATGACTCTGGGCTTATTAGTTCTCCATCGCTGCATGACGAGTGGCCCCCAAACTTAGCACCATAAAATGTTCAGCTGACACCTATGAACTCGCGCAGTCTGTGGGGGTCAGAAGTCCAGGAGCAGCTCGGCCGGGTGGTTCTGCCTCACCTTGCGCGAGTGGCAGCCGAGCCGCTGACAGGGACCAACGGGTTCCTGCCTCCGAGCTCCCTCTCACGGCTGCTGCGGGAGGTTCGGCTTCTTGCCCCGTCTCCGCAGCGTGCTCGGGGCGCGGCTCCTCCCAGGGCGCGAGAACGCAAGGGGAGCAGGTCCAAGGAATGCGCCCAAGGCGTCTCCATCACCCCCACAAGCGACATACCTCTCCTCCTGCCTATTCTGCCCTTTAGACTCGAGTCACAAAGCCCCAGCACAGTCCGGGAAGGAGAATTAAGCGCCATCGCCCGAAGGGAGACACAGCAGGGATTCGGGGGGCACGTCCGAAAAATCGCCATCTTGAGTGAACATACAGGTCTCCTCTTGTGGGTGAAAATAGTGTCATGTGAACTCGCAGCCTGTGAGCTTAGCGCACAGCCTAGAATGTTGAGATCCTGCAGAAACAGCCCCACCGTCCAAGCTCCCCCAAGGGTCCAGGCCTTTCCACCTCTTCGATGATGCCTTCTGGCTGGTCGTTATCACGGCACAGGTGGCCCCAGGCAAGGCAGGACGAGCAGGTTACCTCAGCGCAGAGAGGGAGCGGGACGCGGGAAAGACCCTGCTGCGCCATGCAGCCGAGAGGACAGGAGCTGAGTCGGCTCAGGGCTTTGTCAGGACGCCGCGTGCCACGAGTACCGTCGGAGGAAGCAAGACGGGGTTAACGGAGACGGGACGGTGCGTGTGAAGTGTGCCCCAGAGTGGCTGTGCGGCCGTGTTCCCCAAGTGAGCTCCCCAGGAAACTCGTCCCAGGAGGGACCCCCTGGGTAGCAAATGTGGTCAAGTAAACAGTGGAACGCTGCAGAAAACAGCTTCCCTTAGAAACGCGCCAGGGCGTTAAGGCCTCTGAGAACTTGCAAGAAATCCTTATTTCTTCTCCTCCTCCTCACCCCTCCCACTTCCCTCCCTCTCTTTCTCCTCCTCTTTTCGCTTCTAATTCGAAAGGGATATTCCTTTTTAAATTACAATTTTTTTTAAGTGGTTACCTGTGGAATTCCTGCACCTGGCTCGCACCCAGAGTCAACACCTTGCCCACTCCTCGCTCACCTGTGGCTGTTTTCCTGCCTCTTCTCTTCGTTTAAATTGCCCTCATTATTTTCCATGGACGTGAAGAGATGTACCCACTTGTTTGAAAATGACTTTACTCGCTGTGTCTTCAACATCAGACCTTCCTTCTCAGATCATTCCCTCTTCCTCGAGAACGTATTTTGGACTTTCGGGGGGTTAAAACCTCTTGGCGGTAAAACCATCGGTCTGTCTGTAAACCGCTCTTCAATTTGCCCTTGTTTTTAAGCGTTGGTTAATTGGATTGACAATCCTAAATCAGAGCTTTAAAGGTCATTACTCCGTCTCTGGCTTCCACTGCAGCTGCTGACATGAGACATGCCCAAACCTGCAGAGAATTTTTATGAGTTTCTTTGAGCCAACGTCACGACGATTGTGGGGGAGAAAATGCTCTCGAGAACACAGTTCTGTAGCTTATTTTATACCTTAGAGTTGAAGGAGCACATGGAAAGAGGGTTACATGAACTCCTTTGGGGGTAGATTAAGAGGGCGGGAGAAAGCGAAGCGGGGAGTCTCCGGGATTGGGTAAAAAGGAAAACGGAGGGACACACACTTCTTTTGCACTGGCGGGCGCGGCCAGCAAACGTGTGCAGCACACAGAGATGGTACGCGGGGTCGATGACAACGAGGGGCTCTGTGGTCTCGTGCCCTGCTCCAGGTGGCTGTGCCTTCGAGGGGTCTGGACAAGACCACTCTGCCATTTCAAAGGGGTGTGATCATCTTAGATGCAAAAAGGCAATAGTTTCAGTAGGTGAAGATTGACAGTTGTCAAGAAAGCGACGGACCTAGGAGGCGACGAGCCCCCGTGGCCCAATCGTGGTTGACGTTTTCACGTTCAGACCACCCTGCGTGGTTACTTTGGTCTCTGGGTTCGTAATGCCTCCCCTGACCTTGTCACCTTTAGCATGTGGCCCCTGTTCGTTCCCACAGCTGAGAAGTCTGTAAATCCAATGTTCACTTCTAGGTGATTTATTTCTTTTCCTTGATTGCTTTCAGGATCCTTAATTTTCTTTCTTTTTTTTTTTTTTAGATTTTCTATAATCTCACTATTATCTGGCATTATGTGAATTTCTTTTTATTTAACCAACTTGGGATTCATTATGTTTTCTGTAAGTGGAAATTCATGTTCTCAGTTCTAGAAAGTTCTGAGCCATTGCTCTTCAAATACTTCTCCTTGTCCATTCTCCCTACCCTGACACAGTTACGTTTTTTTACCCCATACTTTGTATTTCTTCACCTCGCTTTCATATTTCCTCTTTTCCTGTTTCTCTGTATTAAATACTGGCTAATTTCTTCAGCTCTGCTTATTAGTCCTTTCAACTGCATTTAATCTACTTGGAACCCATCTATTTTTTGCATTGTATTCATGATCATCTCGTTTGTAAATTTTGATTATTTAAAAAAATATTCTTGGAGATTTTCGTCATCCCTGGTGAGCAGTCCTTTTTTATTATTTCATTTCACATAAAAACGATCACTTTCTGGTCTGTAGATGACCCTTCCAACTAATTCCATGTGGTTTGGGGCTTTCACTGAAGGGTTTATTCCTTTGCATGTTTTGTGATTAATTTTGAGTTCGTAGTCATCTGCACGTAACCGGAGGCAACCCCAAGGAGCGTGTTGAGTACGCTATTTGCTTCTGTGGGGGGCCAGCGACATCGTCACCCTGTTCCCCACTCCCACTTTCCCCGCTCCCTCCTGGCAGGGGCCTCCTTTCCCCCACCTCGCAGGATGAGTTTCACTGACAAGAAGCTGAGAACGTGGAAAAAGAGTCCGCTGGTCTTTGAACGAGCTTCCCCCAGAGTGTTCAGTGGTGATTTGTGGGGTTTCCAAGACTTTGCTGGATTTGGTGCTCAGATGACTCTGAGTCTTGGCTAAGGCAGCATGATGAGTGAATTACTGGTTTTCTGAGGAAGCCACACTTTCGGGATGAGACTGAGAGAAAGGAAAAAAGTGCCATATGTATGGTGAAACAAGACACACAGAAACATTCTTTATGGATGGTGACATATTAATGGGATGACTCATAAACTACTTTTTTTCCCCCAGCAATGTTACTGAAAGAAGCCAAGATCCAGCGGAAAGTCTTAAACATTGCAACTGTTGATTTAAAGAAAGATGTTAAACTTTACATTATCTAATCACTCAAGAGGATCTCAAAAACTCATTACACGTCCTTGTCATCTGGAGACAGCATTATGCCCAGTGTGTATTTAAATCCAATTGTATGAGCTCTAACAATACGATGACGGATGAGAGACCCTGATGTAATTTCTGTTTATGATGAAAAGGATCATTCTTTCCTATTTGAATAATGAACACAGTAAAGATGAGAAATTTTAATAGCAACCTTAATTTTGTCATTGTTATTAAAATCTAGCATGGTTTTTTGTTGTTGTTGTTGGTTTGTTTGTTTGTTTTAATGAGCCAAGCCCAGGACATAATACTGGCAAAATCGAATCCACGTTGGCTGATTCAAACCCGTGTTCTGATCTCGACTCTACCATAGACTTCTCACGTGACTCGGGAAAGTTACCTCCTCTCTCCGGATCCCAGTTTGCTCAAATATGAAGGATTCTCTTTAGGACTTTTCCCAGAGCCAGAACTAGAAGATTTTTAAATGCATATATGTTGGTTGTTGCGATATAAGGAAAAGTAAAGACTGGTTCAAAAGTCTGAATTTTATATCTAATGAAATACAGACTTTGAAAGGTGAGTGACTTGCTTAAAATTATTTAGCTAATTGTTAACCAAGGAACAACCTCTTCAACAGCAGAGGTTGAAACTGTTTTGTTAAGAAGGAAGGAAGGAAGGAAGGAAGGAAGGAAGGAAGGAAGGAAGGAAGGAAGGAAGGAAGGAAGGAAGGAAGGAAGGAGGGGAGGGGAGGGGAGGGGAGGGGAGGGGAGGGGGGGAGGGAGGGAAGGAGGAAGGAAGGAAGGAAAAGAGGAAAGAAGAAAGAAGGAAAGAAAATAATCCTATAAAGTTGAGTTTCAAATAGCATAGTGCGAGGGAAAGGACCTCAACCCCGATTGACAGGTATTGATGGATATACATTATAGATTAGCAAAACATTGGAACCTTCAGATGATAAGGTCCCTCTTGTGTTCAATGATATCTATTAGGTAAATTTCGATTTCTACAAAAACGAAGTTAATAAAACTCCGTGACTTCTTATTTAAGGGCAAGACGCAGCGTACTCTTGCAGACGAGTGTTTTTAAACCATATTAGTTGCCGAGATACGGTGATACCATATTTCAGAATTTTTCAAGAAACGTTGATTTGGAGAAAATGGAGAAAAACATGAAGTGGAGGAAGACTTTTATAGACATAAACTCACCATGCTAGAGAGAAATTGAGTGATGACCGAGGGCGTGGTTGTGGGAACCCTGCCCGGGTGGCCTTTGTCCCAAGATTTGTGGTGGTTTAGACACCTACATTTCTTTCATCTGCTTCCACGATATTTTCTCACTTTTACTTTTCTCACACGTCTCCTCCTGCCTTCAAAAATCTTGATATTTGATTTACTCAAAGCTGGCTCCTTCCTCCTGATTGCCCATATTTTTAGATCGATCCTTCAACATAGCTACAGAAATTCTAAATTTCTATATGATGGCTAAGTGGAGGGCTCGGGGAGGAAGGGAGCAATTGGGGGGATCGTTTTATGAACATGAGAGATGTCTAAGCAATGCACTGTATCCTTGAAACCTAATAAATACATTGATTTTTTAAAATTTCTTTCTTTTTAACTGGCTTTGGAAAAGAAAACGTGCTGTTAGCGGGTTTCGCACAACACATCATTGCATGTGTGGCAGACCCGCCGGGGTAACCCAATGGCCGTTTGCCTCTTCCTCCATCCTGACGGATTCTGCCCAGAGTGGCGGTGTGCTTGCGCGTCTTCCCAGCCGAGGGTGTCCACGCGACAGCTCTGGCCTCCCAGCACCAGCGCAAGCCCCTGGGGAGGGCTCGCCCTGCGTCGTAAACGGAGCTTTGCGGGACCGCTTCCCTCGTCCGCGCCCTGCCCTTCGTCCTGCCTGGTGGCCATTTCGTGGTGACAAGACCGAAAGGCACAAGCTAACGATGACCAAGGGGACAACACAGAGAGATAAAAGTAGCCTCGGTCCCCAGTGGCTTTGTGGAAGTGCCGTGGTGCCCCTGGGTGGCCCACCTCCATTTCCTCAGGGCCTGAAGCGAACTCCCCAAAGACCCTACACGGAGCTCTCCTGGACTGCGTCCGCCCAGACTTTCTGACGTGAAAAGCCTGCTCGCTGTAAACACGTTCTAAACTGTTTTACGGATGCAGATACATGGCTGATGAGGATTTTATTTATAGCAGGGAGTAATGGCTGGGAGGAAGTCGGCAACCCCAGTGACAGTATAAATGAATAACCTCAAATGCTTTATAGAGTATGTGACTCTTCTTGGAGCTTGTTTCAAAGACATGATCCTTACGATAGGTAAAGCTGACACACAAATATGCTGATTACAAAACTACTTAAGTTACTAGATTATCAGAAATAGCTTAAATGTTCAACAATGCGTAATGATGAGACAATTTGGTGCTCAATAGAGGGAAATGGTCTATGGCCATTAAGAATTGTGTTTTTCAAAGATAAAACACAAAGAAACGTGTTTTATCTTTGAAAAGAAATGTCAAAAAAAATATGTGTGTCGTATCTTGCAAAATATGCAACATACAAACTATAGTTTAGACCTGAAAAGAACTATGCTAAAATTCACTGGACAGAGAGAAAAATATAAAATCCACTGTCTTTGGTATATGTATGCCTGCTTCATATCTCTTTTATAAGTTTTCCCACATTTTCTAAATTTTCTGCAAGGAACAAAGCAGAAGACACAAAGTTTTTTTCTTTAAGGTACTTTCTTATTTCTTCTTCTCCTCCTCCTCCTCCTCCTCCTCCTCCTCCTCCTCCTCCTCCTCCTCCTCCTCCTCCTCCTCCTCCTCCTCCTCCTCCTCCTCCTCCTCCTCCTCCTCCTCCAAATTACAGCTTTAACAGAAACCCTTTAGGCTGGTCTTAAATAGGACAAAGTGGGCTATTTTACCACACACTGGAGACTTCACAAAGGCGGTAGCTAACGGAGAGGCACTAGTTCAAGTCATACAAAATGTTTGCTGTTCGGCCTGGCTTAAATTACACTACGTCCGAGGAGCGATCACACCCAGTTCGAGCGCCTTGGCCCAGGCCGCTGCAGGTGGCTTCGCGGGACGGCGGCTCCTGTCTGGTTCCACCTGGGTCCGCCCGCGCTCTCCCTGGACTTCCGGTCTTCGGCAGAGCAGCTTCCAGAACCCATCCCCGCAGGACTCAGGGCCCTCTTGGTTCTCACTCCATCCCGCTCTGTCTCCTGACTCTGGAAGCAATAAAATTCTCCTTCACGGCGCCATGTTCGTGGTCACCTGATTCAAGCAACTCCAGCTTCTCTTTCCCTCCTCCAAAGAATTTCCTCCTCCCTCCCTCCCTGGGGCACATGTTAGCTGTTGAATTTGTTCTCCACCTGCGTAGAGGGCTTAGGGCTGCCCGTGGTTCTTCCTGGGACCATCGGTAGAAAGCAGCGTCACAGAGGGGCACAGCCAGCATCCCCCTGGGCTGGACAGTGCACGTGGCGGTGTGGTCGGGGGCAGGGGTGTATGCAGAGCAGATCCAACCCCAGAGCGTTCACACAGGAGCCTTGAGCGGGTGCTTCCGCGTGCCACGCTATCCCCCGTCCAGCCAGCACGCGGAGACTAGCGGAGGACATCCTTCTGTCAGCCCGATTAGAGGTGAGAGATGCCACCGTATCCAAAAGTGTGAGGCCGGGCGACAGCCCTGTCACTCATTCGGCACTTGTGAAAACTGACTCATTCCTCAGCTACTTAGAGAAAAAGGCCTCGCCCCTGACAGGTAAAAGGGATTCACGAGAAACATGAGAAACATCGTAACCACAGCGAGCAGAGCCAGGAGCCCTGGGGCCGCTCGGTCCTCCGAGCCTCAGAAGCATGTTTTATCTTCATTATTCACTTCCAACTGTCCCTCTTAGGCCCTGTTATTCCAATTCCAACTGTTATTTTTCAGGTTAATTGCCCTGACGCAGAAATTTGATGAGGCTCCACAAGGGGCCTGACTTTTGACCCAGAAGCCGGCCAAGGCTGGCCCCAGACACGACACTTTCTGAGGCTTGTTCACAACGGAAACGTACTGGGGACGGGGAACGCTTGCGGAGAAGCACCGTGTAGTGGGTCAGGACTGCGGGCTGACTCAACGCAGCTGGTTTCCTCCTATGTCAGATCTGAATGGCTTTGCAGCTCTGACCTTGAAGAAAAGAAAAATACAAGAGGAGGTAATGCAAACATATCCAGATCTGCCCCCTGCCATGCTCCTGTCCTGGAGATGCTGCGGGTAAGGGGCGCGGACATGGGGCAGTGAGGACTCTGACCCCAGGACCTCGGGGCTGTGAGGACTCTGACCCCAGGACCTCGAAGTGCAGGGATCAGCCGATGCAGCGTGCTGGCCTCTGATGGGGAGCTGTGCCTCGTGTCTGCTGCTCTCCCTACCTCCTCACCGCAAAGCCTTCCCAAGGACCCGTCTTCTGACCTAAGACTGAGTAGCAAATGCCTGTAACCAAGGAGACGGTGGCAGAGTTAATTAAACCTCCACTAGAGGAAGTCTTGGTCAAGGATTCATCCACAGCTATGAAACAATACCCAGGGTATGATCCAATTTTGCTTAGACAATGTAGATAGATGGATGACAGAAAACACAAAATGTCAGAATCTTGCATGATTAGGTCTAGGTGATGATTGACGTGTGCCTTAAAAAATTGATCAAGGCTTTTGCTAAAGCAGGTACCATACGTTTAAAACACATTTAGAAAAATAAAATAAAAGTCAGAGGGGGAGCAAAAGGGAAAAGACTAATTCTGGGTCCCCACGATCAGTTCCCGTGCTAGGCACCTCTGTTCCCGAGCACCGGCTGGAGGCCCTGAGAACTTACAAGCCCCACGGTCCCGGAAGGCCGGCATCTGTTCAGAAGGACACAGGTGGCCCTCCCTCAGCCTGTGACGAGATCAGCCTCCATTCCCGCTCCATGCGGGGCGGCACTGGGCCGTGGATGAGGAAAGAGAGAAGAGCCTGAGTCTCCAGGGAACCCCGGTGGGCATTTCTCACCCCAGGCTCAGGATGGGGGGTGGGGCACAGTTTAAGTCGGTGTGCGCCCTGCCACCTCTCGTGACAGGCGGCTTCGGATGCCCCCTGGCCAGTGTGCGCCCCCGGTCCCGGCCACCACACCCGAAGGGAGCTGGGCCCACGAAGGCGCATTCCCTGGAACCCTCGTGATGAGAGATGAGGAAGAAGCCGAGTCGAGCCCCCCCGACCCCACCGCTGACTCTCTGGACCCTGAACCGGTTGATAACCCCACCCCTTCCTGGACCTCGGGTCCCTGCACCCTGGGACGGACCTGGAGCCCCTTGTGAAGGACATGGGCAGAATTGACCGGGCTCTGGCGGAGTTTAAGTGAATGGCCACCTGTGTGTAAGCCAACGCTGGCGAGCCTGGGGCTTGCTCTGACCAGTCGACTGCAGAATCCTCACGCCCACCACAGCTCGGCACTGTTCCAGGAACAGACCAGTCGGCGTTGGCAGACCCAGAGGACGTGCCTGCCTTTGAAATAACTTTTCTTCAAGAAGAAGAAGAAGAAGAAAAAAAAATCATCGTAGAGAAGATTCCTGATTCATGTTCTCAACAAGATCCAAGCCAACAGAACGCTTGCTGAATTACAACAAACCTCTTAAAATGCGGAACTATAAAACAAGGAGCGATGGTGTGAAAGGGGAAGCCCAATCGCTGAACGAAAAGGTGATCGATTGGTCGCTGTGGAAAGCGAGCCAGAACCAGCTCCCTGTACGGTGTGCGGCTTCGAGCCTGGTTTTATCAGCAGCACGTGACAATTACGACCTGGTCGCTTGACAAGAAGGTGTCACACACCAACTCTGCTTGCTTTTGAGAGGACAGCGTGGCCTGGAGGCCCCTGGCAAGCAAGGCACCTTTTCTGCGGTTTTTCTGAAATGCGGAAAAACCATCACCTCCCAGCCCCCATCCCGCCCTCCGCAGCTCCTCCAGGAAAATGTAAACACGCGACTATGTTATTTCATTCATTCTTGTTTCTTTCTTTTTTTTCTGACCAGCTACAATGTGAACCTCCTCTGTCTGTCTGGCCCACGTCACCCCACCTCGTACCAACCACCTGCACGCGGTGGAGGCTGGACCAGGAAATGGTCGTGAAATCAAGAACCGGAAGCTGCTCCTGCCCATCACTTATTCAAAGCATCGCTCAGGTGAGGGGCCGCCCCTCTTTCCAGCCTCACCTGGCCCTCAACACTCATTAAACTGGCTTTCAAACCCACGTCTGCGCTGGGGAAGGAATAATGGCGGAGGCTGCAGAATTATCCACACGTGTTCAGAGATCGGATGAGCGTGCAGCAAGATCTGTGTTCCCAAGGCACGGTCAGGTCTGGAAAGAAGGACCGTCCCGGTCGGTGGGGGAGGCCAGACGCGCCAGTGCCACCTCCCGCCCTCCCATCCTCTGTCAGCCCTGGGCAGCCGAGCCCCACAGGGAAAAGTCCAATTGTTTTGGCCTCACCTCATTCTTGGCAGACAAACTCGTGAAAACAGTTGTGTCCGTCATCTTCATGATTTCCAGGGCAGCTGCCAAGGGACCCGCAGAGCCGCATGTGGGAACTGAACGTGGTCAGCGTGTTTCTGCCGTTTTCCCATTGATGTTTCCCTGCGTGGGGGCCTCCGTTCACCCCACACGCGGGGCGGTTCTCTCTTTGTATTCTGATGCGTGAATTCTGTGTTTTTATTGTGCCCATCCAAAAAACGCAGAGGAGCCTCTCTCTCTCTTTTTCTTTTCCAGGCCATTTTAGAACTCAGGCTTTAATTTTCCATTTTTTATCTTCTCTCTCATTACATTTTTTAGCATCTTTATTGAGATGTCATTCACATACCATAAACTCCATCCGTTTAAAGGATAGAGTTCAATAGTGGATTCGGAGTTCTGGAACCATCGTCACGATCTAAGTTTCAAACGTTTTCATTGCCCCAAAAAAGAACCCTGTACCCCTTCCTCTCCCCACCACCCCGGTGGCTTCCAACGGCTTCGGGTGACCACGAACCTGCTTCCCGTGTTCATGATTTGCCTCTCCTGGGCATTTCACATAAGTGGAATCCTACGAAACGTGTTCTTTCGTGACGGCTTCTCTCACTTGGCACCGGGTTTTCAGGGTTCATCCGCGTGAGCCCCTCTCGGGGACGTTGCTTCGGGATTCTTCTGAACGTGTGTCTGTGCCAGAAGCACGCGACGTGCGAGTCGGCACCTCGCTGTGGCCCCACCGTGGCCCTGCACGGCTGCTGGCCTCAACCAGCCCGCGAGCGGCCTCTCCTCCTGTCAGCACTTGCCTCAATAGCAATGTCGGGGGGCTGCTATTATCCCCACGTCGTGGATGAGGAACCTGAGGCCGGGCAGGGTTAGGCGACTGGCCGTAGATGGCGGGGTCTGTCCCGCTGGCCTAGGCAGGTAGCGCTCGGCCTTGCTGAGGTTGGTGCCGATGCGGGCCAGTCGTTCGGGGTAGAGTGTCGACCGAAAACAAAGAAACGAACCAACGAAACAGGGTGCCCAGTTAAACTGGAATCTCACACAAGCAACAAGATGTGGGGGGTATAAGCAGGCGTGTCCTGTGGAGTATTTGGGACATACTTTTACTTAACGATTCTGGTTGTGTTTCTGAGATTCGGACCTAACTGGGCATCTGGGATTGTGTCTGCCCACCCTCGGCGAGAGAGGCTCTGGCAGTGGGTCGCCCATCGGTGTGTCCGGAAGCCTGGGTGTTGAGGAGACCTGGGCGGGAGGTGGGGTTCAGTGAAGATAGACAGGTCAGCACAGGTGGTAGGAGGGTCACCTCGTCCTGGCCCCAGGCTGAGCCGTGGAGAGAAGCCGCTGGGAGTCCTGGGGAAAGTGTTCATGCCCGCTACATGCATGTGGGCGTGTGTGCACACTCATGCTCTCCCGCACAGTCACACACATACCTGCACACTGACACTCACGCCCACACGCCTGCACGATCCCACACGCGTCCACAGCCTCACACACACAGCACGTTCGCTCATGCCTGCATCTTGCATGCCTGCACGATCACACTTACACGCTCTCACATGCTTACACACTCACCTGCACACACACACACACACACACACACATCCTTGACCACCTGCCTAGGGATGCCAGCCCATCGGAAGCAAGCTCCATGCCTTGGTGGTTTTGGGGGCCTCTGCTGGGCAGATGAGAAGCAAAGGCGAGTTAGGGGGCTTCAGAGACCCTCAGCTTGCCCACAGAACCCATCTCCCAAGAGCCCACGTTTTTACACTAGAGGGTGCCGGGGGTGCTGTCAGGGCCTACGTGCCTCAGCGATCAGTCCTCGTCCTGTCCACTCTGTATCCGCGGAAACACCCCGTGGGTTCCGGGGTGGGGCTGACCTTTCGTTTCTTCTCGCGGCGTGGATGCGTACTGTTTCTACTATGTTTTCAGATGCACGTGTACCTGTGGACACGCAGACAGGCTCGGAAATGCAGAGGGTGCTTGTTTCAACAAAGGTTCCACGTGATTGAGGCTGTGGCTCGTCAAACGAACCGGGCACTGACATCCTCCCCGAAAACCCCCCGGCGTGTACCCTCGGCCAGACTGTAGCATCCCCAAACACAAGGGCGTCGGTCACCTAATGCCCAAGATACAGCCGCGCACACATTCATTTATTTTTCCATTAGTTGATTGGTAAGATCTGATTAAGCGGATTCTGTTTGTTCAAAATAATTCACACTGCTCCAGGCAACAGTGTTCCTCAGCCAGTTAATGAGATGATTAATAACTAAAAACGCATAATTGAATTCAGAGTCCATTTTCCCCCGTCCCTAGACAGATGAGGTCTCAGGGTTTATTGTTATTAATGGGAACATTGAGTTACCTTGGCTCAGCAAGAGAGGGCACAGGTGGCACCATGCTTCCCCGCACGGAGGAGCCCCTGGTGCAGCTCACTGCGGGCCAGAAGCTCTGGCCAGTGCGTTGGTGGAGAAAGGAGATAGGCATTAAGACAAGATGAACGTCAACAGAGCAGCAATCTGTTTTTGCATGAAAGTTTTGATTGGAGCATCATCAGGATTTGGGGTCTGTGTGGGGCTGCGAAGAAATGCAGTGGAGACCACAAGATCTTTGGAGAATGTTCAAGAATACACACAATGAAAGAGAGATGGGATGTGAGTATCAGGCAGCTCCAAAGTCAAAGTAATTAGATACTGAGAATCTGGTACAATATGGTGAGTGAGTGTGTGTGTGTGTGTGTGTGTGTGTGTGTGTGTGTAAACCAGGACAGTCTTCATTGTTACAAGTTGATGCTCTTTGTAAGAAAGCTTTGGACTTGTCAGTTCAGCCACTAACTATGGATGCACGGAACGCAGACTGGTCAGCACGAAGAAGTCAGAATCACTCATTCGAAACGGAAGTGTGGCTACGAATCACGTTAGCAGCACCAGAAGCCGCGAGGACGAGCCAGCCCAGTTACCCAGCACAGCCGAAAAGGCGCGGGGTAGAAGTCGCTCACTGGAGCACGACCGAGAGGGGCCCTTCCAGAACCAGCCGGAACCGCCCGACGAAGCCAGGCCGTTTGGACAGACGCCCGAGAAGCGGCTGGAGCTTCCTGTTGAAGTGCGGAAACTCTGAAAGCAAATCAGATGTCTCTGCAGATGTCACCCGAGCCCATCAGCCGCGGACGTGTCCTTTCGTCATCCGGGTCAGGGTCGGAGGAGAAGGACGTGGGTCTCGGCGCTGGAATTTGTTCCCAGCCTTGTCACACCATGGCTGGATGCTGCTCGTCTCCAGTTCCAGGGGGCCAAACCTCTGGAATCAGTAGGGGCGTGCGTGTGCGTGTGTGTGCACGTGTGCGTGCGTGTGTGCGTGTGTGTGTAGTATTGTGGGCAGACAGGTAGATATAATAGACAGATGTAAATGTTTATCTTTGGTAAAATTCATTTTAAAAAGCCGTCCTTGCCTGAAGAGAGCCAAGGGACACAGAGCCTGTCCACACTAAGTTCAGAAGACCGAGGAGATGGGGTGCAGGGCACATCTCCCCCTCGCCTGGTGCAAGCTGGGGGGCGGGACCGAGGCTCCCTCTGGCCCCTGAGATGGCTGCAGTCAGGGGGGGTGTGGCAGCCTGCGTTCCTGTCAAGGTGAAAATGCTGCCCCACGTGACCTGGTGTGGGATGCCCCAGGCGGGCATTCCCAGAATACCCCGGGCTCAAAAAGTTAGTCAACGAAACAGGTACGTACAGGGCCCTCATCCAGTGCCGAGCAGGATTCAAGGAGTCGGGCAAGATAGCGTCCTGCCCGCAAGAAGCTTACGTTCTAACATTAAAAAAAAAGAAAAGCAAAGAAAGTCTAACTCATGCACAGGCACAGACACCAGGCGCTCTGTGGGGAGCGATGTTTGCGTCCCCCTCTGGTGACCAACCAGCTTTGCCTCGGTTTCGTCTGGAATCACCAGCTGTTGATCTCACGCAGACGTCCATCACGCGGAGGAAGCACCCTGGGGTCCTGCGGGGGGCGGGGAGGGGGGGAGGGTGACCATCTGTGTTTGAAGGACAACCTACCTCCCGCTGCCAGGGGCGATGAAGGCGCATGTGACACTGTCTCTCGCTGGGAAGAGAGAGCTTAAACTCACGCTTCTGAGGTCCTTGGGGGAGGGAGGGTTTGCAAAGGCTTCAGCACATAATTCTCTACCAAGTCGAGAGATTCGATGAGCAATGTCCACCGGGGCTTTGGGTGGATCTGGGGACTGTCCCGGCCAGGAGCACGCCGCCCGGCGCTGGCCAAGCACGTCGGCTCTGGGACTCTGGGGCTCTGCTGCAGGCCCTGTGAGTCACAGGGTACGAATCGGAGGGGGCGGAGGGTGGGGGCTGGGAGGAGGCGGGGGTGGGGGACACAGGTCTGCAGCAAAGGGCGGAGGCGGGCACGGTCCTTCTCTGGCTCGCATCGGCCGATTTTCCAGTGACGCGGATCCGTTACCAGGCGGCTTGACCCACAGCATCGGAAGCACCAGGTCCTTCAGGGGGATGGGAGGGGATGGAATGGAAGGTCAAGGGGCAAGGCACGTTTCCCTTTGTCGTGGGTCGTATTTGATCTGGGTCTGTGACGAGCGGCGAAAAGTTGGTTACAGGTCAGAAAAGCTGTACGTTGCGGCAGAGAGGAAAGGGGTTATTTGGTGAAAACTTCGCCCACGTTAAAGAGGAGTCAGCTGCCCAGCATCACCTTTACCCCAGGCGGCGGGACGTGTGGAAACGCCCCGGCCCGGAGTGCGAGGCCGGTGTCGGCCCTGCCCCGCGCTGATCCGTGACCTGTAACGGAGCAAGTCGCACTCCGCCCCCGACCTGTCCCCGGCCCCCCTGGACATACCTGAGGACCCGTTGAAAGAGAGTCTTTGGAGACCCCACGCCACAACAGGGCCGTGAAGGACTCACCCCAGAAGCACCATAAACACAGGCCACACACCGTGGCTATCGGGGCTGACGTGGGGTCAGCGATGGGGACGTGCCCTCAAACGACAGGTTCCGGCGCGAAGGGAAGCTTTTGAGCACAACGAAAATGAGTTTGCTCAACCAACATTTACGCCTTCTGCCCGCACTTCGCGTTCAGTGCTGGGCCGCGTTCTCGGGGTGACCGAGGCTGACGCAGGGACGGGTCCTGCTGTGAAGCAAGTCCCAGTGCAGTGAAGAGCGGATGGTTCACAAACGCGATGATGCATCGATACCAGGACTGAGGCCCGCGTCACTCCAGCCACGGCGACCAAGGACAAAAGTGTCCACGGGAGGGTGCGCCCCCCCGCCCCGAGGTGGGGACCTCAGCCCAGCAGCTTCCTCCCACGTGGCCCTGGGGAACTTCGCCGGCTCCCCGAGCCGGCCCGGAAGTTGGCACACTGCAGACCCTCCGCCCAGGCCAGGTCCGGAGGGGCCTCCACCTGCCATCAGGTGAGCGAGGGGGACGTGGCGGGCGGTGGCACGCGGGACGCACACAGCGCGAAGCCGTTGTTCCCTCCCCGAGCTCGTGAGTAAGGCCCTGACCTCCGGGCCCTGGAAGCCTCCTTCCAGACTCTTCTTTCCAGTCTCCAGGACCTCGAACTGTACACAGAAGCTGCCTGCACACGCACGTGTCCTGCTCTCGGAGAAATCCAGAAACAACAAACATCAAAGAGAATCTTGTTTTCTTGACGTCTTCACGCTCCAACTCCTCCCATGCAAACCCTCGTGTGTCCAACACCAGGCTGTTTTTCCCTGAAATGATGTTCCCCCTTCAGAGCATATCTTGAAATATCCCAGAGCGGCACCAGACAGAAAACAAACCCACACGGTCAGCGAGCCCGCGCTTCCATCTCCTGTGAGAAAGTGGAGGAAAAGGAACCTGAGACAGTCCGCTCGGCCACTTCTCCCCCCGGCGCGACCTGGGCGGGAAGGGGTCAGCAGAGACCTGGACGCTGCTACAGGAGCCGGAGTTCGTGGCCAGCGCGCGGGCGGGGGTCGCTGCGAGGTCAGTGGCCGTGTCTGCGCCGGGCCCCGCTGTCCCCCAGCACCCCGCAGGGGCCTGTGACCTCCACACCCTCCAGTCCCAGCGGCTTTGGGAAGAGGAGCCCGGAGGAGCCACGCCTGGCAGGCGAGCTGTGGGACCCAGACTTCGCTCACGGCGCCTCGCGTCCGGCACTTAAATGCTTTTAAAACACGAGTGTGTCTGCCCCACGTCACAAGGGATCCTTGTCTCAGAAAAGTTAAACCGCTGGCTTCCAGTCTGGGAGGCAGTGAAAGGTGGATTTTGTTTCCTTCTATTTTTTGTGTCTGTCGTTTCTCTCTCCCACTGGAACGTAACTCGTAGCGGAAAGGACTTCACCTGTTTTGTGTGCTGCTGCTTCCTCAGCATCTAGACTAGTCCTGGGTACCTGGTAGCCGTTGAATAAACGCTTGCTCTGACTTTTCTGGTCATCGTCATTATCCTCCTCAAGGAAGACTTTCTGTGGAAAAGATACCTGAGCCACAAGACGGAGGATGAGGAGCAGTGAACAAGACCACGGTGGATGGGTAGGGCGTCTCAGGCAGAGGGAACGACACGTGTGGGAGGCAGATGAGGAGAGAGGGAGGCTGAGAAAAGGCCAGCGTGGCCGGACAGGGGAACAGGGAGCACCGGGTCTGGAGAAGCGGCCAGGCTCCTAGCTACACATTCATTCCACAGCTGTGATCACGACGTCATGGGCTGCGGTGACAGCTGCTGCCTGGTCTGTCCCCGTCATGCCCCTCTCTGCCCCCTCCCTCCCTCCCCCCCGCCCATACTCCTCACTGCGACCAAAGCCAACTTGTAACCATCCGGATGTGCTCAGATCCACGCCTTCGTCAAAGGCTTCTAAGGTCTTCACAACAGGTCGCGCGAGTTCCCCCCCAGGTCCTGGCCCCAACTAAGAATAGCCAAAGACGCTCTTGAAGAAATACATCCAAGGGAAACGAAAGCTACGAGCTATCAAAATCCTAATCGATCAAGCCCGTAATCAAGAAGGATGTAGTAATTGATTTGCGAAAAAAAGGACAGACAGATGGACTCGTAGAGCAAAATCAAGTCCGGAGACGGACCACACGTGTGTGGTCGTTGGATTTGCAGTAAAGGCGACGTGACAAGCAAGGGGGTTGGTAGGTTAACAAACTTCCAATCAATTTTGCCGGATCGAGTGCCTTTCCCATTTGGGAAAAACATGTATCGCACCACATA
Organism: Eonycteris spelaea; assembly: GCA_003508835.1. Lineage (NCBI taxonomy): Eukaryota > Metazoa > Chordata > Mammalia > Chiroptera > Pteropodidae > Eonycteris > Eonycteris spelaea. The sequence goes on along the minus strand of PUFA01000034.1, from coordinate 1,369,445 downwards.
TATGTACAAACCCAGATAACAGTGCAGATCCATAAGCAAAGACCGTGTAACAACGCCGTTAGAAGAAATCAAAGGAGTACATCTTTGCAACTTCAGACTAGCTGAAGGTTTGTAAAATAGGGTTCAAAGATCACCAACCTTCTAGTGAAAAAAAATCAATAAATTGAACGTTATTAAAATTGAGAGTCTCTTGTCCTCAAAAGGGCGCTCCTGGGAGAGTGGGAAGACGAGCTCGAGATGAGACATTGGCAAGACGGGTGCCCCACGAGGGACTCGGACGAGGAACAAAGAGGACCTAGACATCAGTGAGCTCCGGAGAGAAAACCCGACAGAAAAACCAGCACAGGTTTGGATACTTCACAAAATGCGGATGGGATGTTCAAACGACGCTCGAGCCTGTGAAAGGGTGTGCGGCTGTATGACTCACCAATGAGCCCACAGGGAGGTGCTGGTACATACGTGACCGAATTGGGTTAGAAGACTGAGTTTTGGTGAGGACGTGGAACACAGGAGCGCCACGCACTGCCGGTGGGAGCGTAGTTGATATAAATTGGGAAAAACGATCGTCAGAATTTAATTAGCCACATATGCGTGCACATGCATTTCCCAACCGTGCACGCATATGTGTGTACCAAAAGACAGTTGCTAAAATATTCATCGCAGCACCATGCCTAGGTCCCCGAACCGGATCCTAGCCATGTGGTTAGCGGCACTAGGATGAACCCACCAGTGGTAGGAGACTCCCAGCGTAGACTCCCTACCCGGGTATGCCGTGAATAAACCACGATGCCATTCGAGAACATCATTAAAACCTCACGCATGCAGTCGTCAGTGAAATAAGCCGTATGCAAGACAGAGTGTCTTCCGATTCCATTTCTGTTTAAAAAGAAAAAGAAGAAAAGCGAACTCACTCCCTGCCATTGTGCCCGGCCGTGTCCCCGCCCCCCGGGAGCAGTTACCGGCGGGATGAGAAAATGCTTCGGAGGTTGCCGGGAGGGTCAGTTTCCTCGTGTTGGTTACACGGGCGAGTGTCCGCTTGTAAAAATGTGTCTCGCCGTCCATTATGACACGGACACGTCTCGAAATCTTCATTACGCTTCGCCAAAGAGCGCGGGCCGTGCGTGTGGACCACGACGCGCCTTGCCGGTGGTGGTCATGTGACGCGCCTTGCCGGTGGTGGTCATGTGACGCGCCTTGACGGTGGTGGTCATGTCCCGCAAGAGCGTAGAGCACGGAAGGCAGGCACACGCCCGCGAGTGTCTCCGAAACCGACGTGACCTGAGTAAGGTCAGCGCGTGATCGGCCCGTCGCCTGACTGTGGCATTCCGCACGAGTTATGCGAGATAGCATCGCGGCAGGACCAGCCGGGATCTCACGCCTGCCTCGGAATCTACAATGACCTCCAAACAAACCATTTTAAAGGGTGTGTGTGTGTGTGTGTGCCTAGAAGGGGCCTTGAAAAGACCCAAACTCTAATACCGGCGGTGGCTTAGTCGAGGACGGTGACGAGAATCAGGCAGAAGGAGGACGTGGGCATTCGCCCTCTCGCTCGGTGTATGACTGCGCCTTCGAATCTTTCACAATGCGGACGCGTGTGATCGCGCGTTACTTGTGCTGCTGTTAAAAACCACTGCCACAGGGCCAGGTGGGCACCTCGCTTCGTTCTTCCTGCTCTTGCCTTTGCTGTCTCAGAAGTCACTTCTCCCGGTTTGCGGGACTGCTCGACATCTCCCCCTTCTCAGCTGCTACGTCGAGGTTTAAAAAGCCTTTGCCTTTGGACATGTATCTCAGGAAACTGAAAACCTGTTTTCACACACCCTTGCACACGAAGGTTCACAGCGGCTCAGTCCATAACAACACAACACTGGCAACAACCCCGACGCCCGTTGACGAGTGGACGTGCAGGACACCGGAGCCGCGGGCACCACTCAGCCACGCAAAGGACCGTGGACACGCGAGCATCCTGGATGAATTTCCCCAGGATGGTGCTCGGTGAAAGAGCCAACCTCAAAAGCTCCCTGACGACGGGATCCCATTTATAGAACAGCCTTACAATGGCCAAATCACCGGAGGGGGAAACAGCTTAGCGGCGCCCAGGGGCTAAGCATCGGGCGGGCGTGGGAGGGGACCAGGTGTGGGTCCTTCTGGCGAAGGAAAGGTCTGTGTCTTGCCTCTATCGGGGTCACGTCCGGGCTGCAGTCACGTGCTGCAGGTCCGAAGGCTGTTGACCACGAGAGGGCGTTTCTTGCAATCGCATGTGAAGCTACAGTTATCTCCAGATTAAATTTTTTTTTTTTTTTAAAAAGCCCCTTTGCCAGATAGATGCCTTTCAGAAATTCCACTTCTTGGCAGCCTCATCCTCATTTTCGGTGCCATTGCCCTAAGCATATGCTGCGAGGCATGACTGAAACCAGCATACCCAGAGTGGATCTGGTGTGTGGGGAGCCGGGCCGGCGACTCGCTCTGCCCGGGCACACGATCATGCGTTTTTGTTTTTTTTTCACGCGGGTGCACACAACGTGCGCGAAGGTTCAGTCTTCTCCCCTAAGGTGCCGACGTTATCAAACCACAGGATAATGACACGGAACAATCCCGGGTGAGCACCACAGGTGTGGAGTGAAAGGTGTCCTGCCCCAGGCACGGGCACCTCACAGCAGAGAGCGACACCCCGAAGTGGGCGGCTGACCGGGGGGCTGCCAGTCAGCTGCAGTGATGGCTCCGGGGGAATCCGGTTCCTGAAGGGAGGCTGCTGCCCGGGCCCTGGACGTGACCTTGGCCTCATGGACACTCGTTTGTGCATTTCTTCTTGCTCTTGCTGTGACATGGGACTCGGCTGCGGTGAGCGGGGCGCCCAGGGCTCCACATGCAGGGGAGCCTCTCGGTTTCAGGCCCTACGTCCTGGCTGCTCTCCACATTTTTTGCCCCTACAAGTAAAACCTAGAGTTATTGGGTCAAGTTTCAAAAATTCTGTGGGGCTACCGACCGGATCACGTCTAATACAGATGAGCATGAAAATAATTCACGTTTGAAAACGTGATGTTGGGCTTCTGGCCTATCTCCCTTGTTATCATGTTTTCCTTTTGACACCCATCGGCAGCGTGTCTACGCAGTTTTCCTCATCTAAGTCGTGTGCATTTCTCATTTATCTTATTCCTATTTATTCTGCGTCTGCTGCTGCTGTGAGTAGAATTGTCTTCCTAATGTTTTCTGCCTGGATTTGAGCTCGGTAATAAGCTGCTGACTTTCGCGCCTGTCACGATTGCTTCAGCACGTGCACACGGAGGCTGCCGTCACAGCACGTCCTCACCCTTCCTGCCCCTCCCCTTCCCTCTGACCCTTCCTGCCCCTCCCCTTTCCTCTCCGTCCGGTACCAGAGGCTTTTCCTTCGCCTGCGAATAACCCCTGTGTGTTCTGTGCTCAGTCTCCTGTGGGGACGAGCTGGTGACTGCCTTGGGTCACGAAGCAGAGTCGCTGGAGAATCCAAAGTGACCAGTCACTTGGAAATGCCCCACCCCCTTGATTTAGGGGTGCTCTCCTGTCGCCTAAGCGGGGCGGGGTTCCAGGGGTCTCCCGAGCTGCTGTGGGCTGGCTTTGCCCTTTCGTGCCTGGAAGGCGTTTACGGCTGGGCTGTGTCTCCTGAGTCCCCGTGCCCCAGCAAGGCTCCTCTCTCTCGGGGGTCACCTGTATGTAGGAAGTGGGCCTCTCCCTGGCTTTCGGCTGCTGCAGTCCCGTTAGCCCCCTGGGTGGCTCTGTGAGGGAAGACTCAAGCTGGCTCTTGCTTACAGCCCAGTGAGGACCCACCCCCCGCCGACCCCTGGGGACACCTGCACATTCTCGGCTCCCCCATAATCTGGGGGTGAGGCCCCATTGCTGCAGCAGCCCGGGCCCTCGGCAGAATGGCCATATGGAAGTCCTCGGGGACCCAGCCCACAGCCCCGCTGGCTCCCCTGCTGCAGTGACCTCCTGTTAGGGTCTGCAGCCGGCCTGTTGAAGCGCCCCACCCCCCACTCTACTTGGGGCGAGGGCTCAGGCCGTCCCCCAGCGTCCTCTCTCTTGGCGGAAGGGAGAGATTAAGCTCGCAGTGGGGCTTTCTCCAGAAAACTCCTTCACACACAGCCGGTCCCCGGTCCGCACTCAGACCAAGCCCGGATGTGGGTGCCGGCCCCTGGGGTCACGGAGCTGCTTCCCACGCCGTGAATGCGCCGGATCGTCCCGTACGTCGGTCAGTCTAGCCCTGAACTTGGCGACCCAGCATAGACTGTGTCTCGGCTCCTTGGTCACCGTTCCAGTTTCCACGACCTTTCACTCGTGCTGGTTTGGTAGTCTGTATCACTTTTCAAACTGGAGGTACACTTGGGAGGGAGGCAGGCAGCAGGTCCAGCTACTGTGGGGTGGGGATGGTGCTGTTGAAGTCAGGAGCCTGGCGTCTGAGTGGCCTGCACAAGGGCACGTGACACCCGTGAGAAAGCCCGCACAGTGCTGTATCCAGCCATCACAAGCCGGGTGACTGGTAGCCGCACCTCCAGATTTCGAAATCATGGGCAAAGGGGATATCGAACAACTCTTGGTGTGTGTGTGTCGGGGGGGAACCATCATCAATAAGATCAATATACACAAACGACCCAAAAGAAAATGTTGGCGAGGCACGTGACAGATGAGTTACTAGCCCGCAGGGGAAGAATTCTTTCTTCAATGAACAGAAATGACTATTAAAGTCAAACGGCCCTGAAAACTGGGCAACGCAGATAGACAGAGGCTCCGTGTAAACAGAGGCGGGGCGCGATCAGGAAACCAGAAGACGCGCTGGGCATTTCAATGAGGAGACCGCGTGACGCATTTGGGAAGGGACGGGAAAGGCAGCGGAGCGAAGAGGACACGTGGCAGGGGCGGAAAAGGTGCAGAGGCGAGAGCGGTGGAGGGTCACCCACAGGCCGGGCGCTGGAGCCCGCGCATCACCCCCCGCCCCCCGGTGCTGTTGGCAACGCCGACTTGTGGGTTTTAAACCCACCAGGCGTGCTGCCTGGACCAAAGATGGAGGCGTCTAAAGCTCCCACCCGGGCTGCTGGAATCTGGAATCACACACCCCACCCCCCCACCCCCCACCATCCCCGCCACCACCACCAGCTCGGCAACCCCAGCACCTGCCCGCCGTGCACACGTCTCTTGCAGCCCGCTGCGGGGAGCACCCCTCTTCCTCCCTCCCGATCTGCCGCCAGGGTCCCCCAATGGCGAACCCCAGGAGAAAGATGGTTGGCAGGGAGCCGGGAAGTAGACTTACCCAAAGCCCAGCCTCAGCAACGCAGGGCAGAGGGGAGAAGAGCAAAGGGAAGGCGGAGCGGGCAAGGCAAAGGACCCTGGGAAATGCTAGCTGGAGGCTACAGATGAAAGCAATACGAGAGCTTGGTTTTCAACCATCAGAGTGGGAAGCTTAAAAGTGTCGGTAACAGCAACACCGATGAGGACGCGAGATTGGTGGGTTAGCGTCTTTTTTTTTTTTGTAAAATAAACGAGAGTTTATTGAATTGTCATTTTCTTTGGAACTCAGGGGCAGGGATTTGAATTAGACAAAACTCTTTGGTTCACGAATAGCCTACTTGTAATTAATAAACTAGTTATTTTTAATGTCTCAGCGAATTACTATTTTTGTCGTACTGCACTGGCTAGGAACTTAGAACAATGTTGAAGAAAACTCAAGGTCGACTCAGTTTTTCAATTTAAAGGTGCTTATAACATTTCTCCATCTAAGAAGATATTTGTTCTATATTTTTCATAGATACGCTTCACCATGTCAAGAGAATTCCCTCTGTTCCAAAAATTTGATTTAAAAAAACAATCACGATTGGGTATTCCCTTTTACCTCATGTTTCTGTTGAATTTAACGAGATTACCATGCCTTTTTCTCTTTTGACTGGTTAACGTAGTCAATTATATTCATAACTTTTATAATATCGAACCATCCTTGCATAGCTGGCATAAATGCAAATTGAATATGTTGCATCATTTTTATAAACATATTGTTGGGTTCCGTTGTCTAATATTTTGTATCTATGTGCAAAATTACATAGGCCCAACTGTTCCTTTTCTGTGATGGCATAGAGTTGTATTAGTTATGATAACTCTCTAGATTGAGCTTGGAAATAATCCTCTTTTGCTATTATGTGACAGTTTGTATAAAATTACAATAATTTGTTCCTTAAAAGTGTGGTAAAATTAGCCTATGACCACCCCTGTTAAAATTGTAAATACATAAGGCTTCCATGTAGCAATCTCAGTGTTAGTAACCTATTCTACGGATATAAAAACACACTATATAAAGTTTCGTGCAGAGACATTTAGGTCAGTGTTTATTTCAAGACGAAACATTTGGAAATACCTAAATGCCTATAAGGAGTAACATCATTAAAATATTTAACCACAAATCATAAGACAACAATGGTTAAAGCTTCGCTTAATTCTCTATAGCTGCAAAGATGTCCAAACACACTGTCAAGTAACGCGAGTAATTTTACTCTAAAGAAAGAGCAAAGAGCAGGAAGGAAATACGATGACCTGACCTACAGCTGTTCGTCCACATGCACGTGTGTTTATCTGCGCAAAGAGCGTGAACGCATCCATAATTTCTGCCCGAAGGGATTAGCGGAGTAGGGTACCTAAGACTACGGGTTCTGGAACCAACGTGTGTCGAGGTCCCAGCTCTGACCCAGACTCACTGCGGGGCCGTGGGAAACGTATTGATTTCTCTGTGCCCCCTCCTCACCCGCGAAACGGGGTAAGCCTAGCACCCGACTCGGAGTGTCATTTTGTGACTTGAATGAAGTAAGCTATATTTCTAGCACTCCGTGAATCATGGTACTTATTATTACTGAAGTACTAATTATTTAAGAATATGAGCCAAGTTATTTATTATTAAGGATTTACTATTGTTTAAGTGTTATCATTTTAAAACCTTGATGGAAGCTATTAGCTTTTTTTTAAATAAATGACCATAGTCTTTGAATAATTTCAACGAATGTGATTTACTTATGTAACTGAAAATAAATAAATAAAAAGGAAAGAAAAGAGGCCACCAACTGCATCAAGTGTGAGCACAAACACTTCCTGGGAACAGCTGAGTCTCTAGGCAGACAGATAAATCTGCCGTAGCTTTGATGTTTCTCAAAACAGAACATTAAAATGAGTCACGTAGCTTTTATCATTCCTGAGTTGGAATCTGGATCGTTCCTACCAAAAATTATCCACATTAACATGCTCACTTCCTGACATAGCAACTGGGAGCCCAAATAAATGAGCGTTTTCATTTCCCAGAAGCTTGGAGCTGGAATGTGAACGCTGAGCCACAATTTCTGTCTCCAGGGTGACATGGCCTTTGGGGACATCGTGATTGGAGTCAGACCACCCTGGCCTTATCGCATCTGCATTATTATTGGCAATTCACTGCACCTGACAAGCCTTGGTTTGGAAAATTGTTCTCTCTTTACAGGGCCTGCTGTGAAGATTTCAGGAGATGATATATGCGCAGGTTTGCTCAGAATGCCTGGCTCAGAAACTCACTCGAATATATGATGATGATGATGATGATAATGGCAGCGGATTCCCAGGATTGAAGTGGCATGCAAAAAAAAAAAAAAAAAATGGTAGATTCGGCTAACTATAAATTTAAAACTTTCACAGTTCAAAGTCATTTGACTAAGAAAAAAATACAAATAGAGTAAAAATGACTCAGCGAAGCATTTTGCATCTCAATGAAGATAAGCAAAATAAATAAGCATTAATAAAAAAAATGTAATAGGCTGACCAAATTATAGAGAAACTCCTGGTCACACTGCTGCCCTCCAAACACCCTAACTGGGATTGCGACCTCTCTCCCGTGCTGAGGCTCTCCAGCAGCGCCCACAGCCAGAAAGGTGGTCTGTCCGTCTGGCCAGCCTCGATCGCCCCGGACACAAAGAAAGGGTGCTGCCCAGTTCCTATTCCAGTTCATAGGACACGTGGCCTCGCGTGACGCTGCCTCCTCCACGGCCACGTTCCTTCAGAAGAGACGTGGCCCTTCAGCCCTTCTGTCTCTCGTCGGTCTCACTTCAGAAATTGTTGGGGGGCGGGCGGGGACAGAACTGCCGTATGTGGAGCCGCTTCGGAAATTGCATTCAGACGTGCAGGAGAAGATGCTCAGCGTGCCTGAGGATCGAACGCATCCATGTTGAAACAGAAGGGAAGGGCCATGCCCGCCTGGCCACCCGGCCACCGGCCACCGGCCACCCAGCCACCCGGCCACCGGCCACCCGGCCACTGGCCACCCGGCACCCGGCCACCGGCCACCGGCCCAGGCGAGCGGGGGAAGTGCCAGCGGGGCTCTGAAACTGTTAGGATCCTTGGAATGGCAATTTCACTTGGAGGACTCCACCCCGTGGACAAAGCTTCACGCACACTTTCCCCTATAACATTGCTCAAAAGAGAAAACTCCAGAACCCAGAGAGGATGGCTGTGTCAATTATGGATCCGCCACAGGCCGGAATGTGATAAGCCCACTAAAAAGAGAGCTGGGAAAACATTCCCTAACGCGCTTGGGCGCCCACTGGGAAAGCATCGGCCCACGTATAAACTGAGTCTGGGGTGGAGATGGGACGAACTACCCTGGGCGCCGGCCTGCAGGTGATTTTCTACTTTTGCCTCTGCATCTTTCCTATCTTCTTCGCCTGAGCTGCAGGGTGAACATACTTCTTTAATATGCAAAAGGTCATGCGTCTAAAATGAATCCAGCCTGCCATGGAGGATCAGGAAAGCCTGGAGAAACGAAGGAGACAGAGCCGCTGGCCTGGGCGGTGCCGGGGCCCGCCAGGGGGAAGGACGCAGAAATGGTCAGCCGTCGGGAGGGGAGGGGACAGTCGCACTGCTCAGGGGAAGTGACGTGGAGGAAACACACGGAGGCGCCTGGAGCGGCCGTGCGGGAGATGTTGCTCTCTCGCCCCTTTGGGGACAGAACGGTGCCCAGAGATTGAGACACACGCAGCACCCTGTCTCCGCGGTCGGGGTCCACCTGCTCGAAGGCCTCGTTGCACCTCTGGCCAACTGGCGACCCCCTCGCCCACGCGCCCCAGGTCAGGTGCCCACGCCTGCCGGGGGCCCACGTGGCCCGGGTCAGGCGCCCACGCACCCCAGGGTCCCACGCAGCCTGGGTCAGGCACCCACGCCCGCCGGGGGCCCACGTGGCCCGGGTCAGGCGCCCACGCGCCCCAGAGTCCCAAGTGGCCTGGGTCAGGCGCCCACAGCTGCTGGGGTCCGAGCGGCACAGCATCGAGACAAGGCTTTCTCCGTGGCCGGAATGGGCGCCCCACGGCCAGGAGCCTGGCGCTCAAGGTCTCCTTGTGTCCTTCCCTGTAACCCGCAGAGTCCATGTGGGGACCGTGGGGACGAAATCCTCCCCGTAGGCTTCCGACGGGACCGAACAGCGCTACGCGCAGCACGAGGGACTCGTCGCCCAGTGCCCTGTGGTCGACTCCCGGGCCGGTGTGTCCGCTTCCCCGAGCGCTCTGCTCCCCGGTGTCTTGCCCTCCGCGGGCTGGTGCGTCTGAGGACCCTGCTGTGCCCTGCTCCTGCTGTTTGGTCTCAGGCCTGTCTGCCGCAAAGGCCTGCTGGGTCCGGCAGCTGACCCGGCTTGGCCGCCGGGCCGGGGGCTGGCACTGTCCCCCGCCTGGTCCGGGCAATCGCGGCCTCCTGATCAGCATCTTCGCCCGTGCCTCGCTCCGGGCTGAAGGCCGAATGACCCCGCCTCTCTGAGGAAAGGCCCTGCCTTCCACTGTCTGGACTCCGGGTCGCCCTGCGGCTTTCATTTACCTCAGGGACCCAGCGGCCATGGGCCCTCCCTGTCACCACATGTCACCACTGCGCTCAGAGCCTCTCTGTACCGTGGTGCGGGCTGTCACTGCACACCCCGAGGGCGTGGGGTTCGTGCTGCAGTCTACAAGGAGCCAGGTCAGGCGGGGACAGCCTCCCACTGCAGCCCGCCCCTCTGTAGCGACCCAGCTGTGACCCACGCACACTGGCCCTGGCCTGGTCACCAAACGTCACCCCCGCCCCCCGCCAGCTGTGAGGGGGCAGGCCTCAGACTTCTCTGCACCTCGGCCTCCGTAGCTGTGGACAGAGGGGCCGGACAGGCCGATTTCTCAGCTCACTTGCCAGGCCCGCCACACGGTCCTGGTTCCTTGGTCCTAGAGTCTCTCACACTTACCTTAGCCCACCTGTTCCAATGGGTTCTGGCCGCTGCCTTTGGGGTCACCCGATGTGTGCCTTTGCTCAGCCTCGGCATTCAGGTCCCAGCTCTGTCCTTCCCCAGATGCCGCCTCGAGCCGGCGGCTGCCCCGGCCCCATCACAGGACGCTCCGTGGCAGGCACGGGCATCCCGCCGGGCCCATGCCCCCCTCCACTGTGCCCGCTGCAGGAGGCACGGCCCGATCACGGACAAGGGGAGCAGCCAGGCCGTGGAGGTGGCCCCGGCGAGCCCGGCCCGACCGGCTCAGAGGACTCGTGCATCTCATGGCTGGAGTTCTGTGTTGGGACCATGTAGGGGTCACGTTTGCTGGCGTCGAGGTAACTTTGGGCTCAGTGGGTCGGGAGGCAGAGGCTGCCCCTCAGCACCCTGCGGTAACACATGTGACCCACCCCCATCTCACCGAGATGGTGGCTGCATACGGTCCACTCTGAAGCCAGGTCCACCACCACCCAGCAGATCAGTATGGCCCAGACACCGTGGGAGGAAGTGGAGCAGTCATGGGGACACTTTCCCAGAGTCACAAGACACCGGCAAAGCCACCGAGCCCAGCTGCTCCCAGCAAGGAATGCCTGGGCTCCAAGGAGCCTGTGTGAGCCCCACGGGGCCCTGCCATGGGGCTGACACGCACGAGCCTCGTACACTCAGCGGAGGGCGGCCCGCAGGCAGGGACGCCGGCGGGCTGGGCGGGTGTCCGCAGTCGGGTCGGGGAAGGACGCACGAGCCACGTTTCAGTTTTGTCCTGGGTACGCTGGAGACTCTAAAGGCGTTAAGCACGGAGTGATGCTTTAAAGAGCTGGGTCTGGCTGCCTGCGGAGATGGGGAGGCCGGAGGGGACCCAGGGGAGCAGTCTGCGAGTCTGTGCAAGGAGAGGGACAGGTGGTGTCTGTGACAAGGTAGAAACGTCAGCACAGGGCGCTGGGAGACCAGAGCCGTCCCGCCAGACGAGTGTAGAGTACTTTCTGGGGGTCAGATGTGGGACCAGCAAGCTGGGGCCGGAAGAAGGTGGGGCCCAGCACACCCGTCTGCACCAGGGATGCCTTGAGGCACTACCTTGGGGCACCGAGCACTCAAGAATGATTCTGGAAACGTTGGCGGAGGGCAAACCTTCCACAGGCAGAACAAGCCACATCCGGAGAGGAAGTGCTGACGCCGGGGAGCCGCGGAGTAACCAAGGCGACAGCCCCGGGGTTCGGAGGCCGTGAATCCGAGGTGCGAGGTGTGTTCTCGTTGGAACTATAGCTGAAAACCACAGAGCAGGCCACGGCCCAGCGAGGTCCGCTGGGTCCATCCCGGGAGAAACGGCGGCTGAGGAAGCCTTCCCCGGGGCGCCGTGCGCACCCGGGGTCTCTGTGCGCACTGCCATGTGTGCCAAAGGTCCTCGGGGAGGGAGGTGGGCGGTTCAGGGTGTTTTAGCCTTTCCTTTGGAGAGGACTGTGGATTCACCTGCAGCTGTAAGAAACAACAGGAAGAGGTCCTTTCATTTCCCCAAGGGCACTGAATGTTTGCTGTCCCTCCCCCGCATCCCCCAAATTCATATGTTAACACCTCAACCCTCACCGGGGCCTTTGGAGGTGAAAGGGGTTAGTCGAGGTCACAGGGGCGGGGTGTCAGCGCCCTCACAGGAAAAAGGCATGCGATCACAAGGTCTGTCTCTGTCTCTTCAGAGGCTTGAAGAGAAGGCCACGTGAGGATGCAGCGGGGGCAGCGATCTGCCAGCCGGACGGGACCCCCCCCGACCGCACATTGCCCCTGCTGCAGGCCAGGGAGAAGCGTTTGCTGTTTCGGGGCCCCCCCACCCCGCCCAGTGGCATTTTGTCCCAGCAGCCTGAGCAGCCCCAGCAGCCCGAGGCCTGGCCCCCACCCTGGGAGGTGGGGAGCTCTCCCACGAGTTCTCGGGAAGATTCCAGTTTGGGGAACCAGCTCGCCCCCCTGCGCCCCGCCCCCGTGCTCTGTGCCTCCTCCCATCTCCCAGTCCCCTGGCATCCCCGCCACGTCCCCTCCGCTTCTCAGGCAGGTCTGCCGATTCCTGCCTCCGACCCGCAGGTGCCGCCCCGGATAGCCACCCCGGGGAGCCTCGAAAAGCTGAGAGTCGCCCGGTCAGACGGTCACCGCCACACACAAGCGTGCCGAACCCACAGCCCGGTGCGATCACGCGTTTATTTACACGTGTATCTGTTGAGTGCCCGTCTCTCCCCACCCCGCCCTTACACACGCATGCACACACACAGAGCTTTGAGGGGGAAGATCACAGTCCCCCCTGCCTCGGTAAAGTTGGGGCGCAGCAAGCCACCCCAACCGAAGGTGCTCCACCCCCTGCAGTGGTTCCCTGGACGAAGTCGCCTTGCTCTGTCCCTCGCCTGTTTTCCAGCCTCGTCTCCCTTCACTTTCCTTCCCCAGTGGCCAGTCGTCGCCAGGGGACATCCTCCTGAGGGTGCCTAGGCCCGCGCACGCTGCCCCTTCCGCGGGGGCCCCCTGCCCAACACCGTTTCTCCAGCTGGACTCTGCCGCCTCCCCGTCTCGCACGGGAAGCTGTCGCTGCTCTCGGCGTCCTCGGCATGGTTTTCACACTGCGATGCTGCTCCTCTGTCCCCCACGGACCGTGAGCCCCGGGGGCCAGAGCCCCGTGGCCAGCAGGTGGCCCGGCATCTCGCGAGCAAATGAATTTCGGACTCGCCCTGATGTCGCTCGTTCTTACCCTGGTTTCCAACATCCTCCTGCCTCGCTGGGCCCCGCCGTGGCCTCTCCTTCCGGCCTCCATCCCTGCACGCACGGCCCGGCGTTCTGGTTCTGCTTTCGAGCCTTTCCGTTTCTTTAAACATTTTCGTTCATCGAGCACGTGTAAGTCACACGGTTCCGCGGGAGGAAGTCCGGCTTTGACCTCGGCTCCCCTTCACCCCGTGTGCGCTTGGGGACGGTGCTCGCCATCCCGTGCCTCCGGCGTCACCCCTGCACGTGGAGGGTGAAATCTGCACCCAGCATCGCGAGCATCGTGAAGCTCAACACAATCGCCCGTGCAAAGCGTCCGCACAGGGCGGCGGCTCACGTTTCCGGACTTGGGGGCAGAGAGCCAGTCCCAGGCACCAGGTCCCCGCGAGCACGAGGTACAAAATGACCGTGTCCCCCAGAAGAGCCCCGCGCTTCTGGCAAAGCCCATGCCGCTTCAGCCAGGGCGGGCGAGTGTCTTCCCAGTAATGACAGAAACGTGTGAGTGGAGTGGCCGCCCGCCGAGGCAACGCCTAAGACCCAGCGGAGAGGTGCTTGCGTCCCTTGGCGAGAACCTGCCGCAGGTAGACACACACCTCCAGCTGCCACGACCTCGTTTACCCCGAGGCCACGCGTGCCCCAGGTGCACCCAGCCCGGGACGAAGCACGGCGTGGGCTCGGGACCTGGGGCGTTAGGAGACCTGAGTGCACGCCCATTCCCAAGAGGGGTCCCCTGCCTGGGTGCCAGTCCTCGTTCCTGGTCCAACACACTGCCCCGCTCTGTCACACGAAGGGCTGATTTAACAAAACTCCGATCTCACGTTTTCATGAATAAATTCTTCACACTCGTATTTCCCGAGGAGATGCTGCGTCTCCATCTCTCACCCGAATTCCTTCCTCGCCATCTCTTACCCTACTCACAAGTGGGGAACCGATGCCCACAGGGTGCTTGTCGTTCACAGGGTGGCAGCCCCCGGAGCCACACACAGAGACCTCGCCCTGGGCGGAGACCGCATGCAAATCCCGCACAGAGCCGGTAAATGAGGACGGAAGCTGTGATGACCGGCCCATGACGCACCGAGAGCCGAGCAGTGCCCACACCGTGACCGAAGCAACCACACCTGCAGCGAGGCGGCCGGAAGAGTGAACCCGAGAGGACCCCGCAGAGACCCCGCTATGTGTCACGCAGATGTACTCAACTGTAGATGTGAAAGGGACCGGCAGGTTGGGGTTTTCTCTGTGCTTAATACGCACGCTTAATCTCCCAGTTACACGAGGAGAGTTGCTGAGCTTGAAAATACTCAGCACCTAGAGGCAATTTCATGTAAGGCGCTGCAATTTCGTAAGATGATCACCATGTCCAAAAAAAAAGACTTAAAAATAGTGTGGGGGCTCGTTTTACATCTTCAGGGTGACAGCAGACTCGGAGACCTGTGCAATGGCCCTAAGTCCTTGCAAATGCCTCTAAAATTTCAGCATCCTCGTGAGTTCTAGGTCTACCCACAGAGACCTCTGAGGCTTTTCGGATGTTAGTTTCCCAATCTGAAATTCATGTCTAGGAAAATCTACCCAAGATATTGTGTTAAGTGAAAACAAAATATTATGTATGTAAGTTAACGTTCATTATCCAAGGGAAGCAAGACTGGGGCTAAACAATTCTCTTACCTTGTATTTTGTGTGGTAACAATAGTTTCCAAACACATAAACATTTCGAGAGAAATAATGTTCCCAGCGTGACAAAACTCTGACCTCATCCTGCACATCCCATGGCATCGGCGGTGGACGGCATCGCCTCGCCCACAGGGAGCAGCCCGACCACCTGCCAGGGGCTCGCTTTTCTCGTCTGCTTTATAAGGGCTTTTCCCCTGCTGGCTTCTCCTGGGCCAGCTGCCTCGCAGGCTGCCGTGGCCAAGGGCATGTGAAGGTCAGGCGGGTCTCTGCCTTATGGAGCTGATTCGGGTGGGCAGCTGAAGTCCTGTCTGGACACCAACATGCTGAATTTTCCAGCAGCAATAACCCTTGCCTGTGCTTGAAGACTCACTCGGTCATTCATTCACTATTTGTTAAGTCAGACACTCATTCAGCAAATATGCCTATAGCACCGAATGTGTAGGGGCTTCCGTAAAAATTGAGAAATTAGCCATAAAGGTTAAATAGAAAAATCCATCCAGCTAGAAATTAAGAAAGCGTGCTCCTAATAGCTGTTTTGCTAAGAATCGCATGAAAAAAGCGGGTTCTCACTAGAAGGCAGAGAAATAAATGCAAATTAAAATAACGGATTGGCATTTTCACTTGCCGACGATTAAAATAAAATGATAAAACTCGTTGCTGGTGCAGATACGGTACTTTCGTCCGTTTCTATCGCCTGTGGGGGGCCAAGTATGAATCTAGGCGTGGCAGGTTAATTCGGTGAGTTATTAATTTGTGTTTTTCCTTCTGAAGTGGCCCTTTCTCCTTCGAAGCAAGTGGCCGGCCTGCGTTCATGCCCTACTGCAGTGTAACAAATCCCACCGACTAGAGGTATAGGACAGAGCCCACCTAACAGCCCACAGTTTCGCAGGTCAGAACCCGAGGCGGGGCTTAACGAGGTTCTCCCCTCGGGGTCTTGCAAGAGTGAAATCGGGGTGGCTGCTGGCCGTGCTCATTTCCGGCAGCTTTTGGGGAGACCCCGCGTGCATGCTCGCTCGGCAGACTCAGTTCCTGGGGGCTGTAGGACTGACTTCCTGGTTTCCTTGCAGACGACCAGCCGAGAGGTCGCTCCCCGCTCCTGGGGGCCACGTGCATGTCGCGTCACGGGGACCCCTCCGCCTCCAAGGCCGGCAGCTGGGTTCCCTCAGGTCGAGTCCTGCTCACGATGTCTTCAGATAAGGTCCCCGTCTCTTGTGAGGACTCACGTGATTGGGTCAGGCCCAGCTGCTGAAAGCGTGTAAAAGTGTAAGGTATGCACACGGAAGGATAAAGGAAACAGAACCCTGAGTTTGGGCGGGGTGCTTGGGCTGTACAGGTGAGGCGGGGAGTAGCCGATGCCCCGACCGTCCCTTCAATAAGGCAGAGAGAGCCCGGGCCCCAGGCCCTGGAGCCAAACACGCGGCCGGCAGACGTGGCAGCAGGGGGGTCACCGACACCAGGGTGAGGGGACGTGGCAGCAGGGGGGTCACCGACACCAGGGGGGGGGACGTGGCAGCAGGGGGGTCACCGACACCAGGGTGGGGGTCGTTTTCCTTTGTCCCTCTGCTTGTCCCTTGAGAGGTAATCCCATTTGTGTGTCTCGGTGTCTCCCTCTCCTCACACACACACCCTCGCCCAGACAGAAAATCGAGGACTGGAAACTCGGTGGATAACGAGCCCCGTGCAAATCAAACTCGCGTCTTAGCACGTGTTTCGCGTGCGAGGGCCACGGGGGTTCAGTTCTCAGGTCACGGAGACGCAGGGACAGGGGAGGAAGGGGAAGTCGGGGGCTGGTGCCTGGCGTGGGTCACATCTGATAGCCACACCTCCTTGCCACTTCCTCAGGGAGAAAGACCCAAGCTGGGCGTGTGACGTTGGCATCAGCTCTGTGGTTTCCACCAAATGCCACAGCGAGAAAACCGGGGGCCTTTGCCTTCGGATTCTGGCATCCTTCTTCGGAGGGTGCTCTGCTCTCACGTCGGGTCCTGACGCCAGCCCGCTCAGCGGTTCTGCTCATAGCTCTCACTTTGCTTCTGCCTCCACCCGACACCCCGACACCCCACCCGCCTTGGGCACATGTAGACGCAGACCCGTTTATGCGCATTTACACGTGAACATACATGCAAAGTCAGACCGGCACACACAGACACGCAGAGACACACACGAGCAGACACGCAGATGCAGACTGCCACGCCCGTCCACATGCACGTGTACACACTCATATGAGCATTGACACACGTGCACTCTCAAACGCAGACGCACGTGCATACATTACACACGTGTGCGCCACAGCACACACATGCACGCAACGTCTCGGCAGAAATTTCAACACAATCTCCTGTCAGCTATGCCTGAGGATTTTATTTCCCAAGTATGCGTTGACCCCTTCCCTATTTTCTTTTGAAATTCGGTAATTACAGTTCTGAAGGTGTGAAAGCTGCCGGCCAGCCTGGGCAGCGGCTCCGGCTGGGCCTGGGGAGTCGTCTGGTGCCGTGCTCTGCAGGGCCTGGGCGGGGGGCTCTGCTCACGGCATCCCCAGCTCCCACGCATCACGGAGTCTGCGAAGCTTTTCTGGAGTCGCCATTCCTTCAACGACCATCGACCGGGCACCGCTTGACGGTCAATCACAGCGGTAAAGCTCAGGGTCTGGGCCCCTACAGACCAAAGGCCTGATCCCAGGACCCCGTGGTCCTGTGCTCAAGGACCCAGCGCAGACAGATAGGTGACAGATGTCAGGCTGTGATGGAGCGCTAACCCAGCCCGCGGCCGGTGTCCGGCGAAGCTGCCGGCCTCGCTGCCCCGGGCCGCCCCGGCTCTGTGGACTCCTCTTCACAGGCTCCAGAACGAGAGGCTGTCCCTCCCCCGCCCAAGGCCGCACGAGCGGAGCCACACAGCCACTTAGCATGACGCATCGCACGACCTGACATGTTTTGTTTGGGGTGGGGCACGCTCAGGGCCAGAAGGAGTGCAACTGAGGACAGTTGCTTAAAGGGACCCGCGTGAGCACGTACACCCCGGAGGCCGGGAGCTAGAGGGGACTGAGGAAGCGTGGCTCTATGCTCCGAAACAGAAAGGATTTCACTCTCGATCACCACGTCCCACTGCCCGGGGGGACAATCCAGACGGTCTTTCGCGTGTCTCTGGTTTCTAACCTCCGTCCAACAAATGTGAAAAGTCACAGCATGAAAATCCTCCAAGCGTCTTTTCCTAGGCCCACCCCACCTTCCCTTCCCCTGCCTGCACGAGGTCTTGATGTATTTGAGGACAGCTTTGTTCCTGTGGCCTCGTCTGCCGCCAGAGACGGCACCAGCAGGTCGCTAATGACCTGGAAACCTCTAGATGATGGTCCTCAAACTCGAACAGGCCTTAGACTCCCCTGGAGGGCTTGTGAAACCGCCGGTGGCTGGACCTCACCCCGAGGGTCTGATTCATCGGTGTGGGGAGGAGCCGGCTCGCCCGCTGATGCTGACCCTCTGGGGACCGCACTTTGAGACTCGCCGTTGTGGCATTTTCTCAGGGCATGAGGACCCACCTCACACCCTCTGCCCGATGTCCCACGGGGACGTCAAGCGTCAGGGACCAGCGGGTTGCTTACATGTAATCCGTACGTGACCCAACCCTCTCTAGGACGGCTCTTCCACAATCAAGAGCGCTGGCGAGTTCTCCCTATTAACCCCAGCGGCGTCGGGGACGAGCATAAGGAATTCTAAATCAGAAGTCGGATGCCCTGGTTCGGGGGTGCGCTCTGCTACTTGCTTGCGGCTTAGTTTCCGGAAATGAACATACACTGTCTGTCCCTCCTTGGTTTTCTCCCCTTAGAGTCCCCTTAATAAGGTGAAAGAAAGTCACATCGTGGAAGCCGTTTTTGACAACGCCAGATTGACTCCTTTAGTTTCTGCTTGCCTGTCATCACACCACAAAACAGAGCGCAAGAAACTAGACACCTAAACCTGAAAAGGCTTCGCATGAACTCAATGTTTCCAGGCGTCCTTTAAAAACCAGTCCTCTGCACTTCTAGGTTGTATATAGTTTGTCAAATTCTTTGTTTGCCTTCAATAACATTGGTCACAGGACTCAGGGCAGGAGCTCCGACGTGGGCAGCAAAGAAAAGCAGAAGAGCCCGTGATTTCGACGTAGTTTCTACATAATTGACTTATTTCTGCAGTTTTATTTGCATCTGTAAAATAGAGACTTGCCGGAAGCCCCGGAACAAATCGTGGTCGGGAACAAAATAACGAAGCCCCTGCTGGGCTGAGCGCGGCGTCTTGGGGAGAAGCTGACCGTGCCGGGGGCGAGCTTATCACCCCAGCACGAGAAGGGCTTCTTCCACGGGGGTCTCAGGCAGGTGCGGCAGGACTGAGGCTGGCGTCACGGGGTCGGTGCCCCGCCTGCTGGTCCTCAGCCGCTTAGCTCCTGATCTAAAGGCACCTGGACAGGTTCTCCCCCAAAGCCGATGCCCTCAGAAGGCGACAGAGCAGACTGCTCAGTGTCACACGTCGGCGACGTTCAGAGACGTTCCTCAGAGCGCTCCCATCAGTCATAAGAACAGAGCGTGACTCAGAGAATAACTGCCTTCTCTTTTTCAAAAATGGAGACACCGTGGTGCAGACCAGCAGGGCAGCCCTGCCCGTCACGCGGGGAGACCCCCATCAGCGGTGGAGGGGGGGCCGAGACGGCGCCGCTCCCTCGGGCCGCGGGCCGAAGTGGAGAAACCCAGACACAGGGTGGGAGCCCCGAGCCAGCGGGACGGCTGGCTGCAGGGCGGGGGCCGGGGCCGCCAGAGAGCCAGGCTGTGCCGTCGCTTCAAAACGCACGTAAAACCCCGGAGAGGACGGTCTTTCACTCCATCTGTCCCCAAGTTTAACCGTCGGTAACCAGGATCAGGCCCCGGGATGTCGTTCCCAGAGTCCCGCATTGTGGCTGGCCTGCCGTGGCCGCTTCCTGCGTTTGGGCCGCCTTTCTGCGGGGGGAACGGTGGGAGGCGGGCGGGCCCTGGACACGCACGGATGGTCACGCGGACATCGCCTGCACACGGCATAGACGCAGGGCTGGAGGGGCAGGGAAGCTGGGGTGGAGTGGGTGTCCCCAGGCGCAGCCCCAGCCCCTTGTCGCTGCGAGGTCCCGGCGGCGTAGAGAAATGCTCACCCTGGCTGCAGCCACCTCCCGACGCAGCTCCCTGAGCTGGGGCCCCTCGTCTCGTCTCAGTCCCCGCTTCCTCCCCCACAGTCGGAGATGAGGGAGGACCTCGACTTTTCACATAGAGACGTTTAGCTCCAAATGCTGCCACCCAGGAGACGTTTGCTGGGGGCGGTGAGAAGCGGGTACGGGAAACGCCCGTCCCGGGGAGGGGTGGTCGGCTGCGCCCCGCGAACCTCTTCCCATTGTGACCCACAAAAAAAACACTGTTACAGCACCAGGCGGTACACACACACGCACGCTCACACACGCTCACACATACACGCTCACACATACATGCTCACACACGCACGCACATGCTAACACACATGCACACACACATATCACACGCTCACTCACACTCACTCACACACTCACGCTCACACACATGCACACACACAATCACACGCTCACACACTCACACTCACACACTCACACACACACGATCACACACACGCTCACGCACATGCTAACACTCACACACACTCAGCCTCGAAATTGTCATGAAACGGCACCTGCTCTCCCGACATGTGAGGTCCCCTAGCATTTCATAGTCTCTCCTTCCCATTTAGTTTTTTTTTTAATGCTGCTCAAAACCCACTAAATAGCTTCTCTATCCTCTAACAAGTCACGACCCACAGTTTTGAACCCTTTCAGACAATAAGAAAAAACAACAAATATTTTTTTCTTTCCGGACGAAAACCAAGGGCACGACACTCTCGCCTCCGAGCACGGCCACCTCTGTGAGGCGCCGGCCGTTGGCAGACGAGACAGAACCAGCAGCGGGCGCGTCTCCCCGAGTTGCCGAGCTGGGCCGGAGGTGCACAGCAGAAGCCCCCGGGAAGTCTCCTGGACTTCGCTCCCGCCAAGCTCCCAGCACTGCGCCCCTGGGCTTAGCCGTCACCCCAGGGCCCCGCGGTGGCCCGGGGCTCAGGTGGGGGGCTACGTCAGCCCCTCTTCTGGGGTCGGTGCTTCGGGCGCCGAGTGAGACGCCTTCTTGCCTTGTCTCACCTTGAGGTGGCCAGAAGACCAGCCCGAAGTTCGGTTGAACATCTCTGTGGCGATACAGAGGGTGATATGAGTCACCAGCAGAGAGAGAGAGCGAGTTTCCAGGATATCAGAGTTCGTGCTGTCGGGGCCCATGCCCAGCGGTAAGAGGCAGCGTCAGGCTGCCATCTCCCGACTGCCCCTTCTATCTGTGAGCATCCAGCCAGGTCCCCATCCTAACCCACGTTCATCATCCGGCCACCGGTGACACCCCCAGGACCTCGGTTTAAGCTGCCCTCACGAGTGGAGCTTATTATATGACATAACAGCGGAGTCGCGTGCGTAACCTGAAGCCCAGCATCTTCAGTGGGTCCTGCTGTTAGTTGCGATGGTTTTTAAACTTGTGACTCTTGCGTTTTCTAGGTGCGCAATCCTGTCACAGGCCTATAAAGACCACTGTGTCTTCTGTACTCTGAAAACTGTACCTTTCTTCGTTTCTCAAACTTCTAGAGCATAATGAGGGAGTAGAATGTGGCAACCCCCGTTTCTGAGTTTAGCTCTTTGCCCTTAAAGCATGACGTGGTCTGGTGTAAGATGTAGCCCTGCAATACTTAGTCACTTTAAGAGGTTTCCTTTTTCCCCATGAGAATGACCGTTGAACTTTATTAAATGCCTCCTCAACATGTATTGATATTTTCTCTGCTTTTATCTTTCAATTGAAGTATGCATTAATAGATTTCTGACCATTATATATTACCCGTCTCCTTGAAATAAGCCTTCCTTGATGTATTGAAATATTGTAATATGCCTATGAATTTATTTGCAAGCATTTTGTTTAGATATTTACCACTCTAAAAATAACATTTTCTTTGACAAAAGTGCTGTTATTAGAAAATAGATTATTTACATGAAAAGAATAGTATTGTTTTTTCTATTTTTGTCTGGAAGAATTTATGAATTATGTAAAGTCTCTTTTCCTTGAAAGTTTTAATGAATTCCTCAGTGAGATCTTTTGAGTCTGGAATTTGAGGAGAAGACAATGCTCTTTAAAATTTTCTATTGTTTGATTTTGTTTAGAATGTTTTTCATCATTATAAATCTATTCATGCTTCTTTCAGATAAAGGTTTTTCACCTAATAGCGCAGGTAGGAAAGGAATGTATCTTTACCGACAGTTTAAAGTGCGTGGGCCTATTATTATGCCCAGTCTTCTTGTGAAGTTTAATATCCATATTTTTTAATTTCTCGTTTTCATGTTACATTTTTAAATGCTATTCACTGCATTTCGCTCCAAGGAACCCTCCAAAAACCAGCTTTGAGTTTTTATTTGTCCAGTCTCTTTCATGCTCTTTATCATTTTTGTATTTAGAAATAAACGGGTGGAAATATTCTTGTTGTAAAGAAAACGCAGGAGTATTGAGAACAGGACGGGGCGAGCTCCCACTTTCTCAGTCCTGGTCCCCTCTCTTCTCCAAGGGTGACTGTGGCTGGGAGGAGGGGGTGCCCCCTCCTGCCTCCTTCCCAGGCATTTCTGGGCACCCATCGGTACCTGTGCACAGAGAATGTACCCAGCGCGAATGGTTCACGCCGCAGAATCTGCTCTGACTTGCTATTTTCAGTCAACAACAGATCCATTCACTTAATCGATATTTATCAAGCTACGTGCCCATTTCTGTGCCAGGGTCTTGGGGTGCGTACGTGGTCAAAGCAAAGCTCTGCGCTCTCACGGGGCTCACACTCAGGTGTCCTTCCACGCCAGAAGTTGTGGCACCTCGTTCTTCGTCACGGCTGTGCCGTCGGTTCAGGGTCACCCCTGCGATGACGTCGAGACTGCCCACGAGGTTGTTGTTATTACAGGCAGCAGCGACTACCCCAGGACATGCGCCTCCGGGCCGGAGCAAGTGTTCCTTCTGGAAGAGGGTTTCTGAGAAACAAATTTGTTGGGTAAAGGGTCAGCATGCTGTCGGTGGTGACGGAGACTCACAAATTGTTATTT
Organism: Eonycteris spelaea; assembly: GCA_003508835.1. Lineage (NCBI taxonomy): Eukaryota > Metazoa > Chordata > Mammalia > Chiroptera > Pteropodidae > Eonycteris > Eonycteris spelaea. The sequence goes on along the minus strand of PUFA01000034.1, from coordinate 1,346,650 downwards.
AGGGGAAGAGTTTTTTTCAAGTGTCCAGTTTCCAAACGGTTAGGATGCTGTTGGAAATGTCACTAAGTATTTACTTTAATGCCCTGGGGCGGAGCTTTTCTTCTCTCTGCCGATTTGTCTCTGTCAACGCTGCAGCCAAGGTCCTGGCTGTGGTGGTTCCAGGGAGAACAAGGCTATTGGGTTCTCCACGAAGTCCCCTCCGTGCCCTGCAGGTGGGCGGAGCTAAGTTCCTGGAGGCTTCCAGGAGCATCTTGGGCTGCCGGGGACCTGTCCCCGAGGTGGGGGAATCACTCTTCTCCCCACCAGCAATGCTCTTCTTCCCGTCGCATGACAGGGCCTGGTCCGCCCTGGCGATGACGACAGGTCGCGTTTGGGGCGAGGGCCGGAGCTGTGGGCAGCCTTCCTGCCCACGCACGCTCCGGTTCATTCCCCGCTGGAAACTCCGCCCAGGTCAACTGCTCCGCCGAAGTCTGGACCAAATCACACTTCCCCACAGCCTGTCTGGACCAAAGAAGTGTGGAGAACCATGCTGGGTCCCTCTCCCATTCACCCATGGGACCTTGGGGACCCCACAACCACGGTGCCTTTTGTTTTATTATTGCCCTTTGTTTGCTTTCTTGATAAAGAAAACGTCAAGCTATCTCCTCTCTCCAGAATTGAATACATAGATTTATGTTTCTCTTTAGAACTTTTACCGCATAGAATTTTCTGGTACTTTTTGAAACCGTCGTGTGGGTTTTCACTGAGTTGTGCTTTCTTTGGGCGATATGTAAAGTAGCCATCTGTAAACGCCACGTGCTGACTTCACATTCTGCTACTGATGTCCAGATCATCTGTGTGATCTCTTGTGAACTTGCTGTGATTTATTAATGGCTTTTATTGTGTGTGCTTCTTTTCGAGATGTATTTTGTGTTTAAGTTTATGGATGCTGTGTTGCCTAGTACACACAAGCGCATTCATTTCACGGTGGATCTTGAGGTCTCTGGGGTCGGATCGCTTGAATTTAAGTCCTGAGCTCGCTACTTACTACTATGATCTTGATTTGATTCAACATGTGATCAATTTTTGCCGAACGCCTGCTATGTGTCACGCATCGTTCTAGGTACTGAGACTAGACAGACAAATGGAACGTACAAGGGCCCTAGTTCATGGAGCTTACACTGAGGGAAGAAGATGAACTTCGAGAAGGAGATCGCAGAAAACAGCAAAGCTCTAGTAGGTCGGTTGGCGATAGAAGAAATACGAAGGAAGGTAAAGGCGGTAGGGGGCGTGGGAGTTGCAAATCCATGTAGGGCAGTCAGAGTGGTACTTGAGCCAAGGTGCGAAGGAAGCGAGACCATCACACCGTGCGGATGGCTTGGGAGCCGTGTCCCTGGCAAAGGGAACCCTAGATGCAAAGCTGACATCATCCCAAACTCCGTGGAAAACACGGAAGAGGAAGTCAGAAGACAAACGTGACCGGATTGGCATTTATTTAAAAGGTCAAAGGGCTTGGCGTGTTGAGAAAAATGGGAAGATCTGAAAAGCCATCTGGGAGACAATCGCGGTGATTTTGGCGGAAGAGGAACCTGGCACGCGCTGGGAGGGAGAAACGTGGCAAGGTTTGCGTGTGCCCTGGAGCTACCCGTGACTCGGCGCGTGTGACTCTGCGGCGGGCAGCGTGCTGAGACGAAGAAGCTGGAGAGGTGACACCCCCTCGCCGCAGGTGTGCAGCCTGAGAAACGGGGTGATGGCTGGCGAGCTGCTAGGTCCGCCGGCCGGGGGAGGCGACTTCATTCTACCCTCATCTCAGTGTGACAAGGGAGATGCGATGGGACATCTTGGCCCGTTTTCTGCGTCCTGCCAATTTCAGAGTTGGGGCAAGACCACTTCCCCCGGTACGGGGTGCGACGGCCCCCGTTATGCTGAGTGGGGGACACCGGAGGCCAAAACCAAACAGGAAGGGGGCCTGTGACAGGAAGGCCTCTCAGCCTCTCTCTTTACAAGCAGGTGCTGAATTGACTTTGTCCGAAGACTCAATTGCAGGGCTGGTGGTGAAAAAAAAATGACTAACTGTAAAAAAAAAAAAGAGAAAAAAAGAAAAGAATGCTTTTTGGTGTATGGTTCTGAATGGGTTTTTTGTTTGTTCGTTTGTTTTTCAGCATCATCAGGGACTGGATGGACAAGTCTCCTGACAAACAGGACGGGGGGGAGCAGAGCACCTGTTTGGATGCTCAAGGTGACAGACAGCCGGGGGTGGAGTCAGCGGCTCTGCAGGGGTGAAGGAGAGGAACTCGAAGCTCCCGGTCTCCACTGGTGTGGAGGGAGGAAGCGAGAAGGGGCGAGACAGAAGGGAAGAAGGACCAGAGAGACCACGGCGTAAAGCGGGTCCCCAGGGCCACGTGCCCATGTCATGGGGAGCACGGGCAGCGCCCGCAAGCTTGGAGAGCGAGTGCTTGGCAGAAGGGGTCTCATTTCAAGACCGGCCGACACCCCGAAGGCAGAGCTGGCCTGGAGTCAGGGAGGGCCTCGGGACTCTCCCCCAACGCCGAGGCTGGAATGCCAGTTCTGTGTGATTCTTGCTTTTTCACCCCAAACTCTGGGAAAACTCCACATGCCATGAAATTTTCGTGGTAGCCGAGACGGTAACCCAGCCCCGAGCGGACCCCCGGATTAAGCAACGACCCCACGGTGCTCTTCCGACGCCCTCGCCTCTGGGGCTCCTCATGCCTTCGTTTCTTCGTCTTTTCTTCGGTCTTTTTACTCTCTCCTTCCGTCCCGTTTCTTCGGCAGTAAGACGGCGCGTCTCTAGCAGTGAAAGCTCGCCTCCTGGAAGGGCATGCCCCCGCTGGGGACCGCATCGGCAGCCGCGACTTCAGAAGCGACACCGCCCCAGCCCTGCTGCATCAGACGCGGAGACGGCGCTCGGCGGCCCGGGGGCGGCTGCCGCCTGCTGCCGCGGCTGCTGTCGTATTCTGTGCCGCGTTGTGAGCCACTGAAACGGTCATTCCTCTCCCACGATTCTTCACAGAAATATTTCCTCTAAGAACATCTGCTACTGTCTGGAACATATATATTTTTTTTTCTCCCCAGGACTTGACTTTGCACTCCCTGTAGCTGTCAGATAAGCGCCGTCTCACAGATTCTGTGACATAGCCTGATTTTCCTGACCACCTATCAAACGTGCTTGTGGCTGGAATCGCGTCGATCTGAATCCAAAACGTGCGCGCTGTCTTCCTTGCCAACAGACTTCTTAATTACGCAGGCTCCGCGGTGCTGCCGTTGCAAGGGATACTGTTTACGGTGGCTTTAGACATAAAAACGGTATCACTAGGTGACTTCTGCGGCTTTTCCTTGTTAGGCTGCCTTTGGCAAATTCAAAAGATTAATTGCAAGAATTCTGAGCCCTGCGAGACCCGAAGTCGCATGTCATTTCCCTGCCAACTCCCCGCCCCCTACCCCTGAACTCAGCTCTGGGACCCTCCACTGCACATGTCCCTCCCAGCCGAGTTAACTAGTTCTATCGTAAGGTTCCTGAGTTAACCTAGGGGTTTGGAGGTAGATTTGGGAGGTTTCGTTTCGAGCGCTCAGAGTGTGGCAAAGGTGTTTTCAGTGGTTTTCCCTCCAAACCTCTGTATTTCCTCTGTTTAAAACCTCTGCAGCTCACATATACACATGGCTGTATCTGAGACCTGCATTTATATTTGGGGGTTTGGTGGCCATACCATCCTTTTGAAAAACAATATGACTCTCGCCTTTTTTTTTTCTTTCTAAAAAAGGCTCAATTTGAGATCTGATAATCTCATTCCAAAAAATGAATTTTAAAGAGAAATTTCAAGCAAAAAATTACTATCTGCACAAAAGCATTCCTGGGAAGGTTTTTTTGTTTGGTTTGTTTTGTTTGATAAAAATAAAAAATAATATTATCTAAATATCGCAGTGTACAATTGTCACCACAGGGAACACCCAGATCATGGCCCTTATCAATATCCCACTTTGTTTTGTGTGTGACACACCATTGGCCACCATGAATGAATGAATGTTTTCCCCTGGGCATCAGCCCAGGAGTTGGGCACAGGGTTATTGTGTGATGATTAATCAATGACCAACAACATTCACATGATGTACCATTATGCACTTTGACTCCCAGCAGATCTGGAAGTCCCTGCCCATCACCCATCGGTCCCCGCTGGGGACAGGACAGGAGGTCTTCGCTCGCACCGAGGGCGCGGTCCATCTCTGCTCCTGGCTGCTTGGGGCTGCACGCTCCAGCTCGTAATGAGCACACAAGCCTGGCACAGTTGGTCTCTGTTGTGAGTGTGACTGGTCTCCGAGGAGACCGAGCGCATGGCTTTCCGGCCGGCGTCACGTGGGGCAGATACATCGCCCGCGGTGACGGAGGAGGAGCTGTCCTTTCAAACACGACGCAGGCAAACCGCCGCCGTCTCTCTCCACCCCGCCCCCGTCTCCTGTCTCCTTCGTCGCTTTCTCTAAGCAGTGTCAGACACGAGGGTAAAACGTTAGGGGCGGGGGGCAAAACTTGCCACCAGTGGCCAGCGTCCCCCGTTCCAATACATCTAATGGATCGAGCGAATGCGCAAACTGACCAAAGCAATAGAATAACAGCCCGGCAAGTGAAATACCATGCGGCTCTGAAAAATGATAATCCTGCAGACTCTAGCAACGTAGCAATGGTGTTGATATACGTTAACATCAGGCGAGAAAAGCAGAATGCAGAGCTGAGCATACACCGCGTTTGCTGCTATAAAAAAATAAGTAAACAATAGTGCATTGTTTTGGTGATGTTATGATTTTTTATTTTCTCACGATGGGATTCAGGACGCGCTACCCCCAAATATGGCTCCTTGGCATATCGATATTTGAAACAGAAGGAATTTGAGAAACCACAGGTACGAGAAGGGCTCTACGACCTTCCCCTGAAGCAGGTCTTGGGACCTTCCTGGGAGACGGCCCGTACCCCCGGATGGAAGGCGTACCCTCATCCCCAGGACGGGGACCCCGAGACGCCACACAAACAGGCCTCGCATGTGTCCCGCTTGGCCTCGCCTGGCCCCTTCCCGCCGTCCCATCACATCTGCCCGCCCTCCACCAATTGGGCTTAAAACCCCTCAGTTTATCTGCTTTGCAGGTCGCTTCCTTGGGAAGACCCCCACATCACGCATCACTTATGTTAAATCTATACGTGTGACTTTCTCCTGTTAAGCCGTCTTCATCAGTTTAATTTTTAAACCCAACCGGGGGCCCTAGGAGGGTTGGGGAAAACATTTTCCGCCCCTACACTTGTGGAATGTAATATTTAGAACAAAAGGGAACCTGTTTTATGATGTCGAATTTTATAGAATTCTTAACAAGTACCAGAATCAAAGAAAACACCTTGAATCAAAGAAAACGCCCTCTCACTCCAAACGGGAGAAAGTCATAACGTGCTTAAGACGAACTCCAATGTGATAACCAGAGGCAGTGTGCAGACCTCCTGGAGAATCTGATTCGAGCAAACCAGCCATAAGAAAGACTTTTGAGAAGGCTGGGGACATTCGATTACGGAATGGGTGTAAGTTGGTATTAAAAATTATTGTTAAGTTTTTAAAGGGTGATAATGGCATGGTGGTTATGCAAAAAAAAAAAAAAAGTCACCTGTTAAAGATCTGTTTATGCAGAGACCATGATGTTTGAGATTTGCTTTAAAGGTTTATAAAACTGCGGATTAGAGAGAGCATCATGAGACAAACTTAGAAAAATTTAGACAAAATTAAGAAAAATGATGACTGTCGAACTTGAAGTTAGTAAGTGGGCACATGGAAGTTTATTACACTTTTCAACTTTGGGGTATGTTGAAAACTTTCATAATAAAAAGGGGGAAAGCAATAACTCTAGCTGGCTATAGTTATGTAAATGAAATTAAGTCAACATCAAAATAATCTTGGGGTTCAAAGCATTAAATCTGAAAATTCAAAATTCTATTGACACTGAAAAATGAGATTTACTGATTTTTTCCCTTTGTTACCATTATTGTTTGTGCTGTTGATTCATATCTTTTAATGCTAGGGACATGTTTTCGTGTTTGTACTGCGACATATTAAAACTTATTTTTACTATCTTTAATTTCTTTTTATAAATCAACCTGTTTTTCACTTGTTGCTTTTTAACTGATTGAGCAATACATAAAGCTAAATCATCTAAATACGACTTAGTTCTTGATGGTATAAGAAATAATCATAACGTAAAAAGGAAGAATTGAGGATTTAGAAATTCAGAGATTACTCCTAGAAACAGAGAATCGATTGGTGGGTACCAGGGGCAGATCGATGGGCGGAGGTCAAAGGGGACAAACTTCCAGGGATAAGCGAGTGAGTTCTGGGGATGTGATGTACCGCATGGCAACTGTAGTTACATAACAACACCGTATTGTGTACGAAGTTGCTGAGAGTAGATCTTAAAATTTCTTATCACACCCAAACACAACAGAGTAACTATGCGAGATGACAGATGTGCTAACTATCCGCATTGTGGCAATCATTTTGTAACATATGTGTGTATCAAATTACGTTGTACACTTCTAACTTACACAATATTATATGTGGACTGTTTCTTACTAAACCTGGGAAAAAAATTAGAGATTATGCAAAATGCACAGAGAAAGCTGATGTTTCAAGATAACTTTGAGAAAGTAGCTTAGAGAAAGACATCACTGTATTTATTTCAGAGTTTCCTGGTAACCAAGGCCAGAAGAAAAACAGATTTTACTCAATGGTTGAAAATGAAATCAGACAACTTCATCTCTGTTTGTAGTGAAACTACGCTTATGATGAAATACAGTATCTCTCTAGAGATTATTCTTGGATATCGAGTAACGCTAAAAGAGCATTTTCAGTTGTTGTTTTATATAATACATGGAGATATAACTTAAATGGAAGCTTTTTGAATTAATTTTCTAGGAAGTTTGAAAATACATGGTTAATTTTAAGTCGGTAGCATCGATTCTCTGGAAGGTTAAGAAAACGTGCTGCAGGCCTTTTGTTTTCTGAAGATCTAACTCACATCTAGAAGAATCGACAAGCCGGTGTCGTGAGCCAGGCTGCCCTGCCATTCGGAGCGTTGGGGAGACCTGGGCAGTGGCTGGAGAGGCAGGGCTGCCTTCTCTCCCACACACTCTCAGGTCTGATGTCTCAATTTGGTTGACCATGGAAGCCATCTTCTTCACCTGCTTTTTATTTCTAAATGTGGTGTGCTTATTTTCTTTCTCCTTTCTTTTTCCAGACACATAGTTTGGAAAAGGCCGGACTGGGGTACGGCCGAAATGAGAGACACAAGTTCTACTGGCAAACATTGACAGCACCATGATCCACACGCTGTCGTTTAGAGCCAAACGTGCAGACTCCAGATTAACAAGGGGCTCACAGCAGGTGCCTGATTGCCTGATTCATCCTCTCCTAGCCTCCCCTGCCCCGGAAGGCACATGCGAAATTGCAAAATTGCAAGTGCACCAGAAGCTAAGAATATCAATTAAAGCTTGGCCCCAGTCTCAAAGGGATTTTTGCCAATGGTGGTGCAGACGAGGACAAACGGAGGCACTCTGATTAGCGGATGCACGATGTGGCTTCTGAAAGAGCTCCGACATCAGACGAGAGAGGGCCGGGCAGTCCAGAGGTGCCGGCAGGTCCTGGCAGTGAGCTCCAGCTGAGACACGAGTTGCATCCCGAGACGAAGGCCACTTTCTTCTCCCAACCACCTGCAAATCTGTTTCGTTTAAACAGTATCTGGAAATACTCTTCTCCTCCAGGTAGGAAGGGCCTAGTTAAACACCTACCAACACCGGATGTGGCTAATGGCCCTTCCACCTGCTCAGGCTCTGAGAAGGGAGTCCTTTCTGCACCTGAGTGGACAGAGAGGGGACAGGCCGGGGACGCTAGCGCTGCCTACAGCTCAGCTCTCGTGTGCTTCCCGAGCCTGGTTCTATTTGCGGCCGTGGGATTACCATTTTAGTGGATATGAGGTTGGTAAAGCGGCACTGAGTTTTGGGCAGATGGTGAAGTATCTCGCAACTGAGAGGAAATATTAGAAAGTTAAAAATAGGATATTATATCTTCCAAATTATAGCAAGAATTTAAAAAGACAGCCCATAAAGCAAAGATAGGAAAGAAAGAAAAATCAAAGGTTTACGAAAAACAGAAATTCATGAAAATAAGATGGCAAAAGTAAGGGCAAACATACTTTTTGAGACACTTAACAAGAGCATTGAAGTTTCTTTTCAGACTCTAAGAGTGGATCAAAAGAAAATGTGTATATTGTTGATATGAGACTGTCCTAAAATTAAAGAACAAAAGAGATTTCTTTTTAGGGGGAAGAAATATATTAGGCATGCACGAATCAAATAAAGCAGAATTTTTAAAAATGATATCAGACAAAATAATATGCAAGGAAAATCATTAGGTAGAAAAGATTATTTCAGATTATTGAAATAATCAGTGATACAGTTATGATGAAACTACAATAATTATGATCCTTCATGTACCAAATAAAATAGCAGTGGTATATTTAAAGCAAAGACTGTTAAAAATCTAAGAAGAAATTCACTATATATATATATATATATATATATATATATATATATATATATATATACACACACACATATATATCATTATACATGATATATATGTATATATGTATATATATACATCTATATGTGTGTGTGTGTGTGTGTGTGTGTGTATAGTGAATGAACCACATAAGGTTTCCTTTGAAAGTCAAGGAATGAATAGAAAATTTTAAGAAACATACAAAATTTGGACAATAAAATAATGACAGTTGATTAAGAGATCGTGATTATAATGTAGAGTCAAAACAAAAATACACCTTCTTTTCAAACATCTATAGCATATTTATAAAATGGCTATAAATAGTGCAAAGTAAAATCTTGAATTGCAAAAACGGTTATACCATGCGAACTTTACAATTAAACTAGAAATTATAACTAAAATTTAAGCAAAAGCAGCCAAATAATTAGAAAGCGTTGAATATTTATAAATAACCCTGAGGAGGAAAGGGTTTAATTCCTTGCACGTGCTGGGAGCTCTGCCGTTGTCAGCGGTTTGAGGCGCTGAGATCATTCATTGCCATTACAAAGACGCCTGTGACATTCGTGAAAACTGGGTTTTCAGAGCCTTTGCGGTAGCCCTGGGAAATGCTGAAACCATAACTTAAGGGCAAAAAAGATGACAGAACAACATAGAGCACATGCTCCTAATTTTTTAGCTACAAATTTTTAGAAAGAAAGAAAGGAAGGAAGGAAGGAAGGAAGGAAGGAAGGAAGGAAGGAAGGAAGGAAGGAAGAAGAAACATGAACCAGTGTTGACAGTGACTATGAGGCAAAATTATAGGCAATTTAAATTTGTTGTCATAATTCAGTGACCCAGGGGTTTCCACTGTCTGGTCTTGAGACTCTGGTCTCAGACCAGAAGCAGTTTTCTGCTTCTTGGAGCCTAGGCCGACACAGGAAGTGTCCGGTACATCTTTATGGAGTAAGTGACCGTGAACGTGTTCACCTGTTTGCACAGATACATCTTTGGAGACTCACAGGACGCTGGCGATGAGTTCACACTCGGGAGAGAAAGACTGGAAGGTTGATTAGATGCCCACCAAAGACTCACCTTTATTATATGATGTTCAATTTTCAGAGACTTTTTAGAGCATGCCTTTGTTTCCTTTCAAACACGTAAATCAGAATTTCACATAAAAAGAGAATGGCGTCATATTCTGGCTCCGAGCTTACCGCCCAAATGGGGGACACTCAAAGACAGTGTTTGGTGCAAGGGCTTGGGAACCCAGCGAGGGTCTCAGTGTGAACCGAGGCCACGTACAAGTAGCTTGTCACTCACGCTGAGGGTGCCAGCCAGGTAAGCCTGCGGGAACAGTGGGGTGGGAAGATGCCAATAATCGACATTTTAATAAAAGCACCGTCATCATTATGGAAGAAGGAGAGAGACTCCTAAAACAGGACTTCCTTCCACTGGTTTTACAGTTTGGTGCTTTGCATATCAAAAGAACATTCTAGGATGAAAGGGTCACCTCAGGCTTGGGGCTCACCCAAAGACAGAAAGACTCAGGGATTTCAAGTGCTCCTTGGGAGAGGCAGTGTGTCTGGTGTCTCTAAGTGATGGAGTTGTCACCTGCCACCCCCTCCCCCCAGGAGGCTGGGTCCTTGGGCAGACCCGGGGCCCTGGCACTGATGCCCGCAGCCTCGACCCAGGCCCGGCCGGCACCAGCAAGGAGCAGGCCCTTGGGTGCACCTGCAGCAACAGCGTCCAGGCTCCGTCTCCAGTCACCGCTCACAGCATAGGACTGGGAGGGAGGGGAGTCTCCAGGTGTCCCCTTGAAAGAGTTGGGCAGGGAAACTTCTAGAATGAGGGATCAGAGTTCCCAGAATAGTGGAGAGCCCTAGGAAAATGGCTTATGACTTTACCTTGACCTTGGTTTTCCCCGTGGTCGCATGGCCAGGAAAACATGGATCACACCCAAATCACCCATTAGTCATATTTCTAGGAAATAATCCCTCTATGGGACAAAGTGTCCACAGAGCACTAGGGACTGTAGCAGACAACTGGCCAGCTTGCTGCCCAGCGTAAACACATTTAGCCTGGTCAGTGGTCTCTGCGCCTTTCAGCGCCCTGAGCCCCCGGCGTGCCCATGTGCCGAGGCAGTTACCAGAGTCCCTGGCTGGAGAGGACCCAGATGACTCGCGAAGGACAAATCCGGGTCACCCAGACAGATGGGGAGAGCAAGGAGGTCCAGGAAAAAGGAGCAACGCGCCGTGCAAACAGACGCCCCTGGGGAAACGTGGGCGTCGGGACAATTCCGTTCAACACCCTTCGGGGTGCGATGCTGGTTTCGGTGGTTTCCTTCGGGATGAAGGTAATTCCACCTTCGTGCTGGCCTCTGAAGACCGGTGCGGGCTGAGAGGTGTATCTGAGTTGGGACAGGAGTTTACAGGACAATTCCTCCCCGACCTTGGCAGCTGGCTGCCTGCCCCTCTGCGAGGAACACAGTCCGGGTCTCCCAGCCCCCTCCCCCTAAGGGGGCGCGTGCTGCCGGGCTGCGTGCGCACGTGCGGTCTGTCCCCCGAGGCTCGGTGTCCGGGTGTCCGGTGTGGCTGCGGCCACAAGCCCCAGGCTCTACGACGCGCGGTTTCAGTACCCGGTGTGATTTCCCGGGCTCTCCCGCACCCCGCCTCCTGCCAGTGACACTGTTAGATGTCCCCTTTCTGAGGCTGCTCGGGACGCGGGCCCACGCGCCCCTCTCCAGCCAAGCGAGTGGGGCGCTCACGGTGGAAACCCCCTTACCGGAGGCATTTACCGGAACGCTCTTGGTCCGATGCCCTCATTTCCAGGTGAGGAAGTTGAGGCGTGGTGCCTTGCTCGGGGTCACACGCCCCATGGCATCGAGGTCATGGGACAGGACCTGCCGCATGGACAGTCACCCGGGACCCCACCTCGAGGCGCCCGTGCTGACTTTTAACGACCTGTGTTGTGTGTGTTACGTGCCGTCCAGTCGGCTCTGACTGTAGTGACCCTGTGGGAGTGACTCTGGTCCGTGAGGTGCCGTCCTCAGCGGCCCTGCTGGGCTCCTGGATACTCACGCCCACGGCTTCTGTCACGGAGCCCGTGAGCCTCTCTGCTCTTCCTCTTTCTCTTTTGCTCTCTATTTCCCAAGAACTATCGCCTCTTCCAAAGAACCCTGCCCTTCCCGCGCTGCCCGAATGGGACGTGGTGGTGTCATTTGTCCCGGCGTGATGCTTCAGGCTTGCTTTGCTCCAGGACCCGCCTGTTGTTCATCCCTCTGGAGATCCAGCGTCTCTATAAAGCTCTCCTCCCCCAACCCCATATTGTAAACGAATCATGGTTTTCCCTGCCGGACTCTTCGCTGTCCACCTTGCGCGTCTGTACGGAGGGACGGGAAGGCGAGGGCGTGGATGGCAGAATCCTCGGTCTCTGAGGACACTTCCTGCCCTGGGTGACCGTTCCTGGTTCTTTTCTCTGCCCTTCCGAGTCTCAGCCGTCTCGTGATTTCTTGTCTCGTGATTTCTTTCATCTCCCTGGAACCGATGCCCGAACCGAGGTGAGTGACAGTTTCGCCCTTTCCGTCGTCTGGGCTGAGGTCGTGTGTTTCTTCTCTCGTCGCGATTTCCGTCTCCTCGGTGTGCCAGGGCAGTGCTGCTCTGGCCCTTCCGTGTCCACCGGAAGTCATTTCACGTCTCTGCTGCTGACAGGCGGGTCGGGCGCTCAGGCCCGCGGCTCCTGTCATGGAGCCTCTATCTCTAACCTGCTCTTCCTCTTCTCCGTCTGCCTTCCATTTTTCTTTTTTTTTCCTTCTTCTTTATTATTTATTCTGATTTATGCCTACAGCACCTGGTCTTCCTAGGTGGTCTCCCATCCAAGTACTAACCAGGCCCGATCCTGCTCAGCTTCCGAGATCAGACACGGGGCTTGTGCAGTGGCGTGGTCGTGGACCATGGACCGTGGCTCCCTGGGGTGGGAACTCAGGACCTTCTGTGTGTATAGCAGACACGCTCACCGCTGCACTATGGAGCCACGTCCTGTCTTCTCACTTTTATCTTGAAATTCTTAATTATTGTTGAACAAGAGGCCCCACGCGTTCCTTTTTGCACGGGCCCTGCAATTACGCAGCTGGTCCTGTGGGCTGGCGCGGGAGGAGAAGGGGGCCCCCTAAATGGTCTGGTTCATTCCCTGCCACCCCACCCTGACAGCTGAGTGCTGAGGGGCCAAACCCACACATTCCCTGCTGTGATGTTCAAATGGAAAGGCCTGGGGGCTCCTCCTCACCCCGACAGATGACACCCCAGATTTCCCGGTTGCTGTCTCATTCCCCCTTCACCCCAAGCAAGAGAGCTGTAGCTTTTTCTTCCTGTAAAAACTGCCTCCTGAAATACTTGGTGGCTGTCCTCCCTGGGGTACAGATGGAGGCTCAGAGTGTGTGAGGACAAATTGGCAACCCAGCCAAGACAGGAAAAGAGGTCAGGAGGACTCAGAGAGATTTGAGAAAAACATGGTGGGTAAAGGGTCCTGCAAACGCAGAGAGAGCTGGAACTAGGAGACGCCCTGAGACTACAAGGTGACTCGATTCAGACGCTCTGCCCCACTCTGCCCCACGTTCTCCTCGGGGAGACCTGTGCGTCTCTTTCTAAGGAGACGGTGATGACAAGAAGCAGAATGTTTCTTTCCTCCCCAGTGATAGGGCTTCTTAGCCGCTGTCACTCACCTGCTGCCTTGTAGAGGAAAAAGGGTGTCTTAAGTAGACTGTTTTTTGCCACGAAGGGTAGCTTCTCAATAACTTCATCCGCATAACCCCCCGATATCCATAAGATGCCCGTTTCCTGGCGTCTTAGACCTCACACTCATTCTCGTCGAATTACTCCATCGAGAGGGAACTATCTGTCTCACGGCAATGCAACCCCCTCACCCCATCAGCCAAGACCCCTAAGCTGCAGAGTAATCCAGGAGGGGAAAAGGCAGGCTGGTTCGCAGAGATTCGGGGACACGTGCACACGCATGGCACCGCTCACACCCTGGGCCCAAGGTGGGTTCCGACCCAAGAAGCAGGTTATCAGCGGCGGTTTACAAACCAGACTGTTATAATACCAGCCTCTCATTTGACACTCAATCGGTTTAATCATTTGGGGAAGACATCAGTGAGAAAAAAAAAATAATAGTTAAAAAACATACGACCACTAATTTCAGAATGCAACTTCCAGGAAAAAAAAAATTGCCCATGTTCTTAAATAATGCACGTTCTGGGAGGCCCTTTGGAAGGTCCAGAATTTTCTCAATGTCACGCTTTAGAAGAAGATGCAGGTGTACAGGCCAGGATCTCGTCCCATGGGCATCGAGAGATGGTGGGACAGTCTGTTACCCAGCTGCCCGGCCAATGAACTGTTTCTTCTTGAGGAGACGGCACTAGGTCCCTTGTTAAGACTCAAAGGCAGATGAGAAGTGGTGCCTGGTGGCTGTTTTTTCCGATTCTGTTTCAATATTAGAAAATTCTGTGGCAATTATGTTTCATTAACACCATCTCTGTGGCGGGCTGCTGAATCTCAGTGCTGTGATTCATCCCCACGAAAAGTGTCTGTTTTTTGAAGACGTGGGAGTTTCCAAAGCAGTTTGTCGATGTGTGCAATTTCCAGTCTTTCCTCCCAGATCGCCAGGAAGCCAGGCCGGTGTGCGGGGCGCCAGAGCTCCCAGACTGTCCCTCAAGGAATGTCCCTGAGGCCCCCCCATCCGGTGGTTCAGCATCCCAGGGCTTCTCAGCAGCACCTGCCTTCACGCTGTCACCTCTGAGCCCCGTGAGAGCTGTCTGCGGCCCAGACGGCACTCGGATAAAGGAAGGGCAGGAAGGCGGAGAGATCCGGGGCGCGTGTGCCGGCGCCTGGCTCCGCCTGCCCTGTGCAATGTCCTCAGGCGAGAAGTTTCCACGGAGCCCCTCTGCGGTGGGCAGGAGGACGGGAGCCCTCATCCCGGCCATCAGCAGCATACGACGGGGGCGTGGGAACCCCAGAGCCAAGCAGGACTGGAGCCGCCACCCTTCGGGGGCGAGCCCTGTCACCCGCTCTGCGTTTCCGTGGGAAGACGAGGAAAGGAGCTGTGAGAGGAAAAGCAAGTTGCGTGAAGCCGCACAGCCAGGACGTGTCCTCCGCACTGGGACGCCAGTGCCCGAGGCTTCCACTCTCCACGGCGCTAGCCCCCAGCGGCTCTGCTGCAGCGGGAGCCAGCACCTTCTGCGTCTGCATCGCTGTCTCCCCGACTCGAGGCTTCTATTGCCCAAGCCCAGGCGACTGGAGAGGGGTGGGCTGTCTCCCTGCCTGTGGAGAGTCGACTTCCTGAGGTCCGCGCAAGTCAGAAACCGCCGAACTCGTCCACGATCCAGTTCTCCAATGTCTCTCACGCTGTCATCTCCTCTCTCGCCCGCTGGGGTGTCTGTCTGTTTCTCCCTCCCCGCCCCCACCCCAAAGTAACTGGATGTTGTTCTGGAGAGAACAAAACCAGACATACAGAGCCGACCTACCATCTCAGCCAAGAACTCCCTTTCCTTATTCTTTTCGACTGTACTTGACGATTCAGGTGGCAGGTCTTGGCCAGAGGTCTTTGGCCTGGGACCAAGTACCCGTGGACATGAGCCGAGTTTCCCATGGAGACCAAGCGCAAGCAGTTGAAGGAGTCATTTTCAGAGTTCCAGTGTGCTAAACAGAACTCTTTTGGGAATGCTCTCATGATGGCCGTGAGGTACCCCCTCCCACAGCCCCGTTTACCCACTTCATAAAGGAACAGCCTCTTCCCTGCCTACAGGGCTCTGTAGGAAAGGACAATTCTTCATTGGTCTTGAAAATGTGGATGGCTCAAGTGACTGATAACAAGTCATTTTACAAGCCAGGTGATGGTGTCTAAATGTTTGCTTTCAGAACAATCATCAGTTGATTGATTGTTAAAATTATTTTGTTCCTCATGAAAAAGTGCTACATGATTTTAGCACATAACTCAGAAGTTCAAAGAATTGATTGGCACTGATTGATTAAAAAAAAACTTTGTGTACAAGGGCAACATTCTAAGTTCTGATAGCTATGAAAATGAAAAATAAGAATCGCTTTCATACTGAATTCCAACTTATTCTAGCAGTAGAATACTCAGGCACACCAACTAATTGAAAATTGAAATAACGCCATCCATCTCACAAACAGATGAAATTCTGATAACATTCCCTCTTCATGTTTAACATTTATCCACCAAAATGTGGAATCTATTTGTGTTTTGCTCAATTCTCTGCTGCTAATAATTGTAATGATAATGTGGTCCAGAGGAAATTTTTAGCATCTAGATGCTTATGGTCACAGGATATTAAAAACATATTCCAGTTCCTGTTCATGGGCACATTCGTTTTGGATCCGGAGACGTACAGTCAATAAAATATTTCAGAGCATAAAACATTTTATGTCAGATGAAGTTCTGTGGGAATGGAAACATGAGTTCAAAGAGATAAGGAAGGATGCAAACTTGCCAATCGCTGAAGAAGAGCTTTTGTTGCTGGTTTTGATTTAATGGATAATACTGTATATTATATTAATTCAGTATGATGTTTAGAGTCTATTGGATAATTTAAGAGAGTGATGTTACAATTTATTTTTAAGTGCCAATAGTTAAAATTTACTGGAAATTTTATCTGTTACAACTCTTTAAACTTACAGGGAAAAAATAATAGCTTAAAAATGTGGAAGGGGTGCATCAGTTTACAAAATTTACTTGTTGCTGAGTCCTGCTGCTCTAGTAGTTAGTACTGAGTGGGAATTTAGTCAGGGGCTGGTGGCAGGGAAGTTCCTAAGGGCCGAGTTTAGACTGGCCCCCCACATCGATGTGTTGGAAACAGTTCTATCTAAACTCTCTCTACAGTTCAAGTGTGAATGTGGAAGGGTGTGGCTCTTGGGATGTCTCACCCATCATCAGGAGTGCTACTCTCTGGGGTTACCCAGAGCACTTTTTCTATATCCCTCATTTGACTGTTTTACAGCAGGTCTCATAGGTATTGGGGCAGGGAAAGCTTTTATTTCTTGAAAC
The DNA here is from genome assembly GCA_003508835.1 of Eonycteris spelaea. Taxonomy (NCBI): domain Eukaryota; kingdom Metazoa; phylum Chordata; class Mammalia; order Chiroptera; family Pteropodidae; genus Eonycteris; species Eonycteris spelaea. The sequence continues at coordinate 1,330,034 of PUFA01000034.1, read as the reverse complement.
TTTTTCATGCTGGAAGTGGTAGCTAATGCAATAAGACAAAAAAGGAGATAAAACGTATACTGATTAGGGAGGAAAAAATAAAATTGTCATCGTTTGAAAATAGCATGTTTGTCTATGTAGAAAACTTGAGAGAATCAAAAAGAACAACAAAAAAACCCCGCCTGAAACTAATAAGTAATTGTAGCAAGTTTGCAGGATACAAGGTAAATATACAATAGTCAATCACTTTTCTATATAACAACGAACCGAGTAGAATTTAAAATTAAAAACACAATGCCATTTAATCAGCATTCAAAAAAGAAAATAGGTATGTTTGGCATGAATCTAACAAAAATATGAGGGAAACTACAAAACTAATGGAAGAAATTAAAAAAAAAAAAACTAAATAACTGGAAAGACATTTCATGTTCATAGGTAGGAAGGCTCAATTTTGTCAAGACGTCAATTCTCCCCCGCTTGATCTATAGAGTCAACCCAATTTCACTAAAAATCCACGCAAGTTATTTTGTTGATTTCAGCACGCTATTTCGAAGTCTCTCTGGAGAGGCAAAAGACCAACAAGAAGGAGAGCGGAATCGGAAGATCGACAGCTCTCGCCTCGTATAAAGCCGCAGTGACCAAGGCAGGCGGTGTTGGTGAAAGAATACACACACACAACAACGGCATAAAACAGGGCGTTCGGAAACAGACTCGCGTTACACTGCCAACTGATCCTTGGCAAATGTGCAGAGGCAACACAGTGGAGAAAAGACAGTCTTTTTAACAAACGGTGCTGAAAAAATTGGACATGCACCTACCGAAAAAAATGAAGCTAGGCATAGAACTTAGACTCGTCACAAAAATTATGAAAAATGGGTTGCGGGTCTAAAGGTAAAATGCAAAGCGATAAAATTCCTAAGAGGCAACGCGGGAGAAAATCTGGACGACTTTCGGTAGGGCGATGACTTTTTAGCTGCCACACCAAAGGCATAGTTCATGAAACGGATAAGTGATAAACTGAACTTCATTACAATTAAAAACTTCTGCTCTGCAAGGACTCTGTCAAGAGAATGAAAAGATGACAAGCCACAGGCCGGGAGAACATATTTGCAAAAGAGATGCTTGATAAGAAATCCAGAAATATAAAACAAAACTAAACAAAACCCTTAAAACTCAACGATAAGAAAATGAGTAACCCCGTTTAAAAAGTGGGCAAAAGACCTGAATGGACACCTGACCAAAGAAGATATATAGGTCATAGATAAGCGTAGAGAAAGATATTTCCCACCACGTCCTCAGGGAAACGTGAGTTAAAACAATGCGGTACCACTGCACTCTTGTTAGAATGGGGCCCGTCTAGAACACTGACAGCATAAAATCCTGGCGAGGAGTGAAGCACAAGAGCTCCCATACACTGCTGGGGCGGGGGGGCGGTGCAAAATGATGCAGCCACTTTGCAACAAAGTTTGGCCGTTTCTTAGAAAATGAAATATTCCCTTACTACGCAATCAGGCAACTGTGCTCCTTGTTGTTTACTCAGAATTGAAAATTATGTCCGCAGAAGCCTACACATGGATGTTTGTAGCAGCTTATTCATAATTGCCAACACTGAGAAGACCCAAGATGTTCTTTAGTAGTGTGATGAATAATACATGGTGATACATCCCGTCAGTGACTATTACTCGGCGCTAAAAAGAAAGGAGCTGTTCAGTCATGAAAACACGAGGGGAAACGTAAATGCAAATCATGCTACGTGGAAGAGGCCAGTCCAATAAGGCTACAGACTGTCTTCTCTCGAGTTTGTTTTTACTAAATTCATCGTGCAATAATCCCTGTGTCTCATGTTACCTTAACCGAGAGTCTGAGTTTTCTAAGTCATTGTCTATTAAAAAAAAAAAAAACGGAAAAGAAAAGGAACAAACAAGGAAAGAACACGGCATTCTCTTTTGTGCCCACTCTTGACTCCCTTCTCGGGCCCTGGACCCCCCGGGCTCTTGTTCTCGGGGGCCCAGTGGCCCCGTTGGTGCCCTGCTAAGGACCGGCTGCCTTCCTCTCTGGGGTCCCCTCACTGCTCGTGCCGCTGCGACTGGTTTCTTGAGACTCGGTACAGTGGAACAGGTCACTGTGCTTATTTTCTTTTTCAATGAGACATGCACTTATCGAAAAGTTGTTTTGTTTTGTTTTGTTTTTAATAGTAGTGCAATTCTGGTAATTTGTATCACAAATATGACTGGAGTTGGTTTTTATTTTGCTTCTTGAGGACACACAATAGCAGTTTTCTTTCTACATTACCTGTGCGCTGGACAGGCAATTATGTGGCGACTGGTAGGTATGGATTTTTTTAAACGTTTAGTGTTTTATGTCATAACTGCTTGCAGGCTTTCAGATGGCTATCCATCATCCTGCTGCACAAACAGTGGCATCTGTGGGCTTTCTTCACCTTCTGGCTTCAATGGCGGTGGCTGTAAAAGCCGGAGGGGACCCATGGGGTCCTGGGGCCCCGCAGTCCCAGAATCTGTTCAGGAGACACTAATTTTGAAAGACGGTCTTTGCCAAAGGGGTCCAGTGGTCAGACCCACAGATGTGCAAAGAACCAAGAGAAGTCCTGCAGTAAAGAAACATCTTTCACTTAGTTTAACCCAGAGTTTTCCAAACACGTTATCACATAACCCCCTTCTTGCTGAGTGATAGCGCAGGTCTGAGAAACACTTAGAGAAACACACGGCCTTCCCTCGCGCCTCACAGAGGAGTCTCTCCGTTTCATCAGTGAGTGGTGAACTGAAAATTACATGGAAGCCTCATGTCAATCACTTGAAGTCGTTTACCATTGCGGCTAGTTTACGGTGCGATCCAAATGTAGACGTGACCTCACGATATCACTGGAGATGTGCCTCTCTCCCGAGTGTGAGTTCAGCCGATCTCCACTTTTGTGTTTATAAACCGTGACTCTCTCCAGGGCTTTAATCTCTGCGTTCTTGTTGCCCATGGACACCTGCAGGGCGTGTGCCTTGCCGGACTCCGCAGGTGAGCTTCTGGGGCTGTTCGGCAGCTATGTTTGTGGAACTTCTCGCAAGGCGTATTTCCACACGGTGCACTGCAGGCTCATGGGGTCTACTGGTGCCCACTGGTCCAGAGGCCAGGGTCCTGCATCATTCACCTGTGTGGACCAGTCCATCTCCTTCTTCCCGAGGCCAATGCTACATGTCAAAGCTCAGGGGCTCTGGCACAGTGCTTGGAGCTATGTTTCCAGGAAAGAGGAAGCCAGGGTTCAGGGCTTTTTTGGTTTTGTTTTGATTTAATCCTCCTTTGTTCAATCAATAAGGACAAGCATTTTCCAGAGAGCTCCCGGGGCTTAGGAGTCCAAAATCACACCGAGAAAGTTAACAGCTGCCTGTGGCCAGGTGACAGAGGTGCCCCAGGACCTGGATTTCTCAAATCGAATCTGTTGAGTCTTATCAAGGATGCTGCACACCAGCTCACCAGGTTACAATGCACATTCCTGCAGATCAACTGTGAGAGCAGTAGGGGCGAGTCCTGGAAACTTTTTAAAAAATAATAACTAAATACTATAAATTAAAAAAAAAAAAGTCCCCCAAGCGATTGTTTTGCTCATGAAAGTGTGAGATGGTTCGTTTCCAGAGGTATAAACCCCCTTGTTCTGTACCAATCTGTGATGGTAAGTGTCAGATAATATCTCTTCTGTAAGTACACCAGCATATTGTCTTCCCTTCCTCCCTCCGTACAGTTAGTTGCTCGAAAAGCTGTCACGGTCCGCTCACCGACTCCATCCGCCCCTCACTGCTTCGGACTCTGTAATCTCCTCTTCTGTTCCCAGGAGCAACCTCCCCGCCCCCACCCAGCTTCGAAGTCTGGGAGAGAACAATAAAAGTCCCCTTCGAGCTGCTTAACATAAGCCGGACCAGAAGGACACAGAAGCCTTCCTTTACCCACGCGCGTATCCCCGTGTCCCGCAAACGCCCTGTAGGAGGACAGACACCAGCGCCTGCTGTCGCCCGCGTTCACGGGGCGTGCCAACGCCATGTCGTGCGACGCAGCGCGGTCATCACCAGCGTTTCATGGGGCTGTCCAAACAACGGAACACGTGTCCATAGCAGTGGCCCCAGGTTAAACACTCTGGCTTCCTGAGGGAAAACGTAGAAAGGGTCGTTTTACCCAGGCTTACGGTCTAGGCACAAAAATGCCCCCCAAATAACAAACAGACCTTGTTCATGCGTAGACTCAGCAGGAAGACAGGTTGGGGGAGGATTTGGGCTTGTGGCAATTTTCCTAAAAGGGCGTGAGTGTCATCTTACTCATAAAAACATAGAAGTAAACATTTGCTGGGCACCTACTATGCGTCACGAAGATAGTGTATGCGCCACACGCATACGATAGTTTACATTTATTAAATACGTATTATGTGGCAGGCACACGGTCAAACGGTTGACCCACTTAATACACAGGTTCATCTCACTTAACCCTGACGGCGAGAGGAGACAAGTGTTCAAGAACGCCCACTCGACGGGTGCAGCAACTGAGGCTCACGGTGTCTTGGGGTCACAGCCATAAACTTCCGAATTAGAAATGAAAACCAAGCCTGGGTGAGTCTAGGCTCCACTCCTTCCATCCCATTCATTATCCGTTGTTTATTATCGTCTTCCTGGATGGTGCCTGTTCTTGTAACTGAGATGGTCCATGGTCCTGGAAGGGGAAGCCAGCATGGTGAAATCACGTGGGCACGGTTCCCGGAGAGCCGGCACCTCCGGGTGCCCATTGCAGGCACCTCCGGTGACCTGCCCCGGGCGCCGCCCGATGGCCGGGTTGTGTTTCTCTGTCTGCACGGGCTGCTGAGACTCAGCAGGCTTTTGTCCACCAGTCAATCAACAGTGGCCCCCACACGCGGACAGGGCCTTGGGAGAAACCCGGCCGCTTACTCCTAGAGGCACGAGCAGGTGGGCGGCGGGTTTGCCTTTCTCTGCCGAGATCTTCGGAGCGAAGTGGGGTGCCTCTCTGGTGAATCCCGACTCCATTTCGCTTGTTTCCGCTCATCGCAGAGAGGATCCACAGGTAACCATGACTCTCCGCTGAAGGGCCACCACGTGTTGCTGAACGACTGGCGTTTTAGACCCTGATGCTGGATCCTGGTTTCGTCCACCGTGGGAGGGAGAGGGCTGCCCATCAAGCCATCGGCTCGGTCTCGCGCTGTGGAGCGCTCCGGGACCGTCATCACGTCGCCAGTCAACCTAGATGATTAAGCGCGGGCTTAGAACGAGGCAGCAGGAAGAGAAGCAGCACCCAGCGGGGCTCGCCCTGAGCTCCCCCTCCGGCCGCAGGGCAGGTTCGGTGCAGGGTTTACCAAAGCAATGAGGGTGAAGGTCAGTGTGGCCTCCGGCCTGACTGTTGGTTCGTCCTGCCAAAGTCACGGCGGCCCCCCCATAACAGGAAGAACCCCCCTCCCCCCCCCACCCCGCTGGAAGCTGAGGGTGCAGAAGAGCAATGGGGCGTCTGAGGCTGGAAGGCGACCCCCGCCCGAGGGTGCGGGCGGCTGTTTCGCCAGCACCGCATTTCCTCGGGGTGCTCCTCTGGAACCACAGAGGTCACGTCAGCAGGGGGTGCGTGACCCGTGCTCGGGACGTGTTGGGTGAGAAAAGGCGTCTTCCCTACAGGACCGCTCAGAGCTTCTACTGTCACCAGCAGAATTTTCCAGACTTATTGGAAGCACAGTGGGGGATGGGCGACACGGGAGTGTGCCAGTGTGAGTCCGCGTGTGTGTGAGTGTGATATGCCACACGTGTACGTGTAGCGTCCCCCAGGGGCCCCACTGGGAAACGCTACGATGGAGACATTCGCCCACAGCACCTCTTTTCTCTGGGTCCACAGGTCAGCCTCTCTCCTGGCTGCAGATCTCACCCCCACGACCCATGCCGGCGACATCCAGGAAACATCTCGGGCATCAGAAATCTCCCGGTCGGTTTTCTGGAGATCCGTAGAAAGCCTCCGGGAAGACGGCAGCTTTGAAGAATTTTTGCTGCCCCGAGCAGCAGGGATGGTAAACCTCGGCATCTGCAGAACAGCAGCCTGCCCCGCCAGTGAGGAACGCAGGACTGTTTATGGTTAAGGAGCCACGATCTGTGCTCTTGTGACGAACTGCAAAGAGACATAACCGAAGATTGACGTGGAGACAGCTTCTTCCCTCGCCTCCTTCCAAGGGCCCTAAAAAAAAAAATCTTGCAGAGCAGTTTTGAACAAAAGTGATTGCTTCGACCTTTATGTTAAAGAATGACCTTCTCCTTCTAGTGTGAACTAGTGATCCCGCCATGGTGTCCATACCTGCCCTTTGGGACCCTCTCCCTCGGGTCTGCCATGTGCAGAAGGCGCCGGGCTGGCCGGACACCCCCAACCCCGGCTTCATTTAGTTTATTTGCAGAGGTCGGGTTTACTGCTCTACCCCTCCCCGCCCCGCGCCCCGGCGGAAAACCTGACTCACACGCAGCCCTTCCAACCTGTAGGGTGGAAAATTTCAGAGGGCTGGGCGGAGCCCGGCTTAGCACCTGGGAATCTGTAGCAAACCAGAAACTCGAAAGGGGGAGGTCTCAGAAGCTCCCTTGAGAAACAGCCATTATGTTTTGGTCACACGCAGAAAGCCTCGGTGAGGGTTCAAAGCTCATCTTCACTTTTGCTTACGTTTTTAGCAAGCCTTGGAAAGTATGCTAATGAGCTCGCCAAGCCACAGCATCTGGAACAGTCTCTGCCAGCAATGACTTTCAATTCGATGCTTAGCTAAGGTCAGAACCTGGACCCATGAGTGGGGGGCTACTCAAGAGAGAACATCTCTGTGGAAAAGAATGAGTCTGAAATCTCCCAGAGTTGCCGATGAAATGACACTTCTTTGATTGACTAGGAATCACATCAGAAAATGCAGAAGGTTTGAACTATGCAGCCTGGGCGACAAGTTGTTTGATGGATAAGCGCTCAGGTTTTCTGCCTAATGAAGCACGGTTGTGTGTGTGTGTGTGTGTGTGTGTGTGTGTGTGTGTGTGTGTGTTGTATTTTTGTTTTCTGTGTGTGTGTTTTTTTTTCTTTGAGCACTATGTTTTAAACTCTGTCTCAACCTGAAAGTGGTTTTTCCTTTCACAAGAAAGATATGACTCCCCATGATTCCACACCCCACCCCTGGCCCTGAGTCCAGGCCCTAAGAAGGCCCAGCTCAGAGCTCTACCCTTGCAGAAACTTATTGCTCAGAGCGAGCTAACCTGTCGGGCTCTGAGCGGTGCAGACTACGGCAGGGGTCAGGGCTGCCGGCCTCCCTGGTTTAATTGGCGAAGATTCTGCTCTTTGAAGTCTCTGTGGCTGCAAAGCTGACCTTTGAGCGTTTACAGATCACAGGACCCTGTCTTTGGTGATAAGCCTCCCGTTTTCAGAAGGTCCACACCGTTCTGCTGGCCTCTTTGGAGTAACTGGAATGCAATGTTTACCTTTTCCCTATCTTGATGCAAATTCTTGTCTACATGTGAAGATGATCAGGGGCTGGAAGAGGCTTCACTGCTTTAGGCCAGTAGAGCCTGGTTCTCCAGGAGTGGGCCCAGAGTGTGGCTGGATGGAATGACAGGGAAGGTGTCTTGACAGCAGTCTGAGAATAAGCATTGACCCTTTCACACTCCAGGTCACCTCCTTGGCCTGGGAGGGGTCAGGGCCCCTGTTATAAAGAAGAGTAAAAACGAAGATTTACAGGCTTTCCAGAACTGAACCCAACAATTATGGATACAACAGTTTGGTAGATCCACTTAAGGTTTTATTGTTTTTAACTTTTTACATTAACGCTCACAGAAGTGCAATTTTAAATATACAGTTTTCTAAGAAGTTTGTATTTTTTCATTAAGTCCTTTAAAAAGTCCTATAAATTTTCCCACTCAAAAAATCCAGTCATGAATTTTCATTACTGTTATTCTAGCACGAAACTGTAGTATTTTATATATTATTATAAAATACGGAAAACATACAAATCAGAAAAAAAAAAAGTCTTTGGATTTCATCCCTCTGAGATAACCACCATTAATCATTGGTATAACTCAGGCCAAAAATTTTGTCTGCGCATATGAAGTCTTTTCTGTTTGTAAAAACAATTTAGGCAAGGGACTTCAGAGCTGGCTTTGGGTACGTAAAAATAATACACTTTTAAAAGTTTCGCAGCCTAGGTTATACTCTGTATCTAAATGGCAATTTGCCTTCTTGTTAACACCTTCATAGAATTTCACCAAATGGATGTTTCATAATAGATTAAACTAATTCCCAATTAATTTTGCAATCAAAAACAATGATGCAATGAGATTTCTCAAGGCAATAGCTTTGCATATTTATGTTATTATTTCCATAGGCTAAATTCTGAGAGAATTGTTGAGCCAGAGTACGTGCATCGTTCAACTCGAGACCTTTACATTTTGATTTCCCTGCCGCCTTTGAACGTACGATTACCCCGATGTGTACATGCACCCCCCTGATAGTTTTTGCATCTCCTTTGCCAGCCCTAAGGATTATCACCCTCTTCAGTTGCAATGGAAGAACACACTCTTCCAGCGACTATCTCCTGAGTCCCGGTTATGTTTCTGCTCTATTTTTCTCCATAATTTTCTTTAATATCCAAATCGAAATGTACAATTGAAGTGTAAGTGCTAAGTAGCTTCCATGGTTGAGAGAAACGACGTACGACCAAAGGGTAAAAAAGGTTAGCGACGATCATAATGCAAGAGAACGTCTGGCTTCCGCTTCCTGCACAGCGGGAACTTGCTTTACGGCAGCCGCCCCCACACTTTTGCAGCATTGCGGGTGTCAGGCCCCGTGCGTCGTCAGGGCCCTCGCTTTACGGCAGCAGCCATCTCAATTTTGCAGCATCGCGAATGTCAGGCCGCCTCTTGCGTCGTGTAAATTGCTTTGAAAAAGCCATTGCTTTGCTGCGCGCGACCTCGGGCTCCTGTCTGGTTGAAAGAACTTGCTTTACGGCGACGCCCGCCACGCGTTTGCCACGCCGCGGACACGGGCCGCGGTCGCCGGTAGGGAATTTGCTGGATGCTGGACCGCGCGACCAGGTGGGTCTGCAGACCGACCCCGACCCCGAGCTCTCGTCGTAGGCCACGAGAAAGAGTTTAAGGACGGAAGACACAGCCAGCTGGAACGCGCAAGTTTTGTCGAATCAAAAGCACACAGACGAGAAAAGCGCAGCGGCGCCGAGAGAGCCTGCCCCGAGCTGTCTGAACTAGGGGCTTTTGTTTCTTGGGGTGCGGTGTCCCAAGGCGCCCAGCCTGCCTCCCGGTGGGGGCTTGTTTCCATGCCTCCTGCGGGCGAGGATTGCGCGGCCCAAGGCCATCTAGCTTGTCTTCTGGCCTTAGCTGGGTGCGCAAGCTGGAGTGTCACGCTGCAGAGCAAAGCAGGGAGAGCGGGCTGAGTCAGGGGCAAGGGAGAAACTTCCAGAGCGGCATCCTGGGGCGAGAGGTGCGTCTCTAGGCTAACGACCCCGGCCTCCGCTTTAGGGCAGTGGCTGTTGCATCTTGCCGCGTGGCGGATGCCAGGCCGCTGCTGTCTCTAGGGAACCTGCTCGGCCCCCCGGTGCGAGTCATTTTCATGCAGACTGTTCCGTGGCAGGGGCACCAGCGCCCTCACTGCCCCACGATGCGAATGTCAGCTTGCGTCTGTCGTCGAAGCCACAGTGGCTTCCTCCACACATTCGCTGCGTTGCGGCGCTAACGGTAAGTCTTTCTTAAGGATGGGAGAGAACGGCTAAGACGAGGCAGGTGCGGATGGACGACAGGAGGCGAGCAAAGATTCCTGCCCAGGGAAGACGCTGGTAGGGCTGGGGCGTAAAAGAAGAATCTGGCAGTGGTGTGTAGGAGACAGGGGCCTGCGGAGAGGCCGGCCCTCGGATGACTTCCCCAGTCCAGGCACAAGGGACCGAAGGTTTAAACTTGAACAATGGAGGGGACAGGCGGAGACGTAATTTCAGCTACACCGCAGGCACAGAAACGGTGGATCTTCGTGGGGCAGCCTCCTCCCCACCATCAGCAAAGCGCTGCCGTTGCCCACTGCAGAAAGCTCTGCGGGATATAAACAGGTTTTTCTAGCTCAGCTATTTGTGAAAAATTGATCCGAGCTTGGAGGGCCTGGAAGCATCGTGCAGCTTCTCATCCGAGAGGGTCACACTCAGGCTGGTGAAAGATGATGCCTTTTTTCCTCTGGAACATTGCATTTCTCCAAAACATTAAAAAAAAAAAAAAGGCAAAAAAACACGTGTGTTTTAACAGTTTCATTCCTAGATCAGTATTTTCTAAGAAAGGAAACAAATTACAATTTAGAGGGAAACTAAGCAGAAGCAACTTAAACTCTCGCCCCGGGCCGGCTCCTTCCGTGACCTGAGCACGGTGTCCTGGACATGGCGCATCCCTTTTATCCCTCCTTCATTTCTTTGGGCCAAAGGCATCCCCGCCATCCCCTCATTCCTTCTCAAAAGCGCCACAGGAAACAGCTCTATTAAAGGCCCTGCCGGAGGCTAAGTGACCCAAAAGGGACAGCACTTTTAACATCCGTTTTTGGCAACGAAATAGTCCCCAAATCAGTCCCTTTTAACCACGAAGGTTTGCTTTGTCACACAAGGTGCCGATCGGCAGAGGGGCAGCTCTGGCACTGTGCCAGCCTGTCTGCAGCACATTCCAAAGGGGCAGGCGACTAGGGGGCCAAGGTGGTGTTGGTGCCAAGAGGAAAAGAGCATGTACAACCCCACCATGGCTCTTCGAGTTCTAGCCGAGAACTGGCACACTGCCCATCAGTCTTGCTCTCATCTCATTGGCCGAAGCAAGTCCCATCCCCAGAATCTGCTCAGCAAAGGTACTGCAGCCACAGGCCAGTGACGCGGCTATGTCAGCCTCGTGCGGGGAGGGGACCACCAGGCTGGCTGGACGTGAAGGGGCTGGAATTAGAAGCCCCGCCTCCAGGCTCCCGTGTTTTCCTCCTACATCTCGGCCCACGGATTGGCGCTCTGATCCCGGTACTGTAGTCCTTCCTGTCCTTTGGCTTCAGTTCTGGTCCATGTCGTTCGGGCCACCAGAATGACCAGGCTTCCAGCTACCAACCATGACCTTGGGACTGTGTCTCTGAGAGCAAACGAACCCAGTGGTATACACACACCCACGAGGTCCAGGTCAAGCTCAGACTCCCTTCCGGATGCATTAATTTGGGTTGTTGACATTTATTCCCCTCCCCCCCCCGGACTGACAAGTTTAGTCTCTCCTAAAGGGAGCCTCACTTCCCGGCTCCCTTCAGCTCTTCATCATCCCACCGTGAGGTGCCAACATACTTTGCAGTCAAGTGGCAGAGACAGAAAGGACAGAGGACGGGTCTTTTGTTCCCCAGAGTCCCCGTAAGGGCCATGTGCCGGGGGACGGCCGTCCGCCTCCATCCCTGGCGAAGGGCAGAGGCAGTGCTCATCTCGGCTCTGCCCTGCTGTGCTCGCTTCTGCACGTGCTATCAGCAGAGGTCAGTGTCAGGGTCTGCAACAGCGAGGTCTGTGCCAAGATTTTCTGAGTAACTCTAACCAGCTTCCCCAGTTCGCCCAAGGTCAGTGCTTCGCCGCTGGCAAAGTCAGCCCGTCACATCAGAGTCAGGCTGGCGGGACACTTGGTGTGGCCGGGCCCACAAGTCTGGGTGGCTGTCGGGGGACTTGGAGATGCAGCTCTTTGACTTGACAACTGAAAGTTCACTAGAGGACACAAACAAGAACAGGAACTACTTAACAAAGGCATTGTAGAAAGTGGAAGCGGAAAAGCGTGCACCGCCTCACCTGTTGGCCATTATTATTTTTAAATTTTGCTCTAGTCCCTTTGCATATGCATTTGAATCTACATGCTGGTTTGCATAAACATTGGTGCCCAGTTTTTCAAAATTAACATCCATCAACGTTCTTCACACTGGCAGCCTTAGATGGCTGAATAACCTGCCAGTACTGAGGGGGTCCTTTGCCTCTTAGCCCATCCCCTTAACACTGAGCAATTAGGTGGTTTTTCTTTTATATTTTTGCAACCCTAATGAACGCTATTATGAACACATTTACACATTCATGGCTATGCCTTGTTAAAGGCTAAAAAAGCAGACTTACCGAAAACCTAAGTATATTAAAATTTTTCAGAATTCATTTGAGCAAAAATGGGCTTGAATGGGGCAGCACCAAACCAGAAGCCATTAGGACAGGCGCGTACCCCACGGACAGGAGCCGGGGAGGGGCTGAGGTGGAGAAAAGACAGAAGCCAAGTAAGGGGATGACTGATTGGCTGTTTGTGATTGGTTCTGAGAGTTTGGGTTTTATAATCTTGGGGCTGAAGGGGACCACAGTTTTGCCTCCCCAAAAAACTGTGCCTTTGGGGTATTGATTTTAAGATGGTTATTAAGAAACAAAGAAAGAAAGACACTTTGATCCTCCTCCTCCTCCTCTGCAGATGACCTCACCAAGGCTGATCAGACGATTCCATTTCTAGGAGACTCAAAACTATAATTAAGTCTCAGTTTGGTGACATGGGGCTTAACATAAGTGACTGTTTGAAGCATGTTGTCTTTAACAATTTATTATGTACATTTCTCAGTTAATCTTGCCTTTATTTCCAGTATACGGTTGCTATTTAAGATGCTTAAAAAGTTTTTAACAGTGTGCAAAAAAAAAAAAAAAAAAAAGAAAAGCAGAACCCAATACTGTATACTCTATACAAAACAGCATTAAAAAAAGAATGGAAAGAAATGTGTCTGAGGTTAAGTGAGTGTCCTGGGGGGTGGGGTTATGGATAATGTTTTCCAAGCCAGCTTTTGTGGAGAGGTTTTTTTTTTTTTTGAACATTCTACAGTCTCAATAATGAGCATGCATTCCTTTTATAAACCTAATGGGAAAAACCATTAGCTTTGGATACTGAAAAGAAAATGCAAGTAAACCCTACTTTCTTTGCTGCGAAACCTGCCCGTATCCCTCGTTTGGCTTAGACATGCACAAGCAGACGGACCCCTTTTTAATCCCAATAACAGATATGCTAGAAAAGGGTTTGCAGATTTAAACAACTAATCTTGCACAAACACTTCAGGGAGCATCACTTTCAGGCTACAGATAAGAGGGGAAGAGAAAGCAAACTGAAATCCAGAAAGCAGATAAACAGGCAAAATAGCTAAATAAGCAAATGAGGCAGCTTCCTGCACACCCACAATCCCTGTGTACCCACAATCCCCGTGTAGCCACACTCACGTGCACGCCCACACGCACACACCACCTGGTGCGTGCATCCAGCCAACTTTTCTTAGTAGGTTTGAAATTATTCATAGCAACTCTTTTCTCCATTTCTGGCTTCATTGAATAATTCAACTACTTAATAAAGAAGGACTTGGGTTTTTTGTTTTTTTTTTACTTCCATTTACCTTTCTAGGTTCTGTGGCTGGTCTAAGAATTAAATTGACATGCGGCAGATTAACAGAAGAAAAGGCAACTTTAGTGATGGATGTTCACAGGGAGCTCACGAAAATCTGGGACTCAAGGTGATTCTCAGATAACAGAACACACACCATCCCCAGCCAAGGAACAGGGCGGGGCGGGGGCGGGGGAGGTCTGGGGCTTCCGGAGTGGTAGCGGGGGCACAGGATGGTAGGGGAAGGGAGGAGAAGGATGGTGTACGCAGGTAGCCTTGTTCTGCAGGTAGACCTCTCAAGCGAAAGGAGTGGCCTCTGGGAGTGGCTCTCATCAAGGTACTTTTACCAAATTCCTTTATAAATGTGCATTTCCTCCACAAACGGGGATATCTTTACCTTACGGTTGGCAGTTAGGGGGAGGTGAAGAGCTTTTTCTGAGCACGCTGGTTCTCTTGCCTTTAGCTGAAAATAACCCAAATGCCAAAGTGGCATGTTCCAAGCCTCTTGCAATCCTCCCAAACCACAAAATGTACAACTTTTACCAAACTTTACCCAGGCGTACCAGTATGCAAATCGGCGTTGTTGCAAACCCCGCAGAGGAGAGCACCAGGGACAGAAAATCAGCTTATACGGTGGGTGTCGGGCTGCTCAGAAGGAGGCTGGCGAAGTCCTAACCCCAAGGCCAAGACAGAAATCCGACCTTTAGCCCCAGGAGGTGTTGCTTTGGGAACAGGTAGACAGGTGAGGCCGAGCACCTGGCCGCCTGGCCAACGGGCTGATGGATGGGCCCCAAGGCGGCCGCCCACCGTCTCCCTGAGCAGGGCAGGACGCTGTGCTGTGGTGGAGGGCACAGGCGATTCGTCCCCTCCTCCAGGACCTGGCACAGGATGGATGCATTGCCCTCCTTCTGCGCCATCTTGCAGGAATCCGTGGGCAACACTGCCACCCCCAAAGGGGTGGAGGGGCGAACCGCCCACCCCGGTCAGGCGTGACCAGGCGATTCGGGGAGCGGGGTCATACCCAGGCTTTCTTCAGATGAGGGCACTCCGCTGGCCTAGATTTCACCAGGAATCAGGGACGCAGACAGCTGGTTGTGTCCTCGGTGGCTCTGGCCAGGAACAATTATCCACCCTGCTCATTAAAGCAAGCGACTGATGCTAATTGTCCCCACAACTGGCCCAGTGTCGGCCCGGCGGCTGTGCCTGCCAGGGCGGAGTGATGGACAGGAGCTGGCAGCCGCAGCAGAGGGGGGACATCCAGCCAGCCCCGACAGGTGGCCCACCCTCTTATTTTTCTCTCCTCCTTCTTGTGGGGAGGTTGGGGCACAGGGCGTAAAAGTGGGAGATTGGACAAGGTGCCCCGTGTTATGTTCTAACTTTCCGGTGCTGTGACTTGTGGTGACAGGAAATGTGTAGCATCACAGAGGGTCTGTGATCTGTTTCCACAGAATCCATGTTATTGTCATGAAGTCCCTTGGCGGGGGGAGGAGGGGGGAGGCACTGCTTAAACAACACGACATTCCCCTCCCCTTGGTTCTGGAAGTTTCCCCAGGCCCTGCCTGGCTTCTCTTTGGGTCGATGAGACCTTGGGGCAGTTATCCAGCCTTGCGGGGTACATGAAGAGCCCAGCAGAGGGAGGACGGGCAGGAGTGTTGGCAGAGGCCAGCGAGGGGGTGGCTCATGCTTTCCTCCCGACATTGCTCCCGTGAGAAGCTCTGGCCTGCTGCCCGAGCTCCCCTCCTTCCCGCCTTTACCCTTCTGCATTTGTGTCTAGCTTAATGTCCTGTTTTGCCTGGGTTTTCTGAGGACCCCGCTGTATCAGTAAATTTCCAGGGGTGAAACACCGAGAGCCAGAGCAGCTTCTGCTGGGAAGGGACAGGGAGCGTCCGTGGTGAGGGACGCCAGGCAGACTCAAGCCCCGGTCGTTGGGAGTGACACACTCGAGAGGGGAAAAAAAGTGAAAGAGATGTGAATAAAAATAAATATGAGGCAGGAAATAAAGAAAGAAATTAGGGAAGAGAACGGGAGGAGAGAAGGAGCGGAAATCTGTTACCCGTAGGCCGAGCGCCCTCTCTTCTGCTGGCTGTATTGCAGGCTCCCTCCTCCGGCAGGTCTGATCGAGCGCCCCATTCTATCGGCCTAGTGATTGATGAGGGGCGAACTATTCATCGCCCGGCCCGGCAGAACTCCTGCTGTAAAAGTGAACACTCGCAAGGGTCCCAGCCATCCTCCCCAACACGACAGGAGAGGGGGCGTTTCAGACGATCCGGGACTTGCTCATTTCTCAATGTCAGTAAACGATTTCGTTTTTGCACATATTAAGACTTTGCATGGGCACGTGTTTTGCCGCTCGCACTTATTTGAAGACGACGCCTTCTTGCTCCGCGGTTGTTTAAATGTCGCCGAACTTCTACTGGCAACTGAGAAGCCCACGGGGACCATCGAGAGGTGTTCATTTCCCCCTTGTGTCGGCGATTCTCGAACAACTCGCACCCCGGAGATGAGGGGCAGTCTCGGCACGAGCCGCTGGTGGCTCTTCCGTCTGTGGACGTCATGGTGACAGACTCACGGGCAGAGGGACGAGGAGGCGGGCGGCGTGTCGGAAAATAGCCTTTCGTCTCAGTTTTGAGGACGGCGACTCTACGTCTTCGCATTTGTCTTCCGAGTCCACCAACACAGAAGCCCTAAGCCTCTCCTAGAGAAACACTCCACCTGCCTCGTCCGGAATGATTAACGGGGCTCAGGCTCCCTTCGGAGGGGTCCCTGGCGGGAGCCGCCTGGAAAAGCAGCCCGCCCAGGCCACAGCAGGGGTGCCCAACGGGGACCAGCCAGCCGCCCAGGCCACAGCAGGGGTGCCCAGCGGGGACCAGCTTTTTTGACCTCTGTCCTAGTGACAGGAGATAAGCTTCCAGGCCTGGACGAGCTCGCATTCCTTTCTTATCTTTCCTGGCTCTGTGCATCAGCTCCCTCGCACCACCCGCACCACCGGGAGAATTTTACATTTCTTTCTGATGCCACCCCTGAGGCCGGCATTCCTCGGTAACAACTTGTCAGGGTGTGTGGAAGTGAGGAATCATCCAGATTTTCTTGGGAGGAATTTCTAAGACCAAAAGCTGAACCGCCTCCTGGGCTGTCAGTGGGGAGGCAGCTCCGTGGTTCCAGGAGGAAGGAACCAGTTTTTACGGCCACACTGGGGACAGACAGGTAATGCTGCCGTTTCTCACGGTGCCATCCCAGCTGCCGTTCGGGAAGTGGCTGGGCGCAGTGTCAGCCTGTGGTAGCGTTTGGGACTCCGAGCTGGCCCCCAGCCAGGGACCGGAGCACCCTCCTTGTAGAGGGGGGTTGGCAAGGACCACGGGGCGCCAGCCCTGTGCGGTGGCTGTGACTGCAGAGTGTCTGGTCTCCGTTAGAGGGACAGAGGGGATGAGACACAGTGCTGGACGCGAGGGCCCTGGACAAAGGGGACCGAAGTGTCAGGAAGGAGGGGCCGGCGGGCGGCACCTCGTCTCGCCCCAGGCACCCAGGGGTGGGTCGCGGCAGCCGGACGGTCTGCCAGCGGCTGGGCCCCGGCCCTGTCCCCTGTCCTGATCACAAGAGCAGCAGTTGAGCAGGGCCGAGCACGACGTTTCCAGGGCATCTCAGGGGTCACGGCCGTGCCAGCAGGACCCGCGTCGCCTTACTAAGCGGGGGGGACACCGAGGCCGGCTCCTCGCGGGGTGCGCGCCCGTGCGCGTCTGCCTCACAGCGCCGTCCCCTGTCGTGAGGCAGACACGACCCCCTCAGAGCAGGGACACATGAAGTGCATGGTTCTGGAGCCAGACTCCCAAGTTCAAGGCCGCGCCCCGCGGCACGCTGGCCGCGTGTTACCTTTGCAGAGTCACCGCGTTAGCCCCCCACGGCTACGAAAGAGAAACCATCCCTATCAAAGTCCAAATGACGCAGAAGAGTGGTTCAGAAGCCACTGGAAATACCATTTCAAGCCGACGCACACAGCACTGATCCGCTAAGATGTTCCTTGACCACGCAGCTAAACCCCAATTCACGGGGTCTGTGGTAATTCGTAGAGAAAAGTAAGCCCTCCCCCCGTCCCCCCCGCCCCCCGATGGCTGGCGTCAGCCAGCACACTGGGTTGGAAATGAGGTGGAGGCACGGGCTGACAAATATTCAATTCTCTCCATTATAATTCATTGGGTGACACAAATTTATTGTTTATTATCCGAGGTATGGTTTAATCAGCTACCCCCTCTCAAGCTGGTCTATTAATTAGCACACCTAGGAGTATGGCGAACAGAGAAAATATGCAAATGTGTGAATATGTACAGTAAACATGCATCAGTCTGTCGGGCAACTCTCCATCTGTACTGACTTCTGAAGAATATTGCGGGGAAAGCAGTGTTGATGCAGAAGAGTGACTCTTCGATGGCGGGAGTCAACGGCACATCCCCACGAGGGAGACTCAGTGCGCGAAGAGGCTTCCTGGGACCCCAAAATAATCTCCACTGGCTGAACTCTTGGTTGACCCTCACTGGGCGTCGTGTGGTAAGTCCTCAGGGTCTCATGGGAGCCCTGACAGTGTGACACCATGCTCTGACTGTCCCCTTGCAGGTTAACATGGCGAGTGGATGAGGGACAGGGAGGGAGCAGCCAGAGCTTGGCCATCTCCGAGGGGTCGTGCCTGCCCACTGTCAGCCATGCTGAAGGGTTCCGGAGGCAGAGACCCCGTCTCTCAGTCCACCACGAGCTACGACGGCAGAGTCTCTCCCACGACGTGACCGCAGCCTGTCCCGCAGGCGGACCTGGGCCAGGACAGGGGGTGCTTTCCAGTGACCCCCGCTGGGACTGTCCGATCAGGGTTCACGTCCGTTCTGACCTAAGGCAGCAGCCCTCCCTGTCCCCGGCCGTGGGCTGCTTCCTGTCACAGGTCGTTGTCCTGACCTGCTCAGGTGTGTCTCAGGAGGGGATGGGGTTCTAGATTTCAGGAGCGAGAGTGGGCGGTTCACAGGCAGTTGAGGAAGAGCAGAGTGGACATGGCAAAGCCTGGCCGGGCCACCTGGAAACGGGGGGCGCAGGGGTCATCCCGCTAACAGGGTCGACAGCCAGCCTGCAGCCCCTTGACTTACCAAACCCGATTCGCGTTGGGCTAAGGCAGCATCCCAGGACTCCCTTCCCGGGCCCGGCCTCTCTACCTGGGTCTCTCGGGCACGAATGGAGAGGGTTAAAGGTGCCTTTCTGAGTCTTTTGTTTAAAACCGATACCCCAAAGAGGCAGCTTCAGCGCGGCGAGGCTCCGGTCCCCTCATTCTCCTCCTCGGGCCCCCAACATCCTTCGCCGTTCAGACCCACGTGGGCGGTCTGACGGCCGAGAAACGCGATTACCACCGCAGCTGCTGTGAGCCCAGGAGACCAAGGACGGAGCCGCCGAGGGATTCCCCTGGGGGCGTCGGCAGCTCTGTGACTCGACGGTCCCCCCTCACTACCACGCCTGATGCACGTCCGTTCGGAAAGTTGTTCCCAATTCAGCTTTGCATGCGAAACAGTGCCGACCAGAGCCGAGCCTTCGGGGGTCGCCTCGTCGCTTCGAAATGCACCTCGGTGACGGCGCTCATAGGGACGGACTCGAGCATTCGTGATGTCGGGGTCGAAACAGCGCGTGGAGACCACACCGAGGACGGCCTCCTTTCCCTGTGGTCAACTGTTTCCTCCCTCTGCGCGTCACACGCATCGTTTTCCTCTTGGACCCGAAAGCCACAGAGAGCTCACCGTGGAGCTTCCGCTCGCGAAAACACAGCGCAGCGGATCACACGCGCCTCGGCCCAGAAACTGACATCCGCGCAGAAAGAGGCTCTTCCCCGTGGCCACGATACGGCAGAGTCGAACGCGCGCTTTCCGAAGAGTGAGCGTGGCGTGGAAGAAGGAAGACAGCCCCAGCGTTCTCGCCCACGTGGACCCTGATCAAGCTGGATCCCCTCGTAGGCAGGAAACCCGCCCGCGACTTCGCCTCTCCCTCCTTGAGCTGAGCGTCGGCCCCGGCCGAGAGCCAGGCAGCGCAGGGAGCGGCCTGGCCAGGAAGCACGGATGTCGCCTCTTAGAAAATGTGCCTCGGGGCGCCATCCCGGCACTCGGCAAAGTCCAGCACCTGCCCCAGACCCCACGGTCCTTCTCCCACCCCCCCCTTAGTGCTGCTTCTCCGGAGGGGCCCGACGGAGGGCAGCCTCTGTCTGCATTTCCCATTAGAGGGGTCTTTGCTGGGACGCCGCACGTCCCTAAACGTCCAAACGCTGTCATAGTCTTCGCATGGGCTCCTGCGTGTGAGAGGCCGAGGAGAGAACGGGGGGGCCGAGTGGCCACGGGGTGGCGTTCTGGGTGGTCGGCTCAGCTGGCTCAGGCACCTGGCTGTCCCCTGGCACGAGCGCCCTTTCCCAAGGGCGGCGTCACGCTCTGCTCCTGCTTTCATTCCAGCCCAGTGCGCGGGCATCTCGTAGGACAGCTCTTACAGCCGAGGCGGTCCTGCTCCCCGGTGAGGCCCCGTCACCCTGCCGGCCTCTCACTGTCTGACGCCGTCTGCACGGGGCTGTGCTGTGGAAGGGACAGGAGCAGCTGCCCGAGGGCGCAGCCCAGGCCCCTCGCCTGCTCAGGATGTGGCTTGGGACAAGCAGCTTAATCTCCCGGTGCCTGAGTCTCCTCACCTGCAAAACGGGAGGGACAAGACAAGCACTTAATTTCCAGAGCTGTTCCGAGGGTGAAATGGAATAAGACGTGAGAAGCATCAGTCAAAGGACGAACATTCAGGAAGCACCAGCTCCTCCAGCTCCGGGCGGAGGGCGTCAGAAGCTACTTGTCGCCCTCCGTCACACGGAAGCACACACATCTCCTTCTCCCCTGTTCAGAGCTTTCTCTCTGTGAAGCGACAGGGCATATTAGAAAGGGCATGACGGATCCGGTCTCCACAGCCCGCCAAGGGGTGTAACTGAATTCCTTCTGAACCTCAGTTTCCACAGCGCTGCACCAGGCACAATAACCCTTCTCCCCTCATTGTTGTGTGGACAGAAGGAAGCAACTCGTGATACCTCCCGAGGGCTTTTACTGCCTTTTATGTTAAAACACGTATTAAATCTGACAAATGGATTTATACTTGCTGGACGCGGGAAAGCGGCGTGACCAGTTCCATTGGGTAAGAAAAAGGAAAGCCCTGAGTTTTAGGTGAAACCAATATTCCATCTCTGCATAGCTCTTAAAAACATTGAGAACTCGCCGTTAATATCTCCATGAAAGTCCAGGTACATTTTCATTGCCCTCTGCATCTAGAGTCGTTTCGTATTTAAGACATCGGGATATGTTTTTAAAATTGGATAATTACCAAGGATGCAATTGTGTTGTTTACTACATTTTTTGTCATTAAAATGGCCTATTATTTGAGATTATATGAGACAAACACCTGTGGAACTCACAATTACTCTAAAAAAAGAACCTTCTGATTGTCAGTTAATCAATTAGCAGACGACCCTTTGGGACCTCACCCTTCTGATAAACTTGCCCCTGTGAGGAATTCAAATTAAATTTATCCTCTAAAGTCCTACCCATGTTTTTAATCAACTCGTTGGCTCGGCTTGATTTCTCTCAGGAAAATGACCAGCAATCCTCTCTGTGCGTGCGGCGCAGATTCCAGAAGATGCGGTGGGGTGGCCGTGTGGCTCTGGCCTGTGGGAGTCCTTCGGGTGTGCTTCTTTGCCCTTCGGGGGATTTCCGGGAGGCTCCAGAGCTGAGCTCTAGTGGGGGCAGGGAACCTCTCTCGATCTTCACTCTGCATGTTTGAATAGCAACAGAGACAAGGAAAAATTCAGAGCTCAGACCAGAAATAGGGGAATCCCAAGACAAAAGAAGGAAGTGTGAACACAATACGGCACGGAGCGGAGTTGCACGAAGGAAGTGGGGAGCTGCGCTGTGCTGTTCCTGAGCCTAGAAAAGCCGCGGCTCGGGGCTGGCCCCCGCAGCAGACGTCCGAGCGGCGTCCAGCCAGCAGAGGGGGACGCTGGTGCCTCTCCTGCCCCTAGGGAGATCAGGCCTGGGACACACCTGAAGGCAGGGTCAGTCCCAACAATGGTGTGCCCTGCCGACGTGTGAGGTTGGAGCGCCTGGCAGGTCTACACTGAGGATATTGGGGTGCAGGCTGCACTGATGACACTTTCAGGAAACTTCTGTGACGCTCGGCTCACGTCACAGCGGGGTTGCAGCCAGGGGTACTGCATTCGGTCCTAGACCGACCACCTCTCTCCTCTGTCATCTGGACAGGGAGCTTCGTTCCTCATTCTCAGGTTGGGATACCGGAAGTGCTGATTTCATACAGAGCTTGTGAGGAATGGATCAGGTATGAATACACAGAGCTTAGCACCCTATAAACCCAGCACGCTCATGATGGAGACGCTGATCGTACCCCCCGTTCCATTCGGGACCTTGCAAAGGGCCTGGGCGGGTGGGATGATGCACTTGGGCATGTTTCAAGGAACTCACCGTCTGACGAAAACCAATGCCACCTGTGTGGCCAGTGTGCAACCAGTGACGGAGAGGTGTGGCCCTCGGGGAGGAAGAGGACAAGCGTTTCTGCCAGGCAGGGCGAGTCGACCAGGGAAACGATAGAACCAGCTGTAAGGCAGAGGGCGATGTTTGTAACCAAAGTAACTGACAAGGGGCCACTGTGCAGAAGCAGCGACCAACCCCCGGAAATCATCCCTCAGCAATAAACACACAACATACTGTGTGTAAGCAGATGTGTGTGTGTGTGTGTGTGTCCGTGCGCACACACCTACGCATGCCCCGAGATGACTCTGAGGCGGGCATCACAGGAGGAGAAAGCACAACTGGCAAATAAAAACGTGAAAACACGCACAATGCAAATCCAAACACAAATACAAAAAGAAATACGAACTATCACGACAGTGAGATAGATGTCAGTTCACACTCCCTAGACTGGCGAAAACGAAGGAGTCTGAAAACAAAGGACAGCCTCGCGGCTTGCAGGATGGGCTGATCCAGGCGGGGGCGAGGGGGAGGGAGGTTCATTTAGTCACGTGAGAGGGTCGGAGGTCATTTAAGTCTAGAGTCAGCTCAGGATTTGGCTGCACCTTGAGGAGGCCCCACCTGCCTACGATACGACTGACCAAGACCAGGTTAACACTCAGCAAACGTCCTTCAACCCACAAATTCCTGCCAGTGCCCCCAAAAGCTAACCCATCCTCATCAGAGGCTGTGTTGAATAGTAGATATTTTTAGTCAATAAATATCTATGGCATTAACTGGGCGGGTGAACGACGGAAGGCGGAGTGTGGAGATGCGGGAACGGCAGGCCCCGGGGAGTTGAGGGCCGTGTCCTGGAAAGGTGAAGGAGCTGGCTGTTGAGCCGGGATCTGCAGGGTGGGGTCACACTCCTCGTGGGGGGTCGAAGGGAGGCACAGGCTCCGGGCACAGCGGGCCCAGAGGGGTCCGGTTCTGCGGGAGGCAGTGGACACGCAGGAAATGTTCAGAGACGCAGCAGAAGCCGCAGCACAAAGAGCCCCAAATGGCGGCATGAGGAGGCGGCTTCGATGGCGTCTTCAAAGACCCTCTGTGCCCTTGGCCCGGACCAGGGACCGAGAGCGGGCCCCAGGGGGAGCTTCCCCTGCGCGTCCTTGTCCTTACCATCACGTAAGAGGGCCCTGCAGGACCCGCGCAGCCTCAACCACTGTCTCCCCTGCCTCGATTTACCACCCTGGTCGTCAACGTGCCTGCTCGGGAGATCCTAGGAGCAAACACGCTTTCCGAGGGGCCTTTCAATCACGATTAGATTCGATTTCAAGATAAAAAGACTCTTCTGAGCCCTTTTAGTGATACCTGAGAAGCCTAGGCAGGCCAGGCTGCGGATCCAGGTCAGCCGCCGACTCAGGCACCAGCTCCGTGCCCTGGGTGCTGGGCAGTGATGCTTCTCAGCATCGATGTCCACTCCTGTGTCAATCTGAGCAGATGCCCATGAACTGCCCAGGAGCGTGGGGACACAGACCCAGGAAAGGGGCTGAGTAATGCGAGCCCCTCCCGCACCAGGACTGCCTGCCGCTGGGTGGATCCTGACACCAGCCTCTGGTGCCTTTGAAGCTCCCTGATAGCCATCGAGTTTATCTTCAAAGCCCCGTGCTGGCTTGCAGGGTGCCTCTTTCTGACCCTCAGGTCTGGGCTCCGGGGGCCCACATTCCTGGCCAGCCTCCTGCAGAGGGGGCATTCCTTCTCTCCAGCGCCTGCTCCGGAGAGAAATAGCAAGGTCACTGGCAGAGACGGCCTGGCGAGAGCGCCCAGCAAGACTCAGGTTTCGGACATCCGGCTCTGGGTTCCCGCGTCGTCATGCCTGAGGAATACACGCAGGGGTCCAAGCCACGCCTCTCAGACGTGTCCCGAGCACCAACTTTTCCTTTTCGATTAAAAATGATCATCTTTTTATATATAATGGGTTCAACCCGTATATTTGTATGTTTTGCATCTAGCTCATGCTGACTACAATAAATGATAAGAATTTAATTTCAATAACATACGAAGTCCACACATTGCAAATCATCGTGAAAACAGTTTTTACAACATTGGTAAAATTATTCAAAGTATTTTAAAAAAAATTATTCTCTCAAAACATCACGATGCCTTCTAAAAATGATTGAGTGGCACTTGCGATAAACATGTATGATTCGATCACCCGACAGAATAAAAACAAAGAGATCATGCTTCCCCCTTCTGTTTGAGTGACTTCCCAGTTAACCTAAACACCATTCAGCAAGTATCCCGCTGTGCTGAGGCCGTCACTGAGATGATCGGTTTCGCCAGGCAATGTCCCCCGCCCCCCGCCTTTGCGCTGCATTTCAAATAGATTTCACTGTCCAGCGCCCACCGCTGAATCGGGGTTTCAAATGCAAGTTCTGGGACCAAAATACAAACGCAGATAATTACGTCGTCATGTGGAGGGCAGGGCGGTCACTGACCCAAACCTCACACTCACTTCTGATGTAAACCTCGCATTCGCTTCTCGGGGAACGGGGCTCGCGGGAGCCCCAGGGGTCCCCAGGAAGCCACGGCCGATGAGCTGCGCCTTCGTGATGGGACAGCACTGGCCCCCTCAGGCGCAGGTGTGAGGAAATTTAAGCCGCATGGATGCGGATGTTCCAAGGACAGGTCACAGACCGTCCTGTCTCTCTTAAGCGAATGTGCCAGACGGAAATCACCACTCTCCACCAGAGTTTTAGCAAAGCCCCGGCCTGGCTGCGCGTGGTCTTGGGCCTCTGTTTTCCTTCGGAGGTTTGAACGAACTCCTAAGGCGTTTACAGAGCGAAATGCGGAAATGCTCCCGGGTTCCCCGGCGTGACTGATGATCGAGACACCTGGGGAGCTTGCAAAAAACGGTGGATATATCTGGACCGGACAGCAAGCTGCTGAATCGGGGTCTCTGCGTGGAGGGCGCCTTGCCCCCAGCTGCCACCGGCGTTCCCAGAGTTCTGGAGGCAGAGGTTTGGGATGCCGACAACACTTCGATGCTAAGTGGGTGGATGATGGAACAGAGCCGAGAGGAACTCTGTTAAGCTGAGACAGTACTGAGGAGGGGCTCTGTCAGAGGAGGGGGTGCCTGCAGCCCTCCCTCGGCTTGTTTTCCTTGAGATGATCCCCGAACAAAGCCGATGAGAGATGCTCACGCTGTCACTGCCTTTTTTGGCCGGGGGGAGGTAGAGGTAGAGATATTCAACGCCTAGTGTTTTCACAATAAGTGAGAAAGGCAGAGAGGAAACCTTATCGTATAAAAATAAGAACTCTGAAGGCTCTGTTCTCTAAGGTGGGGAAGGAGGTGGGCGGAGGTGGGGCACGTTCTAGGAACCTGCAGGAGGAAAATCCGTTTATGAAGCGCTGAGGGGAGAGGATCTGATCCCGAAAGGGAGACAAACCCAACGCCCCCGGCAGGGACCAAAGGAGTCGCTGGGTGTGAGCTCTGTCGAAACTGCTGTCCTCTCGTCCTGCAGTCAGGTCCCGTGCCAAGTCCTGGATGGCCTCCCGAGCTGCCCACACGCAGACACGCATGCTTCAGAGAGAGAAGCGTGAGATGGGGTAACGCTGAACCCAGACGACTGTCTCGATTAGTCTACAGGCTGCCAGAGGCAAACCCAAAGCTGCAGGTCGAAAACTCTGTGAACAGAAGTAGATGGAAAACGAGGTAACCTAACCCTCTGGCAGGGTCTTCGGTCCCAGAGAAATCGGGCCAGCACAAGAGACA
Organism: Eonycteris spelaea; assembly: GCA_003508835.1. Classification (NCBI taxonomy): domain Eukaryota; kingdom Metazoa; phylum Chordata; class Mammalia; order Chiroptera; family Pteropodidae; genus Eonycteris; species Eonycteris spelaea. The sequence continues at coordinate 1,304,367 of PUFA01000034.1, read as the reverse complement.
GACGGGAAGTGATCAGCGGCGTCCGTGGACTCATTAGGACTGTGCGTTGGACCCCGGTCAAATGGAAGGCTGCCGAAACGTCACAACGACAGCGCGCAGCTAATGCGATAAACGGTTCGAATGGTCCGCCCCACGCGCTGACGCATGGTTCCTTCCCGCCCACTTACCCCTGGTTACGATTTCATTTAGAATCACCATGCAAGCAACGAGAAGCCAGTCGAGGCGTCACAAAGCTCTGGGCTTCACAAGACGGATAACTTCAAAGGTGAAGTGTCATTGGTTTCTGCGGCCGACTGAAACTCGTGCGCGCGGCGAAGCTGTCCGCTGCTGGGGGAGCGGCCTCAGGCGTGTGGGAACGCAAGTCAGGGGTGGGGCTCGGGACGACCTCTGAGTGACCGATCAGCGACTCAAACCCGCGCATCAAAGATCGGGGGAGGAGTGGTTTCAAAAGCAGGCAATGTGCGTTGATACCAAATAAACATCCTAATTGTCTTACTTTGATTACGAAATAGGACAAAGTCTTTGGCATAGGTCACCTGTATTAATAATAATAATAATAATAATAATAATAATAATAATAAACTGAACTCAAAATGAGCCAACAAAACAAAAGCATTTTAAAAAGCAGGTCGTCCTCCCAAATCTCCAGAACAACGTGGGCGTGTCATTTAATTTCTTATATCCCATAAGGAACAGGCAAGTGATTATTTTATTCATGAATTAGACACATGGGACTATACAGGTTCCAGAATGCCTTTGAAAGGTTTTATCCCTTTCTGATAGAAGCGAACACGCCATGCAGATATTTTACACCACCGGAGAGGGCAACGGCCAGGAAAACCCAGTCTGTAGTCTATCTGTGGAGGAAGAACTCCGAAAACCTAGACGAACACATCGAATGGTGGTGTGGGAGAAACGTGCAATAACGCTAAGTCCCGGCATTTGTAAGTCAAAAGTGTGAGACTGAAAAACTTTTCTAAATCGGCGTAGATCTTTGCCTTCCCTTCTGATGAGAATTTTCACCTGACGTTTCTGGGCTACGGCTAGCATGCGGCGCGGGACCACTCACAACCCTCGCGCACCTTATCGAGGCCAGAGCGACAGGAAGCTGCAGACACGCTCTTCCCCTGGGTCTCGCGTGGACGCCCTTTCGTGAGGACAGAGGTCTAGGGCCGATGAGCGCAGCACACACTACGGACACGTCCGGAAGCCACGAAACGGTATTCACGGTTCCCGGGGCGTTCGCGGTTTGTTTCGCCATGCCTTTTGGAGCATGGACTTCGGGCTCTAGAAATACCCCGCTCCCTCTGAACAGGCACCGCACGGTGCCGTACGACAGTCGATTGCGCAAGCGGCCAACCAACGAGAACTAGGACGAGGCCTCGTGATGGAATGTCACCCGGCCGGGCGGTGAGGGAGGGATGCCGAGTAGACGGCGGGTAGCGGAATCTGAAGGCGCGTGCCAGCCAAGCAAAGAGGCAGAGGAGAACTCCGCGGGCAGGGAAGAGCTAACGCGGCGGCCCCGGCGAAGCGAGGAGCCCGCGTGGGGGGCCCCGGGGACGGCCCCAGACACCAGGGCGCGGAGAGCGCGGGCGAGGAACATGGCGTGAGCTCAGAGGGGCCGCAGACGCTGGGCCGGGTCCGTAAGCCGGATGGGCGTTTGGGCTTTGTCTATTACAGAGAGCCATCGGAAACGCTGCCGCCATCGGATGCCAAGATTTTTTAAAAACTCGCCGAAATGCGGGCACCACGTTCATAGACCGTGGGAGGCAGTGACGACGTGCACCTCACACGGGGGCTGAAGTAACGGAGAGAGAAGCGAGAGGAGTTTGGGGGCGTTTGGAAGATGAGCTAACAGGTCTCACGGATAAACGGGACGTGGAGAGCGAGGACCGGGAGGTGGTCCAATACTCAGGGCGGGCAGGTTCGGCGGGAGCGGGGTAGCAGCTGTGTTTGGGCCACCCCGAGTTTGAGATTGGGATCGGGCGTCCGCACGTGACATCCAGTACGAGGTCGGACACGTGGGTCTGGAGCTGTGGGGAGGTGTCAGAGCTGAACGTGAGACGCTTGGAGTGGCATTGGCCAATGGACGCCTTTCGAAGTCCCGGCACGAGACAAGGTCACCTAGGATACGCGTGTAAGGAGAGCAATGAGCTCAAGGACAGAACTCTGGATCGGGGACCATTCTGAGGCTGAGCCAGCCGAGGCGGCGGACCCAGTGTGGAAACCAAGAGAGGACGAGCCCGGAGGGGAGAGAAAGACCAGGAGTGTGTGACAATAAGTAAATAAGGACAGGAGGGCTTTCCGAGACGTGACAGCAGCCGGCCGGGGGCTGCCGACGACGTGTCGTTTACGGTGTCCTCTGAATAGGCGCGAATCCGTGGGTCTGGATTTTGTCAGATGCTCACGACATGAGGTCAGCAGAACAGACACCTCTGGTAATTTCACCTGCCAAGTGGGGACTTGGAAAAACAGGAAAAGCTCTCCAAGTGGAAAGAAAACCATTTCCTTTAAAAGCTCCCTTCAAAAACTTGGAAAAGCCGTTTCCTCCCATAATTAGGGTGGGCACACCCACACCCACACCCACACCCCTTCAAATAGATGTTATAATTACTCATTCGGTTATAAAGTACTTTGTATCTCGAGCAAATCTACATGGTGCATTTGCATACACCTAAATTGGGAAAAGATTTTATTAAAAAAAACCCAAGTGGACACCCCATGTGCTGTGGTCACGTCACCCCTCACGTGTAAACGTCCAGCGGAGGGCTGAGGCGGTGGCCTCGGGCTGGCCCCAGGCGTGGCCTCCACCGGCCTCCCTACGTCCGCCGTGAGCCCGGGCAGCGGACGGTTTTGCTGGGAGTATTTTTCTTCCCGATCTGACTCGCTTTAGCTTTCAGACACCGGGCGAGCTCAGCGGGGGACTTCTGGGGTTTCCACACCCACCACAGATAGCCTCATGCGCGATATTGACATCAAACGCAGAACGATGCCAGCCCAGCCGGCATCCCGCAGGGAACGATAAAGGCCGTTCGCCCGCGTCTCCGCCTGCCCTGCCCTGAGTCCCGGCCACCGTCACCCGCCTCACAGCATCGGCGTGAAAATGGACCACGTCGGCTGACCGTCTGAGTTCGTGTGTTCACTTCGGACGGCCCGGCCTGACCAAACCGTTCGCGCGTAAGCGACACAGCAAAATGAGACAGAGCGGGTATCGCAGAAACGACGCCGGTTCAAGAGAAAGGGCACCGGGGGCCTTCCTCTTCTGTGGGAAAGGTTAATGTCTTTGGCAAGCATTAGAAAACGCATTTGCGGCGGTGACAGCAGGTCACAAAGTGAGCGTGCTGCTGGCCCTGCGACACACGGGGACCTTGCTACGGCCGTGTGTACGTGAACTCGAGAGACGGGATTCGGGGCGAAACGAAAAGCCAGTCCCGTTGTCGAGGCTGTGAAGTGGCCCGTTTCGTGACACACCGATGGACACGTTTCTAGAATGCCATCGAGCAGAGCCGACAGTGACCATAATAAAGTTAACATGGACGGAAGAGCCTTAAATGTGAGAGGACCCATCATGAGGTCATTTATAATGATGAGACCGAAAGAGACAATAAAAATAGCAGGATGGCTAAGTAAATTATGGCAGAGTTATACATCAGAATATTACGCAGACAGACCATTTTGTACACTAGTTTAGGGGACAACACTCATCGTATAATAATCTATATTAAAAAAGAGCGAGAAAATAACTGAATTAAATGACGGCAGGAAATACACCAACAGGTTAACAAATGCTATTCCAAATAGAGGGTCTATGGATGATGTCTATCCTTTGGTGTATTTTTTTTAAAAATTCAATAATGAACATATATTTTATAAAGTCAATCTGATTATGTCACCTTAAGGTGGCTGCCTGTTGCAGGCAGAAAATACTCCAAACTCAGAGAAGCGAGATGCACACCCTCCAGCCGCCCCCACCACGGCTGCTCTCCTCCTATCTCTGACCGTCCGTCCGCCCTGTCCCTGTCCCTGTCCCCAGCAGCCACACAGACCTCCGTTCAGTTCTGTCCCGCGAAGCCAGCTCTGTCCCGAGAAGAAGACCCGCACATGCTGCTCCCTCTGCCTGGGGGACACCCTACACACACACACCCCTCCCACATTTTGGCTGGCTCGCCCCCTCTTATGCCTGCGTTTTTCTAGGACCTCTCTGGAACATCTAATCTAAAGAGCCCCCTTGCCTCTCAGCCCCCCACGTTTTCCGTGTGCCCCCTTGTCTGAGTTCTCTTGTCCGCTGTGAGCTCCCCACGGGCAGGGCCCCGGTCCCATTGGTCACCGCTGCGGTCAGCATGTGGCTTCGCACCTGGTAGACAGCAAGTGTTCAGTACTCAGGTTTTGAATAAATTACATGTGAGAAAGTAAAGTAATAAATCTATTTTTAAATAGGCTTATGATTTTGAAATCATTTCAGGTTTACAGAAAAGTTGCCAAGAAATACACAGAATTCCGATACCCACCCCGCTTCTTCTATTATTAACATTTCACGTTGCTGTGATTTATCATCACAACAGACGAACCGATATCGACATATTATTAACAACTAACGACCACGCCTTATTCAGATTTCTTTAGTTTTAACCTACCCGAGATGCCACATGGCATTCAGTCCTCATGCCCCTTGGGCTGTAGTGGATTCCTGTCAGACTCCGCCTGCTGTGGATGACCTTGACAATGTTGAGGGCACTCATCAGGCGTTGTACAGAGTGACCTTCGATTGGGGTTTGTCTGATGTTCTTCTCCTGGGTAATGAGGATTAAGTATAGTCTTAGGAAGGAAACGCTCTTAGACAGTACACTAGTCAGAATTCTGCAGAGAAAATCATAGGGTTTGTATGTGTGTGTAGTTAGTTAGTTAGTCGGTCAGTCAGTCAGTTTGGGGAAATTTATTTTAGGGAATCGGCTTGTGGTTGTGGGGCCCGCAGGGCAGGCCAGCGGGCGGGGGACTCCGGGATGAGTTGATGCTGTAGCTAAGTCCCTTCTTGCTTCTGGACCTCAGTCTTTTTCTCTTGGGGCCTTCAACTGATGAGGTGGGGCCCACCCGGATTATGGAATGTGATCTGCTTAACGCAAACTTTGCTGATTTAAATGTTAATCTCACCTAAAAAAAAAAAAAATACCTTCACAGTAGCATCTAGACTAGCGTTTGACCCAACATCTGGGCAGCATGGCCCAGTCAAGTTGACATACAAAGCTAACCATCACAGATAGAAAGCCTCAGTCGCATTGGATGGGGCAGGTGCCTAGAAATTTTGCCCCAAACTGGAGAGAAAGCAGGGCTTGTGGGCTGGGCAGGGGTCCGGCAGGAGCCGCTGCCTGCCCAGCGTTCAGCTCGGGGCTCTACAGCTCTGGGCCCCCTGTTACACTGTTCTTTATGAACTGCAAACCAAACATAACTTTAGCTGCTTGCAATGCAGAGTCTGCAAGGAGATAATTTTTTAAATAACTTTTTTTTTTTTCCTTTGGGGGAAAGGTCAGAACCTGAGTTGGTGGTGACATAGCTTCAGACTATGTGCACTGTTGAGCTGACAGGGATTCTTGCCAAGGAGGGTTCGGTGTGACACCTAAGAGGTCTTGGGACTACGCGGTGAGTGACGTGTGACTTCACCAGGAGCGACCCCTCCAGCGCTTCCTGACGTTTTCCTGAGCGTTCGGTGAGTTTCTCTCCCTGCGGGGATGCTCCGGGAGTAATGATGGCCTTGCCTTGCATTTGCGCTGAACACATGACTTTCAAATGGCTTTCACAAGCGCAGGATCACTCCACTTTTATATCCTCACCTAAGAACGCTCACACGCAGGCGAATAAGAAAGGCTTCGCTGAAAACAAATGCTATGCCCACAGGATGCGTTTGATTGCAGATAAAGAGCAAACCCTCGCTTGGAACGGCTTAAGCAACAAGGACATTAGTTTCTCTGATGAGATGAAGTCCAGAGGTCGAGAAGGTTCCAGCCCTTCTAGTCTCCCCGTTCAGAGCCTCTGCAAGGTCCCAGTGAGAAAGTTCTGCCCAGCAGGACCGCGGCACACTGGGTGAGGCCCGGTGCGACCACGCAGGTCTTCTAGGACAAATCGAAACGGGAGACGTCTGGACACGTGGCCACAGCCGTTAGCGGCCGAGAATGGAGGAAGCACAGGAGGAGGACGGGCAGCAGGAGGCAGGACGTAGAGAAACCAGACCACGTTACGCAGGAGGCGGGCTGCACGGAAGGCCCTCGGGCGAGTGTCTCGTCATCTACGGACGCATACCCACAGGTGAGCAGGAGACGTGGGTTGTACAGAGTTTCGAGCCTGCTGACCAATAGGTATGAGGCTGAAGTGATTTCAGCTGGGCGTGGCCTCTGTGGAAGCATTTGCCCTGTTTCTGGTTTTCTCTCCACCTGGAGACATTTGTGAGATAAGCGAGTGGGACACCCTGGGCTGTGGCAGCCTGTGCCTTGCCGCTTCTGGGCCTTGAAATCCGAGCGCGAGCCCAGCCAACGCCGCAGCACGCACACGCGACCCGGACACACAGACACGCCAGCGGCGTCCACTAGTATCTGCGGAATGAGTAAGTCAGTCAATGCTATCGTCCCCTAAACCCCGGCTGGGCGTGCTTGACGTGCCCTCATTATTCACAAAGTCTGTCACCCCAATACATTTAATAATAAAAACCACTCATCAAGTGTAAAGGACAATTATGTTGGGAAGGGAAACATGCTGTCATCAGTGAGCATGACCGTCAGGTATGCTTCTCTAAGCGTCATGGCTCTCGTGTGGTCACGGTCACGGCCGCACCTGTTCACGCATGCGGACAGTGATGGAAAGCAGAGGTGGACATGTATCTGTGCGCCTCCCAGACCTTTTGGAATCTGAGCTTAGGGATGCTAGGGCAGGTAACTCTGAGCAGGCCACCGATTTCGAATTAACCACAGGCCATAAAGATATCTCTGCCTGGCCATTGGTTCTGTGTGTTCACTTCAAGAGTTTTATGCATGTTTCGGCACTTTTCTACTTACTCAAAATCCGAATAAAAAAGACTATACAAATGGCTGAACAGTGGCAAGAAGTTTAGAAACCACAGAAACATTGAGAACCCATAGAAAACAGCTAACAGATCATTAGGAAAGAAATCAAGTCGATTGAAGAGGTAAACATTACGTTAATGAATTGTTGGCAGGGAAAAGAGCTTTGGGAACGGGCAGGGCAGTGGCCAGGAGACCCGTCGCATACAAGTGTCAGGAACTGTGATCAGTGGGGACAAATGTTCTCAGCTTAAGGGCCGTGTCGTAGACTGTGGAACCGGAAGGAGAAGAAAACGTGTCAAATAATTACGACTATGTCACTGTGGTTGGCGAATTCCACTTCTTAATTCTGGGGACCTGCGATGTGTTATATTACACGATTGGGGGAATTAAACTTACAGATGACACTAAGCTACTCACTTGATGTTAAAAAAAAACCATAGGAGGGGAGTTTGCATTATCTCGGTGTGCCCAGCGCAGACACGAGGGTGCTTACATGCTGAAGGGGAGCTATAAAAGTCAGAGTCACGGTCATGACCTGGGGGAAGGGATCGACCTGCCGCTGCTGCTGGCTTTGAAGGAGGAGGGCGCGTCTTCCGCAGGCTGGAGAAGACAGAGTCTCCCCCGGAGGAAGGACCGCAGCACGGCGACACCACGATTTTAGCCCTCTGAGACCGAGACAGACTTCCGACCTTCGGAACTGTAAGACAGTAAACTCGTGTTGTTTCCGGTCACCACGTTGGTGGCAATTTGTTATGGCAAGGACAGAAAACTCACACGGCTACACCGATGGTCTTAGAGATGGCTCGATTGCCGGATAGAGCCAATCTTTATTTTGAGGCTATAAAGGGGATTCTAGTGAATAGTTTGAGACCCTCCTTCCCTTAAGGCCTTGAATCTAGAAGAAAATTCTTTTTTTCTTTTTTTTTTTTTTCAGAGGATTGGTTTAATTCAAAACTGAAACACGAATGTTCTTGGGAGCTTCGAAGGTCTTTTCTAGGACTGGACTCTGTCTCTCTTCCCCACGCTCTTCATACTTCGGGACCTGTACTTAGAGGGTCACGCCTTGACCCCAGGGAGGAGGAAGCTGTCCCTGTTAGATCTGTCGGTGGAGTGCTGCACTTTGGGTGGTGTTTATGACGGTCCTACCCTGGGGTGGAAGCTCCTTCGAGGCAATGAGCACATTCTTCTCATCTTTAAATATTTGTCGAATGACTATCTGTAGCATCATTGTTCAAACATTCTAACAAGTAGACAGATCATATTCGAAAGGAGGAGGGCTGGGGGAGAGGGATATAAATAATGTTTTCATTTTTTAAAGAACCAAAAATGATGTTTTATTAAAAAAAAAACAACTTGGATAAAGCAAGTTTTAAATCTCCTGTGCATTGTCGTGTTTCCTCTCTGCAGAAATGGACTTCTGCGCCCCACTCGGTGCAAATGGTGACAAGGACTGGGGAGGCGTTAATCATTGCTCAAAATTAACTACCGCATTTGTTTAAAGTTGAATTAAATCTAAGTTGAATTAAATTTATACGACGGGGTTTAAATTAAAGAATGGAAACCATGTAGAGATGGTTGGCATGGCCTGCGCCATTCAGATAAATAAAGAGAAAGTATCATTCAAGGGGAGGTGTGCATTCCATCCATATTAAGTGAGGCCCTTCAAATCCACATGAATTCCGGGGTCCGGGGGTCTGGGCACGCTGGGTGCTGCCTGCTCTTCCCCAGCCCGGGGCCTGGGATGCTGGGGCCACAGGCCTTCTCCCAAGGGGAAGAGGGAGTTCCCACCGGCAGGAGGGTGGGCTACTGAGATGGCGGGCGGTGGGTGGTGGAAAGGGCTCCCTTGGGTCAGCACGAGCCCCAGCCTCACTGGCGGTGGTGGGTGGAGCGGCAGGAGAGCCACAGGAGAGGCCAGGCGAACGCATGGGGGGTCAGGTGAGGGCAGCCGGTGCGGGGTGCGAGGGGTCCGGGCGGCGGGCGTTGGGGAGAGGAGCCCCGGGGAGGGGCCTCGGTAACTCCGGACCTGGGCTCCGTGTCGGGGGGCGCAGCATGCTAGACGGTGGTGTGCCGCCAACCAGGGTCTGGCGATCCAGGGGTCCGGGGTGGTCCTAGCACCCGTCCGTCTGAGTTTCCAGGAGTCTCCCCAGGCTTCTCCCGCCCCGCCCCCATCTCCGCCTCTGGGAAGGATGACGCGCAGGTGACCTGCTGGTGGCCGGGGACGGGGACGCAGGCAGGTTCTGCGGGACGTACCCGCCCTGGGCAGGAAGCCTCACTTCGCGGGGCGCTTCTGCCTCCCGCGTGACACAGAGGTGACGCGTGGCAGCAGGAAGACAGGGCTGGGTCCAGACGCCCGGGGCCGAGCCCAACGCCGCGTCCCTGGGCTTTGCGACACCAGGAGCGCCTCGCGCGCTTGCGCGTGCAGTGGGCACCGCCCCTCCCCCCCCCCCCCCCCCCCCCTTCTCCCTTCCCGGGGTAGAGAGGCCACACCCCGCGGACCCACTTCCTCAGGAAGCGCTCGTGGGGTGCGGAAGCACGCGCCCCGACCCACTCGTGGGTGTGGGGGCTGAGAAGGGCCCTGCCTTTGGGGGCGGCCCCGAAGCTGAGATGGGGGTGCAGCATCCGAGCAAGGCCCCCGGAAATCATCTGCCCTTTGGGGCCCTGGGTGTCTGCCCAGATGTCCCCGGAAGTTTCCAGAAGCGTCGAAAGATGGGGAGGGGCCAGGCTCTCTCGCCCCCTGACTGGTAGGGCTCCTCCTCCCGTTCCTGAAGGACGCAGTGGCCATGTGGTGGCCGGGGGCAGTTTTGGAAAAACAAGGCAGAGAAAAATGACCCACTCTGCAGGCCTCGAGTTCAGGGAGCGCCCCTCCCGCGGCGTGACACCGAACCCCGAAGTGACCGTGTCCCTCCGCGCAGAGCGGAAAGGGTCCTTGACGGCACCGAGCGTCGGCGCTGAACGGACAAATGCAAGAGCCAAACGATTATGAAGTGCGTTGTAATAACGCAGGACGTTATTAAATGTGGCTGACTCCCCGGTCGGGCCCCCACCCCCACCCCGGCTCCCTGCACGTGGGATATGTGGTGGCCTTTTGTGGGTTGAGGTAGATCAAAGAAAAATAACCTGGCCTCCCCAAGGAACCTTCTAGATGCTTTCCTGCAGTGGCCTTTCTCAGCTCGGTGCTTACCTTCCTAAGGAACATCACATCGGGCTGCATCTCATGCTCCACCCCCTCAGAACCAAGTGTCCAAACGACTTCCCCTGAGAGGTTCTCTTCAGAACAAAGACGGCCTCCTCCCACTCCCGATCCCCTCCATCCCTTGAGAATCCGGGCTCCTTCCGCAGTCGGGCCTCCATACCCAAAGACTGGGGACCGCTCTATTAACGCGCGTGCATGTCCACGCCACACTGGGCACCTGTCTTTCTGGGCTGACTGCCATCTGGCACCAGGCGGCTTCCTCATTGTGTGCCTATTTCTGGATCAAGTTGGGGAGAGCTGGACAGAGGCAGGATGCTGCCCCACATCCTCCAGCTGCCCGGCAGGCCCCATTAAGACGTCCGGCCCCTGCCGGGCCAGCGGACTCAGCCACCAGCTTACACACAGCGGCCTCAGTTGATCGGACTCTCCGCCAGGCCCCGTGGGGACGTCCTGAATGGCCTCCTGCTGGCTGTCCCCTCCTCCATGGTTAGGTCGGTCTTGGACTGGATCCTCTCCTGGCGGCTCAGTGGCTGTCCTGTGTCCAGGCCTTCCAGTTGTCCCCACACTGCCTGGAGCAGAAGAGTCTCTTCTGGAGCCCTCGGGGACCAGAAAGGAAGAGCTGGGACACCAATCCCAGGCAAGGCCACCATCTCCCGCGTCCCTGTGGCTCACACTGGCCTCCGGCCCCTCCCTGGGCAGCGGCTGTGGGAGCGGGCAGGTGGCTCTGGAGATGGGGGCTGGAACTGGGTGCTTGGAGACCTTCCCCCGGGTTCACTTGGAGAAGACTTTTACTTGCTAGGGTCCTTTTGTTTGTTTGTTTTTGTTTTTGTTTTACTATGAATAGGCAATATCTAAATTTAAAATAGAAGAGTGAAGTGAAGTTTAAAACAACCCCACCAGAAATAGGAAGTTCAAAATTCAGATCTGACCAGGTATTTCCGCCTAGGGCTGGTTCAGGGATGGAAGAACAGCTGAAGTGGGGGAGGGGAGGGGCTGTCCCTGAGGACCCTTCACCTCCTCCGAGCGGAGTCAGGACGGGGGACGCCCCAGCCCGGCGACGGCCGGTCCCGAGGCAAAGCTGTGGGGACAAAGCCCACCTCGAGAGCCGAGGTGGGAAACATGGGCTCATCTGTCTCCTACGGAAAACACGGCGTGTGGGGAGCCTGACCTTCCTCACCGTGAATGTCCGACAGACAGAAAACTTCAGTTCCGTGCAGTCCTGTCTTCCTATAATGCAAGAAAACATTTTCACAGAGGGTGCTCGTTTGGAGTGATTTAAAAATATTGAATTCTGTTAAGTTTTTATAAGTTGTTTTTAGGAGTAATTGTAAAAAGGTGCTATGTTTTGGATAATTCAAGATCTAAATATGAAGAAAATTTAATAAAATTAGGAAAATTTTAAGAGAGCTTCATTATTCTTGATAGGAAATCACTGGCCAGCAATAGGCACACGTGCAATTACATATATTACCTTTATACACCATATTATTTATTATGGTATGTATATATACATATATATAAGTACCATATTATATTTATATATTATGGTGTATATATATGTATATATCATGTATATATACATATATATACACACACACACAAAAACATATAATGATACATGGTAAAACAGCCTGATACGCCATCAGTTAGTAAGGTAAGCACTGAGCAAAGAAATGCCACAAATACTACATGTATATAAATATATGAAGATATCATAAACCTAATTAAAAGAAAAATGACAGACTGGAAAATATTTGTAGCACACCTCTCAGACAAAAAGTCAGGGCAACTATTGCATAATGAGATCCCACAAAAGGACGAGAAGAAGCGGTGATCAGGAGACGCTTGGTGGCAGGGAGATCAGGAGACGCTTGGTGGCAGGGACTTAGTCAGCCCTTTGCATAATGTGCTGATGGCTCATAAAGCCTTCTCGTCGGTCTGATGAGGTCCGCTTCGTGGAACCATCCCGGACCCTGGCCGGTGACGTGGGGGTGGCGAGGCTGGCTGCACTGAGGAGGCCCCGTGGGAACAGGGCACCCCGAGAGTTGCGAAGACCCTCGGAAGCTGTCAGAGGTCGGCGAGGGCACGTGGGCCCAGCTCCCTGCTCTGCTAGGGGCTGCGAAGCGAAAGGTGAAGTCACACCGGGATCGGGGGGCCGCGGGTGGACGGCAGACGTGGCTGAGCAGGGAGCGAGTGTCCGAGCGAGTGGGGTGTAACGTAAGGAGAGGAGTCTATGCTGCGGCTGCGGCTCTCTCCTCCCCTGTTCTCCTTCCAGAGCCCCGGCCGCTGCAGCGCGGTGACCGCCACCGGCTCCCTCCCCCGTTCACGCCGGAACTGGCTTCGCCAGCCTGCTCTCCGCTGTCAGGTCAGCCGGCCTTGGAGAGATGTGTGTGGTCGTCCCCTTATGCCAAAGAGTAAATGGCGCTGGGGGCTGCGTGGTACCCATGAGACCCGCGTGGGTTTCCTATGCGATTAGATGGCCAGGGAACTGTGACCACAGTCACCAGGAAGCCTCAGTGAGCATGGGACACAGTAAGGACAGAAGGACAACCTGGGGTGGTGGACGGTACCTGTCTTCCCTGGCACTCCTGGGCGACGGTTGCTCAGGAGACCGGCCAGACAAATGTGGATGCCATGCAGCCTGCAGAAGCGTGTGACTTAATTCCCAGGGGAGGTGCTCATGACAGTGCAGCCCACAGTCCTGTGATCTTGTCCCGTCCACTAACACAGGCCACAGCACTATCATTCCTTTAGCTGCACAAGCCAGACACAGAGCTTGCTCCAGCACCACCCTCTCCCCCTCGTGACTCACAGATAGGATGACAAGAATGGTTAGTGTTCAAACCAGGTCACTCTGAGTAGCAAAAAAAAAAAAAAGGGAGAGAGAGACCGTTTACCATTATGCTAAACCAAAAGGCATACACCAGGACCATCCCAGCAAATCAAGACTTACGACCACCCAGCTCAGAGCCGACCCACCCCCTGGCTGTGAGGTCTTTCCCTTGTAAATCTCTCTCAGATATATACCTTCCTCCGCCGCCACCACCACCATCCCAGCCCCAACACCGTGATCTCCTCCCCTGGCTGAGGTCCGCCCACACGCATAACAGCCTCCAGCCAAGCGTTTGCTTCAGAGGAAAATCTAGTAATGCCAGTCCACGCTTCCTCTGTTCAGGAGGCTCCCAAGAATCCTCTTTGCTCTTAGGGTAAAATCGGGAGAACCTGAGCCTTCTCAATGCCTGTGTCCTCCACAAGGATGTCTCCCAGTGAAGGCAAGGATGCTGACCGCTTGCTCATCATTTCACCGGGGCACCTGCTACATACTAGGTGCTCATTAGATACCAGTTGAATGAATTAAGGAGATTTCCTGGGCCCACAGCCCCTACTCTGATGAAAAAGGCTGCCTGATGAGCACACCTGCAACACTTTCTGATTAAAATTCCCTTATCTGAAGCTCCACTTGGCTTCCACTGAGAACACGCTCTATCACACGCCTGCAGCTTTCTGGTTTCCGCTCAGCTGCCCTTTCAGTTCGGCTGTTGGTTGGTGTTCTTCCCCTCCCCCCTCTCAAATCTGCTGTTAGTCCCACAGCTTTGGGAGCTGAGTCAAATTCAAACAAACAAAAAATAATAAACAACTCATCATTATTATTATTATTATTATTATTATTGTTATTATTATTATTATTATTTTGTTTCATTCTTTGAAAAACAGATTCCAAATTCCACTGACAAAAACATATCTCTTCCAGATAGCTTTCTAAGGGAGGAGCCAGCAGGAAGTAGAGGAATTGCAAATTATCAACACGGCCAGTTTTTTTGAACAAACCAAACGTGACACAGAAATAGTAGTGTGAATAAAGGTGAATAACAAAGGTGAGTAACAAAAGGCATTATTACTAGGTATCCACAGCACAACTAAAAGAAATGAAGACCATGGATAACCCCGAAGCACACCTTCAGATGATGGCGGCCTCTTACAGAACAGGCGGCACAGGTGCCCCTGTGGCCGGCGTGCGTGCACACGTTAGGAAATGCTGGCTACATCCCCCATGTTCGTGTGGGGGGCGGGGTTCAGCAGCGATGTGCACTGAATGGCGCACGGTTCTGGCTCCGAGGTGACACATGCCATGGTCAAAGCCAGCGGAGAATGGCACGCACTTTCGATAGGAGAGGTGTGGGGCCCTGTTTCTGAACACACTGTACTTAACATCGCTGTGAAGAAAAACCACACGTTCGCTGGGGTGTTTCCCCTTCGCGAGCCCAACAGCTTTGCTCATCAAAAGCCTGCGAAGGGCTCTGTTCCCCTAGGGGCAGCTTCAGTGAGATGGGCACCCGGGTCCAGCAACACGAAAAGTGAAGTCGAGCAGAGGCCAATCACCCAGGTTCCCATCATGCCTTGTTATTGTTTCGGGTCTGGATGTAGGGCCACTGATGCCTGCAGGTGGCTACACTCCCCGATGGCTACGATGAGCGTTTTAAGCTTCGTCGTGATAAAAATCACCGTGTGTAGCCTGAAAAAGCAAACCTCATCGATGGTGACTGGGGTAGGCTGAATAATGGCCCCTAGAGATACCAGACCCTGATCTCTGTCACCTGTGAAGGCGATCTTATTTGGAAAAAGGGCTTGCTGACCCATGGTTAAGTTGAGGCTCTTGAGATGGGCAGATTATCCTGGACGACCTGGGTGGAGATTTTACCTACAGACGAGGAGAAGGCCATGTGGCCATGAAAGCAGAGACACAAGCCACACACCAGGCAATGCTGGTTGCCCCAGAAGCTGAGGGGGGTTAAGGAACAGAGGCTCCCCCAGACCTTCTGGGGGAGCACAGCCCCGCAGACTTGAATTTGGCCCAGTGAAACTGATTTTGGAGGTCAGGCCTCCACAACTGTGAAAGAATAAATTTCTGCTGTTTTAAGCCACCCAAGATGTGGGTCATTTATCATGGCAGCCACAGGAAAGAAATACAACTGACTTTCTCAGGCAGGAAAACTCCCTCTGGCTGACTCCGCCAGGAAAGCGACTCACGGGTGTCCGTTGGAGCTCCAAGAACTGGGATGTGTGGTGGGGCACGTCTGGGCGTCTGGGCAGAGGTCCTGTCCATGGGTTGTTAGGAGTCCAGCCTGGATGAGAAAGCTCCAGAAGTGATTTCTCTCCGAAGGGGACCAAAGTCTTGCCTTTTGGGATATCGATTTTAAGCTGGTCATTAAGAAACAAGACTCAGAAAGAACCTTTGACCCCTCCTCTTATCTACTAAGAGATTCAGAGAGAAAGACCTGCTCTAGAAAAAAAAAAAATCTCTCCTGCTTTGGCGGAGTCTGGTGGATGGGAGGGCCTCAGACGGGGCCTGCTTACTGGGTCCCCCCTTCCTCGCGTCCCACTGTTCCCCAGGTGCCTCGCGAGAGTCTGTCCACCAGGTGTGTGTTCGCTCTCCCTCAGCTACCTGCAGATCACCCATTCTCACCTCTGAAATCCAACACCTGTTCCCACCCCGTTTCTCCTTTGTCCGAAATGACACATATACGTACACCCCACGTTGCTCACCGTGTTTGGAAGCTCTCAGGCGTGTGCGAATTCCCTGCATTCATGTCTCAAGACTGTGATTTTTCTCCTATTCATCTGCCTCTCCTGATTTATTAGCCCTGCTAGAAGAACTGAGAAGGTGAGGGTGGGCGGCGGGAGTGGTATTTATTTTACCTCCCGCCCTGCTTATCAGACGCATCCCAAGTACCAGGCACCATGAGAAAAACCTCCTCATGCCTTCCTAACCTCACTGATGCCCGGGGCAGCCTGGCTGCCCCACCCCACGAAGGCACCGCACACCGCGCTCCGTGCCTGCAGGACCTACGACTCGATTCTCACTGTTCCCGTCGAGTCAAGCCGCCTCCTTTTAGGGTACAAACACGATCTGTTCGATGCTGAACTTTGAGACACGGAGGAGCGTGAAGCAAGACCTCGTGGGATTTCTGAAGGTCAGTTCTCCATGTTAAGATGCCCCCCAAACCGTGAAGGATGACCTGAAAACTATGCGCTGAGGCACTGCGTGAGTCATCCGCTCACTCCCTCGGGCACCCTGGAGAATGTTAGGGTGCATTTCTCTGTGAATAGAGCTCGACCTGCAACTCAGTGCTTTACCTGCGTGTGCTTTCCTGCTTTACCATCTCGTCCTCCCGCCAACAAACACAAAATATATCGTTACCGAAAAGCCCGCGTCTAAATGAAAGGCTGAGTCGGGGGAGTTTAGATCCTGACCTATCAGCCAGCCTCAGACTTACTTCATCACAATTAGCACTCGCAGCCAACGTGCCTGCCCCTCCCCGTGCGAGCCAGCAGCCCCGGGTGCATGAATCACCCACCAGCGGTTTCTGCCCCCGGCCCGGCTGTAAACGAACATTCTTTCCGCGTTAGCCTGAGGGTTGAAAAAAGAAGCCGTGCTCTAAAGGAGAGAGAGATAATTCTGAAGGGCGCACTCGAAAAGGATAAAGAGGAAGTGAGACCTGGTCCACCGTGCCCATGGGCCTGCCCGACTTCCTTCAAGGCTTCCCATGTGACAGTCTCCCTGCGAGCAGGGGCTTTCCACGGACAGCTGGGGGCCGAGCCGGCAGGGGAGTGGGGGGATGGAGGGGGTGGGGGCAGGAGGCACAGAACTCAGTGGAATCTGACCAAGAACAGGACTTCACTGTAACAAAGCCTGTCCAAAAGCGAGCCCTGGGCTCCGAACTAAAACGCCCCCTGAAGGGGGTGGGGCGGGGCGGACGTGGACCGAGCCCACCGCCCAGGTCTTCCTCCTTGGCCACTCCCTGAGCTTCCAGGGGGCCTCAGGCAGCTGCAAAGCCACAGCGAGGTGCAGTGGTGGCCGGCAACGCTACCATCTGACGCCCTTCAGACCGAGGTTAAGAGGAAGTGAGATGGGCCCCTCGGGGCGGGGAGGGGCCGCTCTCGGTCGTGGGGTTCCTCTCTCCACCGAAACCCATGCACCCAATGGGCAACACAGCAGCCCTGCAGAGCAGAAGCATCGTTCTTGCAAGAGGCAAGGTTACTGCGGGTCATGCCCGTGGGGCTCTTCTGGCTGGCTGATCAGGGTCTGGTCCCCAGGGGTATTCTGGTTGTCTCCGCCTCCTCACATTCCCCTGGAACTCCAAGCCCAGGCCACCTGGCCCCCACCCCTTCCCGCTGCCCCAGCTGGCTGTCCTCCTCCCCGCCTCCTCCTTGCACAGGCACGGGCAGAGGTCAGCACTCTCTTCCCTCCTGGTCCCCCGGCTCTTAGCACTCAGTCCTGCACTGCGGGCAGGTCACATTCTCTCCCAGGTTCATCTCTGAGCCGGGCAACACCTTCCGAATGCAGCAATGCAGCGAGAGGAGTTAACCACAGCTGTTTGCTTGTCAAGGTGACAACTTTCGCCCTGATAAAAACAGCAATTAGAAGTCTGGGGAAGTTCCATCTTGGAGTGGAGGGATCTTGAGTCCTGGGCTGAAGAGTGACCCTTCCCCCCAAGCTCCGTCCCCCGCCCTCACCCAGTAAAATCCCTGTCCCACAGGGACCTCAGAATGGGCCTTATTTGGCAACAGGGTCTTTGCAGGTGTGATTAGTTGGGGTGAGGTCTTCCTGGATTTAGGGTGGGCCTTAACTCAACACCTGTGTCCTGTAGGAAGCCCGTGTGAGGACAGAGGCACACAAACAACACCAGGTGACACTGGGAACAGAGGTGAGGTGGGGGTCCCTGCAAGCACCAGAAGCTGCGAGTGGCCTGGAGTGGATTCCTCCCCAGAGCCTCCGGAAGGGCCCCAGCCTGCTGACACCTCACCTTTGGACTTCCGGCCTCAGCAGTGTGAGGACACCCAGTTTGTGGTCACCCGTCAGGGCAGCCCCGGGGACACCCACACGGGGCACTCAGGCTTGGGCTACGTCCCAGAGCACGTGACTTTCTTCTTTCACCTTGGGTCCCGGCGAAGCGCAGACCACGGGACGGGCCGCCCAGCGCCTTCGGGCCTGAGCACCGGAAGGCGGGGCCGGAGGCGGCCACCTCCACCCAGACCCCTCGGCCGGAAACTCCTTCTGGTCTGGACGATGAACGGGCTCGCGTTTCGGGGTCCGGGACCACAGCGTCGTGGAGGGCCTTCGCCCTTCCCATGCAGTGGTCAAACATTCCTTTGCAGCAGGAAATTTAGGTGGCAGCTTGACCGTTTCACTTTCCCAGTGTCGGGGGACCTCAGTCTCCACCTGCTGAGCTGAAGAGCGGCAGCTAACAGTGGGATCGCGTTGGGAGGGGAGCCACGCCCGCCCCCACCCCCAGCCACCTCTCAGCCATGGCTGCAAGGAAAAGAACAGTGTGGGGGACAAGGCGACTTAACTCACACCCAGCGGCGGTCTTGTAGTCTGCCCCCCATCCCCCTCCAGCCCACCCCCCAATCTCCGGTCCTCCATACTCGTCTCTTTGCAAATACAGACCGGGAGCAGTCAGACCGTGTGTGCAGCAATTCCCTGTGGTGTGGACGAGCGGGTGGGGGTTCAGTGGGGTTGCCACGCTTCCTCCCCAAAACCAGATGAGCGTCTCTGGGGTGCCTGCCTTCCAGAAGCGCCTCTTGCCTGTTCATCTTCCATAAAAAGCTGATCATGTGGTTTATTTCTTTAGAGGGAAAAAAGAAGCGGTCCTTGTGTTTTTTTTTTGGGGGGGGTGTTAAAACCTGGCATTGTTTCTCACGCTGGTTTTCACATTTCACAAGATGATTAACCATTGATTGACTTTTATCTGTCCGGAAAGGGGGAGCTTCTCCCCTCGCGACAACTGAGGGCGTCCTGAAGACAAGCCCAGAGCCTCCTCTCCATCTGTCACGTGTTTGCTTCTCCAGCTGCTGTCTCCAGAGCCGGCCACGCTGGCCACTGGCACGTGGATGGTGACCGCTGCCCAGCCCAGGGTGCTGACGCCTGCGTTTTTTTTGTTGTTGTTTTTTTTAAATAAAACCTTTTCAACATTCCTTTGAGGCAAGTTAAGGGTAGACATTTTTCTCCCTGAGCTCACTGAGGAAACAAACTAGTTGAAGAGGATTAGTGGGGAAGGGGCCCTAGGGCAGGAAAGCCTCAGGAATCCTTTTTGCACTTCATTAAAAGGTCACAAAGCCTCCCCCCCACCCCCCCGCCAGCGTGTTCTCTGCCTCCTGCGGGGCCAACGGGGGCTCCACCTGAATGTGTTTTCATGAGTCGCTGGCTCTGCCTAGTCGCTAGCAGCCTGTGAAGGCCGAGCACCTGAAAGGCGGCTGATGTGAATCCACTTGTTCTATAAACATCGAGTCGATGCCAGGTTTTAAAGGTTTGGTGCAATAAAAATGATAAACTAGCTCATTTCTGAATGGAACACCCCTGACACGACTTATCAGCCATTGCTTTTATGTGGAGGTTCAAATTTGCAGACGCCTTGAAGGAACGCGAGTCCTGTGAGATGCTGCCCGACCCCAAAGGGGCCAGGGTCAGGCACGCCTGGGAAAGGCTGCGGTGGCGGAGCTCCAGCTGGGGACCGGAAAAGAGGTGGCAAACGAAGGGCTCTGGATTTTTTGTGGCCTAACGCGATGAACATCTGTAGCAACCAGGATTCAGCAGGGGCACCCAACAGCAAAAAGTGGGACAGAGCTTGAGATCACAGTCCAGAGGTAAGAAGTTTGCTTCACCGATGCGTGATAGGGGGACTCGTCTCTGGGGGCTGCGAGGGCCTTTTCATCTACAGATATGAGCCCCTCCCTAGAGACCCCAGCTGCAGGGACGGTACACACTCTCTTTAAAGCAGCCGAAAACCAGTAAGATAAGCATTTAACAGTAAATAATGAAGAGAAAATTTGGGGTTTGCAAAATCTTGCTGGCTCTACGTCTTAACGTCTTAACAGCCGGTAGGTTGTGTAAGGAGAGATAAACATCTCAGTCTTTGAATGAGAGTCTTCAGCCCAAACCTCTGCGGGTTTGAATGCAGGGCGAGAAGGATGGGGCCTTTTTCATCTCCACCGCAGAGGGGGGAGGGTAGAGAGCGGAGCTGAGAAGAATGGTTTCGAAGGGGTGAGTCGGCGCAAGCTCGGGTGAGGAGGGATGATTGATAAGCCCCGAAGGGTGTTCTGCAGGCACTTCACATAGCCCCAGGGAGGGCCGTGGCTTAATCCTCTTCTTTTTAGTCCTGGTTAAGAAGGAGGCGGGCCAGGGGGAAAAGTCCATCCACTTTGGGTGGAGGAGGAATGAAAAAGTTGTTCTGTTGAAGGTCTTTCTTTATATCCTGGGGTTTACTTGTAGTCTGAAAGCAAAAATTAAAAAGAAACAAATAAACAAACAAACAAAACAACAGCTTGGTTTTATATTTGATAAGTGCGATTGTTGTCATAGACTGGGTAAAAATTGTATTTCGCAGGATTTATACTTTTACTTTCCTAATGCATATCTACGTTTTTATTTCTAAATAGTTCTAAAAATTTCCTTAGTTGGCAGTTTTACTTTCCCAAGATCTGGATGGAACTGAAAGAAAGAGGAAAGACACGTTGATGTCTGATCCTCGTGCATCTTTTTCTCTGACAAACATGAAGGCATTTGACCTCATCCTGCCCTCCCATCTGATTTATTATGCTCAGCGGCTTTACGGCAGTGTATCACAAATATGTCAGCAGAGAAGGTCCCCAGAGTGTTTCTTGGCCTCTTAATTACACAAACTCTCCTCTGGGGTGTGACTAACACCAAAGGCATTTTCTCCCCGAGAGGATCCTCTCTGGTGTCGGGTGGTGTGACATCCAGCCCTGCCACGCACTGCTGGCTGGCCTGGTGACCCTGTCTGCTAAAATGTGTTTGTGCCTTCACGTTACCCAAGACCTGGGCGCCTCATGGCCTTTCCATCTTCTGCCTTCCCTTCCTCAACGAGCCTCCCCAGTGGCAGTCCCGTGGGTGACCCCGCAGAAGGCAGCCTCACGCAGCCTCAGGCTCCCGACGTGAGCTTTCTTCATGCCATTCCCGCCACCCCGGTGCGTGGCGAACCACGGGGCTCGTGATGGGAAGAACTGCCTGAGCTCCAAGGACCTTTCACTTCCCATAGATAAGACCAACCACGGGGGAAGCTGAATCTAATTAGCTCTGAGGAGGCGACAGTGGTACCATCAACAGCAAGAGGGCAGAGGCCTGGTTGTCCTTGGGTTGGGTTGACCTGCTGAGCGCTCACAGGGAAGGTGGCCGTCGAAATCCTCGTATGGGTCATGAAATGCACTGGCTTCTGGAAACCTCCTGGAGGGCAGGGTGCCTGTCTTGTGCTGGTCTCCTTCCACCTCATCGAGTGCCTGGTGTGCGTTTGGGTGTCCCCAGTGATCAGTTTGTTACCAGGACTGAACTCTAAATCTAGACAGGAGCTGGAAGAAAGGTTTTCGGCTCCCCCTTCCTGGGGGCTCTGTTTCTGTTCCCAGGTACCCAGAGGCGGGAGCAGAGGCTGGTGGGGACGGAGGACGAAGACTGTTAAGTGATGTACTCTGTCTTTGGCTGTCTGGGGACAGGTGTTCATTCCAAAGGAATAGCTTGGGAAATGTCATTAGAGAGTTTAAAATTCAAACTCAGAACTTAAGAACATAGAAGACTTAAGAAAACAAGCTCATCAAATCCAGGTTCACAAGGAAATTATTTGTATCAGGTCGAGTTTGAATTTATTGTGGTTGGTAGAAGTCATTCAGGCACTGAGTTACAGATTAAAGCTCATCGGGTGATTATAAGGTCAAGGCGAATGGATCTTCACATTTCCAAAGGGGCATCTTCATTCCCTAGATGGCTCGATGGTGCTTATTCTCCTGGAGGGGTTTCCTGCACCCACAACCACATCTGTTTTCTCACCAGAATCGGAAGGCTCTCTCTCTCCCTTCAGCAAAGCTGGTTGCAAAGGCTTGCCATTACTTTCCTTTTTCTTTAGACTCAAGGCCACTGTTGCTTATTTCAGTTTATAACCCCGAAAATGTGTGTGTGTGTGTGTGTATGTGCACAACTGTATTGATGTATAATTTACATATCATAAAATATTTGATCTTTTACATATATACAAGTATACGATTCAATGGGATTTAGTAAATTTACAAAATTGTGCAACTATCCTCACAATCCCGTTTCTGCTTTCTGACCCTGTAGAATCATACGATCTGATGATCATTTTGCAATCTATACAGCTATCGAATGATTATGTTAGGCACCTGAAATTAATGCTCTGTGTCAGTTACATCTCAACCAAAAAATGAAAAAATACCTTGAAGGGAAAAATAACATTAAAAAGTAGCATTTAAGGAGAATAACTGGTGGAGTTATGGAAGATGAATTAGAATGGAGGAAGCTTGAGGTCAGACATTAATTAGATGGATGATTCTAGAACAGATTCTGATGAGAGACTGGGTAGGTTTGACAGTGGGATGGAGAGGGGCTGTCTGGCCTGGACTCTCTTTGCCTGCTCTGCCCCAGGCCCCTCCCACCCCCACCACATGGTAGGTAGGGCCCCGCCACACAGGCCCCATGACACACCAGACTCTCCGTCCCCAAGTCTGCACTGGCTGCTGGAGCTGCCTCCCAACGGGCTCTTAACGGAGACGGCTCTTTCTCTTCCCTCAGACAGGTCCTCTGAGTGACCATCCACCCTGCCATTCACTACCTCGCCTCCTTGCTTATTTCCTCCCAGGGCACTTATCACCCAGTGCCAGCCATGATGATCTTGTTCACCTGCTTCTTTTCTACCTCAGGCCTCAGGGGTCTGCCTTCTTGAGGCTTCGTTTTACCTCATGCCCAGTATAGTGCCTGGCCTAACCCCCAAAACTATTTGTCGAAGGCACCCAACTTGCATCTGACACGTCTCATAGGAAAAGCGGCTAGGGCTTGGAGAATGAAGAGCGCGGATGGCTCGCGTTCCCACCGAGCGTGGTGGCGTCACGAAGCCAGGGCCGCTGGGGTTTGAGGGGATTTCCGCAGAAACGCGAGGAACTCTTTATGGCTGTGCGGCATGTCTGCCGGCGTAGTGGACAGCGACAGAAACAACCTGGTAAAACAGGGCGAGAAGAGAGAGAAGACGGTCAGGCCTGAGGAAAGTGTTGGCTAAGCCACCAGAGCAGGCGCGTTTCACAGGGCCGGAGGGTAAAGAAAAAACCAGTTACAACCCAGAGGGCAGGTGAACTCCAAGAGGTGAGGACCACGGCCTGGGAGACGTCGTGCATCTTCCCTGTTTCAAAAACAGGGACATGCCCACCCTCCCGCCCCTCAGCCCGCAAGCCCGTAGGGCCTCTGTGTGGCTGCCGGGCTACGAAGACTCCCAAACCATGACAGATGACGCGGGCGCTGGAAGGAGCCCGTGAGGCGCTTCGTCCACTGCTCTTCGTCGATGAAGACTTGGGAGATACCAGTGGTACCCGCTTAGTGGCAGAGGCGAGTTTACGATCTGACTCGGGTGGAAATGCCACCTGCTGAGTGGAAGAGGTGCGGCTACCTACAACGACGCTGGTGGCGATGATTACCTGGTCAGAGGCCGAGGTGCCTCCACCGTCGGATTCCCCCCCGTCGTCTGACACTTTGAGTTAAAACAGCCATCGTTTGAATGTGCGAAACATCTGTCTCGTGTCCGTTGGATTCATTCCTCTCTGATTCCCTAGCCATCTCTGGGGAGAGGAAATATGAAAACAGAATGACGTGCAATTATTTCGATATTGGAACCACGTTGTGAGAAGTCCCCTCTGCTGAGTGAAGGACCTAAACTGGTTCATAAACTGTAATCAGATATCACACGTGAAAACAGGACCTTTTCGGCATGATTCGCACTGAATCTAACTTCGACAGTGACATCCCGGTGAGCTAAGTACCTTGGTTTTAATAAACCCTGGAGACTGGGCTCTCAGTAGTGGCTACTTGGCAGAGTCCACTAATATAAAATGTCCTCCAGCTACAAATATCTAAAAATGTTAGCTAAAATATGACCAGGTTTATTTAAATTACGTAATTGATTTAACAAACCAGAAAGAGAGACCTGCAGATGCTGGCAAGAGAGGGAACCCAAAACAGGAGCGCTAACGCGTGAATCGTAGTTACGTTCGGCAGGGGCGGGAGCAGGGAGTCCCCTGACCCAGAAATATACCCGACAGCTAGAACCTTTCTCAACACCACGTGAAGACGAGAGATGGGGTTTGGAGCTGGGAGTTGGAACTGGGCCTCTGCAGAAAGCGGAGATTCTTAAAACTCAGCGCCCGCAATGAAGAGGACACAAGAGTCCACCTGCCAAAGTGCCTCTGTCCAGAGCTTTGAAAGGGAAACAAGAGCAGTCTGAACTTATATGATTGGTGCGGTGCACCAGTCCCAAGTGAACCTCGTAAGGTGTGCTTGAGTCCTGCAGTGATCATATAGCCATCACACTTCAAGGTCTTGAGATACTAGAATTCTCTATAAAGGCCAACATATTAGTGTATTTAAAACCACAAAAAAATACTTTTTAAAAAGGAACAGGAAATGTTAGGAAGAATAATTAACAATGAAAACAGGATAAGCAGGTCGATTACAAAAGAAAGAAAGAAAAACATGAAGGATAGTTTAAACTAAGGG
This sequence comes from Eonycteris spelaea, assembly GCA_003508835.1. Classification (NCBI taxonomy): domain Eukaryota; kingdom Metazoa; phylum Chordata; class Mammalia; order Chiroptera; family Pteropodidae; genus Eonycteris; species Eonycteris spelaea. The sequence goes on along the minus strand of PUFA01000034.1, from coordinate 1,279,562 downwards.
CAGGAAAAAAGCAGATTCAGTTAAGCTCTCTATTTTTAATTCGTGACTAAATGCGCCTTTGGCCTTTAAGTTTCATAAACACTTTCACTTAAAAAGCTCTTCGAATGTTCAACATTGTACTGGGTTGGATAACGTTCTCCCTCTCATCTGTGTCTACCTGGAACCTAGAATGTGACCTTCTATAGAAATAGGCTTCCCACCCCCAGGTGTGATTAGCTAAGATGGGGTCATACAGATGAGTGCCGGCCTTCGTCTAAGGACGGGGGAGAAGGCCACGTGACGGCGCAGAGGCGTAGAAACACAGAGAGGCGGGGGAGAAGGCCATGCAGTGACAGAGGCGGGCAGTGGGGAGCTGCAGCGACCAGGAAGGGAACAGCGAGGATGGCCAGCAGCCACGGGAAGCCGGAGGAGGCAGGAGGGTTCTTCCCCAGAAGTTTCGGGGAGAGGATGGCCTGGCCACATCTTGCCTTCGGGCTCCCGGCCTCCGGAACGGTGGTGACAGCATGCACTTCTGTTGTTTTAAGCCACTCAGTTTCGGTGATGGTGGCTCTAAAAAACTCATACACGCATATATTTGATAAGAATTCAGAAGGAAGCACTAGAGAGATCGGGGGAAAGGCAGCATTGGCACAGCTTATGACTGAGAATTTTCCAGATTAGATCGCCAATGCGGCCAAATTCAGCAGATAAAAATACAAGATTCTTAAAAACTAAATACCAGATTCCTAGTTACATTTGAATCTTAAGTAAGCAAAAGGTATTTTTTTTTAGTAGAAGTATGTCTCATGAACTATTTGAGTTGTACTTACCTGAAATTAAAATTTACCTGAGCTTCATGTATTTTATCTAAGTAACTCTACTTAAATTGGGAATTCACAGAACATTCTGAATAGAATAAGTGAAAATCAATTTATGCCCAAATGAATCACAGTGAAACTGCTGAGCACCAGTAACAAAGAGAAAAAGCGTAAAAACAGCCATATAGTCAAAACAATGGCACGACAACAGGTTTCTTTTTAGCTCCAATAGAAACCAAAAATAATGGAATTAGATATTCAGAGGGCCAAGGAAACACTGTCGGCTTAAATAAATTTAGATAAATTATCATTCAAGAGTCAGCACAAAATAAATATGTTTTGACAAATGGAGAGTATTTTCTGTTCACAGACCTTCGCCTGAAGGATTATTAACTGATGCACAAGAGAAGTAAGGATCCGTGGTTGAACGAGCGGTTACATTTAAATACAGAGACGGGCACCCCTTAGGACAAACCCCCACAGTGATCTCAGCTGGATATTCATGTTCATGTACAGTCTCCTTTCTTGGCGTGTGGCCTGGACTTGGTGGCCTGGCTTCTAATAAATAGAGTGCAGCAGTCGTAACGAAATCTGACTGCCAATGTCAGGTCATAAAAAGACTGTGGCGCCTGACTTGGCTGCTTGCTCTCTGCTTTCTGTCTGTCTCTGTCTGTCTGTCTGTCTGTCTCTTTTTCGGATCTCTCATGCTGGGGAAGCTGCTGTGTTTGAGTAGTCCGACAAAGACACCCACATGGTATGGGGAAAAAGCGAGCACTCACTCCAATAGCTCATGATGAGCAGAAGTCTGCCACCCCAGAAGAGCGAGCTCAGAATCAGATGCTTCAGCCGCAGCCTGAGCCGAACCAGCCAGCTAAGCTGCTCCCCGCCCCTGACCTACGCCCCTGACCTACACGGTGAGACAATAAAGAGCTGCTATTTTAAGATGCGACATTTTAGGGTGGTTTGTCATGCAGCGATACATAACTAATACAATAGCCATAGTGGTCACTAATTGTGGATCAACAGAAGACGTGGAAGACACTCGTAAGGGCCTAGAATTAATGTCCGAGGGCCTTGTTTCATTCACGACGGCAGAGACACTAATTTATTTTGCAATTTGTTAAGCAAGAATGTGTATTTAAACTTCGAGCAAAACTAGTAGAAGGAATAAAAAATACTAGTTCCAAACCACTCAGTAGGGAGGAGGAAAAAGAAAAATTTTAAAATATATATATATATTTTTCTTTTTAGGGGAAGGCAAAAAAAGGGAGAAATATAGAAGCAAAGCAAAAGCCAGATAAACAATAAAGCACAAATAAGTCATTAGAAACTCATGCAAATAAGTCAGTCATCAGAAATAAATGTGAACAACGATACCTCAGTGGTTAAAGGACACATTTGCTCAGATTGGATAAAATACACTTGGCAGCTTGTCGCTTCCTCCTCACCGCATTCGGAGGAACTTCGGAAACACAAGGTGTTCGTGAACGGTGTTGTTTGGGGGGGGGCACGTAGTGGAGAATGGGTTGTACAAACACATCGGGCTCCCACGCTTTCCAGCTTCGCAACCTTGGACGAGCATCTTGGCGTCTCGTTCGTGAGACTGAGGGGAATTCTTGCCTAAACCTTCCCTGGAAATGTGTGTCACTCAGAGAAAGGCGCCCGTGGGAAAGCACACGGTCAGACTCTCTGCAGCAACCCCCAGCTGCGCAGTCTGGGCTGCGGTCCGGCTGTTCGTCGTGAGGAGCTAAAAATTACGATATTTTCAGTCTCGGCTTGAGCAGTCAAATACTGCCCTGGCCGCAGCGGGGCCCTCAGACCCAGTTCTAAGTCCAAGGCCACTTCATCTCTTTGTATGCTGGTCTACAGGGAGTCGCAGTGCGAGCCTCTAGTTTTCCAATCTCATGTCATTGACTCATTTCCTAATCCATCCTCGGAGCACACTGAACCTCGGGTGGGGACAGGTGTGTGGGGGGAGGCGTGAGGAGGTCCCCTTCACCTCGTGCACCATCCCACCACCCAGGGGAGCAGGGGTGGGGGGGAAGTGGGGAGATTCTCCCTCACGGACCCTTGAGCTCCTCTTCCTAAGTCTGTGTTTGCGGTTGTGCAAAAGGTCATCCAAGACCCTGGAAACTCGATGAGCTTGTTTATCCACAAGTGTAAATTCTCTTACACTTTTTCCTTCCCTTTAACTGGCTAAGTTCCTCTGAGAGTTCCCCAGGACAAACCAGTTCCTCAGCTTCTCCGTGCACAGCCTGAAGCAACCTGCCTCTCCCCATCAGAGCTCCGGTTTCATCTTGCATAAACCAGTCCGGCCTTCTGAACCGCATCTGGGAGCCGGTCAGCCGGCGCCTGTCCACGCACTAGGACGCTTTCTATAGCTGGATTGGCCTTTCCAGAAGGAACGGAGGGTGGATGAATCTCAAAGCGTTCAGATATGGAGTGGCTCAAAATTCAGATCCTACCTCACTCTTATGCAACTCTTTTTAAATCTGCGGTACTGGCTAGGCCTCCCACCAAAACCTTGTGTAAAGAACAAATGGTCCCGGAACGCTTTAGTTATAAAATGTGAAGGAAAAACACCTTAGCAACTCCAACTGCAGAAAAGCTCACTCTTGTGAGACGGTGTTATGTTCCTGCGAAGTTTCAGTGAGTCATTCACAGAGCACTTGTAAGTGCCAGCGGCCATTATGAACTTACCGCTTACAGAGACTTCCTAGAACACTGCGTATGTGAAAACACGCACCTTTGGGCTTTCTTGTTCTTTGCTTTTAATCAAATTTGTAACTAATAGAAACCCTAACTTCCTACCAGATTTTGAAGGAAATTCTATCTTTTAGAAAACTTATGATGTGAGCTTTTTGTTTCTTTAAAAAAATAAAAGATTTAATATAGTTAGTTACGAGGCATCATCTCTAATGGTGATTTTCAATTTATAAAACGAAACAACACCTAACTCAGAGCTGGGTGTATATGTTACAGCGAACAATCAAAGGTCGAGCTTCCTTATAGGCTTTTCTAGAACTTCGACAACATTCCTTTCTATGTAGAGTTAAACTTTAAAATCAGCACTGATGGATCAGTGGAGAAACATAGTCACCTTGAAGGCCAAACCACAGGAATCACAGTCCTTTCCAGGAGAGAGAAACATTTCTGAGTAAGGCGTCCGCCGAGCACCTTGCCTAGGCTGCTCACTCCGATCCACACGACAAGGTTGCCTCGTCTCACAGACTTCTCTGGCATCGTGGATCGTGGTTCTGATCAGTCCTGGGTCCCTGATGAAACAGAGTTCCTGAGCCTATAGATCCAAAAGTCTTGACTCTGGTTCAGAGGATGGTCCCCAAACATCTACCAGGCACCTCCCTAGGTATGCCGCTGGCCAGCCACCTGGTGATTCCCATTTCCTCTCTGAAGTCGATAATTAGAACACCTGTGCTGTCAGTCATTTACCTGGGCCACCCTGGACTGTGCCATAGACTGAATTGTGTCACCAAATTTATATGTTGGAGCCCTGACCCCCAGGGCAATGGCATTAGGGGACGGGGCCTTTGGCAGGTGATGAGGTTTACATAAGCTCATGAGTGTGGGGTGGGGTGCTCACGAGGGGATCGGTGGCCTTGTAGGAGTAGACCCCACAGAGCTCATGGTCTCTGTCCCTCCACCAAGCAAGGACATAGTGAGAAGGCAAGGAAGACGCTCTCAGCAGCACCGACCACGCTGGTGCCCTGATCTCAGACGCCCGGCTTCCAGACCTGCGAGGAATCCCTCTCTGCTGTTCAAGCCCTCCAGTGTGTGGCTCTCTGTCATGGCAGCCTGAGCTGACGAGGATGGACCATGACATCCTCAGGCCCACAGTGGGCACGAACCTGGGCCGGGCGGTTCACAGCCGTCCGGCACACAGCCCCCGGCACGACCGCTCACGACGACCGCGGAGCTCGCTTCCGCCCGCCCTGGCCGGCCCAGACTTCTGCCGCCGCCCGGCGCTAGCTCCTACCGCTGAGGAGTCGCCCCTTCAACTGGTCCTTCTGGTACGCCCGTGGGACCACCGCCTGGTTCCACCCAGCCTTCCAACCCGAGAATGCCGTACGGGCCTCGGCCTGGACGCCCAAGGCAGGGCGCAAAACCTCTACTGGCAGGTGACCGGATGACCCCGACAGGGCGAGGTGGAGGCGTGTCTCCCAGGGCGCAGTGAGAAAGAGGCTTTAGGAAAGGGACAGCGTGAATCATGCCCCAGCGAGAACCAGGTGCGTGATGGGGGATGGGGCTGCCGGCCAGCTCCGGCCATCGGCCGGCGGTTTCCTCCGGCCAGGAGCTCCAGCAGCGCCTGCTGCAGGGGGCGCCCAGGGCGCCCGAATCTAAGCGTGGGGTCCTCTGCGCTCCCCCCACATCCCGGTGCCTGGGGGCCTCCGCGAGCCGTTGCCCAGTCGGCCGCCCGTGGCCTCCTGCAGGCCATCGGGGCCGCGGGGCCTGCGCCTGGTGCCTCCGTCGGTCTAGGACACGGTCGTCGCTCATGAAAATTCTACCTGGCTGAACGGAAACTGTTTCTAAGCACGGCATCCCGGTGAGAACCTCCCGTTCCTCCCTTTAGACGCTCTCGTACCCCGTTCCCCATACGACACGTTCCCCGGACTGCCTCTGATTTCCCGTCCTCCTGGAAGGGACCGGGGGATGGGCACTCAACTCTCCCCACTTTCCTCAGCGTCCGCGCGCGCCGCCCATGTGTCTGTCCGCCTGAGACAGTGGCCTTGGCCTCGGCCCTCGGCCCTGATTTATGCTTTTCTTCGGTTTCAGCATGTAGGTAAGGTGGTCTCCGTTCGGACTGAATGTCCAAACTCTAGTCCTCAAACGCATCACTTTCTGGGTCCCCAAATGGTTGGGCGACCCTGGGCTCACATTAGCCACTCTCCTCTGGGAACAATTCTCCTAAAGGTTTATTAAAAATCTGTTTCTGGATGAGCAGCCGCTGCCTTTTTCTCCCCTTTCTCATAATTGCTACGGCGTTGGGAACGTTCGTGGGAGGCACAGGCGGGCGCCTTCCTCCCGGGGGAGGTGGCGGAGGGCGGTTATGAGCTACACGCGGGGTGTCAGGGCAGCGATACCTGTGCAGTTTCTGTGCGTGAGCAGAACGGGGGGCCCCTCAGACAGGGTCCAGGCACGTGCGCCCCTGGCTGATCACACACAGCTCCCCTCTGCCGGTGCCCGTGAAGCACCCTGAAAGCCACAATGCCCCTCAGGGTCTGGGCACAGGGGACCTGCGGCCTCTTACTCACTGATCTAAGACGCCGGTCTGAGGACGGGTGGTGGCCGGTGTGGCAGTGAGCGATATGACCAGTGCAGGACAATGGGGCTGGAGCCCTCCAGGACCCCTCTCCAGCGAGGGCCCACCGCAGTCCCGGCCACAGTCCCCAGGGGGCCGAGCGTGAGTGGGCCAGGCCAGAGTGGCATCTGCCACAGATCCCGGCCGGGTCTCACAGAGAAACGACCCATGGGGAACAAAATATCAAGACGGCCCCTGCTCTCCGGCCCCAGCCTGGACCAGCTGCCCAGACCCATGAATCTGCGCTTTGAGCAGCTTTGGGGAGCCCCGGTAAGCAGGACAGCCGGGGAGCACTGACCTGCAGCACCCCCGCACCCACACGGCGCGTCTTGGAAAACTCCTCTGTACCCCACTCACAGCAGACCGGAGACCCTGGGTCTGGAGCCGGGCCCTGACGCCCTGGCTCCCGAGAGTGAGCAGCCTCTGCAGGAAACCACCATCCTTGACATCTGTGCTCCCCAGGAGCTGAGGGAACCCCAGCTCTGCCTGTGGCCCCACGGGTCCCCGCCATCCGGCCGTCCTGGTGGGGGTTCGGTCCCACTTCCTCCCACCGCCCCCTACCCTCCCTGGGGATTCGCTCCGCCTCCAACACCACGGTTGGATGGCGAACACTGAGCATAAATGCGTCTTCTGGGCTCTGAGCAAACCAAGAGGACCAAGGGCCAAGCCCTGGCCCCCGCAGCTCCAGGAGAGGCAGGTGCCGAAGCCACAGGCTGCGACTCCACGGGACGGTCTCCGCCGTTAGCGGGATGACGCAGGGCCGGGTGCGCCTAGGAACCGTTGGTGTGCGCTCGAGGGGACGGAATCGGGAAGACCAGAGGGTCTGAAGCTGATGTCTCTGGGGGACGCAGTCCCCGATGCTCCTCGGTGATTCTGAACTCCATCTGAAGGCAGCGGAACGGAGTGAGGGCTGGCTCGTTGCCCAGGCGAGAGGAGAAAGCAAAGACCGGAGAAGTTCCATCCGTGAAGGTCACGGCTGGAGGGTGAGAGAGACACGGACCGAGAAGCTCGGGGAGCTGGGGTCGCGCGACCTCAGTGGGCCACATGGGGCGTCTGCCTTGGCTTCTCCCCTGGGAGGGCGGTCCTGCAGGACAGGACACTGGCCATTCGTCACCATGCCTCCCTCAGCACGGGGCCCGATGCCTGTGCCCAAATTTGATGCTGAAGAAACTCACATTAAACTCACTTATCTGAGACAGCTAAAAATTAACCCTTGGGAGAGGATATGTCTCTTTTCATGTGAATTTTTTGACTCCTAGATTCTAAGTATGCTCAGACTTATTGGAACATAAATTCTGCAAGTTGTGCTCAAAACAAATTATCTTTAGATCTGAGCCTTCGAAGGTTGGCTGTACTCAAGCAATGACAGAGAATGGTGAAAACAGGTTTGTCGGGTCATAAATATTTTCACTTGCTAGGCTCAGCAGGCTGCGGGTAGACACTTGCCCTAAAAGTATTGATTACATTCTAGTCTGGGGTCAGGACACATAACTGGTGGTTTAGAGACTGAGGGAGCCCGTGCTCCACACGAAGGTAGGAATTACTCGGGTCAGAGCGTGGGAGGGTGTGCTCATTTTGTTTCGAAACTCGAGGGTAAGCAGGGTTGCTATTGCAAGTCAGCAGCAAAGGTCGTGAGCTCACGAATTCGCCACACGGTGGAGAGTCTGACCAGTGGGTCTCACGGTGGCACGGAAGTGTAGGCCGGCAGGTTCCCGGGGTGAGCCGATCCAATCTGGCCTCGTCCCGGAGAAGAGACGCATCATTCCCCAACACCCGGCCAAGGTCACCCACTCGAGTACTTCTACCTGCACCGGACGACGGAAGGCGGAGTGTGAACATGTGCTTCTCGGGGTCAGACCTCGCGGTCTGGGGGCCTCGCCATCCCCGTGACCCCTGCCCATTCCTGTGTCCCTTCAGTAACAGCCTCAGGAGAAAAGCCCTGCTGTGCGCACCACGGGGATGCAGCCTGCGACATGGCTCCCTTCGAGGGCACTGCAGCTTCACCTCAGTGACCACAGGCGACCACGACAGGGAGAGACAGAGAAACCGATGTGGTAGTGACATAGGCCAGTGGCCACGGCGAGTTCCTGGGCGGAGCTCAGGAAAAGCCACCGTGTCAGGCACCACGTTCAGATGACCAGCAAGGAGACCAGTCATCCTGCAAACTGGCTCTCACTTCCGAAAAGAAAATGGATCACGTTTAACCTTTTACGTAAGAAACGACGCCACTCCCAGTCCCCGGGGTCTGAGCGCAGGGCCAGGCACCCAGGGTCTCTGGAAGGAGGCTCACAGCTGCCCGGGACCCAGGCGGTTGTTTGTTAGCATAACATTCGGACCTTAGAAGGAAGCAAATCCAGCCAGGATCACACAGTGTCTTCACACACATGTCCCTGCATCAGTAACCCTTCGCAACGCCTCTGTGTCACGACGTGACGTTAAGTGGAATTCCCTTGAAGAAACTCGCACAGGGATCTAAGGAAGTCCATTCCATTCTGATTTCCAGAGGTAGGAACTGAGAGGGTGCTGGAGCTGGCACCCCAAAGAGTGTGGGACCCACTTGCCTCCCGCTCTTGGAGATTTAACTACTTTGGGCAAAAAGCTTCTTGACCAGAGTCTCAGGCGGGCCACACGTTTGCCAGCCCCCGAGGGTCCCGGGCAGTCTGCCTTGTTTTTCTCCTTTCTGGGATATGTTCTCTGCCTTTCTTTCAAATATGGGTGCTCCGTATGGGGTTCCCCAAAACCCAGACCAGCACGCACACTAACGAAAACTGGAAGTCTGCGGGTCTGGCCACTCCTCAAGCAGAAGAGACACACACGTGGGACCGGCGATGCCCCGCCTGTGGCTCACAGGCGGGTGGCCGTCGACCGGACCGTGTCATTTAGGAGGGGAGACACCTTCAGAGAGCGGGCGTGAGCCACGCGGCATCTCCAGCTTCCGGAGCTCCGAGGACGTCCAGGCTTCAACAGTTCCCTGGGGAACGGGCCTCTCCTCTGTGCCTCCTGTCCTGGAGGGAGGGAACCAGCGGATGTGACCTTGTTTGGAAAAAGCGTCTTTGCAGGTGTGATGAAGGGTCTTGAGAAGAGGTCCTCCCAGTGAGGGTAGGCTCTGCACCCGATGGCAAGTGTCCTAGAAGGGAAGAGGGAGGAGAGGGACCGAGAAGTCCGGGCGAAGAGCCAGGTGGAGATTGGAGGGATGTGTCTACAAGCCAAGGAGCATCAGGATTGTCGGCAGCCGCCGGGAGCTGGGAGAGGGGCCTGGGGCAGCGTGTCCCAGAGAACTCCCGGAGGAACCAAACTTTTCAACACCTTGACTTCAGACTCTGGCCTCTCGAACTGTGGATGGATAAATTATTGCTGTTTTAAGCCACCCTGTTTGTGGCCAGCGGTCCTGGCAGCCACAGGAAGCTCACACAGCGCCCGAGACGAGCTTTACTGCCCACTGGCCTCCAACTCCCCTTCCACCTGGGTCTCGTTTTGCTGCTGGGGTATGATTATGGACACCTGCCAGCGACACTTCAGATGGAAACCGCGGCGAAGTTCGCCTGACGTGGACCTTTGAGGAGCGTCGCCCTCGCTGCCGGAAGGGGGGTACTGCCAGAGAGGACCGGGTGCCAGCCGACAGGTGCGCTCTGTTTCAAAGGGTACGAAATAAAAGGTGGCTGGACAAGACTCTTGAGAACAAGTGTGCGGGCTCGTTGTCACGGACCTTCCCGACGCTGGTCATGCATTCTGAGAGGCACGTGGCAGGGATGCCCGGCGTCGCTGCATCAGTAATTAAACTCCGAAGTCCCAGCGCCTGACGTGACCGAGATTTCTGTCCGGCTCACGTTGCCGCCGGTGCCGGCTGAGAAGCTCAGCTCTCCTGGTTGACGTGACTCGGGGGTCCAGGCTGCTCCCCTCGGCACCTCGGTCATCCTGGGGGCATTGCCTTCAGTCCCACGGAGGGGAGTGAGAGCCGGAGAGGGGATGTCTTCCATTTCCACTCAGGTTGCTGGGGACGGCTGGTGGCATGGCCCCGTGTGCATCCACGCACGCGCGTGTGAGGGAGCAGCGGGAAAGGCTCGGTGGGAACGAAGGGACCAGGAGGGGGTGTGCAGCAGGGAGCAGGCTCGGCTGTCACCCACCCTCGAGAGGCTGTGTCCCTCACTGCCTCGTGGTCAACAGCTGTCGCAAGACCAGCCACGTGTCTGAAGGCTCTGTAAATTATACGGATCCTCCTAGACCCCAGGGAGGTCGTGGCTACTGAGAGATGTCCTGGAAATGTGACGGATTGATTTTTCAGGCCCCACGCTGAGTCTCCTAGACACCGTGGGCCGCCCCAGCAACCGGCTAGCACCACCGTGCCCCCCGCCCGGCACCACGTGCTGGCAGAGGCCATGACGGCAGCGTTCACGGCACGGAGGCAGCTCTGCGCACCTTCTGGTCCTCTCTCCTGGCACAAACAGGCATGTCCCCGCGCGGCGCGCATTGCGTTCCGTCCCTGACAGCGCCGAAACCGAGCGCCTCCCTCGGCGCTCGAAGCGCGGCCCCCCAGATCAGCGGCTTCGGCGTCCCCAGGTAGCTGTTTGCGGTGCAGACGTCCGGCCCTCCCTGCACCTAACGAGTGAGAGTTCGCATTTTGGCAAGTCGCCAGCGAGGCCGTAGGCGTTCGGGTTCGAGAAGCAGTGGTCTATAGAACTTGTCCATTCCAGAGGTTCAAATAATAGATTACTGTCTGGTTTGAATGATCTCGATCATAATCTTAACGAAGTGTCCGGCCGGCGAGACTCGCCGTGGCCTCAGGACGGTGGACGGACAAACGCTCTGTGCACGCGAGGAAGAGCGGCTTGCAAACCCAAGGGCCAGGATCCCTTCCCGGCCTCTCGAGTGCGCCCCTTACAGGAGAATGAGAGTGACGAGGCACCTCCATGTGGCTATTCAAACACCTCCGTCCAGGCACAAGCCCGAAATCAGGATAAGGGCGCGGCGTTTGCTGGCTGGTGGGCTCGGGGGGTGGGGCCGATGGCGACGCCGAGACGCTGTCCTGCGGTCAGCACGTGTGCCCGGGAGTGTGACTAGCTGAGACTGAACTGAAGGAAAGAAGGGTGACCAGAGGCCGTGGTCGGCCCCATCGAGCCGGCTCGCTCCTCCAGACCCGTTCGACCGGCGGGTTTTGCCAAAGCAAACCTCGAACGTGGTTTCGTGCCCGAGAGCCCAGCTGGGGCAGCTACAGCGGATGACCGTGGCGCAAACCCCGCCGCCGCCGGTGACGCAATTAAATACGCCTCGGGCGCCGTTTCCCCGGACTGTCCGAACTCAGGGGGCTAGAGCAGCACCCCGCCGGTACACAAAGGGAAACTGCTGCTGCAACCCGCTGTTTTATCGGCCGAATCCAAATCAGTGCGTTAACACGGGTCGTTGGGCGTGGCTCCATCCGCCTCTTAATTTTGTTTACCTTTCGGCCATTTAAAATTGAGATACGTCGTATAAGGCAAAACGCGTGGTTTTAAAGGGGACAGCTCTGTGGTTTTCAGCCTATTCACAGTGTCATGTAACGACGACCTTTGCCGAATTCCAAAGCATTTCCATCGCCCCCAAAAGTAGCCCCATACCCGCTGGCGGTCACTCCCCTGCCCCCCCCCCCAACTAATCTACTTCCTGCCTTTATGGACCGGCTTACACTGCACGGACATATGAAAACAACCTTATAATATGCGTCCTTTTGCGTGGCTCCTTTCACTAGCAGACTGTTTCGGGGGCTCAGCTATGCCACGGCACGCGTCAGGGCCACAGCCAGCGTCTTCCTGGGGGACTCCTGTCTGCCTTCTTGGCTGGCCTGGCCCCCAATTGAGAGCCGCTGTCCCAGATGGGGACCTGGCGTGACACAAAGCCGGTGTTCGGCAGCTCCAGAGGACTGCGTGCCTTCGACACGCGCATCATCACCGGGAACTACGCCCAGCCCCACCAAATCCGGCCCCCAGGTAAGTGCTGCACACTTGAGATTTGAGAGGGGCTGGTCTGGGGGCCCTCAGGCCGTCTTTCTGAGTCTCAGTGGTGGGGGACGCTGCACCCATTATGAACTCACAATCTGGACCACCCACGAGACGCCAGACCCCGGCTCCAGGCTGTGCAGGGCACAGGTCCTGCCGTGGAACTACCTGAACTCAAATCCTCACTCCGCTTAGCGGCCTGTGGCCCTGGCAAGACCCCCAGCATTTCCAAGCTTGTTTTGGCATCTGTGAAATGAGAGTAATGAGAAGAAGAAGAAAAAAATAGTCCCGTCATGTTTATTACGAGGTGTAAATAGGGTATCTACCAACGTATTTAGTTCAGTGCTTGGCTCTCCATAAGCGGTCACCAACTGCTGTTATGCTTATCTACCTACCTGTTTACCTGTCTGCCTATTGAAGGTGCGGGCAGGACGAACATACCTACCTCACAGGCTTTCCGAGAGGATTAAATGAAATGACGCTGTTTAATTCATTGTCTGGCATAACACAAACCCTCCATGAATGGCAGCGATTAATATTACCTTCATTACTTCTTTCGAGGAAACGCATGCCGGTCAGGGGCTGAACATCTAATGACGTTCTCGGCTGCCGTCTCCGAGTTACACCTCAAGGCGTGCCGCACTCTCATGGGCCAGAATGTCCTTGGCTCCCTAGCAGTCCTTGTTAAAGCAGGAGCCGAGCGGTCAGCCCTTGCTGGCCAGGGCCGGTCAGGCGAGTTCCAGTCTGCCTGCGATCTGCTGGCAGAGAGGGGCGGGGTGGTCTCTCTGCACGGCAGCTCTCGTGGGGGAGCCCTAAGTGTTCTGTGCCATCAAGAGTTGGTTATGGCGTCTAAGGGACCTCATCGGTTGAGGATTTCTAGCTGGAAGTAGCTGAAAGCCCAAGTAAGGAATGCTTTATTTCCTCACCGTACACAGGCTCTGAGGCCGGGCAGCCCTCGGGTTCATCATTACAGTGGTTCGATGACATCCCCGGAGACCCAGTTTGCTCGTGCATTCCCTCTGCCCTCTTCAGGTGTGAGCTGGCTCTCCTCGTGCTGTGGAGAAGCCTGAGGCCGCTCTGGGCATCGCGTCTTTATTCTCCGACATTCAGAGAAGCACAGGGGAGCGTTGTGGTCCCGTGTCTAATTTTAAAGCATAAAGAAAAACTTCCAAAGTCCACCTACTTACTTCTCTCCAGTGAGCTTTCCCCTCCAGTCTCATGGGTCAGCATCACGTCACGTGACCCTTCCTAGGCAAATCGCTGGCAAGAAGAATGGATTAATTTCACGGCTCAGACCGATCTCCCCTTAAGGTGGGTATAGGGTCACTTTCCCTCAGCACATAGCCATGAGGCAGAGGGCACCCCCCTCAAGCAAAAGTAGGGTTCTGCCAGTGAGAAAGGTGACAGGCATGGATTCGTGTGGATTACCCACAGTGTCTGCTTCAGAAGCCTTTAGCCCGAATCGAACTCTTCAACCCCTGATCCCGTCATCCCAATTACCTACCCAAGCAGAGACAGGAGAGCGCGGTCACAGACAGGGCATTCCGGGAGGCGGCGGTGAGTTTTAACGCTTCTGCAGGACATTCCTGACTCTGTGGGAGCAAGCTGATCGTGCACCCCCTTTATGTTCGTGGGAGTCTACACTGAGATTCATAGTCATCTCAGGCTTTCTAACCAGCCGAGATGTGTCCTGGGAAGAACCTATGAAGGGGACTCAGGGGCTGAGACACCCAAGAGAGGCTCAAAAAGAACGTGTCAGATACAAAGGGGATTCTGAGAGGGCACAGGGTCAGACACAGACGGTCCCTAGCCTTTCAGACGTCCAGGCCCCTTACATGTGGGAGCAGATGCTAAGGGACCATTCCACTGAAGGATCTGTTGGCCTCTGAGAATGGGGGTGGGACCAGCAGGGTTGGTTGCTATGCTGAGCCTAGCTTCCAGAAGGACTTCAAAACAGACGCCTCCACAAGGGGCCACGGCAGGAGAAGGAGAAAGTGGACGACAGTGGACATTAGCCCAGTGAACGCCCCAAGGGCACCCCAAAACGGGCCGAAGATGGCCATCGAGGGAGGGCTAGCGGTCTCCAAACTGGACGCACCGGGACACGAAGTAACCTGGTTTTACTCCTAGTTTTACCTCAAGGCTGGCGTGTTCTGGAAAAGACGAAGTTCGCTGGATTAATGCCGTTCCCCCGGGTGACGCTGAGGGATGTTTCACACCAGCGTCAAGCGCATCGCCTGATGCTTTAGCCCTGACTCGGCCCGCTGCAGACCAGCACCTTGTCGTACGTCTCCCTGGCCCCGGTGTGTAGCAGAGCGTGCCCGGGATAACGGGCGTCACAACTGTTGGGGTAATGTTTTTAACAGCATATATTTTTTTTTTTTTTTGCACCATGACCATGGCGCCCGAGCACATTTCACATTGCCTCGCAATGCAAAATGTCACGCACGTCGTCTTAGACCCAAACACGACGCGCCCCTCTTCACACAAGGAGACGGCCCTGTTTGTATGAGACGCGGGCAGTCGAAGTTAATCGCACAGGGGTAGGGTTTGAGGATTTGAAAGCATCAGTTTGCCAGTAGAGAATGGGAATCCTGTAGACGACAGAAACGAGAAGGCTTATGTCCTTCCACCAGTCACTAAAGAGAAACGCCGCTGACAGCCTCGGTCCCCCCCCCCCCCCGTTCTCCCCGCTCCCCCCAGGACTAGCACAGGAGAGAGGTTTCCCTCTGCAGTCTCCTTTGGTTTATTCTTTGTGGGCTGCAGGTGTTATGGTGAAGGGGAACGGGAGCAGCGAGGCCGTGGGGCTCGTCCGTGACAGGAGGGGAGGCAGATCGTCCCCGCCGTGCGAGCTGGCATCGCAGAGCGCAGGGGCCACAGCCCGACCTCACTCTGCCACCCGCACGCCGTGTCTAGAGACCCGCCTGACCTGCCTGGAGGCGTCCCTCCCTTACCTCATTCTATCTTTAAAGTCAGGGCAAGGGGTGGGCAGGGCAGGGGTTTTCGGCCCCTCTCTGGAGTTGGGGGTCTAGGCGGCGAGAGGTAAGATGGCTCTGTCGAGACTGCACCCCAAGGCAGGCCGGCTGACACCTCACCGTGCCACCTGCGGGCTATATACATGCCCCGTCCGAATCAGCAAGGCCTTGATTGCCCCGCCGCACAGGGGCCTTGGAAAGGACGACAGAGCTCCGAGGAGGAAGTCGGTGCTGAGGGGCCGCGTTGCCCCAGACTCCCAGCTGTGTCTGTGCTCTGAGCAGTCAAGGCCGGGCCCGGGGCTCGGGGTCAGGCGCGTGGGCCGTGGTGAGCGCGCGTTCTCGGGGTAAGAGACGGTGGCTGTCCCTGGCAGGAGGGTGGCGCTGCCCAGCTGCGACACGAGCCCCCACCCTCGTCTCTGTGGGTTCCCAGTCCCGGCCTCCCTCATGTCCATGGGCAGCGGGCTGGGGGCCCCTCCCGGAGCTCAGCCCCTGGGTCTCAGGGACGGGACAGGGAGGATGGGGGGTGGTGGTGGCAGGGGCTTCACTGGGCTCCTCCCCAAACAGGAAGTGGCCTCGGGGAGGTGACCTAATGTCTCTTCGCCTCTGTTTCCTCATCCACAAGTGCGGAGACGTCAACCGATTAATTTATTCGATGAACGAAGTGACCTCTTGGGGCTCTTGGCGGGGAGAGATCAAGAGAGATCAAGCCGAGAAAGTGCGAAGCGTGGTGCCCAGGAGCTCGACGAAGGTGAGCAGCGACCGTTCCTGTAATCACACAAAACGAGGTCGGTCTAGAAATACGTAGAGCTGCCCTTAGCGTGCCTGGGTCCCAGCGATCTTAATTAGTACGTGGAAAAGAGAGGCTCGCCCACCCAAACCCTTGCTATGACAACAACTCTGAACCTGCTTTGGTGATTTCTTTCACTCCAGGCCGTCACACACTCACAACGTGCTCACTGCGGTGCTTGCACGAGGAGACGATGAGGCCCAGAGTGGCACGCAAGGGCACACCGTTCAAAGAAAGCCATCTCGTGTTCCGGAAACTCGGGCGGGGCTGAACCACACAGCTCTTTCGTTCTCACTTCTAACCGTGCCACCTTCTCAGAAACCCCGGGTTGCAATTTCCTCTCAGAAGCGGTTGCAGCCCCATTCTCGGTCCGAAGCCGTGCAAAACCAGTGTGTAAAGTGCTCCAGGGTCGTGTGTCAATTCTATCTGAAAGGGGTTCGGGCCGAGCCGTGTTAAGGATATGCGAACAAAGGCCTCCAACAGCGGCTGCGATGGCGGGTTCGGTTCCTGGCAGGCAAACGCCAAACCGTGGGCGTCGGACGCACGTGGGAGCAGAGGGGGGGAGGGGGAGGGGAGCGGGACGGGCGTCAGCTGTGAAATCACGGAGCACCCCGTTCTGGCCAGTGCTCCCCTCCCTCCCTTCATCATCTCGGGCCTTTTATCCTCTGCTCTGTGCACACCATGGGTCCCTCCTTGGTGCCACCTGAACGTGGCATCAGACAGTCTGTGATGTTGGCACGAGCCCTGTCTCGAGAGCACTGAAGACAAGTGTGAGGGCACGAAATGTTAGGGTGAGACGCCCTCCCTCACAGATGAAGAGCTGGAGCCTCGGGGTGGGGGGCGGGGGGAGTTTCAGACTGGGGAAAACACAGCGGTCGCTTAGGACGAAAATTAGCCTCCTCGGGGGTTAGAGGTCACAGTGATGGGGCCATTCCCGGTTACTTTACTGGAAAACATAAAACGGAACAAAACTGTCCAAGTGTCACCTGGCTCCTCTAGAATTCAGTTGTTAAACCAACGTTAAATGAAGGTTGTACCGAAAAATCAAGCTTCGGTTTTTGTTTCTTTGTAGTATTTTTACTTGTATGGAGTGACAATGGTTTTTCTAAGTGGATTTTCAAGCTTTTTTCAGTCGGTGCTTAGGAATGGCATCCGTGCACTTTAAATGGCACCCGACTCTGAAACATCGGCGTCTGCACCAGCGTGACTTACAGTCAAGCTTTGCTTGTGTCTTACAGAAAAATCACTAGGCCCATACATGTGTCACTAACGTGCAAAAGTTTCAAGGTCCTTCTGTGAAGTCATTGCAATGGTTCATCTCACCGTAACGGTCTTGAAAAATAACGACTCTGTGTGTTTCCGTCTTCATGAAAAGACTTAATAATGCGAAATGGTCACTTATTTTATATAACGTCCCTTTGAACGTTTACAACCCCAATGTGAACTACGACGTCCGACCAGTCAGCGTGCTGTGAGCACGTGCTGTGGGCTCCGTGTCATGCTGGGCGTTTGCTGTGGTTGGGCAGCCTCACGGCCCAGCGAGGCCGGCCGAATGGGCAGTGGGGATTCGAGAGTCTGGAGACCCGTCTCGCTCCTAGTTCGGCCTCTCACAGCTCTGGACGAGAAGCGCCCCCGGGATGATCAGATTCGATAGCTGTCTGACTCCATTTCGGCCCTGGGTCTGAAGTCAGCAGCCTGTTTTGACACAACGCCACCCAAAGAAGTAGCAACAAAAAAAAGGGAGATTCAGTGACCTAAAGGCCTGGAGTGGGGTTAAATTGTCACGCATCCCCCGCACTGCGAGCAGCCCGTCCTCACCGAAGCCAGCAGCTCTCGAGCCCTTGCCGTGTGCCGGGCGATAAGCACTTCGCATTCGTTACTGTGTTTCGCCCTCCCCACAACCACCACGATTCCATTTCCCATGTGGGGAAACGGAGGCTCGGGGCTTCAGCAAAATCATGGGGCCCCGCACCTTCGAGTCAGCATCTGAAGCCGGCTCTTTTTGGCTCCAGAGTTAACCGCTCCCGACCATCACTTATTCTCGTTGCTTAGCATCCGCCCCCATGAGCGACACATCGAATGTGTCAGAAGTTCAACTGCTTCTCACCCCACCGCTTTTTCTTTAGAAAGTGGAACTTGTCCCAAGGGCACGTGGAGGGCATGATGGTCTAACCATGTGTACTCTCTGAGAGGGCTCCTTCGGATGGGTCTGAGAGAAGGGCTTGGCCCAGGTGTCAGTGAGAGAGGCAGCCAAGACCCTCTCGTAATCACTAACGGTAATCAGATACTATCTTTGAAGTGACTACCCGTCATATTTTTAACGAATGAGAGGCCGGGGATGGGACGGGCATTGAGGTCACCCTCTTACAGGATGTGTGAAGACCGCTGACAGGCACCTCTCCATCCGCCTCTGAGAGCAGAGCAGACACTTAGACGGTTCATCCAGGTAGAGAGATCACCCCGTGACCCGCCCCTCCACTCGGCAAAGGAGGCCTAGAGAAGGAACAGGCGCAGAAACTGTCCGCAGACAATGTCCCCAAACGTTTGATTGTATAAATAATTTATTTCTGTTCACAGCATCATATATGCATATAAAAGGGAGCGGGAACAGACGAGGAGGATGGTCAGACGGAGAATTACAGCAGTAGAAACGAAAACTGAAACCAGGAGACATAGTCCCAACACCATGACAGAGAACTTGTGAAGAACATTGTTCTGGAACAGAGCCGGCCTCCCCGTGTCTGTGAGAAAACGTTTCAGAAGCCCACGTGGGGAGGCCCGCTTCCTCTAGGCGACACCCATTCCCTCTCCGAGAGCAGGAGGCATCAGACATCACCGACTGCCATGCCGGAGGAGACACCCCCACTGACCACTCCAAGGCGGTGTGACCTGTGCTTCCTGTTTGGTCAGAGACAAAACGGGCTTTTACTAGTCAAACGTTACAGAAATCTACGGAGACTCTTAGCTATTAGCCGAGACACCACAGGGTTTTACTGTCCTGCACAATTACTAACGGCTGACTGCACCCTTTAAATATCGATGATGCAAAACGTCAACATCGTTCCGCGTCCGTTGTGAAGCATGGCGGGATCTGGACACTGATCTTGGACCTAAGAATTGTTAGCACGAGAAGGTTACAGTGTTTGGCATCGGCAATGTCACAAAATAAATATATTATTCTCTCAAGAGTGTGAAACTACCAAAATGTCAAAGTGCTTAAGAAATCGTCTCATGTGAAGAAAATAAAGAAGATGGATTTTTTTTTTTAATAATTCTATACAGAATCTTCTGATGATGGGACCAGCCCATTCAGAAATCAGTGAGTAATATGCTGTCGATATGTAAACCAAAATCGTGCAGGCTTTTCAACACTGCTTGGCTATATTTTCTCTACTGAGTTTCTACAAAAAAAAAAGACCAGCATTGGAGGGTACCAAACACACCGACCAAAGAGGAAAGGAAGATGGACTGCTAGGCTCCTTCTTTAAAATATCTCATCTAAGAACTGGGTTTCAAGCAGGAAGCCAGGAGTTCTACCTCCGGTTCTTAAATTAACTTTGTGAGTGCAATGGACGAGAGGCATATATTTGTGATTGACTAACTCACATGCTCACGCATGACCATGTCCAATTTCTATAGGCCTCCATCGTAAATTAATTGATAACGGCGGGGGGAAAAAACCATAATTCTACCTGTAAACATGGATTCAAAGAGGAAACAGAAATCAAAGAGTAAGTTTCCCTTCTGATACTATGTTTCAGGGCAAAATGACAGCTTCTGCAAACCAAGACTCAGTCCTGATCATAAAGAAATTTTTAAAATTACATTATTAAAAATATGTATTTCTTTTTTCTTCTTTTACTTTATGTTCCAAAGCCTCTTTCAAGTACACCGTGAAGTGCCGGAGCACAGGTGACCATGACGTCACATGCTTGCTTTCATCTCAAACGCTCACTGTGGTTTTGGCATTTGCTACCAGGCCAGTTCCCGCAGGAATGAATTACGAAGGACCCCATCCTGGCGCTGTTCCTTCCCTTTAAATCCATTCAACGAGGTCAGCTTTTGCAACAAGGTGGGGTTTTATTTTATCTTTTTTGGTGCATGACACCAGATACGCCAATGAAACATTTTTAATGAAATACTGAAAGCAGAAAGGCCACAATGAACCCAATTAGAAATGTGAACATGTCGCCACTTGCAGCATAAAAGGATAAAAAAAAGGGCAAAGTCTTTTTTTCCTACGGTGAATATTTCTAAGGTGAGTATTCATTCGTAGAACTTTTTTTTTTTTTTTACATGTCTGAAAACCAAAACCCATCATTAAGCGGTTAGTATTATGAGACATCCCTTGCAAAAACCATCTTGCAATTCAGCACACATCTGCAGCTGTGTGCTCACACAAACCAATGAGCAGGCTAAGAGAATTTAAGATTCCACGCATATGGGTCTAGGTATTTATGCCGATTACACAGTACAGAGGGAGGTGCCTGTGTCCACACACACACCCGTCCAGCATTTACACCCAGAGCCTTACCCTTTAGACACCTTTCACTATCCTGCAAACAGTAAATGCATCATTTGCCACCACCTCCGAGTTTTTTTTTTTTTTTTATCGGTCTCTTTGTGTGATAATGACCTACACATGGACAGGGTCCAAAGCATCTGGACGATGTCTGATTCCCGGCTGAAAAGCAGTTCTCAACGAAACTGGTCTTCCGTAGCCACCACAAAGCACCAGGAAAGGGGCGTCTTCCCGGCTGTTCCCGGCCAAGGCCAAGGCCAAGGCAAGGCCCCATGCCCTCAGGCTTCGTATTGTTCCAGGCAGTCCTCGGATGGCCCAAACCACCAGCCTCCAAGCTTGGGCCG
Organism: Eonycteris spelaea; assembly: GCA_003508835.1. Taxonomy (NCBI): domain Eukaryota; kingdom Metazoa; phylum Chordata; class Mammalia; order Chiroptera; family Pteropodidae; genus Eonycteris; species Eonycteris spelaea. Next base: position 1,258,851 of record PUFA01000034.1, on the reverse strand, counting down.
AGAGCAGGAGCAGGACGAATGACATTTCAACAGGGGCCCGCCCTGTGACACAAAATTAATCCACCTTTCACCACCCAGGAATGCAAAGAGTGGCTGTCGCCCCAGCACCTCCCACAGCCAACATGCCCCCAGATGGGGACCCACCCCCCACCAGGGTTCCGGAGGCCGCACACCTCAGGTAACTCACAGGTGAGGGCGGTGCAGCCTGAACTTCTGGCCATGCCGGAGCAGGAAGAAACCGCTTTTGTGTCTGACTTCTGAGCCTTCCACCTGGGCCAGGAGGGCGGTGGCGGCATCTGCACTTCCACTCCCCCCACCACGGGTGGCCTCCCACCCCATTAGGGCGCTCCGGCCTTCAGACAAAAGGTCCCCGGGGCTGGGGCTGGGGCTGGGGGCGGGTCGCCGGCAGACTGGCAAGTCAGCCTACACGCCCAGGTGGAGTCATTAGTCCTGCTTTGGGGCGCAGAGATTCCGTTGTAAAAATCGGAAGCATCGCTTTGGTTCGCTGTCTTTGTTCGCGGGGGCGAGTCCTCGCGCATCCATCCACCCGCCATCCACTCATTCATTCCTGACTCACTCACCCGCTCCCCCCCCCCACCGCCACCCCACCCCGCGCTCCCCCAACGCCGCCGGGAGCATTACCGCTTCTTTTTCTGCTTGAGGGACTTCCTGCGTTTCAGGATCATCTCATAGAGCTTGTCCATGCCCTCGGTGAGGCCCTCCCCGATGATGGCGCACGCGGGCTGGACGTGGTAGGTGGTGGCCGGGATGAGCTCGTGCAGCGCCAGCTGCTTCTCGATCTCGGCCACCGGCAGCGATTTGGGCAGGTCCTGCTTGTTGGCGATGACCAGCAGCGGCGTGCCCTGGTTCTCGGCGAACTTGGTCACCTTGTGCAGCTCGGTCTTGGCCTCCTCCAGCCGGTCCACGTCCACCGAGTCCACCACGTAGATGATGCCGTCCGTGCAGCGGCTGTAGGACTTCCACAGCGGCCGCAGCTTCTCCTGGCCGCCCACGTCCCAGAAGTGGCAGCTGATGCCCTTGGCCGTGCCGTTGCTCAGCTTGATCTTCTCCGTGTTGAAGCCGATGGTGGGCACCGTGTTCACGAACTCGTTGAACTTGAGCCGGTAGAGCACCGTGGTCTTGCCGGCCGAGTCCAAGCCCAGCATGACGATGTGCAGGGACTGGAAGGCCGAGATGTTGGAGGAGATGTTGCCCATGGCTCCTCGCTGCGGCGCCGGCCACTGCGGCTGCGGCGGGAGGGCGCCGCCCCCCGAGCGGTCACGGGCGCGACGCGGCCGGGCGCACCTGGGCCCCGCCCGCCCCGCGCGGCGCGGCGGGCTCAGACGCCGGGGGCCCCGCGCCCGCCGGGCATCGCGTGTCGCCGGCTTTTGTGTCCCGCGAAGCCGCCCCCGCCGCCGCCGCCGCCGCCGGCGCCCTCCCCTCCCCGCGAGCTCCGGCCGCGGCCCCCGCGCTCCGCGGCGGCTCCCGCTCGCGCTCCCGGGGCGCGCCTCGGAGGCGCAGGCGGGGCGCGCGGGCTTCCCCGGCGTTCCTGCCGCCTCGCTGTCCCCGCAGTCCCCGCGCCGCCGCCGCCGCCGCCAGCCTGCAGCGGCCGGAGGGCGCCCGGCTCCGCCCCCCGCGCGCCCCGCCCCGCCCCGCCCCGCCGGCCACGCCCCCGCGGCGCGGGCCGGGCGCGGACTCCCCGCCCCGCCGGCCGTTTTCGCGCCCTTTGGGGCGTGGGGAATCGCCCTCGGTGTCCCCTCCCGCGCCGCGCCCAGACAATGGGCCCGGCCGCCAGCTCCTCCCTGTTGTCGGCTGATGCGTCTTATAAAAATAGCTCCCGGCTCCCGGAGCTCCCCGCCCCCTCCCCCCAGTCCCGGCCGGCGCACGGCCCGGCCGGAGCGAAGGGGGAGGGGGCGGTGCGGCCGTGCTTGAGGAGCCGGTTCGGGGGTCCCCGCTCCGCCCCGCAGGCGGTGGCGCGGCCCGAAGGCCGGAGTGAGGCGGGCAGGGGGCAGCGTTTGCCCAGGGCGGGGCGAGGCGAGAGTACCCTACTTGGGAATGAGGGCGGTGGGGTTATGTCACCGACGCCCCTAAGAAGGAAAAGCGGGGTGCTGACTTCGGTGAACCGCTGGCAGCTCCCCTGCGGCCAGCCCTGGCGCGTGCCCACCCAGGCGCCCTTCGCCTGGCCCTGGGCCCTGTTCCTTGGGAATACCCTGGCTCGCGTTCCTCCCGAGCTCCTGGGGGCTCCGCGGACCGCCACACTGGGTGCCCGGGTTTGTGCCCAGGGTGCCCCAGAGCCCCAGCTCTTTCCGCCTGATGGCTGCCACCAGTGCAGGGTCCAGCATTTGCATCTTAGGCTGCAATCTGGGAGATAAGGACACCTTATCCCCACGGCTCGCCATGCCCAGACAGCCCCTCTGGCTCCTTGTTTTGTTCCCACCACCTATGCTGACATCCCAGGTCGAACGCCAGCATCCCAGGAGAGCACCCTCTGCCACCCACTTTGAGAACCGAGAACCACCTGGCCACAGGTGAACCACTCTGAGCACTTGGGGCTTCAGAGGCACTTGGGGGCTGAAACAAAACGTGTCCATAGCTTGAAGTTGGTGGTACCACAGGGTACAAACACCAGTGCGAGTCCCTGGTTTCCAGCCCCGCCCCCCTCCCCAGCGGTTTTATGCCCCTGTTTGTGGGCACGTGGGTGCGGAGGAGAGAGTGCATTGTGGGAAACGCACAGAGCCGCTGGGGAGGAGGGAGGGAATGAATGCATGGTCACGTCAGTTGTTCGACTCCTGCTTAGGAGCAGGAAAGACGGACATGGTGTCGAGGGGGATGGAAATGAAAATGATAAGCATTTGGGGATAAAAATCAAAAGTTTCTAACAATGCTTTCCTTTCCACCTTCCTGCTGCAAGCTATGATGAGATATGTGGTTTTGTTGGTACTGAGACACGGGAGAGGACCACACCTGCAGCAGGTAGGAGGAGCCATCTCACCTTTTGAATTCCCATGGCGGTACTAGCCATGGGGTCATCTGCCCTCCGGAGTGGGTCCAGAGACTGGAAATGGCCTTGCAGGTTATTCCGTCCACCTGCCAGATGGCACCACCGCCCGGATGCTTGCAATTTTTGTCCAGGTGGAACCCTGGTGCAGGCCTCCTGTCCCGAGCCCTGTGGCATTCGTGCCTGGGGCGGAAGGCCTGTCCGCCCCTCTCTCTCCACACACACACTGTTGTAATTGAGGGGTGAGCAAGAAGTTATAAGCAACCTGAAGTCCGTTGCAAAAGACAGAAATTCATCTTGAGCTGAATTGGACAAAAATGAAAATATATGCACTGGCGTAATTGACAAGTTTGTAATTAAGACCCAGGTATGTCTTCATTTCGTCTGTTTCCTTCTGTATTGATTCGTTTTCCTACTGGCAGACTCGGGCTCACATCCTTGGTTGAGATCCTAGAAGAAAAAAGGTGTGTCTTTTCCCCAGTGACTGACAAAAGCGTGGAGGACATCCCTTCGGCCTGTCTGGCCCACCCCTGAATCAAGCATCACGGTCCAGAAGGATGGAACACACAGATGAACGGGGCCCAGGGACTAACACTGGCCCAGGGGTTCCCAAAGGAGAATAGACATCTTTTCCCAAAGGGCAAATGGTAGTGAGCAAGCAAGAAGGAGAGATAGGGGCATAATTTATACTGAGGTCATTTCAGTTATGGGGAACCCTGGGCAGACAGGGCTTTGTACTCGGGGAGTGATTTTCTTACCTCTCTTCAAGGTCTGCCTCATAGGTAGCCGTTGTCTCATGAGACTGTTTCTTCTCTCTCGTTCGTTGGTGCCATGGGCCGGGCCTAAGCTGGGCGCCAGCCTGAAATGAGATTTTGATTGGCAGCCTGGGGCCTAGGCATTGGAAAGGGACCAACTAGACTGGAACCCTCTTGAGGGCTCCACAATGATCTTAATATAGAATCCTCTCTCTCACTTGTGTCTACCCGCAGTCAGGTCTTGCTTTTTATTTTAAGGCTAGTAAGATGGAAATATTTTAGTAAAACATCCGATGTGTTTTCTTGGTGCCGTACTAATTACTGCCAGGAGTGGTTTTGACTGCAGCCCCCGCATTTTGTACCCCCACAGCAGGGCTGAGCAATAAAGGGCTGTCTGCTGTCCAGCAGAAAAAGCAGATTAATAGACGTTAATAGAGCTTCCAGGACAGAGCCATTAACCAGCGCCTCGCCGTGATTGAATAGCAGCTGTGCTACATTCTAATTTCACTCACCAGGTGATACGTTGATTTTACAGTTGATAATTTAACTTCTCGCACATAAAAATGTCATTTGGCTGAGTCAACTTTCTTTCAAATACGAATTTCCATTGACAAACACACGAATGATGGAAAGGAAAGGAATGTTTACCACTATGTCAGAAACGCAAGGCCGACTGAGAGCCCCTTCTAACTGGACGTGGCGTCCTGGCTGACGGCCGAGGCTCCCTCGACAGACGGGGTGGGGGCTGTGCGCTTCCCACCACCTCCCAGCCACGCGGCCACACCAGCTCGCCGTGTCTCAAGCCTCCCATCTTTAAAATGCATCTAACACATGCGGCGAAGAGTCAGTGACGTAAGCCACGTAAAGCGGCTCCGCTCCCGGCACATAGTAGGTGCTCAATCAATGTTGGCTTTGGTGACTGCAAGAAACCAATTTTATGGTGCAGCACATAGTCATCTGAGTGGTGACGGCCCCCCCCCACTGGGCTAGTGTCCCACTGAATGGGAACTACCGGCTACCGTTCTGCTACTTCCTTCATTTTAATTCATCAGAAGACACGGGCGCTCGTGTCTGGCTTGCGAGGAATTTCGCTTCCCGCAGCCGCAGCATTTCAGCGCCTCACCCCGTCTCTTCTGCACCGAGATGACTTTACACCCGAAAAGAGCTCAATTAGTTCAAGTCAAACAGAATGCAATAACGTGGTGGTAATTTTGAAATCGGCGGCTAAGATAGTATCTCTTCGTTTCTTGCAGGGCTTAGAAATAAAGCGTACCACCAATTAAGACAGCTTTTGAGCCGACGCAGTGAGAAGAGCGATATATTCTGTTCCATCGCTGCTACCTTTGCTCTAGCCAGTGCGTGACACACAATGCAGAGGTGAGCATTCCAGCCACAGCGTGGATAGGGATAAAGGCAGGAACGTGGGTGCGCACACCCACGCGTGCGCATAGGGTGTGATTATTTGCGTTTTCTGATTGGATTGCTGGGCTCGGTTCGCGGCCGCTGTGATTAGCTTCTAATACAGGAGTGCCCTCTACTGAGCTTCTGGTATAATAGAGGGAGGCCTCGACAGAGGCAGATTTGCCTCCTGCCTAGTACATGTTCACGCCATGTTTACCGAATGAATGAATGAATGAATGAATGAACGAACGAACGAACGAACGAACGAGTGACTCCCTGACCTGGTCCTCTGTCGAAGGCTGTGGGACTAGACCTCTTCGAGGATAAAGGAGGCCAACTGAGGAAGCAATGAGGCCTGAAGCAGCCGGAGCCAGGCGATCCAGGCCTGAGGTTTTGTCAGGGGGCGGGGGGATGTTTCTGGAACGGAGCTGCCGCCCACACTCCCGGAAGTCATGAGGAGTCCCACACAGAGAATGTCTTTGTCACTTGGAGAGTCGCTTTCCTGACTCAAGGTGAGGTGCCAGCCTCAGGCTGCACGAGGAGGGGGCTGAGAGGCACTGGTTCCAAAGGGCGGTTTCGTGGATGGGCCGGGAGATTTCGGTGGAGGCAAATAGGAATCTGTGATGCTTGTCCTGGCCGCTTGCTTCATTCAAGTTGCCCAAAGCCTGGACATGAAAAGGACCCACTCCTCTCTTCTCCGTTCAAGTCCATGGTTTTCACGAAATGAACGAACCAGTTCGTAACACCTTGTGTTTTACTTTGTGAAGCTGTAGGGCTGAGACGAGTTAGGTCCTCGTGTTTCTGACGGTCACTACTAAGATCATTGTGCAGTTGTTGCTATTTTTATAAAAAAGAAAAAAATAGCTAAAAGATTTTTCCCCCATTCCAGTCTTCATTATCAATTGTCAATCGTGATTATGTGCCCGAAATAGGTATGATAATTTGAAGTCATTATCTTTTCTATTGCTGTTATTTTCAGGTGAGAGTCTTGTGCAAGATGGTTTTAAACCTCTCCATAAAACTTAAATTTCATCTCTTGAGTGAACTTTTATCAAAGACATGAAGACTCGACACTTTGGAACGCTGAACTCGGGTCTGCTGAAATGGCAAAACTATCAATGCGAACGCCTTTTCAGCTGGGAGAGAGGGCAAAGATGGTATGCAAAAGTTATTCCTGATTCCTTCAATAATTCAATCACTGTAATTAAATTTCTACTCTAAAAGCTCTAGCAAAGAAAGAGAGAGAGAAGGAAAAAAAAGATGGATAATACATACTGGTGAACTGAAAATATTTGATGGAGACAGATTGCTTTCATGTCTCCTCCCTCCTCCCCAGGTGGACTGCAATGCCTATTATTTTCATTTAATTAAAACCTACTTGGCTGGACCCAAGAGAGAGGAAAACAATTGCGCTTTTGTGCTTCTGCGGAGCCCTGTCGGTCCTCCTTACGGGGTGGAGGAGAACAGGACGTGTTTGCCAGCTCTCCCTTTGTCCACTGTGTGGGTCACTCAGGATGACGCTTCCCTTTTAAAGACAGTAGTTGGCTTCTCGTGGAACTGTCCCCTACCTGGATATGGTCCAAGCCTCTGAAGAAAGCTCTCGGCTGCTGCACTCGTTTGAGGTACAGCCGCTTAAGATTGTTATTCTCTCACGAGGTATATGGCGCTTATGGAGTCGAATAATACCTTGCTCCAGCAATCATAGAAAATCCCTTTTACCTTCCTGGCTCCCGTCCCCTCCGACTCCTCAATCTGCTTTCCTAAGGCCATGGGTGACCGAAGGACAAACTCAGAGGCGTCCTGGCTCCCTTCTTACCTGGCCTTTCAATTGACCATGTAGATCACTCCAGCCTTTTCAAAATTTTTCCCTAGGAAAAGCGACGGGCCACGCGCTAACGGGCAGTCCCTCCTCTCACCTTTCCACGTGCTGCCCTGTGATGCAGGCAAGCGTCATGCCGATGACCATCGGGAATAGTCAGAGGTTCGGGAAGACGTCACTGCCCAGGACCTCCAAAGCACAGCTATGAAATCGTACTCTCCTGTCTGTCTCTGGCCATGGCCACTAGACTGGACTCCTTGGCCATCAGTCCGCGGAATGTTGGTGGCCCCTTGGGACGGGGCGTGGACCTTCTCCTCCTCTCGGCTCTCAGTAGTCGATCCACGTGCTTCTCATGATTTCTCACTCACTGTCGCTGCCAAAAGCCACAGAGGACTGATCAGAGCTCTCCCTAGGTGCGTCTCCACCCGGATTCCCGGCAAGTGCCTCGAAGCAGCGCCAGCCCGTCGACAAACGGGCTCCTCACACCCAGTCAAACAGAGCCCAGAGCGTCCTCTTTCAGAAATGGTTCTAGGGATTAACACCGCGAGCCCTCTAAAATCACCTGTATTGGTTTTCCCTTATTTACGTCTTTGATGAGTGTGGTATTTCCTTTTTTGTTGTTGTTGTTGCACGCAGAAGGAGCCGACTTTACCCAGGCACAGGACACTGTCTGCTCTGCTTACTTCCCAGGAGAAGACGGTGGCTAATCTGACTGGCTCAAACCTAGTCCATCACTGGTCACATTTCATTGTGATCAGTGAAGGGACGTGTATCCAGGAGTGGCTTCGGTCCCTTCTTCGTGGACAGGGAAGCTCTGTCCCACCGGCCTTCTTATATTCAGGGGCAGACAAGGGCAAGCTCACTTAGATCCTCGCCTCAGCTGCTTTCTTCGATCTAGCTTTTGCCTCAACGTTCTGGAAACAGGTGGGAGGTTGGCTACTAGCGTTTGCCCAGCTGCATTAAAGCAACACCACCTGGTCCATGCAAGGAGATGACAGGTGAAGGGATGTAGGCCCCTATCCCAAGTCTCCACCCCTGACATGACCCGGAAGGACATTCCAGTAAAGTGATACCCGAAATGGAATGTAAGGGACATGACCTCTACGCAATAGCGGAGAAAACTCGAAGGGGAGGAGAGGCCAGGATGAAACGCAGGGGCATGTGGACAAAAGAAATGAAGGCACAGGTAGTCCGGAAGAGCTAAACTATGGCCCTGAAACATCAAGGCAGAGGCCTCCGGAGAGAAAGCGTGCACTTTTCAGAGCAGGGACTAAACCATCAGCTCCATTCTGCAGCAGTCGCTGACCACCACCAGCCCTGCCCCGCCCCGCCACGCCCTGAGCCCCGAGCGACCTCTAATCCCCACGAGCGGCTGAGTGCTGGGTTCACTTGGTGGTGCTCCCAGGGCGTCCAGGCCTCGGAGCCGCAGGCTTCGCACGGCGCCACTGGACACCCTCTGTCCAGAACACTGGGCCTCCGTGCCCTCCCCGCCGGCTGCTGTGCCAACAACCGGCTGGCCATCTAGAAGCTCCTCTGCCCGTCTCCGGCGTCTGGGCCTTCGGCTGCTGGCTGTGTCTCGTCTGGCCTGGACGCAGGCCCGGTCCTTCTGATCGGTGATGGACTGGTGTGGACGGGAAACGCACGGCTGACAGACACCATGACTCCCCCAGTCTGTTATGACCCAGGATGGGGAGATAAAGAAAAACAAAAGCAAAGACATGAGAGTAAATTTAATTTCTGTGGTCGAAGAAGCGCACTATCTCTTACTGAATTCTAGCTTATTTACCTAGTGTTTCTTAACTTCATTTCCAGCCTGCTGCTGTGCATGGGCCATGCCTTTGTTATGATTTTATCTAGTGCTAAGGGAGCCAGATAACTAAACAAAAACAACTCGAGGTTTTTCTTTGTCAAAGAAGTCAGGAAATCGAATAAAAAATTTAAGCCTAGACTTTGGGGCAGAATGATGATCTGAGAAACAGGGGTCAAATCACGTGCAGCCCAAGGGCCAGAGTGGGCTGCAGACAGGCCCTGTCCATGAGAGGATGTTCGTACTGGTCAGAAACGAGAATGCCTACCTGTGGCAAGAGTATTAAATAATCTAAGCTACTCCCGTGTAGTGAAAAACTTCCGAGCTGTTAAAAGGAATGGGATGAATCTGTGCGTGTTGACATGGTTACAATCACTCAGATAGCGATAAGTCAGAAAAGTGTGATACACAAATACATCCTTCTTGACAAAAAAAATGCGTGTGTCTATGTACACACACATACACATACACATATATGTTTGAATGTGTGTGTATCCGAGTAGATGGATATGTAGCTACATGGTATACGTGGAATTTCCAAAAGAAATGCAAGAAGACAAGAGACTACTAGTAGAGGTTATCTCTGGACGATGGAACAGAGTATGTGATGCAGAAGAGACATGTTTTACCGTGTACCTCCCGCACTGTTTGAATTTGCTTTTCACATGCATGAAAATATTTCCATAATAACAAAGAACGCATGCACAAAAAAAAAAAAAATGCCTGCATGCATGTTCAAATTTCAAAAGCTCTTAATTCTGCCCTGCATTCAAGAAAGAATGAGCTATAACACACAGCCAGAGACTGACTGACCGCAGCAACCGATGTCAAATATCCAGAAATCAGTGATTCAGGTCCAGCTGCATAGCAGAACCGAGAAAGCGACCTTTGGGTATGACCCAGACGGGGCTTGAGAAGCATTTCCGGGGCGAATTGATGGACAGCACCCTTCACCTCGAGAGCTGCTATCCTGCTACCTCCAGGTCTGGCTGACAAGGGTAAACGTAACATGAACATTTAGAAGTGCTTTCCCCTGGGGGCAGAAGTGGGGAAGAGGGTTAGCCCTTCCGAAACCCTTCACCTTTGGGGAAGGTGTCATCCTGCCAACATCCCAGGTTCTTTGCAGGTTTTCGAAAGATCCTCTCCGGGGCTGACCTTGAATAGAAAACAATGGACTGAAACATGCCCATGGAGACATTGCGTGCCGTTACTTAAAACTTAAAAATTAAAACTTCTCCCTTCTGCTGTGCGTGCATGCAAATGCTCTTTCATGAGGCTTAATCTGCATATCATTAACACCTTATCGCAGGAAAGTGGTGGAAAAGCAGCTCTCCAACAGTTCCGGCAGGTATTGGAGAGCTGACGTTACACACTTCCCCTCCACCACACACGCGCACGCGCTCACACACACACAGACACACACACACTCTGTCTATAATCGGCGGGCGGAGCACACAGCACAGTGATGCTGGGTGAAGAGCAAGCCGGGCGGAAGAGGTGGGTCTTCGTGGCTCGCGGATGGGTAGGCGGCGTTTCCTGCGGGGACAGAGGACGTCTTTCCCTGCGAAGTGTGTATGTTATTTAGGCATCACGAGGGAGACGTTCTCCGTGTTGCTAATGCGGGCCGCGCCGATGCTCTCCCCTTTAAGCGTCAATGCTTCTTGTGGAAGTAACGTTGTTTGGAGAAAAAAAAAAAAAAAGCAAAAAACCATCCTTCCAGACAGACCATTTTTAATTTTGACTTCTTAATGAAGTTGTATGAGGAACTGAAACGTTTAGAATAAAACATTGCCACTCAGGGAACAACCGAGACTGAGCAGGGTCATCGACCGTGGCATTATGCCCAGTATTGATCATGTCTGCTCCTGTTGATCCGGCTTTTGCCCTCTCCACAGTGATTTTTGTAAACTCACTGCTTTGTATTTCTTTTCAGGCTACTATAAAGACCCAAGCCACCTGAGCCTCATGCCTTCTTACAGTCAAATGGCTGAAATCACCATTTCTTCTGACTTTTTCTTCAGTTTTCTTTTGTCAAACTCACTCTCCTGATAAACACTCTTTGCAACAAAGACTTAATTTTTTAAAAATCCTGTGTTCAGATGGCTTGAAATGGGGTTTTTAGTCTCTGAGCAGTCCGCGTTGGAAGTAAGTACCTAGCAGGAAACAATATACCAGTATAAGCAGCCAAAGAATATTATCTCCGTGGTTAATCCTGTTTCTCTAAATGCACTGAATCCTTATTTTCCCAATCCTCAGATCACTTCTACCGAAGAAAGCGCCCTAAGTTGTTACATGAATGGCTGACCATACAATGTTTTCTTTATATTAGGTGTGCGTGGAGTTGGTTACGCAAGTTACTCCGTAACATTTATTCCGATCTGAGTATGGGTGACAATGAGGAGAAATCTGTTTAGTATACGTCCCAGGCGTGACGCCGCCACTCGGGAAATTAGTTATCTGGTGGGGGAGTTAAGTAATGACCCGCTTTCAGAAAATGCATCACCTTCATTTCTCCTCTTACCATTTTCCCTTCTTCTAATTTTTTACTCCCGCCTCACTCTTTCCCCTTTTCAGATTTCCAATCTCCTCTCTTTCCTTCCTTCCTTGTCCTCTTTTTCTCTGACCAGGCTGTCTGCCTACCGTCTCGTCCAGCCGTGACCCTCTGCTGCCAGCCTGGGCCGTGGGACGTGGCTAAACTGGTCACCTCACCTCCGTTTCCCGCTCAACAAAGAGAAGGAACACTTTCAGACAGGGGAGTGGGAAAATGCCAGGGTCACGTGTGCAGCCCGCCCTCCCTGCCGTGTGCGGCTGGAAGATCGCTAATGGCCATGCAGGAGACACGTAGGCTCGAGTCACGAGTAACAGTCCGTGTCTGCAATAGAGGAAAGAGCCGAGTGACATACGGGAAAGGAACCCACCATCGTTTCAAACGCAATACATTCTTTGGGGGAAGTAATTGAATGTTCATTCACGACACAGTGCGTGAATTGTACTTGGTGTCCAGTGATGGAACTATACGGCGTAGTGCGGATTCTCACGGAATTGACAGACGAGTGACAAATGCAGACGAGGCATCAGGTGAGGGCGGCCGTGGGCACGTTCCGAGCGAGAGGCCCCCGGGTGTGGCGTGTGGGGCTGGGGTGGGAAGGAGGGAGGAGAACACCGTCGGGTGACGTCTAAACAAGAAACACAACTGACAGGTGGTCCGTCAGCTGCTGGTGTGCGCATGTCCCCAGGTCCTCCCGAAAGCTCAATGGCCCCTGCTGGCTTGGGGGCACGTCATGGGCCAACGTGAGAAGACAAAGAAGTTTGCTCAGAAGGACATTGCAGTATCTCAGGGACAGGCCACCGGGGAACGGCACAGGGTTGAGGACCAGAGCCCTGACAAGTCTGGGCGACGACAGTACTGGGAGTTTCCTCTTGGATCCCCAGAGGCCTCTGCGCCCCGACTTCAGGTGGGTCATAAAAAGTCACACTCACAGTCCCGAGTCACACCTGCCATTTAGAAGGCCAGCCCCGAGGGCCGCTGTGTCTGAGGGTGACGGCGATCATGACAGCAACGGAAATGGCTTCCAGGCCTTCGGTGGCTCTTACACGCCCAGCCACTCGCTCACGCCTTTCAGCCAGTGTGTTGTAAGCGCTAAGATGTAGCACGTCATGTTTCAAAGATTTATTTCGATAATGCGATTTTATGTCAAGTGGATTCATATTGAAAAGGAAGTCAGGAGAATGATGAGGCGATGTGCTCTGGTCTCGTCCATCCCAGGAGAAGCCGCGTGTGACACGGAAGGCTGATGTGGCCCCTTGGGACACACTGCAGGCCCCGCCGGGCCCACAGCAGGTGACGCCTTACCTTGCCCCCCACACCCCAACGCTAACCCGCATGTCCCTTATCTTCCGTTCAGCACGTACTGGGGACTCTCTTGGCCACACGGACACACAGATTTACAAATCCTTTCAAATGCAATCCGCAGCCTAGCCTCACCTGCCTGCCGCAGAACGGCCCTGTCCGCCCCCTGTGCCCCTTCTGCCCTCTCTGCTCTGCCTCTGGCTTCCTGCCTCCTACCTGCCTATTCTCGCCCTCTGTCCCTCTCCTGCCCTCTCTGTCTTCTGCCCGCTTCGTCCCCCTCCCCGCTGTCCCCCCACCACCCCGACATGCCCCTAGCTAATGTCCTGCAGTCCCACCCCTTCCCTCCCACAGGGCGGCTTCTGCCCCCACCTGGGTCTGCTGACACCGCTGTGGCTGTGCGTGGTCCCTTCCCTGAGCCCGCCCAGCCAAGGCTCCCGCTAACTGCCGCGCACACCTGATCTCCTGCAGGCCTCCTCCCCCTCGTCCTTGTGGCACCGGCACTGCCGGCCAGAGCTCTGCGTGCTGGCGGCCTGGCCCTCGGCTCGGCCGGCCAGCCCCTCGTTGCAGCCCGGCCCCCTCCTCTCCGCCTTGTCCCGCCTCCGCCCCAGAACTGCCCGTGTTTCCTGGGTCCTCTGCCCGGCCCTGGGCCCACACCACACCCCCTTCCGGGGACAGTCTCACTGCTCCAGCGACGTCTTCCTTCTGCCCAGGGTCAGCGTCCCACCTCTCGCCACGGCCAGGTGTCTGTCTCTAGGGCGCGCCCTCCGACACTCAACCCCCTGGCTCGGGGTTTCCCTGGGGGTCCCACGGACACCCCTACATGGTGCCCAACGTTTACCTTCACTCTCCTCTCTGACCACGGTCAGCCTGTCTCCCAGCTAGAACCCCGCAGAGAGCAGGACGCTGACGAAGCTGTCGCCCGCCATCGGGTGGGCCAGCAAGGACAAGCCCGTCTTCTCTCCCGTTTCGTGGGGAGTGAGCCCGACGGCATCGTCCCTGCCCCCAGGGGGTCGGAGCCCACTGCCTCTTGGCCAAGGAGACCACTCTGGAACTGCCTTCTCCCCGAGGCAGCCTGGAGGGGGGCAGGCTGAGGCGAAGGCGGGGAGCCAGGTGTGCTGGTCACCGTCAGACCCTGGACTTTGAGGTGGGCGTGAGGGGAGGGGCCAGACACGGTGGGATGCAAAGACCTGCCCCTCCCGCACGTTCTAGTCCAGCCCTACGATTAGCATCATTCCAGCTCTCTCAGGAAAACGTGTTCCTCTGTGCACGAAGGTCTCATCCTCGAAGCGGCTGACGACGGATGAGCCGCAAAGCTGCCCCGGGCCCCCGAAAACCTCCGCGAAGTCACTTCTCCAACATTTTAATATATAAGACTTTATTATTCTTTAATATAAAAAAGCCCTAAAAGTCCTTACGATGATAATGTATTACCTTTATAATTCAAACACAAAAATGTGGACATTCGAAGCAATCACTTAAAAAGTCAGGCTTTAAGTTACAGCTTGTACCGTCTTGAAATAATATAGAGCTTCTGCCCGCCGCCTGAGAACTACCATCCACTCGTAAAATCAGCCTGAACGGTGGAGAAGAGACAGATGCCGGCTTGCTTTCTCCTTCTGCGCGGATTAAGCCGTGCAGGTGAGCAATGCAGACGGGCGGCTGAATCCAGGGGACATCGGCGCTTCGCTCAGCAGGCAGGAGCGAAGCCCCGACGTGTCCCAGACGCACGCGGTCCGTGTCGGCCACGGGTTCTGGACGGCCAGAGACCGCATCAGCCTGTGGCAGGGTTCTAGAATCACAGACGCGCACGTGCGTGTGGGGCGCACACACACACACACACACACACACACACACACACCCCCGTCCCGGGCCACAGTGGTCGAGCGCGTGGGTTCTGGAGACAGACTCACCTGAGATGCCATCCTGGATGTCTTCCCACTCGACTCTGGTCATAAAGAACATTTCTAACTATTCTCAGCCTCGTTCTCACCTGTAGAAAGGGCATTTCCGCAACCCGTAGGTGTTCTGAGGAGTCAGTGAATGACGTACTCAGGGGGCGCTAAGCCGCAGGAGGGGCGCAGGGGGCCAGGAAGGGCTTCCCAGGTAGACCGTGGCTTCGCGTCTGTAGTAAGGGGGCTCTCTCAGCCATGGACGGCACCGAGTTACTGAGCTTCTCCGGGACTCGGTTCCCTCAGCTATAACATTGGCGTAGCCATACCGTCTACCTCGCATGGTCCCTGGAGAACCACATGAATTAATCCACGCGGAGACTTAGAAGGACGCCTGGCCCTGCTCAGTGCCCAGTAAACGCTCCACTCTCATTAGTAGTATCCAGAAATACCTCAGAGACCGGCTTCTCTACAGCTCGCTTTCCACGCGCCTCGCATCCAACCTGTTTCCTTCGTACCAGATTGCAAATTAAAAAAAAAATAAATGAAATAAAAATGAATTCAGAGAGCGTAGCAGTCTAGAGAAGACGGGAGAGACAGGAGAGTTCCAACTGGCAGACGGAAGAGAAATGATGGGCCAGAGAGGCGAGGGGTCGGTCGGACCAGGAAAACGAGAAGCCGAGAGAGAAAGTGTTTGGATGGTGGTGAGACGAACCGTCCCAGAGATGTCCACCCAAGACTGAAGGAGAGAAAACGCTTCCGTTACTATAAACACACAGGGGACGTTCTCAAAGGCCCTTGTGTTGATGGTCAAAGGGGGCTCACCTACCAGACGGTACATCACCTCCGTCTAGAGTCCCTCCCCCCAGAGACTTGGCTAAGGGATGCAAGCTGAACAAGCAACTGCTAATTGCCTACCCAGTATCAAACAGGACCGACAGGTGAGTGGTGTCAGCGGGTTTCCTTCACGTCGACCAGCAGCGTCCAAGGCCTCAGGCCTCAGGAAGGCATCAAGCGATTTCCAGCTTCACTAGAAACTCACTCGCGAACAGGTCAGTAGCCGATCCGCATTCAGCATCGACAGTGCCCTGGTGCATGAAGGACGTCAATCTCGGTAGAAACTGATCACGTCCGTGAGGAGCGTAGCTTACATGGAGGATAACATCAGAGAGCGATGTTAACGGCGTTCGCGACGGAGTCACTCCCTGAATTACAAGGTGGGAGGACAGAGGCCGTGGCCGTCCATGCTGTGGACGAAGCAAAGTGGACTCTGAGCCAGGAAGCACCGAAGCTGCCCCGAGCGATGCCCTTGTTCACGACACACGCCAGATTTCCCAAGACAAAACTCCTCGGTCAGGTTGAGTTTGAGGACGAACGCAAGCCAGCCCTCAGACGGTTTGAAAGGGGATTGGTGATTCGTTTCTTTATGTTGTTTTCCACCAGGGAGCATTTCCCGAGCGCCAGCCGTGTCCTGGCTCTGTTCTCGGAGCTGGGGCTGCCGTGGAGAGCGAAGTCAGCAGCGTCCTGCCTCCTCGTTTCATCACCTAAGACGTGGCGAGGGGAGGCTGCTGGCGTTGGGTTCTGTTCCGACCAGAATTGGGGTGGAAGTCAATTCAATGGTGACTACATCAGGAGGAGGAGTCCAGAGGAACTGTATTTTCAAATGTACACGGATCTCATGAACGTGGGCGGGTTTCTTAACCTGGAATATGGGAAGTATGCCCACAAGCATGCGGAGTCAGAATAAACATGGCGCCTCCACGGAGTGTCTACTTTCCCTTGAAGATCCGAGGGAGGAGCCAAAGACTTCCGAATACAGATCAATTATCAGACGCAAAATTTTCAATAATTTTCCTGGAGGAAACAGAAAAGTGGAAAGACATTCTCCACTTGTAACAACACCTTCAGCTCCGAGTCTTCATCACTGCTTGTGTGTGTGTGTTTTTTCTCCTCGGCTACTGAGGAACCTTCTCAGGGTTTTCAGTGGAAAAATATCTGAGAAGTCCTCTTCCAGCGTGTTTTCCCTTTCCCAGAATATTCTGGTTAATTTTTTTCTTTTAAAGTCATCTACGGGTGCTACCTTTTGCAATAGAATGCGTATGGTCCAGCAGGTGAGAGTTTCTGGCGTTCACGAAGATGAAGCCTTGGTAGCTCCACACTCAGATGGGACCTCGACTGTCGTTTTTCACGGCTGTAGCTTGAACATCAAAGGCTGATCCAAGGAAAGCTGCCCACATGACACGCCGCTTTCAAAAAGCGAAAACCTCGTTCGTACATAAGAGCTGACATTAGAATACACAGACATCATCGGTTTGGAGAATAATGAAGACAGGATGTTGGATGATTCCAGTTCTCTATCTGTAGCTATGGTCCAGCGAACAATGACTATATTGACCAACAAGACATGGGGTTGGCCTGCAGAGGTGAGTTGAGCGTAATTTTGAGTAGTTTGGAGAATAACCAGATTAGCTCGGGGGCCAGGGGTAAATGGACCCCTAGGCATGCTTCTCAAAGTCATGGTGGGGAGAGACCGTCCAGGTGCTTATGGAACACGCAGACTTCCGGCCTCCATCCCGAAGATTCTGATGCCATCGGTCTTCAGGTGGTTTGGGGAACTTCCTCTTTTCGTGAGCCCTTCAGGGGATTCTGATGCAGGTTATCATCCGACTCTACCTGGCCCCAGGCCCCCATGGACAGACCTCAGGGTGACTCCACAAGCCCCTGAGATGGAGTGGTGATTCAGTTTTGTGGGTTCTCATTCCTGACAGAGGACCCACGTCTTTCTTCCTTCTCAAAGGGCTTCTGACACAACAACATTTCCGAGATGTAGGGAGGAGACTCCAAAACTGGACTCTGCCGTCAGCAAGACAAAGGAAGGAGGCGGGGGGGGGTGAGAAAAAAAAGACCTGCAGAAATTGGCATGGCTGTGTAGCTCATGGATATAAAGAAAGAAGTCTTGACCTTCGAAATAAATTAGAACGTGCGATGTAAACAAGGAGAGAAGATGTGTTGTGGGTGCCTCAGG
This sequence comes from Eonycteris spelaea, assembly GCA_003508835.1. NCBI lineage: Eukaryota > Metazoa > Chordata > Mammalia > Chiroptera > Pteropodidae > Eonycteris > Eonycteris spelaea. The sequence goes on along the minus strand of PUFA01000034.1, from coordinate 1,241,307 downwards.
GTGTAGGCAAGCTGTATCTTCAGGACCTTCGATCTGTGTCCTTGTCAACAGATGTTCCGTTGTTTTGACAGCTGGGGAGGACATGTGTGGCAGTTGCTGGAACTGGTGCGAGCGAGTGAGACGTGTCCCCGGACTTCCGCGTTATTTGTAACCTCCCTGGAAGCCTGGCCAAGAGGTCCAGGACGCTGGAGCACTCTAACTAAGGGACGAGCGATCAGGTTTGAGTTCCAGGTGTTTCTCAAGTGCTGTCCAAACAGATGTCAAAGAAAGGTTAAAGGATCGAAGGAGACGAAATTTAATCAGAACAACAGCGACAGAAAGAATCGAGAAATACAAAGAGGGGGAAAGGGAGGGGTAAGTGCCCACAGGCCCGCAAAATGGATTTCTCACATAAAGAAGTTGCTTACCCAGGAGATCAGGCCCTGTGAATCGAGCTGTATCAGTGTTGCTATGAGGTTGCTAGGCACAGACAAGAACCCGGGGGAAGGATGGCGGGATGAGGAGTAAAGAGACGGGCTCCCGTCCCTGCAAGGAGCGTGGCTTTTGCGTGGGAGGGGCATCCACCTCCACTCCCAAGCCCCCGTCCCAAGCCCTTGACTCTCTCTGCGTTCCCTTCTTGCGGGTCTGACATTCCAGAGCAAGGCCAGCTCAAGCTGTGGCTTTCTGTCCCCCTTGGTTCCTTATCACAGGGAGGGGCCGCAGTATTCACCTACCCCTCAGCCCTGGAGTAAGAGCCCCAGCCCCCCACTGATGTGAGATGTTGCTGGGGAAGGCTTTGACTTCCTCTTGGTCCCCTGCCTGTGCTCTGCAGAGAGGGGAGGGTGGAGGGGAGGGGCGGGAGGGCGGGGAGGGATTTACATTGTTTTAGGGTAGAGGGTCAAGCTTCCCTAGCTCTCCTTCTCTGGGGCTGGGCTTCCCTGCCGATGCCCCAGGTTCGAGCCCGCCAGGGACCCCGAGAGGGAGGTGGAGGCAGCAGGGGAGGCTTCTGAGGGCCAGCGCCTGGTGCACGTGGGGTCTGTGGGCGAAGGGACTACCCACACAAACGGGGAGACAGGGCCCCCAGGGAGATATGAAGCCAAGGAAGGGGTCTGGTAGGGTGTGTGGCCTTGGGGCATGAGCTCCCAAGCTCCCAAGGTCCAGCACACAGCGCCCTCTCTCTCCTGCCCTCCGGGGCCTCAGCCAGGGGCTCGGAAACCACCTCTCTTGGTCTTCTGATTTGTGGCTTGGATCTGAAAGTGTTATCCGAGTTCTTCATGGTGTCTTGACAGCACAGCGGATTTCTCTGATCCACAGTCTTATTTTTACCTTCTTTCCAGTGGCTCTGGAGAGAATAACTGTCTGTTTTCCTGAGGTGCCTCCCGGGCAGCCTAGAACAAGTCATGCGTACACCCCACGACAAGATGTTCTAACCCATCCGCCAAGTTTAGTGAGAGAAATGAAGGCTATTTTCCCATGGTGCAGCGATGAAAAGCTACAATTCACGTTTTTTCATATGTTTCCTATGATAAAATTCCCATGATAGATTCTTTTGGTTCAGATATACTATTATTTTAATATACCTCTTACTTCTTTTTGCCAGGATTTTATTTAGGACTTTGCTTCTATATTTGTGAATGTGATGAGTGCAGAGTTTCCTTTTTACATTGTCTTAGCAAGCATTTGGTATCGGAATTATGCTAGCATTGTAAAATGCATTGACCTACATGAAGAAAGCTGTAAGACTTTACTGAGCGATATAAAAAGAAGTTTTGTTTTGTTTTGTTTTTGTTGTTTTTTAAAACAAATATTCTTACTGGATGGGGAGAAAACACTTTTTTAAATGTTAATTTTTTTCAAAATTAATTTTTAGATTTCATGCAGTCTTATCATCATCCATTGGAATTACCTTTTCAAATGTGGTTAAACAGCTGTAAAGTTCACCGGAAGGAAGAATACAGAAAAAAGAATTTAGCTATGTAGCATTCTCAGTGTGTTTTAAATAAGGCGATATATATTATATATTATATATATATATATATATATATATATATTAATTTTTTTTTTACTGGTTGATCTTTTCTGTTTAATCATGGTTACTGATCTCACTTTATACAAGGAAATCGTCCCTGCGGTGAGGAATCTGACCTACAAGATGTCTGTTTCTGGGAATTCAATGACACTCTCTTTGTACTAGCACCTCGTCCTGTTTTTTTACACAGGCTCCTTTGTAGACACTTTGTAGGTAAAGAGTTTGAGATGTCGCTACACAGATGTTAGCTTATGTGTTATTTAAAAATTTTAATCTGCCATATCCTCATGGATGTTTTTTCTGTTTGTTCTGATGCAGAGTGACAGTCGTGCGTGAAAAGCTTTCACTACATATCTGACTTCCTTCGAATTTTCTTTATGTTTTTAAAGTCCTTGCTGTATGAAGTGTGACTTATTCAGATGGAAGGATTCACGGTCAACACACACACAGCAGAGATTCCAGAAGTAGAGCAAAAATCACGCAGGAGTTTAGGATGTGAGGAAAGTGGACCCACCAATCAGCGAAGGGAAGGCCGGGGAGACAGCTTACCGTGTTTGGGGGAAAAGGGTGTCTTTTCTTTACTCTTCATATCAAAAGGAATGCTAGACGCATTGAAGACCTCAGTGTAAAATGTGGAAGTCTAGAATTATCAGAAGAGAGTCTGTCTTGGAAATCTGGGCATGAAGCCCTTCTGAGCATCACACAAACCTAAAAGAGTTAAGAGAATAGAATCGTGCCTCTGACTTTCTTTTAAAAAATCTAGCAAAATGTTTTAAAGTCAAAAGGTGAATGACACGCCGAAGGGAGAATTGCAACATAGAGATGGGAGACAAACAGTAAATTGTCTGCAAGGACATAGGAAGGCAAAAAGAAAAGAAAAAAGAGAGCATGACGTGAGCCCCATCTGTGCTGAAACTTTCACTGATACATAATTTTAACTTTTGACCTAACTACTGTTTTTTTTGAATCCCCTTTTGCCTCTTTCTGAACATTTCTATTCCTGCTTCCTTTTCACTCACGTTTGCTAAATATTTCTTTGCCTTATTTGTAACCTTTCCAAGCCATTTCGTTTTTAAGTGTGTCTTGTAAGCGGGATAGATTTCGATTTAAAAAAGAAATTAATCTGAGTTTGTCCTTTTGCGGGGAATTTAATCCATGACCACGTATCGTAATATGGAATCAACCTGATCTGCATTTATCATCTTTAACTTTTTACCCTTTAAGAAGTTTTGCTGAGTGTTGGTTTTTATTTTCTTTTGCAATATAAATGATGTTTTGCATGCTTTAATATTCTACGGTAGTGTAAAGCTTGGCATCTTCTTTTAAATTTTTTAAATCATAATTTAACAATTTACCAAAATGGTTTTAAAGACCCATTCAACCGATTACTAACATCAGTACATAACTCTCTTATTTTATTTTATTTATTTTATTTTATTTTATTATTTTATTTTATTTTTTTTATTTTATTTTATTTTATTTTTTATTTATTTTATTTTTTGTCGTTGCTGTTTTCTACTTATTTTCTCTTTCTTTTTTCCCCTTCACTTTCATACGTTCGCCGCCTGAGCCTGGGGCCAGTGAGCCCCTGAGTCGGGCTCCACCTGAGGGGACCCTGGCAGGAATGAGGCAAACTCTGCTGGGGCCGGGGAAGCCACGGGGCTTTAACTGCTGCAGGCGAAGCTTTCGCCTTCTCCCACCTGGGGTCCAAGTGCAGAACCGCCGCCTCCCACTCCCACTGGAGGGTCACCCCGCAGGAAAAGCCCAACCGACTCTGACCAGAGGCCACCCCAAAACCACGCCGCAGAGGAAGCACGGAGTCAGGGAGAGCAAAGCCCTTGCGCTGAGCTGCTGGAGGACCTGCCGGAGCCGGCTCTGCCTTCGCGGCCACGCGGAGCCGACATTCGCCCGGTGCCGGGGACCTGCCGGGCCCAGAGGACCCGACAGAGATCTCCCCGGCACATTCGGACGCGGCGTTTGCTGCATTCCCGAGGGGGCCTCCCTGGGAGGTGTGGGGTCAGGCAAGGCCCAGCCCACGTGAGATGGAGCTGAACCCTGCAGGGTGAGAAGGTGACGGCCACCCTCAGGCTCACGGAAGGAAGAGGGCGCAGCGCGGAGGCCTCGGGCAGGGGATGGCCCGCAGCGCGGGGTTCTGTGTGCTGGGGTTCCGGTTGGGGTTCTCATGGCCACAGACAGTGACCATGGCCGCCTCAGGTAGAAGAGGAGGGGACTGGAAGGTGGCGGGGAGGGCCCAGAGAACCGCAGATGGCCGGACGCCAGGCCAGGTGAGGTTCAGACACGGTTCCAGGGACCTGGAGGCTCTGACCCGAGCTTAGGGGACCCCTGACGGCACCGGGGCTGCTGCAGGACCCCCGAACACGGGAGAGGAGTTCATCCGTGGGCACTGGGAGACCAGCAGCCGTCTGCGGCCGCGTGTGGACGGTGTGGGCGGTGGGAGGGGCTGCGGGCGTGAGGCGGAGCTGGGTCCGATGGAGCCGGGTCACAGAGCCATGCGCTGGGCGCCCGAACGCCGCGGGGCGGGGCGCTTGCCAGCTGGACGGGGACGTGGTGTCCCGAGCAGTTCTCTGCTCGCCTCACACGTGGCCGACACGACGCATGGCTCGGGGAGGGAGTGCTGCCCGGGAACTGAGCGGTCAGCGCCCCTCCGCCAGACTTCCTGCAGCGACACCCCCCGCCGGCTCTGTCGCGGAGCTGACCGGCTGTGGCCTCTGGGGCCCGGGAGGGAGCCTGCGACCCGGAGCTGACAGCCGCTGTGCATCTGTGGAGGGGGCGGCCGTGTGGAGCGGGTTTGCAGGAAATGCTGTCACTTCTACGCTTCACGGGGCATTGAACTGGAATTTGCGAAGTCTCTTCCTTCTGGGCATTTCTATACAGCGGGAGGGCACAGGAGGCTGTCCCCAGGGATTCAGCCAGCCACAGCCAGAACGCACTAGAGTGGGGGACAACCCTGACAGGCTGGCCGTGAGCAGGGGCCGTTCTGGGGTGCGGGCAGGCGGCGGAGCCCCCGGCCCCCTCACAGGCACACGGGGCTTCACCGCCAGACGCTAGTCCTTCCTGCCAGATCTGCATGCAGCCGGGAAGAGGGTGACCTCGGGCCGCGGGCAGCCCGTCACTCGGTCATGCTGTCGCGTGGGCTGTTTCACAGTCTTAAGTAAATTCTGTACTTACTACATAAATGATTTCATTGCATTTTGGGGCATTAAAAGCATTAATCTGTTCAATGTAAATTTTTTTTAGATAGACCACAGCGTGGTTCCTCTTTCGGCACGTTTCGACATTCTTCAATATTCCGGGTCCAGGGCCCATCTGGACTCTGCGGGGCCCGGGCTTGGCTGGGGCAGGCAGGCGGACGAGCACACTCAGCCTTCCCCCTGGCTGGCCGAGTCACCTTGTCTCTGACGCTTGGGAGCACTTAGGCCCCTGGGAATTCTGGGTGTAGGGGGCAAGTCCCAGGCACCGCTGACGAGAGGGGCAAAGGGCGCTTTTTCAACTTTCTGGTGTTTTCTAGCACTCCTTCCCCAGAGGGCTGCTGACCGGAGGGCTGAGGCGTGGGGAAGAAAGACACCGTGGAAACGGCAGGCCACCGGCCTGGCACCTGTCAACAGGACAAGTTTCCAGCCCCACAAGCCTTGACTCAAACTCCTTGCTCTGGGGCACACCGGGGTGGGTGGCGGCAAGAGAGGCTGGAGGAATTTGCTGAGCAGTAAACAGCCCAGGGTTCACACCCAGCTGCCAGCTCGCATGTGTTAGGGCTGGTGGTTTCAGGGCTATTAAAGAAAATAATCAGTAATCCGTCCTAAAGACGCTTGGCGGCCATAATCCTGCAGACGCCTCCAGGGGCATTGAAACATGAAGGCCACTGATCTCTGAGGGCTGCGGATGGCAAGCTGGTCTCTTCCTTCTTCCGTGAAGAGAGAGGAGGGATGATAGAGACAGAGAGACAGAGAGAGAGAGAGAGAGAGAGAGACAGAGAGACAGAGAGACAGAGAGAGACAGAGAGACAGAGAGAGAGACAGAGAGAGAGAGAGACAGAGAGAGAGAGACAGAGAGAGACAGAGAGAGACAGACAGAGAGACAGAGAGAGAGAGACAGAGAGAGAGAGACAGAGACAGAGAGAGACAGACAGAGAGACAGAGAGAGACAGAGAGAGACAGAGAGAGAAGAGCAGGGAGAGAAGAAAGGAGGAGGCAAACCACTAGGGTAGAAGGCAAAGGTGGACAGAATCAACCCACAGCGGCGGAAACGAGCCGGCACAGCCGTAAGGCACAATTTGCCGGCACAGCAAATTGCCACCCGGTGGGGCCGTCCGGTCCGTCCGTGTCTGGACGCTCAGGAAAGCGAGGCGGGAGCGTCTCTGTAGCCTGTGCACCCAGCCCCCAGGGTGTTTTCCTGGAGACCACGCGCTCAGATTCCCAGCCTGGAGTTACCATGGCAACAGAGCAGGCCGCTCCGGAGGGTGAGGTGGGAGAGAGGGCCACGGCTTCCACGGGATGCTCCGGCCAGGTCTGTCGCAGGGTCAGGCACACGCTGGCCCGGAGTGCGCGTGAGCGGGCTGAGCGTCTGCGGGTGGCCCGGCCGAAGGGCAACATCCTCACGGAGCCTCCTTCTAAGGAGACCTGGCTGCCGTGAGGCTGCTCTCTCGCTAGGTCGGACGGCCACGTTGTTCTTGCGTATGCAGCTAGGTGACAAATGTTTTTCCAGGGAAATTTCGGTGCATACGAAGCCATGCGCTGAAGCGCATGGAAAAGAATGGAAAACCCAGAAACATGTCGACAGCAAACGGAGAAGCTTGTTTTGCTGCCCCGGCCGCCGGCAGCACACGCTGCCGCCGCCTCCCTCTGGCCCCTTTCCCGTCACAGCGGACACGTGTGCTGGTGCTCCAGCTCGGCACCCCGGCTCCACGTCCGGCTCGGCACCCCGCTCCGTGGAGCTGAGAGCTCCGAGCTCTGCACGCCCCGGTTCTGCTCTGCCAGCTGCCCCCCTCGAAGACCGCAAAGTGGGAGGAGGGACGGGGCCGCCATCGCCCATCTGCTTTCTGTGGCCGATGGTGCCAGCTCCACCTGAGATGGCTTCACAACCAGGCCCAGCGTCCCCGGCCCTCGGGGACCGTGTCCCAGCCCCGGGAGGCCTCCTCTGAGCACTGGGTCCCATCGGCAGCCTGGTGCCGCTCGCTGGGAAGCCCGGGTCCCACTGCAGGGTGCGGGCTGCTGCTCTAAGCCCCTGGGTTCTGCGGACCCCACGTTTGCCCTTTGCTTCTGCAGCCTGAGGTGCCGTGGCTGCCTCCTCTGTCACTGAGTTTCCCCTGTGCCTTCTTAGTCCTCCAACAACTCTTTAGAGTCTCTCTGTTCAGTGCCCGGTGTGGCTCGTTTTCCTAAGGACACGCAGGATTCCATGACTCACTGCATCCCCTGACCCTGCAAAGGACACTGTCCCATGTCCCCACGTGTCACCCTTCCTCCTTCGCAGTTACGTTCACCTTCTCCCCGCGACACGGAATATGACCCTCGTCCACTGACAGGCGTTGGCGATGTCACAGGTTCTCACTGCCGCCAGCGGCCCTGCTGCGGGCAGCACGAACGAGGCCGTCGCTTCCCCCCGCAAGCAGGACAGCTTCCAGCAGCTCCTGTCTTTCCTCTGGTTCTCCTGCCCTCACTCGGCAGAGACCACATCCACCTGCCTCATCGGCCGTAAGCTCGGAATCGAAGGTCGTTTTCCCCTCTTTCATCGTCGAGTGGGTCCGACTGTCGCTGTAAACGAACACTGTCTAAAAACATTGTCCTCAAAATCTTACCGCCGACCGGGGACCGTGAAGTTGGCTTCCTACAACCCTCTGCTGTTTTACCACGTCATCGGCTCTGCTTACCCTTCCGTAGTACGAAAACAAAGACTGATCAAACCCATGTTATGAACTATGAATGCCGCCTCACACTTAACTTCTTAAAGATTCGGCTTGTTTTCTGTTTTCTACTGACAAATAAGCTCATTCTAAATTCCTGATTGCAGTTGAAACTTGCCTCAGGTTAAGATGTTGTTAGAACATGGTTTTGTTTTTTTTTTTAACCCAAGAAAACAATCCCGATCAACGTCTATTGATTCTATACATGAAATAAATGCAAATCTTCTATTTTCTTTACAGTCTGCCACCTGCCCCTCACACGTGCCCAGGATGGACGAGGTCGGGCCGGCTGTGACAGGTTGAATTCCAGATTTCTTAATAGGGGAGAATTTAGTGTAATGCAGGTCCCACTGCGTGCTGGGTCATCGCGCAATTCCTCTATGCCCAGAGCTAGGGGCACGGTCACCCCTTAGTCCTGCCCACAGTCATATGGCCACTTCCCAGGTGAAGAACGCGCATTCAGTCGTTTGAAGCCACCTGCCCAAGGCACACAGCCCCCGAGTGGCGGTGCTGGCAATGGGACCGGCTTTGCCTCGTCCCCAAGTCGGCGAACCCACCACAGCCCCCACCGGGTGCCACCCACTCGCAAGGAGGAAGCAGCTCCCTTGCCCCCCAGCCCCGCACCCCGCGCACACGCCGACCTGTCCGGTCGCCCCCTCCACGACGGCCCGTAGACCCGGCAGGAAGGACACGCGTCTGACGGCAGAAGCGGGGAGAGAGAACCTTCCGAGGAACCGCTGTGTTTTACGAGTTGGACGCTGTTCAGGAAACGCCGCCTGCTTCGGATCTCGGCTGGCGGCTGGCTTGTCCTCGCCCGCAGGGCGGCGCGCGGGCGGGCTGGCGAGGGACGCGGGCTCGCGCGCGGGGCGCGGAAGGCGTGGCCGTGCCCTGCATTTGCAGCCGGTGTTAGAAGCGCTCCGGCGCCGTGGCGGGAGCTTCCTGAAGTGAAGACGCCGGGGTTCTCCGCCGTCTCCTCCGTGTTAGCTCAGCTGACGCTCTGCGGGGCACGGCGCCCAGGATGGGGGGAGGCGCAGGGAGAACGGACAGACGCAGGAAGTGGCAGGATTAGGGCTCCGGGGAAAGGGAAACCGTGAGCGCCCGCCGGAACCAAACCCCTCTTTGTTTCGAGCCTGGGCCCTTGGAAATACAAGCGACGTTTACAAACACAGATTTCCTACGTTTCAATAAGAAAGTCACTGAAAAATTACGTATTCGCTCTTTGGTGCGATTTTCTCGGTGCGCTCCTTCCAAAGATCCCATCCACGCCCTTGGTTTGAACGATGATGCACCTGCTGATGGCCACCAGAGAGCTCTTGAGCTCAGGTTTCTTCCTTGAGTGCCTGGCTTCTTCTTCAGCATCTCCCCCGATGTCCGCGAGTATCTTTACTTCGACCCACGCCAGATGAAACTCAGCCCTTTTGCCCGAAGCCCTCGCCCTCCCCAGCCTCCGTGAGGCACCACCCTTCACCATTTGCGGCCGAAACCAGAAACCCAACAGCATCCCCAGGTCCCCCGCTTTGCCTCGTAGTCCATGTCCAACCAACTGCTCATCTCCGCTGACCCTGCCTCTAAATAGTTCTGCTCCTTTTTGGGGACTGCTGCTACAGCCTCCTGTCCCTGTCTTCTCCCGCTGTGACCCCTGACAGTCTTCATGCTGCCCCACGACACTTCGCGGGAGCCTGGGTCTGGCTGCAACACGGCCTCGCACAAAGCCCTTCGCAGATGGGGCTGGGCGAACCCGCGTGTTCTCTTCCCCAGGGCGGGGCCCCCCGGCATCCCAGGCGACATGCACACCCTGCCTGCTCGCTAGCCACTCAGCGGCCGCCGCCTGCTTCCCTCACACAGGGACGTGTCGTGAGAGCAGACTGGGAGCCAGGTCTTGTGCAGACATTCTCCGGGCTGATCAGGAACAGAGGGACTTTGGTTGGCTATTAAAGTGAGGTCCCTTCTGAGGCCACTTGTGCATGTTCCTGGGACTATGGCAAGAGAGGGACCACCAGCAAGGCTGGGACCACCGAGGCGTGCCGTCACAGGTATCCCCTAGGGCCCTCCTGGACCCTCTCCCTGTGGGCAAGTCCATGCTGACGTCTATATTACCTTGGTTGTGCACCCTCAAAGCCTTCTAAATTTCCTTACTTAAGTAAACCAGAAAGCCCGTGGTTGGTCATGACTTCACTATGCCACTGGGGTGGCTGTCTTGTGTAGTGACTACCATTAATAACCTTGTCTGAATGAGTGCTTAACATTCGTATCATGCTTCACAATTCAGATGCAGGATTTCATTTTACTCCTAGAGCACCTTTGTGAAATATGCAGACAGGGCTTTTTTTTGGGGGGGGGTGGTGGGAGGAAGGGGATTCAAAGCCGGTAAAAAGAACTCGCTTGCGGCCATGCTGCCGGCCAGAAGCAGCAGGTGTTGAACCCAGTTCACGCGACCTGAGTCGCCACGGGGCTCCAATCACGTTGCCGCGGAGAAAACCACAGGTAGAGTCTCAGCTTTCTGGGACTCACCACCCGGCGACCTCACCTTTCTGGAAGGCCCCGAAAACCAGGAAGCAGAAGACGGCCCATCGAAGGGGCCAGCCCGTGGGCGTCTTCACGGCCCCGGAGGCCGACCGAGTCAGGCTTCACTGATGGCCAACTGGTCTGGGCTGGGCTTCGGTTCCGGGCGGGGGGGGGGGAAGAGGGGCAGGGGGCGGGGTGTGGAGACAGAAGTTGAGTGGGAGCCGTGCTGGCAGCAGAGGCCAGGAGGCGAACCCAGACTTGCAGCTCAGGGAAACCAAGTCCACGGCGTTCGCCTGAGGACCAAGGACGGGGGTGATGTGGAGGCCTGTATCGCAGGTCGGAGCCGTGAGGGTGCACCCAGGTGGCGTGCTGGAGACGGCCGTGCGTGTCCGAGAGGCTCTGCTTTGCGTGGGCCCGGAGCGCATGCGTGTGGTAGGTTAGGCCGGCAACAGGGCCAGGAGAGCTGAGCGGACAGACAGAAAGGCCAGTGAGGCGTCCAGGCCTCGGCTTGGGGCCGAGAAGCAGAGACCAGGGTGAGAACAGAGGTAGAAACCCATCCAGGGGTGTTAAACACGCAGTGGGGGTGTGAGCAAACCCTCTTGTGTCCAGGGGCCTCTGGGCTTCTGGAGAGACTGTTTACTCCGAGGGCCCTGAACCCCGCGGGCCGGCGGTCGGCCGCGGCCAGGGAGCTCACACCCAGCAGCAGCCGCGGCGGCGGAAGACTCTAGAGAGCATCAGCACATCGCCCTCCCCTCCCCCTCCTCCCCGCCCTCGCCCCTCAGGCCTCGGCCCTGCAGCCACCGTCCTCCACCTGGGCAGGCCCTGCAGAACCACGGGCCTCGCATTCGTGTCCCGATCATCAACCTCCTTGTCCAAGAACAGGCCTGTCCGTGTTTCCTCTCGGCTCTGCTCCTGCGGACAGACGAACCGGATCATAACACGGAGCTCTGGCCCCCAGCCGGCCTGGGTAATTCCATGGAGGTAGATGCCACACGGGCTCGCAGAACTAGGGGGATTTCACTGGCTGGTGATACCTGCAGGGCTGTGACCTTGCTCTCAAGGCAGGCATTCTGGGCACCCCTACGAAAGGTCCTTCCCCCCTCGGAAAGAGTCACAGACTCTTCCGGTGTCGGCCGCCTGCCCTCAGCCAGGCGACGGGGGCGCCATCAGAGAGGAGTCGGGCTGGGACCTGACCTGCCTGCAGTTGGGGAGCGTGTGCCTTGCATCCTCTGAGCATTTAGAGGCCCCGAGCACAGGAGCACTCAGGTTTACCAGATGTCCGGGCGCTGGCCGCGTCCCCGGGGCCTGCCTGGGTCTAGATGGGCAGAAGCAGTAAACGTGTGGGTTACAGGGGTTCTCCTTGACGACTGGGGGGCGGCGCAGGCTCCACGTCCTCAGACAGGGAGGATCCAGCCCAGCGTCGCGTGGTTCTGCAGAACAGATAAGGAAATAGGAGCTGACAGGGCCTGTAACTCCCGCACCACAGTGCCGCAGACAACTGGGGCATCGCGTAATCCAGCAAGAGCTCTGGTCTGAGCGGCCGCCCGGAGGGCCATCTCCAGTTGGATGGTTGCCAACTGCACACGAAAAATGTCGCATCCATTTTGTTTTACACCCAAGAAGCCTCCGTGACCTTGTGATTAGAGTAACTAAGCTCTCCATCGGTCACTCCCAAACCCCAGACCGTGTCAGGCCTCCGAGCGCGGGAAGAGCCAGGAATATTTCCCACAGCTGGAATGTTTTCGAGGCCATGAGTTAGGTCCACAGATAATGGACAAGAAATGCAAATTAGGTGCCAATTCATAACGTTTAGAAAATTTCCATTTAAATTGCTCATCAAGCTGAACCCGCCTGCAAATATAGAAATCAACGAGTACATACATTATTTGGAGAACTGGGAAGCTCTGTGAAAGACACGGCATCTCCCAGTAGGTGTCAATGGAACAGAGAACGAGCAATGTCTTACTGTGGGTAAACACCCCCGGGTTATCCGAGCACGCTATTGTTGAGCTTTCTGGGCCGGGGCTTTTAAATGCATTTCTCAGATGAAAATGTTTCAAGAAATAGTTGTTACTAAGTGCTGCGCGTGCGCGCGCGCTCACACACACACACACACACACACACACACACATGCACACACACGCACGCACAGTGAAATCAGTTTCAGAGCACTAGCATCCCGTATCCCCTCTAGGAAAATCAAAACGCATGTTGGTGCTTCCGGATTCTGAGAGGTCCTGGGAACAGAAACGGGCTCACCTGGGTCCATTTAATGCAGTGTTCCCAGGAGGCGACAGGTGTGGGAAGGCTGATTTTCGGCAGATGCCTTCTTGCATTTTGGGGCGTGTGCTTCCGAAGCGCGGCTCCAGCCCACCGCGAGCTTGCCTCTCCGCTCTAATTGCTTACTCTCTCCTGGGAAGGCCACCCCCACGGCAACGAGAAGGGAAACCAGCCACAGCTGCCCCTCTTTAAGCCAGTGCCCCCTCCAAAGAAGCAACTGCTTGGCACGCTTCCCAGTTGTTCTTTCTGTGTATGTTTAAGCGAAACCCCCACCCTTAGATCGAAACACGGATGATCGTCATTAAATTCATCTAATCATGGCGCTGAGCTGACAGCAAACGTCATCCCTTCCTTGCTCCAAGATCTACTCTGGCTCCTGATTACCTCGCAACTTACCTCGTGGTTCTGGATCTCGAAGCCTCCCCTCGCCGCGGCCCGCCCTGCCTGTTCTGCCCTCCCTCCTGCCCCACCTCAGCCCCTGTCTGAGCTTCAGTCTGACTGCAGTTCTCAACGTCCACTCAGCACCGTTCCCGCCTTCCCTGCCCGGAGAGCATGCCCCTCCCTCACTCACCTAGAGCGGGTGGCAGCAGACTTTGCCCAAAAGGCCAGACAGTAAATATTTGAGAGCTATACAGTCTCTGTCACGACTCAACTCTGCCACCGTAGCACGAAACCAGCCAGTGACCACATGTAAATGAATGAGCTCGCTGAGTTTCAATAAAACTTTATTTACAACACCAGGCAGTTGGCCGGATTGGGCCCGCGGGCTGTAGTTGGTCAACACTGGTCTCTATGATCGTCCATTGTATAAGGACAGTGTCTAGTTTCAACCTGCGAATCTTTCAGCCTTTCATCTGCCACTTGTGCAAACAGCCTTCATTTGGGCTCCTCACTGGTCGTCAGAAAAGGGTGGAGACTTCACGCAGCACCTGCTCGTGTTCTGGGTTCCACATATGGCATTCAGTTCGCCAGTTACCATTCCTGTCTAGAGTCGAGCAGCCCAGGCTCGGAGTGCTGTGCTATGGGGAGTTGCTCGTGGGGCAGACTCGGTTGAATCATGGCTGCAGGATCCCTCACCGCAGAGGGTTCATGTCGCCCACCCTTGGTGCTCTGCCCCGAGCTGTGCCTCCCTCAAGTAAATTCATGAGCACCGTCTTTTACGACACTCTCCACACCCCAGGGATGTACTAGCTGCCTCTGTCCCTGTAAACGGAGGCTCGAGGTGACCAGTCGTGTGCTCCAGGTCACACGGCCGGCTGCCCATGAGGCTGACTAACTCACATCTTCAGTCTCTGAAGTCCATTTCACTACGTCGTGTGTGTGTTTTAGTAAAGGACGTCCCCCCTTGAGAAGCACGGATGTCAGCAGAAGCTTGCTAGGACATTTAGGGCAAGTCGATTTATGTCTTGATTCGGAGGGGAGGGGAGGTTAGGGCCACTTGGCCATGAAGAGAATTTTTGAAACAATTAAATCTGGGTTTTTGTTCTTCAGGAGGCTGTTGGAAGATGCGAATTCATTGACAATCTTTTTGTTTGTTTGTTTTTTCCCTGTTTCAAAACTGATTGAGAACGGACACAAGGAACCAGAACATTGAGTTTTTATTTCTGGTGAGGCTGCGTCAGAGGACTCTGATACGCTTGTTCAGTCTAGCACTGGACACTTCATCTCCCAGGCCCGTGGGTCAAACACAGGCTGAAAAACGAATAGAGACAGCAGAAGTCTGATGGAGCCGGGCAGAAGCCAGCGCTGTCTGGTCGGGTTACTGTGTAGAAACTGAAGCCCGTGATGCCTTTGGTTCTATGGAGTAGTTCTGTCCCATAACCAACACTCCTAAGGGCTGTCTGGCTTTCCCCAGACTCATCATCCGGGCAGGTCATGAGATCTTCCTGAAGAAGGCATGAATGTGTGTGTGTGTGTGTGCGCACGCGCGCATGCGTGTGTAGATAGAGGGTGTGTGTGCTCCCTTTGACCCAGTAGAAGGACGTTTCCTCATAGAAATAGGAAGCTAGAGGAATAAGAGATGCCCTTGTATTAGTCAGCGATCACTAGGTGATGCTGTGTAACAAACAACCCCTCCTGCTGGGTTGGCTGCACATTCCACATGTCTTCCTCCTCCTGAGAGGCCTAAGAAAACAGTCTCAAGTTGATTTCTTCCCATAAGGAAAAAAAAAATCAAGGGGTCTGGCAAAAGCGTGCACGTGTTTCATCTACATTGAGCAAAGCGCGTCACGTGGCAAAGCTCCACACCTTGGGGTGGAGCTGTTGTCTCACAGGAAGACAGACACCTGGGGACTTAGTGCCACCTGCCGCACTCCCTCACAGGCGCAAAGCCACGTCAGGGCCCAGCAGAGCAGGCCCTTCCTCTGCGGGAAGGCAAATCGAGTCGTCCAACCTCCCTTGCCCAAGCCAGTGGGCCAGTGACACATGTCGGGCATGTTATAAATTTAGGTGACTTCTGAAATGCTCTGACATCTACCGATTTCCATTTACTTTAATGTCCCCATCTGGGCCCGTGTCACCAGAACCTTTCTCCCCGCTCTTCCTCTTCTAGGCAGGCCCCTCTGAGCCACTCCCGCTGCTGCCGCCAGAACCAGTGTTTCAGGGAACAACCTCGTCTGGGCATTCTGTGTCAAACGCTTTTGTACCTGCAGTGTGGAGCGGAAGGGTGCGGCTGTTATACTGTGCTCACTCACTCTGCTCCAGACATGTTCCTGAGATACATGCATTATTTTTCCTCGGAGAAGCACCATCAAATACCACTATTAGTGCGAGTGCTTAGGAGATGGGGGCCAGACATCCAGAAGGACTTAGCAACCTCCCTCTGCTGAGACCAGGTTTTAGATCCGAGGATAGTGGCTCTGGCAGCCGACCTCCAGGACAGCGCCTCGTAATCATCACATCGTCCCGTAGTCCCCTCCCACACCGTGAGGGCTGGTCTGTGTGACTGACGGAGGATGGCAGAAGTGACAGTGTGTGGCTTCCAGCGCGAGGTCACAAGAGACGGTGTGGCTTCTGCCTTGGTCTGTCTCCGGGTCACTGCCTCTGGAGGCGGGTGGCTGCCACGTTATGAGGAAGGTCAAGCAGGCCTGCAGAGGAATGGCGGTCCCCTGCTGATGGCCAGCAGGGAGCTGAGGCCCGCCACACCGTGTGAGCGAGCTGTCCTGGAATCGGGTCCTCCAGCCTGGAGATGACCTCAGCCCTGGCCAACCCCTTGACTGAAGTCCAGAACCATCTAGCTTCCCACAAAGTCTTGAGCCACAGAAACTGTGGGATAATAAATGCATGTTGTTTGAAGCCACAGAGTTTGGGGGTGATTTGTTACACTACAATAGATAACTATTACGCTCTGCAACCCTCAGACTAAATCCAGCCCTCAAGAGCCCTGGGCTTGGTATCCCACTGGGACAGAGAAAATCAAGCTCGGAGAGGGAGAGAAAACACTCAGTAAGATTTTAAATAGGACGATCAAGAAAAGACTCACAGAGAAACGAGGGTTTACGGGAGACTTGGGGGCGGTGGGCCGGTGAGCCCTCTGGCTCCCCGGGGGAGTGAGTGCAAAGGCCCTGCGGTGAGGTGCCCTGGGTGTGTTCAAGGGCACTCAGCAGGGCGCGTGGTGGCTGGAGAGCAGGGACGTGCAGTGGGAGACCCGAGAGGGCTGAGAGGGACCAGATCCTGCAGCGGCCTCGGGGCAGCATCCAGTCTGAGCAGGAAAGCCATCTCAGACCTTGATCATCGGGCCACATCCTCCAACGATGACCGAATGGAATTAAATAACAGCGGCTAAGGTTAATTAAAGACGGCCGTGTGCCCAGCATTACCTAAACACAATTGCCTGAATTAAGGGTGTTCACAGGACACGCAAGACCGTCCCCATGCTGCAGGTGGGGAAACTGAGTCTCGGGCGGTAGCGCGGCCCAAATGCGGTCACCCAGCCGCGGGCACCGCAGCTGGGGCCTGAACCCGCAGGCTGGGCTTCCTGAGCAGGCAGCTGTTGTGACGATGACTCGAGTCCATGAGGCTGACGACCAATGAACTGAAGTTTCCTCTTCAAAACAGCCCTTGGTTCGGCCGGACCAGTATCCGCCACGAATTCTAGACCCGTCCCGCCGTTGCTTGTCCGTGCGCCATTGCGGGAGGGGTCGGAAGGGCCAGGAGGAGGTGCAGCCTGAGGCCCAGAGGGACCCACGTGTGGCGTGAGCTTCGGCGCCCCTCTCAGGTGAAACTCCGCCCTCAGTTTCTGTGACAGTCAGGCTCGTCACATGAGTCGCGTAGCACAGGATACTTACTAAATTAAAACCAACAGCTGCGGTCCTATTCTGGCCATTATTTGGGGGGGGGGGAATCTAAAGTCTGGACCTACGCTTACCGCTTTTTAGATGATTTATTCCCGTAATCCGTAAGGCGAAATCAATCTGAAGTGTCCTGCCACATCTGAGGGAAAGAAATCGGGGTTTTGTTTCTGTTCTAAGGTCATCTCAAACATGGTCGGTTTTTACCCCTTGGGGAAGGTGACTTGATAAACAAGGAGACCCTCCGATAGCTGTATCCTCACAAACTGTATTGAGCGCTAACGATGTGACGACCAGGGTGAGAGGCAAAGAGAAGAATGAGGAGGACAGTCTTGCATCGGGCGGACGGGCCTGCTGTGTGACATGGGGACACGGCATGTCCGGGGCAGAGAGGGCGGTGGCCGCAGGTCAGAGAGCGCCCTGGAAATGGCGGGACAGGATGGGGCTGTCCATGGACGAGGGGGTGTCTGGCGGTGGACGAGGGGGCGTCTGGTAGGCCAGGGAGGTGTGCAACGTGGTTCCAATATGAGAGAAAGCCCTTTCCTCTGCTGACTGGTCCTCACCCTCCTAGGAGCAGCTAAGTCACTTTTGGAAGCATCACCGAGGCCAGTCCTCTCCGTGCGGCCCCGTACTGGGCGTGCTGAGCAGGTGGCTCCTGGATCGAGGAAGGCACACTATCTATTGTTGTGCGTCGTGTTTCATGGGACTGGTGGCAATGGATGGCGCTCACACATTTGAGGAAAGAGTAATCGAATGAATGACTAGATGAATGAATGACTAGATGAATGAGTGAGTGGATGCCCATCTCGAGGCCTCTCGACTATTCGGCAGAATTCGGGTCTTGAATATGGCCTTTGGGCTGTAACGCTGCACTGGTAGCCAAAACAATCATCATCATCATCACCATCACCATCACCATCACCATCATCACCATCATCATCACCATTGTCATCATCATCGTCATCATCATCGTCATCATCATCATCACCATCCTCCTCCTCTCCTCCTCCTCCTCCTCCTCATCATCATCATCTTCTTATTTCTCAAGCATTCTCAGGTGGACGCTGGCTCTTCCCAGCTCCTCTGTGCAGGAAGGGACAGCACAGGGACTCTCCTGCAGCTGGGCTCTGCCCCCTGGTGGGCAAGAGGGGGAAGGCAGCATGCTGGCTAGAGGGGCCCGGTTCTCACGTTTGGTGACGTTAAAATCACCGTTGTTTGGTCACACCCCCGCTTACCCGCTCTGCAGAGCCACCCTTGGGGGCTGCTTCTCTGCTGGTCAATGCGTGCACACAGATCGAAACCCATTTTAATGTACGGTTAAACAAAGCAGCTATTTGAGAACATAAATGAATTTGTAATAAATGAGGTGCTTTAAAGCTAAATTGGTTGATTTTGGATAAGTGCTGTTGTGCGTTCATTATTTATATTGCACTCTCTCTCTCTCTCTCTCTCTCTCTCTCTCTCTCTCTCTCTCTCTCTCTCTCTCTCTCCCACACACACACACACACACACACACACAGGAGAGAGGTGGTGGAGAAGGGCCATGTGGCAATTAGGGCTAGAATCAGAAACGGCGCCGTTAAAGCCCACCGAGGAGGTGGCGTCTGCTACAGGGGAGACGTCACCGCTGCTCTCAGGCCAGAGAACCCAGGCGGAAGGAGCCCGTCTGCTCTGGAAGGAACAGAGGGCGTCTGAGCACTGCCAGGGGAAGCGAGGGAAACATGCCGAAGGGCGATGACAAAATATGCCTTGAAGTCACCATATTTAAGTATTTTTTGGTAGTTTTTTGTGTTTATCTATGTTTTCTAACTTTCCGACAATGTATTTCTGTATTTCTCACTCACTTTTTTTTTTTTTTTTTTTGGTGAAGCACAGATGTAGATTTAGTGAATTTCCAAATATGGCGAGTTTAAAAAACAAACTTTTTTTTTAACCAGAAGAGGGGGTACCGCCTCACATTTTCACTTTGTTTCCAAGGCTCTCTCTGGTCCCCATCCCTGCCCTCTCACAGACGCACCTGCAGAATGTTTGGGACCTGAGGGCAAAAGCGAGGTGGCCGAGTCACAGGGCGCTGGGCCGTCTTGCTCACTAAGCCTCTGCATCCTCCACCTCGGTGGCTTTTCTCCACTACTAGCTGCCACCCCCGGTGGGTGGAGCGTTTCTCTTTCCCTGCACTTCCTTCTTGCGAGATAAATGGGGTGCAAAAAAGTGAGGCAGGAGGAGAACACCCAGGAGTCACCTCACCCCAGACATGAAAGCAACCCTCACGGTGCGTCACTGCATCAGATCAGCAGTCCCACAGCGCGTGTGTGTGAGCGTGTGTGTGTGAATGAGTGTGTGAGTGTGTGTGTATGAATGCATCTGTCTGTGTGTGAGTACATGAGTCGAATGAGTGTGTGAGTGTGAGTTGTGTGTATGTGTGTTTGTGTGAGTGTGAGTGAGTGTGCACAGTATTGTGAAGTGAGCATGAGTGTGTCTGTGTTTTAGTACATATATGTGAGTGTGTGAGCACGTGTGAGCGTGTGTGTGAGCATGCATATGTGCATATCTGTGTGAGCGTGTGTATGAATGTGTGTATGAGTGTGTGTTTGTGTGTGTGAATGAGTGTGTATGTGTGAACAAGTGTGCATGAGTGTGCATGTGTATGTGTGTGAGTGTGTGAGCATTTGAGTATGATTGTGAATGAGTTTGTGTGACTGTGTGTTAGTGTGTGTGTGTGTGAGTGAGTGTGTGTGAGTGCATGTGTATGTGTGCATGCATGTGATGTGTGTGCGTGCGTGTGTCTGCATGTGAGTCTGTGAGTGGTCGCACGTGTGAGTGGGTGTATGGCCAGGCTCACAAGGCATTTTGAGGGATTCCTCTGCGGCTCTGACGCCTGCTTCCTGCCCTGAGCCCACGCTTCACCTTCACGAGCTGCTGCGTGGCGGAGCTGGGCTTTGAACCCGGGGCACCTGGCTGCTTGCTCACCCCCACCCGCTGCCCTGGCCACAGAGGCCTCCCCACTCCTTAGCGATACTAGCGTTAGAACTGAGAAAAACCACCTGTGAGTGAACGACCATCCCTTCAGGGACACGGCGTCCCAGGGGCCGAGTGGGCGGGGTTTAGGAGGAGTGTGTGCCATAGCGAGAATGACATCTGACCTCGCGAGAAAGAAGACTTTAGCAGGAAGGGGTGAGGCGGGCCTGTGGGCACCGCGGCTTCTCAGGACCGTGGGCCCGAGCCTCTCTCTGCAGCAGAGTCTGAGACGGTCGCAGGAGAAACCGAGTGGTTTTGCTCCACGTCGTCACCTCTTCTGACCCGCGTATGTTCTGGGGGGCGGTGGGGAGATGGCGGTGTGCTCTCCTGGGCCCCAGGAGGGGTGGCCTGGGATCCTGGCAATGCAAACAGCAGGCTGCTTCGCTGGCTTCTCTGCCTGTCCCCTGGGGGACCCCGAGGTGGAGATGGGGCAGGAAGTCTCGGGCCTCCTTGCCGATGAGTCAGAGAGTCTGGTTTCATTCTGAAAAGCCTAACGGATCTGGTTGAGGTTCACCTTCCCTCTGTCAGCGACGGATCAAAAGCATCTCTTTGTTTAGAAGGCGGATCTTGGCGCCTTTGTTCTGAGATTCTATTATTTTCTAGTATAATTCAACGTAATGTATTTTTTTTTTGTCGTTCCAAAATGCAGGTGTGAAACATCTTTAAAGACACAGTCTTGATCATTTTGTCCTCACAAACAGGGCTTCTTAAGGTAAGTTTCTGCAACTCCACACCGCCGGCCGGTGCACACGCAGCCCCCGGAAGCAGGATCCTCACCCGAGACTTGCCTCAGCCTCGGGGGCAAGTTCACGATGACGTCTTGAAGTTATATACAGGGGTACGAAGAAATGATTCTCATTTTCTTGGGTTTAAAGTGCAGCCACCAAATCAAGGACGTTCTTCTCATGGAGGCTCAATTTTTATATGTTTGAACAGGTGAAACAAATCACGGTTGTTCCTAACAAGATTAGAAGATGAGCTAAATCACTCGAGAGTGAGAGATATCCAAGTTCAAAGGCAAGGGTAGTAGCAGTACGTTTGCAAACGTCTGGATAATTAGTGTGGAGCAGGGCAATGAAAAACTAATGGAGTTTTAAGGTCAAAGACACCTGCAGAAATGTGTAATCCACAAATCCTTTCTTGTCAGACTGGTTCTAACAAATCCTTTGAGCTCGACATTCTCCAAGGTGGTTTCACCTTCAGACTTCCGAGAGTGAAGGGTGCAGACAATGTCCCAGGTAGGGCAGGAGGACAAATAGGCAGGAGGAGCCCACGTGGGGACAAGAATCAGCCTGAGCAGGACGCTGCCCTCTCCGGGGAAGGCGTGCAGTCCCACACTAGAGGGAGCTCACGGTCCACAGCAGAATCTCAGGGCTGGAAGGGAGGGGGCAGACAGATAGACAGACACACACAGCTACAGAGACAGAAACAGAGAGAGACAGGCAGACAGAGAGACAAAAACAGGCAGAGACAGAGAGACAGAGACATAGAGAGACAGAGACAGAAATAGAGAGACAGTGACGGAGACACCATGACAGAAAGAGACAGAAAGATAGAGACACTCAGACAGAAAGACAGAGAGAGACAGAGAGAGAGAGACCGAGACACACACAGAGAGAAATTCACAATCCCCCCCCCGCCCCCGACGAAGCTAAGGGAAGACCCCAGGCCCGAGGGGGTCTGCAGGGCTGTTGAGGGGGCTGGGCCGAAGCACCAGGGTTACCGCAAACCCCGTTGCCAGTCTGAACGTGAGGGTCCGAAACGTGGTTTGCAAAGGGTTTCCATGGCAACGAAGCGTCGCTGGCGCTGCCATGCTCCTCTGGGTTTGTAGGGACGGCCGTTCTTCCCATCGCTCGCCGCGGTCAGAAGGTGCCGTTAGTTGGTTTCACGCTGACGGGTACAGAAAGGGGCATCAGCACAAGCTGAACAGCCTACCGCAGAGGCTCATCGAGTTCAGAACAAGATGTCTCTTCTTTCGAACACAAGAGAAAGGAAAAAGGACAGAGATACGCCTACATATACATATAGGTATGTGTATTTACGTACATAGTACTCAGGTATAGGTAACTGTGTGTGTATTTTAAATATGTAAATTTCTCTCTACATGTGTATATACACGTAGTTGTGAAATAAAGTGTGAAACCACCTGGCAAAAGTGAGCGAAAGAGAATGGTTTGACTCTCCGAATTTTTTTTAAAAAGGAGCAACTTTCTGCTTATCAGAGACGCACTTCAACCAAAAGGTGGGTGAAAGGTCCCACGCGAACGAACGAAGGGCTGGGCCAAGGTTCAGCAGGCAAGAAGACGAAGCAATAAGCAGTTAGGAGAACGCCATGGGGCGTCCAGCCTTCCGGATCCTCACGTGTGGGCTGACCTCATCTCCTCGCAGGGGTTCAGATGCCAACGGACCAGCACGACGCGTGTGGCGCCCACCTGGGCCTGTGCATCTAACTGCCGCCGTGACACCGGCACTTGACCGTGTCCCCGAAGCCTTCTCCCTCCAGTCTTTCCCGTGTATTCATTCAACGCGCACGCACGCACGTTCTTTTTTCCAGAGAATTAGAACCAACTATGTGACAGTCATGTAATTCACGTTTCTGTGATCGAAGATCGATAGTAAAAGAACGAGCCAATTGACCAGGTCATTTCAGACTGCGGTTAAACGCGACCCCGGGACGCCCCGGAGCGAACCGCACCACCTTTGTGCGCTTCCCGCTCTAAACTTCTAGCGCTGTCTCACGGCGGCTCCCCTCGGTGGCGTGGGAAGGCCGGGGGGCGTCGATCACCTAGGAAAGCTCCCTGGAGAAACTGCGTTTGGTCTGGTGATGGGGGAGCTGGTCGTCAGACTGCTCAGAGGAGGGAAGGGAGTGGCGGGCGCGGAGGCCGCAAGCGGGAACGCGCTGGGCGTGGATGCGGAGCAGGAGGGGGGGGTGGCTGGCGAGGAGGGCGGAGACGCAAGAGGAGGGCTCGCGGGCTTGCGGCCTGGCGAGTGGCCAGGGAGTCCGGGTTAGACTGCGGTAACACACACCCTCCCCCTCCCATTCCAGGGGTCGTAAACAACGAAGGTTAATTTCTTGCTCTCTCGTTAAGTTCACCGAGGTCGACTGGTGAGGCCACATCACTGACCTCGCTCCGGAATCCACGCTGGCCGATGGGAACCAGGGACGACACGCCTCGTCACTGCAATCTTCCACCTTAAAGTGAGACGTTTCGCCCGTGGCCCAGCCAGCGTCAGGGACATGTACCACCATGTGGCCGGGGGCCCGGGGGCCAGCCTGTGTGCAAACAGCTTTCACGACCACAGGCACACTGGAAAAGCTTGAGAATGTTATGTCAATGCAATAGGAAAATATTGGGATATTTTAAGCCCATGATTGACTGATCTGGTTTAGGTGTTTAAAAGATCACTCAGCGTGAGGAGGATGTGGTCGGAGGGGTAAGTGCGGAAGCAGGGGACAGTTAGGAGGTAGGAGGGGGTGGAGGCTTAGCCAAGACAGGCAGCCAGGGGTACGAAAATCAACCAGAAACCAGGAACCTGGACACTGCCCGTGACACCCAGTTCTCAGCACCTCTGCCGTCCAATCTACCAACAAAACGGTTCAAACCTGTCTGGTTCGGGCCAAACGCTACAGCGGCAGCATCTCGGGCCCGGCCAGCTGCTCGCCAAGGCCCCACGTGGCTTTAACCTGTTCCCCGCCGTGTGCCCTTTTACCTCCCCCCCCCCCTGAAAGCCCCTCGTTGCTCCCAGGGTCACCTCTAGCTCTCCGACCTGGAATCGTCTTCCACACGCATCCCGCAACACCTGCTCCCATGGCCCGGGCTCCAGTCTCCCAGCCCCCTTGTAAGCGCCGTGACGTCAGGCCGGGCTGGCTCCTCTCCCGGGTCCTTCACCCAGCGTCCTCCTCTGCGTGCACAGCCTCCCCAGAACTGAGACACAGGTGCTCGCTCTCGCACATGCACACGCACGCACACACACGCAGCACACACGGCTCACACTCACGCACACACCTGCCTCCCTCTTAGTCTTCCTTACCATCCAGCTTAGAGAGCTCCGATTTAGGAAAACCTGTATGGCCCCCCCTTCCCAACGAGTTCAATCAGACCCCGTGCCCTGGCCCGTCCCTCCACAGGAGCTATCGTCGTTTATGGCGCCGTGCCTGCGCCCGCTCGGTGTCTGTCCTCGGGGAGGTGCACCATGCGTGTGCTCTGCTTACCACTGAGTCGCCAGCGCTGAGCGAGGTGCCAGGGGCGGAGCTGGCCTGTGACGGGTGTGAAATAAATAAATGAAACCAACAGCCAAAACGGTAACAACCGTCCAAGCGCCCTACACAGGGGAAGGGGAAGGGAGGTAAATCGCGGCACGGCCAGGAAGTGGAGTGGAAACGGTGCGATTGAAATATGTCTCATGAAGTGTTTTTACGGACATGGGAAAATGCTACTAAGAAAATGTTAAGTGACAATAAAATGCAACTCGAACTCGGGGCGATGAGCACCTGGCAATATTGATTTACCCAGGAACTCGGTGTTGACTGAGAAAGGATCAGAGGATGAATGACATATTTTACCTCAAACTATACAGAGTGTGCAAGCAAATATTGACACTATTGTACATAAAATAGATTATTGCTAGATAAATAGGATCTTGGTATTATCTTCTAACCACCCTTTCTGTCTGAGCTATAGGCATCAGCCCGCTTACTGGATGTTAAAAATTCTTGCCAACCAGTTCTAACCCTTCTCGCTGCAGGCTGTAGGCAAAGGAGAAATGGCAGAGAGATGCAGATCGGACCCATTCGGTGGCCAGCTCTGAAACCTTAGCTTCGCCTCAGCAGTGATGACTCATCACGTCAGCAGGAGGGAAGGTGGCCTCAGCCACCCAGGTGTCCCGCTCGGCCAGACACCAAGTAGGCATCCTTCCTCCCAGATGCCACCCCACCCACCTCCTTACCAACCTGAACTTACACGTGGAGAAGGTGGCCGGGGATGACGCAGAGCTGTTCTGGGTGTGTGCGTGTGCGTGTGTGCGCTGACACGTCCATGAATAGAATTAGTGTGAAAGCATTTGGCGGAAGGAACATCACAGTGGCTCGGCTGCAATTTGTTTTTTGGTTTTTTTTTTGCATCAGCTGAAGCTAAGTTGGCCTTAGGCAGCAAAGAAAGTGGCTGGAGATGTCTGGGATGATCACAGGCCTGAGTCGGAATGTGAACCCTGCCCGCCCCTCAGGCTGGGGGCACGGAAGTCACCGTGCGTGAGGCACCGCTGGACATCAGGAACATGGAAGGGGCGAGCCCGCGGCACGCTCAGTGAGCGGAGGACGTGCGGGCTGGGGCAGGAGACGGATTTCCTCCCGCAGGCCTGCTGAGGCTTTCGTGGGGATCCCTGGCCCCCGCCTCCTTTTGCTCAGACTTTCTGCATCCGAGCACCGATGAGTTCCCAAGAGCAGACGGGAATTCTCTGTGGGGCCCCCACCTGGAACACGGTCGGCCCGCAGGGAAGACTTCCGGGGCCTCTCGGCCAGGCTGAACATCCCGCGGACCGTCGCTGAGTGCGACACGGTCCGTCCAGCTCTGCGGAAGATCCCGTTCGCTGGAATGAATTCATTCATTCCACCAGGAATGCGCGACCCTCGCTTTTCAGAGGACGCCCTAACATCCGAGCATCCACGGAGCCCCCAGCCTTGGGGATCCCCTTTGCAGAGGCAGCACCAGGATTACGAGAAGGGTCTCCTGGGAACTCTGGGCTCGGCCAGCTGTGCCACCTGGGGCCACTCACGTGACATTATCGCCGACATTGAAAGGTCTCCCCCCTTTAACATTAGGACCAGAGTTCCTACTGCATAGGGTTGTTTTAAGGATTAAAGAGATAACGGAAAGAAATGGTTAGGACAGCTCCTGACCTGGTAAGTGCGCCCCATGTGTTCGATAAGACATTTCATCTCTCGTTTGCACAGAGCTCTTCCAGATCACGGGCGTGAACTCAAACGCCATGCCCCGGTCCAGCTCACAAGGCGGAGCTGGGCCCTTCGCTCTTACGCTGAACCTGTTCCTCGAGAAACGATGCTGAGCCTGACGGTACCTCTGGAGGCCAAGTCAACGGGGAGCCACACGGAGAGCCACACTGAGCCTTTGAAGGCCCTCGGGAGGCATCGGAGAGAGAGGCAAGGGGAAGAAACACCACGTCCCAGTCAACGCGGGGAGCTGAGGGTAAAATGGCAGCTGTAAACTATAAACGGGTGGAGCCCGGAGACGTGAGCAGGGCGGGAGCAGTGGACCCAAGCACCGGGAGGGAGGGAGGGACCGACCACAGAGCCGAGGCGGATGGGAGCCGATGACCCCACGTGAGGCCGGAAACCAGGGCCAAGCACCTGCTATGAAGTCAGGGGCTCTGATTACGTCTCCTCACCCACGCAAGACAGCTCAGCTGTCCTGCCTGCCGGGACCGCAGCCCCCCACAGTGAAGGCGGAGCGACGCCCCAGCCACCAGGGTCTGGACGCTTTTGCTGCTCACCCGGTCCAGGTCCTAAGGTGCAGTGCACTCTTGGGGTGAAAACCCTTAACTTCCTCTGGAAGACCCGCCTGAGAGTTCCACAAATTGAAAGACAGAGAAAGGTGAGTCCTTTCTCTGGAATAAAGTAAGAGACTAGAACCTCTATGCTAAAGGAGCAGACAAACAAATATTACATACAGAAATCGAGCGCAGAATAAGAAAGCCAGAAAGTTAACCAAGTGACGAATATATACCTGGAAAAAAAAAAAAAACTAGAAAAATAGAGAAAATTGAAACATGCTAGTTGGGAATCAAAATCAATATAATAAAGGACCAATCTTGGGGGGAAAAATTACAGTGACTAAAAAAAAAGCCTAATTAAATGAGACAAACAGTAAGCTGGCAACAAATTTGATGAGGGAATTAAAGATTTGGAAGACAGAACTGAGAAAATCAATCAGAATGCAGCACAGCGAGACAGAGAGTCAGACGTATGAGCGCAATGGAGAGACGATATTAAAAAGCCCCAAGCATGGCAAGCAGGCGGGGAAGAGGCCAAGTTACAGACCAGCCCGGCTAATTAATTCGGAAGGGAAAGAAAGCGTGCGCTCCTCAGACTGAAAGACCCCGCCGAGGACCAACCTGGAGGAACACACCAACAGAATCCCGTAGCTCGGCGCATCGCAGTGAGACCGCGGACCAGAGACGAGGCATTTGACATTCGCAAAGCCCTGGGAGGGAAAGGCAGGGTGTGCTGAGGAGCAGCCGCCAGAGAGGCGGCCGCAGGACAGGTTGGGAGGAGAGTGCAGGCACCGCAGGGGTGTTCCGCCTCGAGAGGCTCAAGGGCCACAGTTCTGACGCTCTGGAGCAGCTGTCAAACGATGGACACACGGTAATGAGGGAGGGATTCCAGGGACAGCGAGGACGTCCTTGGTATGGATCTGGCTGGCCGGCACATTCAGCATCATGCACAGCTACATAAGTAATCATCTATGTATGGTGTGGCTCCCAAGAAGGGTTTGTTTTTTTGTTTGTTTGTTTGTTTTTTAAAGCCGGTTTCCTTATCCTGCTCAGGAGAGTTCGATCACATTTCGAGTTAATTTTAAACTAAATGTGGTTCCATAGGGAGCTACGTGGCCTTCGGAGCTTCCGTTTCCTAATGTGCCTCTTCGAACGATGTGAACCCCTCGAAGGCCGCACAAGGCTGCTCCTCTCTGTGCGTCTTTCCTTCTTGAAGTGCAAGAATTGGACGTGCATTCCCTCCCCACCCCACCCCCCACCCCGCCTTGGCAAGGCCAAGATCTACCCTGTAAACACTTTCATTCTGCTCATGGCAATAAACATTCAATTAGCGTGCACGGCGCACAAGAGCAGAATCCACCAGCTGCCAAAGCTGGCTAATTGCCCGCCCCAGAAAGCTGGTTTAGAGGACCAGCAAATGGCAGTTGTTACTTTATCCACAGGGGGCTCTCCTGGTGTTCCACACGCAGAAGGAGAAGCCCTGTTAGAAGCATGAGGACATAATTTGGGGGGGGAGGGAGAAACGAACCAAACCGTCTCAGTTTAAACAACATTTCAATAAATTGTAAGATTCACTCAAGTGCCACATCTGATACCAACGAAGCCTCAGCTTGCAATGCCAAACATTTGTAACGACCCACGAGGGCGTGTCAGTACAAAAGCAGCAGCGTTTTTCAGTAAACCAATAGTCTAAAAGCAAACGGAATCATTTCGGCACAGAGACCAGGACGAACGACCCGGTTTTCTGAGTAGCTCAGCGTCCGCTCCTGCTCTGACTTCAGCAGTCTGATCAGTGAAGGAGCACCGGGAGGGTGAAGCTTGGTCAAGAGCCTTTGATCTCTCTCTCTCTCTCTCTCTCTCTCTCTCTCGCCCACCTACTCACTTGCTAACAGGGCTATTCATATCAAAAGCTGCTGCTGAGTTTGAGGGTCCAGCGAGCACAGCCTCCTCTATCCTGAGTCCTGAAGCGACAGGAAAACAAGCACCAGAAAGGGAAGGATTGGCACAGACTCCCATTTCTCACAGGGAAGCTGGGCTGAAGGACGCCGTCTGGACGCAGCGTTAGATCCGGGTACTTTACCCCCCTCCCCCACACTGGGCCTCCGGCCCGGTCAAGGGCTGAGCGGCTGGGCTCCGCAGACTCCCCGCCCACCTATGTGGTCAAGGCCGTGGGCTTCATTGATAAAGCGTCGGCCTCACGTGAGATGCCAGCAGGTAGCCAGGGTGGCAAGAGGGCTCTCCTCACCCCTGTCCCGCCATCCGAGGCGAGTCCCCCAGGATCTGGAGGGAGGGGACGAAGCCACCGCTCCAATCCCTCCTCGGCTGAGCAGAAGTGCTGTTGCAAGTTCCAGTTTTAAGGCTCGAGGAAGAAACAAGAGTGTCCTGTCCTCGTCGTCTAGAGATGGGCCAGACTAGTTCGTCTGCATCATCGCGATGCTTTTAGGTGTGGGCAATGATCTTCGCTTTTGACGGAACCATTTTTCCTAGTCTTCACTTGGTTGACCACTGCTCTACAATCGAACACAATCAACAGCCGTATGTATATCTTCCCCTTCCACAGCGACCTAGCTTGGCAAACTGGTACCTTATTTTCCTCTCCAGTTTTTAAATTTCCTCACATTTCAATTCCATTCTAGAGTCAAAGTGAGGTACAGTGGGCCAGGCACCCGGTTTTCCCAATGCTCACTGTGTACTTAACGATAGCACAATTTCAAAAACACAAATAAAACAAAAACAAAAACAGGGAAAACCTGACATGGCACAATCCACAGACTTATTCAGAGTTTGCCCGTTTTATACACACCGTGTGTGCGTCTGGTTCACCATTTCATTCCATGTGTATATTTTGATAGCCATGACCACAATAAAGATAGAGTTACGGGTCCATCAGTGCAGATTCCCCCATCGCTACGAAGTTTCTTGTTTTCATGGTCACAGATTAGCTTCTTCCCGAACTGACATGCTGAGTAGAGGATGCATTGTCCTTACACGGCTCTTCCCGGGGGGCCAATGGGCCTTTTCTCGCCCGGAAGCAGTTTACTCCAAAGTCAGACGATTGTGAGAAGGAGATAATCGATCTTCGGATTTTTGTTTTTAGACATAAACGCACATAAGGTAAGTTTGCCTCGTCTACCCCTTGTTCACCTGGAGCAGTGCTGGCTGGTTAATGGTCCTTGGAAGTCAGGGTTCAGCGGCCTGTCTTGACTGGATGGCCCTCTGACACCCCAGAATCACCTGGCCAGCACTGATCTCACCCCTGCCCCATGCAGGCCCTCCCCAGGCCGCTCGGCTTGCGGTCGGCGGAAGGCGGCACCAGCTGTCCTCAGGTTTCTCTGATTCCTTCCCTTTGGGTTACTGTCCTGTGCAGTCACCCGTCAGCCTTCAAAGACTTCCTTCTCAACCTCCCCAATTCCATGATGTTGTCCCCCCCGCCCCGGTGACATGGTTCCCGTGGGGGATGCAAAGTCCTTTACAGGACCCACGTGACACCCTTCCCAGCCGCAGCTCTGCCTCCCTCGGGCCCTCCTGCCCAAACGCGGCAGCCACGACAGAGCCACCGGGCTTTCTTAAAAGGGCAAATCGCGTCACACAGATACCCCAACCCGCCTGGTTTAATAAAGCTCAGCGTCTCCCACCGACATGTGTGGGGAAATGTGGATTCCTCACGACGGCTGACGAGGCCCCTCACGACCAGTCCCCGGTCCAGCAACGGCACTTCCTTGTGCCCTTGGAGCTGGCCGTGTCTCCCTCAGGCTGGCCGGCCGCGTCCTGGTTCCTCTGCCCCTGACCGTGGCCGCCTCCCGCCCGTCCGTGCAGGGTCGGCCCCTCGCCCCGGTCGTCGGCCCCTCTGAGCAACTCCGCCCGCCTGCCTCACTCAAGGCGGCCCGACCTTCTGAGCAGGGCTGGGGCTGGAGCCGCCCGAGCCGGTGTTCTCCAAGACGCAGACCACGCGGGGTTCACAGTCGCTCTCCAGACCGGAAATTCCAAGAGGGCGGGCTCTGTCCGACTTGCTCTCTCCGTTTGGTGAGACAACGTGGTCACGGCTGCCGAATCCGTTTGAGGATGACTGCACTGCACAGGCTTCCCGGGCTGGACTCCGAAGGGGCTTGGATGCACGAACACGTGGCGTGAGTCTCTGAGGGGGACGCAGGAGGCCATGTCCCCCGCGCTAGCTCAGCACGGACCCCTGGACGCCCAGTGCTCGTAGGCGCACCGCTATGCACTGGGCGGCCGTGTAAGATGCACGGCTTGTCGGCCATGGTCAGGAACGCCTGAAGCTCCTATTTTTTTAGAGAGGAAGTGCATGTTTTCCTTGCCGAGATTCCTTGAGCTTCTTTGCTTCTCTCTCCTCCGAGGCCCGGCTGTCAGGCCCTCCCGTCGTCCTGTAAGATGCCGTGTGGCTTGTATGCCGCCCCTCCCTTGCGCCTGTTTCTATGAGTCTGCTGGCACCTCCCCACAGTGACACGTACACTTCCCCACGTAAGCGCTTCCATGGCCTCCGTCCTCAACACTCTCCACGGCTGCCCACAGAAGCCAACTCAAACCCACCCAGGTGCCCGAAGGCAGTGTGTCCTGGTCCATCTAATTAAAAAGCCTGGTCACACCCCTCAAATAAGTCATCGCGTTTCTGTGCCTTGTTCCATCTCTCTGACCTCCGTCTTCACGCGGAAGGGCTAATGGCTCCTGGATGCCCTAGACGCAGATCTATCAATCAAGTAGCCTGACGCCAATGAATAGGACGCGTTTATCACTATAGCTCTGGCAGAAAGGTCCCAGCAAAGGGTCTCGGTCGACCATGGATGGGATGTCTGTCCCTCCGCCAATCACTGCGACCAGACCAGAGCAGTGGGCACTGTGCTCGGTCAGGCCCGGCTTTCATCTCTCTGCTGTGCCCAGATGGGGTGATATCCAGCGCATCCAAACCACAGATGTATATTTCCCACAGGAAGGAGCTTTTCTTTACCAGAAAAAAGGGGAAGGAGTGCTGGGTACCCAAAACCCGTGGAGACCTATGAACACTGGTGATGGACCAGAAACTGCTGAAACGCAGACAGTGTCCCCTAATGAACAATTCTCCAGCTTACGGGACAGGAGAGAGTGACGGGGCCTGACCAGGCCCGCTTGGGTGTAAAGCTCACTCTCCCTGAGAAAGAGCTACACAGTTCACAATGACGTTCGTAATTTTCCGGAGATAAAATCTCGGGCAACTGCCAAATGGTTAAAATAAACATTGTGCGAAGCCACCTCCTACACATAAACTTTGATTTGTTGAATGCAAACTTACCCCGTTTTCCCCAAAACCAAGAGGAGTCAATGCAATAAGATTTATACAGTTCTTTCCCTCAAAGGCTCACGGTCTAATGGAAAAGACAGAAGACCAGCAAAGCACAGAGCACTCAGAAAGGGCAGTGAGAAGCCCAACCACACCAGGAAGTCACGGAAGGCTTCTGTGACCCGGTAATTGAGTGTCAAGGACAGGGAACGTTCTTCCAGGTCGCTGAGTCTACCTGTGGGCATCGGTCTCTGAGCGGCGTCTCGATATGTCAAAGAGAGTCTAAGGAAGACATTCCAAAGGGCGAAGGACTCAAGTCCATGCCCCATGGGGCGGGCTGCGGGGAGTAAGGATGGTCTGGAAGGTGTCTGCAGGGCTGCCGTGGTGGTGGTGGGGGGGACTGACTCGGGTGGGGTCCCAGGAAGTCCTCCAAGGAGCCGGTTCCGGAAGAAGCGGCTTCTAGAGAGGGGAGCTCTCTCTAACCAGAGGCCGTGCTGCAGAAGGATGAGGTAATTGGGGGGAAGCAAGTTTACCCTTACTAAGCAGGTTGGAGGGCTACTTGTCAGAGATTTCATCATAATTAAAACATGGGGTTAGGAGAATCTTGGGGGGGATGCAACCTGAAGAGCCTTGAGGTAGAACACACCAAGGACCCTAGTAAATCTTGTAGAACTAAAAAGCGAGTTCGGCAAGGTCACAGGGCACAAATCGATGCGCGAAATGCAATCGCAACCCTGTAGACCAGCAGTGAACACATGGGAAAAAATTAAAAACACAATATCACTGAGAATCATTTCAAAGAAAACGGAACACCTAGGCATTCACTTAGCAAAACAAGCACAGGGTCTGCATGCTGGAAGTGACGGAATGTTGATGGGGAAAACCAAAAGTACCTGAACCAATGGAGACACTACCTTGTTCACGGGTTAGAAGATTTGATGTAGTAAAGATGCCGATTCCTCCTAAATTGATCTATGGGTTAAACGTGATTCCTACCCAAACTCAGCTAAGTTTCTGTGGGCAGATAATATTATTTCAAACATTTCTTTGGGGAGGCACAGGCCCTGGAGTAGCTGAAACAACCTTGCCAAAGAAGAATAAGATCCGAGGAATTACTCTACCTGATACTAAGCCACGGTAATCGGAACAGTGTGGTTCGGACGTAGGAAACGGCATATAGGTGGGTGGGGCGGGACGGAGAACCCAGCAGCGGACCAGCACCAATAAGCTCCGTGGACGTCTGGCAAAGCCACAGAGGTGATCCAGTCGGGGATGACAGCCTCCTCAACCAATGCAATGTAGCGACTGGACATACACAGATCAAAAAACTGACCTCAACCCAAACCTTACATTTTATACAAAAAATTAACTCCTGATGGATCTCGGACTTAAAATGAAAAATGTAAAACTATATCAGTTTTAGGGGAAAAAAAATCATAGGAGAAAACGTTCAGGGGTAGGGCTTGGCGAGGATTTCTTAGACTTGACACCAAAATCGTAATCCGTAAGAGAAAAAGTTGATGAATCGGACATTCTCGATATTAGAATGTTTTCCTCCTCTAAAGCTCATTGGAAGAAGATGAAAAGACAAGCCGCAGACTGGGAGAAAATATTTGCAAACCTCACGTCCAACCAAGGACTAGTTTCTAGAATATATGAAAAGAACTCAACAGTAAAAAATTAAACCATCCCATTAGAAAATGGAGAAAAGACATAAACAGATATTTTACTGAAGATGAGATACAGATGGCCAATAAGCACGAGCAAATATGTTCAATATCATTAGCCATCTGGAAAATGCAAATCGGAACCACAATGAGGTATCACTTCACACCGATCCGAATGGCTAAAAAAGTGGGGGTGACAATGCTGAGAGACCGGATCAAGCATGCCTTGCCAGTGGGAACGCAGAAATGGTGCAGCCCCTCTGGGAAGTGGTTTGGCAGTTCCTCATAACTCTAAACATGCAACTACGTGTGACCCCGTCGCTGCCCTCTCTCACTGGGCATTTATGTAGCTCAGAGAAATAAATGCAAACTCGTGTTTCCGTGAAAGCCTCTATGTGAATGTTCATACTGGCTTCATTTGTAAGAGCTGAAAGCTGAACCTCCCCAGGATGGTCGTGGTGCATCGCACTCGTGGCACATTCCAGGCGGCGGGTCACTGCTCAGCGATAGAGCACCAACCACGGATACTCGACGACGCGGACGAATCTCCAGGGAGTTAGGCTGAGTGCAGACAGCCAGGCTCAAAAGGTTACATGTGACCTGATGCAAATGTGCATAACAGTTTTGAAACGACAAAGTTTTAGAAATGAAGACAGACTGCTGGGTGCCAGGGTAAGAGGCAGAGGGAGTGGGAAGGGGTGTGTGGTCATAGAGAGGGACGAGGAGGGACCCTTGCAGGGATGGAATGCCCGGCGTGCTGAATCTGGACAGGGGACGCATGCACGCGTGTGTGTGCACACGTGCACGCACACACACACACACCCCTGTACAGGTAAATCCGGGGAATCTGAATCAGATGGATGGATTGTATCACGTTGTGGTATTGTATTATGGTTTCGCAAAATGTTCCCATTGAAGGAAACTGGGTAAAATCTCCATACATCTCTCTGGGTTATTTTTTTTAACTGCACAATCTACCATGATCTCAATAACGTTTCAAGCAAGAAGCATGTTTCCTCTCTGGCAGGCACCCCACCCATTCTGAACAGTACCCCCACAAGATGCTGAGGCATCGGCAGGAAGTGACCTTTTAGAAAACACAGATTTTAGAAGGGTTGTCTTGAACCAAATTTACACGTCTTATGAGCAGCTCCTTCTCTAAGTTTGTTCTGTTGGTACGTCTCCATCACTCCTGCTGGGCGCAGGCACCCCCAGCACCGAATACCCCACAGGAGAAAAAATGTGGGAAAAGTCAGGGGGAGAGGAACAGCTTCAAAGGACAAATGAGGATCAAGTGATAAACTACAGCTTTTGTTACAACTGGGAAAAACTGTCAGAGTCACACCCCAACCTCCTCCAGCTTACACCAACAGGCACCCACGGTACCAACTAAAACACACACAGAAGAAACATAGAAACCCTAAGATCGGTGAACCACAGAGAACAGGGAGCCCCCGCTTACACTAGCAAAACCGGGCTCAGCTGCTCCTCCCCATGATGCCAGGACGAGCAGCCTCCGCCTCACCTGGGGGCTTGTTAGGAACGCGAATCTCGGGCTCCACCCAGACCGGCTGACTCAGGATCTGCATCTGAACAGAAGCCACGCTGAAGTCTGAGAGGCGCTGTCTTAGTGGCTGCTACTGACGCTCTAACCCACAGTAGGATTCATCTATTCCCAGGGTGGATTATATGTAAGACAATCTAGGTGTGGTCCTTTGACACCCCCCCCCCCCCCCCCGAGGATACTACCTTACCCAAAGTATCTATAAAATATCCATTTTAATATTCCCCTAATGGCTCTTTACGACATGACCAGAATTTGAGAGTGACCTGGCCGTCTGGCAGCGTCCCCTGGCCCCACACTGCAGGCAGTTCTGTTGGCTGGACGGGTGGCTCTTCTTGGTCCTTTGGAGTCCTGAGCTCGGTTGAGAGGGACTGACCTTTCTGGAGAGAGGCTGGGTCTTGGGACAAAGGTCTCCAGTTCTTACCAAGCCTAATAAGCCACACCATTCATGTACTATTTCTGCCTAATTTCTAGACGTTGCTAACGTCCTATAATTTCATTTCCTGCTTCTGATATAAGGGACGCCTGACCTTGCCTTTTCATTCTCGCCGAGTCTCACCGCCCAGCTCCTCACCGGGACGGTTCAAGCGGATTCTTTTCATTAAGCCTCTCGAGAGAGGCATCGAGGATTTTAAAAAGGCGTCGCGGGCTGTGTTCTTGCACGCTTCTCATTTCTCACCCCGACCCCTAGCGCCCTGGTTTGACACCAGCTTCCCGTGACATCTCCCGTGATTCCGGCCGAGATGCGACGCTGAAAAAAATAGAGCTGGGGCCCTTTTTCGGCAACGCGTTTGCATCTCAGAAAGAAAACACGACGGTTTCGTGTGAGCAACCCGCTTGGCGAAAGAGTTACATCATTTTCTAATTATCGTCGTTCTCATAGTTAAGGAAGGAGCTGGGGAAAAAAAGAGAGAGAGAGAGAGAGAGAGAGAGAGAGAGAGAGAGAGAGAGAGAGAAGAGTTACCAGCCAAGGAGAACGGCGGATATCGACCCGGGGATGGTTGCGAAACACACCGCAGGGCCGGGTGTTAGGTCCGATTCGCCCTTTGAATGGCACAGAGCACACAGGTAGGGAGCCCCGTCCCCCAGGTAGCTGGGTTCCAGCGCTGGCGCGAGGGATCCGGACCAGCCTCGGCCGGCAGCCACGTTTTTGTCACAGGGGAAGGGCAGAGAAGGTTCGGCCTCCACAGTCCCCTCCGTGAACCCACCGCCCCGGGCGCCTTGGCCTCGTCGCCCAGAGCAGGAAAGCGTTGATTGCTGATGTGTCTCGCAGATGTCAGGCAGCCGTAGGACTCCCGCCCCTGCCGCGTGACGCGTGGTACCTGACGGGCACCTGGAAGCCAGCTCGGCACATACTTCTACCTGCCGTGCCCTGGGCTGCCGCCTGCCAGGTGCAGAGATGACTTAGACGGACCCGGCTTTACCTGCTTCGGATACAGACGCACGCACGTCTTCCACGTTCCCACGCTGGTGCGGCGCTGAACACCGAGGGCTTTTTTGTTGTTGAATGCGCAAGGCCAAACCCAGCCGCACACAAATGACCCGCATTTTTCTCCATGCGGAGGATGCCAGTCTCTTCCGACGGGCATACCCTTCCACTCTTAGATCGCACAAGGAACCAGACCAGTACCGCTGCCACTTCTGCCCCTGCCGCCAGGGGCCGCTGCGCAGCACTGGTCCCGTGTGGTGTGGCGGGACCTGGGTCACCGCAGTGCAGCTCGGACACCCTGGACCGCCCAGCTCCCTGCGCACGCTTCCAGGTGGTGGCTCCTGGGTCACCTCCACATTCTCTAGCAGTGACTCCCCGCCACACCCTTTACGCTGTGTGTCAGAACGAGCCCTAGTCGGCAAAATTCAGGCCAGACGTGGACGGACCTCACAGCTCTGGGAAGCGCGAAGAGAAGCTTACGTATTTAAAAACGCAGATTCCCGGGGTCTTCCCCAGCATTTTATGCATCGGAGACGAAAGACCAAACACGTGTTTCTAGCAGTCACCCGAGGACGGTGGACACAGGTTCTCTGGTGACCACACTTTGAGGAGCCCCGTCTTACGACTTGGTGACCCCAGTATCCTTCCTCTCTTATGAGGTCCCCATGGTGGACTTGGGGTGCTTTTCTGCCAGTGAACCTTGACTGAGCCACCCCAGGGCACCCCAACAGATTTTCCCCACGAAGTATCTTGGGAATAAGAATCTGACATCTCACTCATCTCACTCACGGGGTCACTGAGGGCCACTCCGGGAGAGCACGGGGGCTCAGAAAATACTTGAAAGATGACCTACAAGGCCTTTCGCTTCCTGAAGGAGCCACAACTTTGTCCCCTGTGGGTGAGGGACTGAGGGCCCAGGCAGGCCTGCATCCCTGTGGGTGCTGCAGGCACAGCGGGCCCAGTTTAGAAACTCACTTTCCTTTACCTCTTGAAGTTCAAGGACCCTGCTCCTGAGTATGAAATGCGCCCTCTAACTAATTCGCTAAAACCCAGCTCGGAGCAGACTCGTGAAAAGCTACTAAAAAGAGGAGTTTTCGTCCCTCCTCTGAAGAAAACGTCAGGAAATCCATGGCCGGACAGGCTGCTGATGACTTGTCTAAACGCATTTGTCTTCACCCCTGGGAAGAAGCTCGCTAACCCTGTTTCAACACTCACTCCAACTAGCATCGGGGCAAAGGATGCTGGGAAACGGCAAGGCCCCCCCACCGCTGCAGGTGCCAGTCAAAGCAGGTAGTAAGTTGGTCTTCCTCAAAAACGCGGTGCACGTCTTTGTGTTGTTCAGTAGCTTTTAAAATCCTACTCAACCGTCCCTTCTCGTTACGAATTTCCTCTTTGGAGTCAAAGAAATTACAGCTCATTCTCTTGCCCAATTTGCATGCCTCCCAATTATATACCTAGGGATACAAAACAAGAGAACACAAATGCTTAGCGGCAATCGACGATTTGTCTGGAGTAAACAGCTTCCTTTGTTTTCATCACCCACGTCGTTCCCTATCGCGCTGCCAGACACACGCAGGAGAGCGAACCCATTTTGGACAACAGCACGCCAGGCATTCGGAGAGCTCTTTCCGTCCCTAAAACTCCGCACCACGGAGCAGACATTTAGACAAAAGACAAAAGCCACGTAATAAAAATACCCTTCGGCTCTTCATGGGAGATTCAGATTCCGCTCTTGCAGGGAGGTCTTTCTTGCTGGCGGCCTCCCTGTCCCCAGGCCTTCAGCCCTGAAAAATTCTGGAATTTGAGGGCGAGGAGGTGTTTTCTTGGTCTGGGCTGGGGCATTAGATGGAGGAGGAACGGGGTCAGAAGGCAGATTGTCCCTAAGCAACAAAACAAAGGGAAACGTCTGTACTGTATTCCTCCACACTGGACCCGCCATGTCGGACTTGAGGGGGGGTCCCCTGATCCCTCACACTGCCTCGCTCCCCCCACCCCCCGGAAAGCCCCACCACCACCCACCTGTCACCACCTGGACCCCATGGCCCAGCCTTGAATGCACGTGTGCACAGCCAACTCTCATTTCCCTTCCCTTCTCCCCGTCTGTCTCACCAACCTCCACTTCCAGAACATTCCGAACATCCGGGTTCTCCCTGCCGACTTAGGAACAGTTTGAGATGAAACGATCCGTTAGCCGGGCCTCCCCTGCCAACAACCATGTCGGGTTCTTCTTTTCCGCCGGGTCCTCATCTTTCTTCACCCCCGTTTTCATTCTCCACCATAGCGATTCTCAGTAGTCCCCCCGTGACGTGCCGAACGGGTGTATTCATTTCCCAGAGCTGTCAGGACAAATTACCACGCACTCCATGGCTTGAAACAATGGGAGAATTCATTCCAGAGGCCAGCGGTGAAAATCAAGGTCGGAGGGGGTGGCGCGTTATGGGGGCCCTTAGAGAGAATGTCCCAGGCCGCTCTCCTGGCTTCCGGTGGCTGCCCTTCACCGCTGTCTCGCAGGGAGACGCCCTGCGCTTCCAAGGCCAGCCACCCACCTTCGTCTCTCCTTCACCCCGTGTGTCCTGACGCTACTGAAAAGCAGCCCGACATCTCCTCGACTGAAACTCTACCCCAGGTCCCCAATACCTCAAGGCTACATCGTTCCTTTAGGGACGGCTAATGCCCACGTCCTTCTTAGCAGGCCAGCCGCTGGCCAGCCATGTGGACAATGTCTTCCTTCCCTGCCCCAAGGCCCCAGAAGTTCCCAGCAGCCCTTTCCCATGATGCTCCTGCAGGGAAGTTGCTATGAAGGCCCAAGGCTGTTTCCCCAGCACTTGGTAGAGGTGCTGGAAGAATCGCTCCTTCCTGGAGAGGCCTGACTTCTGACTGTTGTTAGCATGTTGCTTTTTTTTTTTTTTTTTTTTTTTTGGTATATTTCTCTGGAAACTATTCACTGACACCCTCGGACATCAAGTCTTCCCAAGCTTCTGATTGGTCTGTTCCATATCTCATAAGCATTTAGGCTACAGTTAGTGAAGTTCTGTGTAAAACCATCACGTAGCTTTTGGGTTCTCGGGGCCAGGACAGCGCCTATGGAAATGGAAAGGATTAGGTTTGCACAGGTGGCCAGTGAAGGGCTTTGGATGGACCGTGGGGTAGGAGGCATCTCTGAGGCGTTGCAGAGACCAAGGGTAAAGGGGACCGCCAATGAGTGACTCTCACTTGTGTTTCCTCCAGAAAGGTAAATAAAATGGGTTCTGGCAAACTAGCGTTCTGTGAGCCTGACGTTGATCCTAGACAAAATTCCAGAATGTATTATGGAAGGAGTAGTTAATGAATCCCAAATAAGGAACGAAGGAGAGGTTCACTAAACCCACTCGCTTCCTGTGGTGATGGGGTTGGAAGAGTTTTCAAAGAAGAGGGTGAAGTAGCCACATACTCTCCGACTTTCGTCCTGGTGTGTCCCGTGGGCACTGTGGCCTCCAGCGAGCACCTCCAATCCCCCCGTTTCCTCCTGAGGCAGGTCGTGGCATTTTGCAGCTGCTCAGATGACAAGATAATTGCTTTTTCCCTTCTCCTGAGCCCAAATCGGGCACCTGAAGGCTTCTACTTATTGCCATTGATTATTTACAAGTCCATCCCAGAGAACACATCACCACCTGCCTTTCTCGCCGCTGAGCCTGACGCCAAATTGGCAATGTCGGCAGCCACGTCACTCTGTGGACCCCGACTGAGCGTCCTCTAGGCTAAAACACGTGGCCAAAGGTAGATTACGGACGCCACGTCTTCAGTGTAGCGTCGGGTTTCTTGTTCGGTGCAGAACCTGACATTATCTATATTGCATTTTCTCTTATTCTGCAATTCAAGCTCTAAGCACTAGCTCACTAGTTCTTCACGAGAAATGGGGGCCAGAATCCTTTGCCGTCATTTGCAGAGCTTTCTTGGAACACTGATATCTTGTCCTGTCTTTAGACTAAGTCCATGCGACACGATACGTCTGCCCATGATGGACCACTTCCTTTATGTGGAGGACCCAGGAGCCCAGAAAATACACAGCAGCCTGAGCAGAAGGCTACTCTCCACAGAGGGCAGGGCGGGTCTGAGAAATAGTTTTCTTACTGTTATCATAAGCCAACTGGCACCCTCAAGTTCATCCATTCCTGAAAAGCACAGGTCATTAAAATTCAAAGGCAGACAACAAACTAGGGAACAATATTTGAAATAATTATAAAAGACGAAGAGCAAATATTTTAATACACTCTGAGTTCATCAATGTCAGCAAGAAGAACAGCAGAAACCCTTGAGAAAAACATGCTCAGGATGGTAGTAGATAACTCACAAAAGGGAAAGAGAAGTGATGAAAAAACGTGCCTGGTAATCGAAGAAATTCAAGTGTGAAAACAGGAAGATTGTTTTCAGTTTCTTCTCGTCATTCGACGCTGTCCGAAGCACGGAGAAGCGAGCGCTTTGGAGCAGCAATACTATCCACCTGGGGGAATCCATCATCAAAAAAAAAAAATTAACATCTCACAAATGTTTATGCCCTCAATATTAATTTTAATGTCGTCGAATAGTCTTTTTGATATTGGGGGAAAAATGGAAATAATCCGACTGCAGAACTAAGAGAAAAATCCTAGCTCGAGCAACTCACCTGGACCAGGTCAGACAGTCCGGGAAGACACGACTGAAGTGTCAGAACCCACGTAAGGGTCGCTGCACAGTTGGTGACATCTTCATGTTCACGACATGCACGCGGGGCCTTCTTCCAGTCGGCGAGGCCTCTCAGCGTCCTCATGCGTCCAGGTCGGAAACGAGTGTTCGCAAGGGGCGCTCACGGAATGCGCGTGGGAGGGTCGAGAGTTC